>CM076583.1:439711476-440911476 GCA_034641835.2 Pinus albicaulis
GTGGATAAAAACTAGGAAGGGATGATGGCGAGCCAGCTGCCATATCAGGACCAAAGAATGAAAGTTGATCAATGGTCACGATCTGTCCTTCATGCGGAAAACAGACCACATGAAAAAGGGAGGAGACAAGCGCTCCCATGGCATAGGTGTAATCGCGCCCCAAGAGCAGATTGAAATCCAAGGGGCCTGGAACAACCGTCACATCCATATGGACGGTTTTACCTCCCAAAGTAACAGGTAACCTTGGAAGGATTCCTAAGGGTTGACTAGTTCTTTTGTTAAATGCCAACAGATTCTGCGTAACAGACACAAGAGGCGGCGAGCCAAAAGCTTGCCAAGTAGTTGAGGATAGAACACTAATGGTGCTGGGTACGACTAGACCAAAAGCCTGTACTCTGATCTCGAAAGGCACATAAGATGGAAGGCGGCATCTGGCAAATTGACTCCAGTCAAAGAAAGCGACCAAACTACTTGGAGGGGCTGCCATCGAATCAAGATGGTCTTCCCCTGGTGTTACGACCGAAGAAGGAGCATCTTCCATGACTTCCATCACGGAGTCGGGAAGAGTATCCTCCAGGACCTCCATCATGGGAGGTGGAGGAGCAGCTTCTTGAGGTATGGGGATGGGAGAATCTTTCTCCACGTATGAAGAATCTGAAGAAACCATAAGAACATGAGGGCTGTGAGGTCCACTCTCAACGGAAAATACCTGGTGCACCGCAGACGGGGCCAGTTCAACCAATCCCACGACCAATGGTTGGTCGGGAATGGATTCCTGAATTTGAATTTCTGGGGGAGCAGGATTGACCAAGGATGACTCTTGACCAATCATAGGATCAGCTGGTGGAGGACTCAAAGAAAGCCGATTATAACCAGCCGGAAGGCATGGTGTAGAACTAGTTAAATTGTCCAAAACTCTCTTCGCTTCATCCATATACAGACAAGGTGAATGGCATGGTGCCCTTCACACAACTTACAAGGATTGGTGAGCTTACCCTGCTTCTTAGGAGTCTTACCAGCAACAGCCGAAGACGTGCCCCTAACCTGACTCCCAGAAGCCAAGGGCAACGGCGGGTGACTGTTGGACCATACTTCGAGCACCTTGGGAATTCCAGGGCAATCTTGAAGAAGACGATTCCCTGTGCACAACATGCAAGGGAACTTGACTTTCCGCAGAGGGTTCGAGGGTTTATCGACGGAAGGCTTCTTAGGCGCAATAGCCGTAGAGCTAGCATCTCTTTTGTCTAACTTCTTGTTCTTTGTCTTCTTCTTCTTCTTCTTAGCCACCTGGTTACTCGAATCCAGACTTTCACCAGGTGAAGTAGAAGAGGAGGACGCAGAAACAGGCGAAGAAGGGGAGAGGTCCACCTTGGAATCAACATGATGTTGTTCAGGTGGAGGAACTGATTGACCAGTAGTCGAGACATTTGGGACCACAGAGGTTGAAAACAACCAAACAGGCAACCCAACAGTTAACCCAGGAAGGGAAAACGTTGCCATATAAGGAGCACCAACATTTCCAAGAGGAGGAAAATGACCAGGATTCCCATCGGAGGGGATTCCTTGATTGGTGAACTCTGGAAAAGTTTCCATCAACAACTCAAAACCACACACGGGCTGAAAAAGAAACAAGGCACACAATCAAACGGCCAACAAGCAAAATCTAACAGGACTTGTGATCGTACGTGATTTATTTTACCGCATTGAAACTTATAAACTTCACCGTTTCATATTTTAAGAGTCGAGAAACGGATGAAAGGTGACTCTATCTCTTTCATTTTTGACGCAACCGTGAAAGGACAAGCGCTTGATGATCCTTTCAAATTTAAAGAGTCGGAAAAGATCAAAATTACTACTCAGGAATACTAGGCAAAGGGTGTACCAAATAACCGTGAACTGCAATATACACCTTGGTCTCAAAATGAAAGAGAAATCAACCAAGGACTTAACGTACGTGCAGGTAATCTCCCCGAATGTTGTGTCCGTTGTATCACGGGTATAGGGCAGCAGACTCAGCTTCCTATGGATAAAGGATAGAAACCTAGTGGGGTCTCCCTTTATATACATGACGGTACAGGTAGCACAAGTCCGTACTAGTGCTGTCTGAAGCCAAGAGGCAAACGACAACTACTAGGTTTAACCACGCCAGAACACGTCTCTAACCTAGACCTCTGAATGTGTTTCGTTAGATTCCAATGATGCCTTAGTGTAAATTGAGTAAATTTTAATGTTTATCTTCAATTACATTTCAGTTTTCAGGCCCTAGCGAATGTACTGTCTCAAAATCTCCTAAATGCAGCTATATGAGAAAAGAAATCTTTCAATTCGTTGAATGCTATCTAGTTAAGGGAAGAGTTTAAAACAATGATGCGACATAAAACAACACTGCAAACGAAATCTTTTCCAAACTAGATGACTTTCACTATCCAAAAGTAATTTCAAACACTCAACGATGCGAATAATGCAATGTAATCTATGAAAAATCCTCTTTTTTCCCGAAAACTATGCAATTGTAATCTATGCACAATTTCCTTTTCTTTTCAAATGATAAGAATGCAATCAATGCATTTTTGAATGAAATGAGAATCTACTTAATGCATGCTTTTAATAAAAGAGAATGCAATCAAAGCGACTTCTAGTTTTCAATCATTAAACAATGTAATCTAAGTTCAATGATGGATCTCAAAAAATACTTTTCAATGCAATGTGATCTAATGCATTTTAACGAAAAGCAAACTTTGAGACGAAAAACTAAAAGAACGCAAATCTCCTTAATGAAGGATGAATACGAAAGAGATGTAAACAAACACTAAGAATGCAATCGTTGTTTCAAAATACTTTGTAACAAAATTCCTCAAAAGTTGACAAGACATATGTGGTCAAACACAAAGAGGACTTCCAAAGCAAGAGATCAAAACAATGCATTCATTCCCTTTTACATCAAACAATCATGGAAAGAAGACATTTCAAACAATGAGCAATGTAATCTATGCTCATATAGTGAAAATACCAGAAGGGAAAGACACACTGGTGAAGGATTTAGGGAAAAAATCTCAATTTTCACACACCCTGAAATTGGCCCGACTTTGTCATTGACAACTAGCGCCAACTAGCGCGACTTGCTCACTGACAACTAGCGCCAATGCCCAATTGGTGCGGGTTGCTAACTGACAACAAGTGCCAATGCCTGAAAATGAAAAAGAAAAGAATTTCTCCCAACCAAGACCAGACTCACCACTTCAGGCAGGATCTAAAACAAACCTAGAAGCAAAGTACTGACCAAAATAAAATTCCAAACAAGGGAAAAGCCTAGCACCTACAGGAGATGGTGCGACTGTCTGGCTGTAATCTGCACCAGACAGGGGATGGCGCGAGTGATGAACTGGAAACCTGCGCCAATTGGCATGACTGTCAGGGTGGAAACCGCGCCAATAAAGCCAACCATGAAAGCATGAAAATTCGGAAAAGTAGAGGTCAGATCTGATCCTCTGGGGCTGAACCAAAAGCCAAACACTTAGAAAATAGCCAGCCAAAAGAGTCGATCGAGCAAGCAGAGTTGAGAAACAACTGAAAAGACAAGACAATACTCCAAGTGTTCAGTTCATAAACTAGACCGGAGATTGACTGAAGCGACATTGATCTACTTCGCTAATGCAGAGCAAGAGCGTTTCGAAGGCTATCTTGCTGTACTTCAGTCTCCGTTTATATTTTACAAAGCAAATAACAAGCTGAATCCCCAGCGGAGTTGCCAAATTTTTGAAGAGGTTAATCCCCTCTGTAGACAGAGGCAATCCCTACTAGCCCAGATCGGGTCTAGCAACAATCGTTCACGCTATAGTGCAGGTTCCTAATTGCAAATAAACCGACTTGTGATGAAGGCTTACCTGGAATCCAATGTTGTCGCTCGTAGAGAAGGCAGTGCTCCCATTCCTTAGCTCTAGCAGATCACAATCCTCACGATCTCTGTGATCGGACACCCGCACATGCGAGAAACAAAAAAAACGCAAGCATAAAATCCAGTATATGCAACTATATGTCAGTCGGAAAAGACATAACTCATTATCATAATTAACAACAAGAGTGGAACCATAACCAATAGTCTCTTATTATTAATCAATCAAATAAGAATACAACCATAGTTCCAATGCTGAATTCTCCTTCGGCGGGTCGTCAGCAGTACATGTCTCGATAAAGCCTGTCAGGGATGGGACAAGCCTCTCTCTCCGGATGTCTCAACAATGATCTCCTTGCTTGGATTTGGCCTCAAGGGAATGAATCAAGGCTCTTGCAGCATTAGGCTCTTGGGAACTTGGAGATTATCTTGCAAAGGAGATGAGCAAGCTTTTATAGATGGAGGAAGGGGAGTTGGTATCCCTATAATCATGGGATTGGCCCTATCATCAAGGAAGCTTCCATGAGAGGTGGCAAACCACTTCCTCTCTATGGAAATCCATAGCCAAACCTCCCAACTCAATATAGATAGCAGTCCAGGAATTTTTTAGGATGAAACTTCCGCCATTTATTTTTTTTAAAACACTCCTTAAAATGGCTGGCGCGAGTGCGACTCTGGGACAGAGCGCCAATTGGCGCGCCCTGTTTGAAGGATTCCCCCCATTGGCATTGGTAATGAACTGGCTACCCACGCCAATGCAAAAAGGGGTGTTTTTAGGGTTTTTCACAAGGATTTGTCTTCAGGGCAATGAAAGCACATGTTTAGGGGAATGCCATGAAAGTGTTTTCAAGTCATGTCACTGCTCACAGGTCACGGAATGAGCCCTCCAATTGTGCGGGATGGGGAATTGCAGCGACGGTGACAAATTGCTGTGTAACAGATGGATTTTTCTCCAAGAGGGCCACCTCATCCTCATTTTGTGGTGCTCTCAATCCACTAGGTCCTGCAACTCCTGATACTACAGGCCATCCCATATACCCAGTCGGTTTTACCGGTGTTGTATCTGCATACCAAAAGGGAAAGAATCAGTACCATATTTTGAAACTTTACATGCACATAAAATATTAGCAATTTGTAACCTACCATCGAGCCCCCATACTCGACTAGGTGGCAATGGTAGATTTGGGTCTCCACGGTAACTCATCCCACTATAGGGATAGTCGTCTATGTATAGTGGCATCTAATCCCAATGAGAAAAGAACTCAGGTCAGAACACCCGTCTAACCAACCCACCTCCTCCTCTGCACAACAATCACCCCCACCAGCGCATCTTAGGCTCTCTGAGGCCCCCATCTTGGAGCTGTATGCGAGGTCAAAGTGTTAGGATCTTCTCGAAGAAGAGCAAGCACAAAACTATACCATATGCACAGTCATGGTTTACTTGCCGCTTGCATAGCAACAACTATCATTTCAATGACGACGAGATCATTTAGGCCCACCCATAGTATGTCCCACTCAACACACTCTCCACAAGTGATCCAGGTGGATATTGGTGGCCACTCGTATATTCCACTTGGGGCCTCACCATTGTCTCTTTCATTCTTTTTCACAACTTACTCTTTTTAGCATTTTTTTGGGTCCTGAACTTTCAGAGTTGTTTTGAAGCCCCAAACTGAGATAGTATGCCGAAGTTATGTCCCCGGGAAGTTGAAACACCAATTTACCCAAACGGGGCCCATATTTTTTCCGCTTCATCTCCTAGGGTTAGGTTTTTGGATGTTTAGAGTTCTCCATTGTTTCTCCATAATAAATAGGCCCTCGAGCCTCATTGTAACACAGTTCAGAGGTCTGTAGCTGCCACATATCTTCTCAGAGATTTTCTACCAGTACCCTAACTATTTTATTTCCATCATGTTTCTAAGCATATTTATGTGATTTGATATGAACAAAAGGAAACCTTATTTCTGTTGTATTTCTATGTTTATGGTTATTTTTGTATTCTGTTGCATTCCTGCATAAATCCAGATCATTGGTATTAGAGCGGTCTACTTTTTCTCGATCCTTATTTGCATATCCCCAACGATGTCAGGGTATAAGGAGTTAGGGCTCGATCTAGTGCAACCTTTGTAAGATTAGCCTCGCAAACCCCAGCGGATGCCCATGGGAGACGAAAAGAAAGATGAGGGAGTAGGAGATCCTATCAAAATATTGCTCAAGGAGGCCCTCGAAAAACAAAGGAACGCGATGATGGATAACTTTTCCCAGATCCTTCAACGACTGCCCATCAGCGGTGCATCTGCATCTAGCAGCCACTCTAGAGGTGCGACTCCCTTTAAGGTACAAGTAAACTTTGACATTCCCATATTTGAGGTCAAATAGATGCAGATGTTGTAGATAGATGGTTGAATCTATTAGAAGGATATTTCTTGGTTCATGACTTTTCTGACCGGGAGAAGATTATTTTTGCACTCCTCAAAGCTACCCCCCATGTCAAGGACTGGTGGGAAACCTACTATGAGAAAAAGGATCAAACATGACCCTCTCTATTCTTAGGCGTACCCACTTGGAATTCTTTCCGAAATGCCATCAAGGAACTATACTATCCCATGGGGAGCTATGAGGAAAAGCACATACAATGGACCATGCCACAGAAAAAAGGGATCAAGATGTGCATGAGCTAATGAATCTGTTCCATACCCTACACACAAAGTTGGGTATTAAATATTCAGAGAAACATTTGGTGTTAAAGTATCACGGTTTTCTGCATAGATACATTCAGGAGGAAATGGAGTTCCTCGACATCTCCTCACTTGGTATGGCATACCTGTATGCTACCAAGATTATGCAGAAATTCAAACAGAAGAAGAGATACTTTGGATCTGCGAATCAAAAGCAAGGGAAAGGTGCCCTCGAACCATAGAACAATGGATAAATCCAAGGCATGGCGGCCCAAGACAGCCTGCGAAAGACACAAGCAAAGAACAACACCGCGAGGCCAAAGAAGGACACGGGAAATTGGTGTGAGTTCCATAAGAGCTCCACTCACAGCACAAGTGAGTGTCAGGCCAAGCAGTCACTAGTGACCAAGATGAGGACTTCTGAATCAGATCCATGCTCTGAATCAGATCCATGCTCTGAATATGAATCAGAACCTAACAAGGTGAATGAAAAAGGGAAGCAAATTATTGATGTGGAGCCCAATGCCACTGTTGCCATTAAAAAGATCTAGAAGGAGGAACCAGAAGATCTAGAGGATGCAGAGCGTCTCTTCCACTCCCAGATGTGGGTAAAGGGTTCCCCGCTATGGTTCATTGTCGATAATGGGAGCCAAAAGAACCTCATTTTAGCAGATGTCATGAAGCGGTCGAGCTTGCCGACCATAGTGCACCCACAACCATACACCATCGGGTGGCTTTACCAAGGATGGGATCTCCGCGTTAGCCAGTAGTGTCACCTTCCCTATAGCATCAAGCCCTTCACAGATGAGGCATTGTGTGAAATTTCTCCTATTGATGTTTCTGATGTATTATTAGGCTAACCATACTTGTGGAAGCGACATGCTGTGTATGAGTCCCGACCTCATGCTCTTATTGTTACTTTGGGAAAAAAATTGTACAGGATACCAGAGGTACCACCACCTGCCACTATCTCTTTGGTTAGTGCAAAAATAATGCAGTAAGCTCATTTCCCAAACCAGGAAATTTTTTTTCCTGATGATCCGCCCCTAGGGCAAGAAGAAGACTGTGGCCATGAGCTCCAGACATGGCTCCTCTGCACGACAAAAACAAATGGATAGGGTTGTGGAGGAGTACGGGGACATCTTCACCTCACCCACAGGGGTGCCTCTACACTGTCAAGTCAAGTAGCCCATTGACCTGACTCCAGGTGCACTGCTACCCAATGGACTGATCTATAGGTGCTCTGTTCTAGAGAGTGATGGAATCAAGAGGCAAATTCAGGAGCTGCTGCAGAAAGGTCACATCTATCCAAGTTCATTGCCCTGTGGGAGCCCAATCGTGTTGGTACAGAAGAAGGATGGGACTTGGAGACTCTGTATTGATTATCGAGAGCTGAAAAAGATCATTGTCTAGAATAGGTACCCGATCCCACGGATTGATGACCTTCTAGACCAACTCAAAAGGGAAAAATATTTCAGCAAGATCGACTTGATGTCTGGGTATCACCAGGTACCAATCGAACCCTCTAATGTGTGGAAGACTTCCTTCAAAGCCAAGGATAGCCTTCTAGAATGGCTCGTCATGCCTTTCAGATTGAAAAATTATCCCACAACCTTCATGAGGTTGATGGATGACATCTTGCATCGATTCACCAACTCATTTGTAGTGGTATACTTGGATGACATTCTGATCTTCATCCAAACTTGGAAGAGCACCTCTACCACATCCGAGAAGTCCTCCAAATAGTGCAACAACACAAGTTGTGTGCCAATTTGGAGAAGTGCACTTTTGGCATGACCCAGGTTCAATATCTGGGATACATTACTAATGAAAGGTGGGTGCATGTGGATCCATCCAAGATCCAAGTCATTCAGGCTTGGCCAGTCCCAACCACCCTAACAGAGCTTTGCAGCTTTCTGGCTCTTGCTAATTTCTACTGCAGGTTCATGTTGGGATTTTCTCATATCACTTGGCCCTTGAGTGAAGTCACCAAGGGAGGAGCGAAAGCAAAAAAATTTTGGTCGGAATCACAATAGAAGGAATTCGTAGAATTGAAACATCGCCTCTATTCTTCCCTAGTGCTCAAATTAACAGACTTGCAAAAACCATTTGAGATTGAAAAAAATGCCTCTGACTATGCTATTGTGGCAGTTCTTACTCAACAGGGGCATCCAGTGGCATATCACAGTGAGACATTGTCCGACACAGTTTGAAAGTATCCCACTTATGACAAAGAAATGTATTCCATTGTGTAGGCTTGTTGACAATGGAAGCATTACATTTTGGGGAAGGAGACAATCATCCACATAGACCACCGACCCCTACAGTTCATATAGACACAAGGGAAGTTGTAGAACGATTTCCATCAGAAGTGGTCCACATATCTGCAACAATTTCATTTGAACATCAAGTACAAGAAGGGTAGCACCAATAATGTTGCAGATTGCCTCAGCCGACCACCTATAGTGGCCATAACCACCGTTCTCAACTCTTGTGGGCATGACACTTCTGATTGGCCACTTCTCTACAAGAGCAATCTAGAATTCAGTTACACATACGAGGCACTCTTGGGGGGTATGAAAGTTCCAAATTTTCACCTCCAAGATGCACTATTATGTCACCTGGGACACCTTTGTGTTCCTTCAAGCGAGCGTGCCAAGATGATATGGGAAGCGGACTAGAGTTGAGTCGCTTGGAATTTTGGAGTCGAGAAAAGAGTTGCAGTACTGGAAAAGTATTTATATTGGCCGGACCTTCGATAGGATGTTGGGAAGTACATTAGATCCTACATTGCTTCCGCCATTTCCAAACCGACCAACAAGAAGCAAGGGCTCTATACTCTGCTACCTACCCCTAGTCGACCTTGGGAATCCATCTCCATGGATTACATGTCAGGCCTTCCTTCTACTAAGCATGGAAATGACTGTGTTTCGTGGTCATTGATAGATTCTCAAAGATGGTCATTATGGTGGCCTGCAAGAAGAACATCGCAACAGAAGCCACTACTAAACTCTTCTTTGAACGAGTGTGGGTGCACTTTGGGATCCCATAGTCTATCATATCAGATCGCAACAACGGGTTCCTCAGCACATTTTGGTCCAGCCTCTGTTCAATGTTGGACACCAAGCTCACCAAGTCCACAACTTTCCATCCCCAAACTGATGGTCAAACAGAGGTCGTCAACAGGATGATTGTACACATTCTGCGGATGTACAATTAAAAGCATCCATGCACATGGTATGAGAGCCTTCCCTATGTACAACAGAGTTATAATCGGGATCTCCACAACTCAACCGGCCATATCCCCTTTCAGGTGGGCTTGGGATTCCAACCATTATGTCCCATTGACGTAGCCATGCCATTTGCAGCTACTCAGGTCGATTCAGCTTATGTCCAGTCTGAAGCTGACAAAGAAAACAACTTCATCGAGTGCATTCAGCACATCCGCCAATAGGTTCATGACATATTGGACAGAGCCAATTCTAAGTACAAGCAACGACATGATCAACATCGGCTGCAACACAACTTCTAGGTGGGCGAAAAAGTGTGGCTACATTTGCAAAAGGAGCAGCTCACTAGACCCCACCGCAAGACTTACCTGATGTGATATGGGCCAATGCCTTCAAGCTCAGTATTCCACCATTCCTTGGTCTGCACCCAGTATTCAATGTAGACCGCCTTCGTCCCTACTTCCCACCTCTATTGGACACCTCTGACATTGCAGAAGAACTCACACCAAAAGAGTTAAACCGAGACTGCATGTAACAGGCCACCACAGACTGTATCATTGACATGCAAATCAAGAACACTCGCTGACAGAAGATCCAATTGTATCGAGTTTTCAAAGCTGGCCAACTCCTGCACCAAGGAAAGTTGTTCACCAGGGACCAAGTTCAATAGAACTTTCCTCATCTCATGAAGGAAATCAACGCAATGGGGACCATTGCTTCCTAAGGGGGGAGGAATGATCCAGGTGGATATTGGTAGCCAACTGCTTATTCCACTTGCGGCCCCACCATTGTCTCTTTCAGTTTTTCACAACTTAGTATTTTTAGCAGTTTTTTGGGTCCTGAACTTCCAGAGCCATTTTGAAGCCCCAAACAGAGATAGTATGCTGAAGTTATGTCCCCGAGAAGTTGAAACACCAATTTACCCAAACGAGGCCCATAGTTTTGGCGCTTCATCTCTTAGGGTTAGGTTTTCGGACGTTTATAGTTCTCCATTGTTTCTCCATAATAAATAGGCCTTCGAGCCTCATTGTAACATAGTTCAGAGGTCTGTAGCCACCACATCTATTCTTAGAGATTCGCTACCAACGCCCTAGCTATTTTATTTCCATCATGTTTGTAAGCATATTTCTATGATTTGATATTAATGAAATGAAGCCTTATTTCCACTATATTTCTATGTTTATGGTTATTTCTATATTTTGTTGCGTTCCTAAATAAATCCGGATCAACAAGCATCATCTGCCCTCCGGTGATGTGGTGGAGTGCCTGGTAGCCCAGGATCCGCAGCATCGCTGCGGCCACAACATGGGTCTCTAACCTCTCTATATCCCCGATGGGTATCTGAGTCCCCTTGACTTGGAGACTTGGTCGACAATGGCACTCTACAAACTCCATGATGTTCCGCCCTTGCAGTAACACTCGCTGAGTATTCCCTACCATCCCAAGTGGTGGGAGACCAATCAGAAAATATATATCCTGGATCGTCAACTCGATCCAGTGCCCCTGCAGTATAAAGACCTCATAGTCCAGATCCAAATAACTGACAATCCGGGCCAATAAGGGCTTCCGAGCTCTCATAAAAGGGTTCTCCACAAACTTCAGAACCCCAAAGCTGGCAAATTCACTGCGGACACCCTGATCCTCATGGCTCTCTGATCGCAATGCGCCTAGGTCTCTCTCTCTCTCTCTAGTCCATCCGTAATTCTACCATATCTGCACAAAACCATCATATTTTTCAGTGTACAGATAGGAAAGACTGATAAAAACCCAGTTCTCAGCCAAAAAACAACACAGGAAAAACCCTCTTTGTCAGGTCGTACTTTTCAGGCCCAATCCTGGGACAGGTCGCAGTTTTCTGCCCAAAACCTACTACCCAGGTCGTAGTTTTTCCCCAAAAAGTGCGACCCGATTGTGAAGAAGAGTAAGGGTCTGTTACTGAGCTTTGGGGATGTAAACTGAAATTTCAATCCACTGAAATGAAAGAGTAGGGTTAGGCCTCTGCCTGCAACTAATGGATCTCGATTCCAATAGTTGGTTTGTCTGCTATGCTTGCCACAAGATTTAGGGCCTTCTCTCCTCTCTACATTCACCATAGCTCCACATGCATATGAGTGAATTTGGAGGGAAATTCCTTATTAAAAGAGAAACCCCTGATTTTTCTTTTTCCTACTATGGACAAACCATAGCTCAGTTTCAAAAACTGTCTATACCATTGGAAAGCTCTCACCGAGCCCTCGAATGGGTATCTGTTAGTTTTTCATGATTTGATACTTCACCACGACACATTTTGGCCGAGAAGCGTCACTTCACCACTCCTGAAAATCAAATTTCTTCACTTTCAACACTTGTACTTGGGGCACCACTTTGCCTCCATACTTGTCCATGCTCGTGTTGATTTTCGTCGTGAGTTACCATCTTGTACTCATGTTTATTAGGTCCCCATTGTACCTTTACTATTTGGCAGCACCATCGAGTCGCCCTTGGTTAGAGCATCCACATTGAGTCATCATTGCATTCATGGAGTCTATCTTGAATCCCTTTTTCCCATCATAGTTCTCCATCCGTCATTGCTTGGTCCCTCTCTCGTGTCGCACATTATGGCCTCCAGTCCCACTGTCCCCTATCCCTTATGATATTGTGTCAGTCGCTACCAGGTCATCAATGCCCTTTATGCTCTAACAAGGGAAGTCATCTGTCCACTACTCAGTACCCCCCATTTAATCATCACCCTTGGTGTCAGTCTTTCAGTCGCTCTACTATTTTCTCTTGTGCCTTAATTGAGGACCCCTTATTGCCTCACCTATGGCGGACCTCCTTCTATCGACATCAGATCATTTATTCCAGAAGACGGGTCTAGACGGCGGTGTACCTTGGTTCCAGCTTCCACTCTTGTTCTGTGCCTCGGATCAGGAAAAGGACTCCATATTGCACTTTGAATTTATTTTTCCTTAGCTCCAGCTCCTTACAGCATGATCGGGATCTGTATACTTAATGGTCTAGTGATGCAGCAGATTGGACCGGTGATTCTCGAGTGTGTGTGAGATGTTTCAGTGCTCATGAGGGGGTGGCCCTACAGGTAGCCCCCCACATGGCCAGATGACCTCTTCATTTCAGCCTTCGATGCAGCTCCATAGATTTGATGATGTCTTCCTGAGCCGCTTGCAACACCTTTTTGATTGCATGTATTAGTTAGATTTTCAAAGCCCTTTCCTGTTTACAGGGGCATCTGGGTTGTATTTGTATCTCATGTACTCAGATATTATTGTATAAGTCTTGGCTGTTATCCCAGGCACAATATGTATGTGGGATTCATTATCATATTTTTATCTAGCTCATGTTTATGCTAGCATGTACTATATTGTTCAGTCCCTTGTTTACTGGATGCATTATTATTTGTACTTTATCTTGGCGGGCATAGGTATGCCTCCCCCGCTACCTATAGCACACGTACTCACTCATAAAAGAGACTTGTCGCACCTGTAAGTCTCGCCTCCTCAGGGTATAGTCTTCTTAACACTTTGGACTACCTTATATTGCTCTATCTTTGACTTCCCCTTCGGTGTCTAGTGATTGAGTTCTTACAACGTACTTCTGTCATACGATTAGCTCCTAACGCTCACATGCTGGGGGGCAATATTTTACACCATTTTTTCGTCATCTAACCTATTATTATCAGATGGACCTAATTACACCATGTAAGACCAATTTTTACCCTAAGTAAAATTGCCTTCACTATGAAAAATAACTTAGTAAACCACCTTTATTAAGTTGTTTATGGTCTAAACATGAAACCTCATGAGGAAATATCAAATAAATCTAGATTTTTTTTTATTTTCCTCAAGGAATAATTAGTTAAACAAAAATCTAATTAGTATTCCTAGTTATATTTAACCCAAAACAAGGAAATTAATTAGATAAATCATTATTTATCTTATTATTTTCTAGAAATAATTATTTAAACCTTATTTAAATAATATTCATTGTTAAATATGACTAAAACACTCATAAATAATTAAATAAATCATTATTTATTTGATTATTACTCAACCACATCCTTAAAATGATAAATAATTTATTTATTTATTTATTATTTACTAATAAAGGGATTTGGCCCAAGTCAAATTCCTTTTTCGTCCAACAAATATAATAAAATATTCCATAAAAGTTGGATCTTTATTTGGTTAATAATATTTTAATTATTCACCAATATCTAGACTAACTCAATATTTTGTTATAAATAGAGGGGTTTTTCCATTCATTCACTACCTTTTGTTGCCTAAAGATCACTCTGGAATTATACTTTGGGTCTAACTTTGATCCACCGTTGTAGTCATATTTCGCTACCTTTATTTGTCTGGGTTTTCTACACCATCAAGAGAGGGGGACTTTAGATCTGAAGTGCTGAGGACTTACAAGAACCCATGCCTTTAAGGAGAACTAGTAACATCCTTCTATGTTCTCCTCTCAAGTGCCATTAATACAAAATTAATTCAACATATTCTTGTCTTGCCTATTGGCTGCATGGAGTAAATCTCATTTTATTTACTGCTTAATGTCTTTTGATGCATAGATCTAGATTTTTGCAGCATTTATCTTCATCACCTAATTGCATATTTGAGAATATTAGGAGCCATCTTTGCTATTAGGGTTGTTTGTTATGCAAAACTAAAGAGGTCCTTTTTCATACACTTGCAATTAAGATTCATACTAATAGTGTTGTTGAACGGATGAATCAAAATCTTATGGAAAGAGTGAGAAGCATGATCAATAATGCTAACCTGCCAAAGGAGTTGTGGGTAGAAGCAATATCTATTGATTGTTATTTAGTTAACAGATCACCTTCGGTTGTCATAAACTGTAAAATTCTTGAAGAATTTTGGTCGGGTAAGTCTTGTGATTATTCACATTTGAAGATTTTTGGTTGTAATGCCTATGTTCTTATTCCTCGGAATCATCGTTCAAAGTTAGATCCAAAATCAAAATGTTATGTCTTTGTTGGGTATGACTATGTAGTGAAAGGATACAGGTTGTGAGATCCCTCTTCACAAAAAATAGTCCTTAGTAGAGATGTAAGATTTGATGAATCTTATGTTTTAAAATCATATGTTGGAAAAGTTGAACAGGAATACATATCACCAAATCCCAAAATTCAATTCGAGACTAAATTTTTTCCAGAAAGTTGAGAGGAAGGAGAGACTTCTGATGAAAAAGGGGAAGAAGCAAAGGAAACTGGAGAAATTCTAGAACTAATTCAACAACCAATCACTCTAAGAAGGTGTACAAGGGAACTCAAAAGGTATGAATAGTATGCTTCATCTTTTGCATTGATTACTAAAGATGGGGAACCTTCATGTTATAAGGAAGTAGTGGATGATGCCGATAGCGAGAAATGGAAAAAGGCAATGGAAGAAGAAATGGATTCCTTAGCCGAGAACAATACCTAGGATCTTGTAGAACAACCTAAAGAAATAAGTGTTTTTGTGTGCAAATGGGTCTTCAAGTTGAAGAGAAAAATTGATGGAAGTATTGATAGGTATAAGGCGAGGCTGGTTGAAAAATAGTATTCCCGGGTTGAAGGTATTGATTTTCATGAGATTTTTTCACTTGTCATTAAACTTGTTTATATTCATATTGTGTTAACACTAACTGCATTACTTGACCATGAGTTAGAATAGTTATATGTTAAGACATCCTTTCTTCATGGTGATTTGGATGAAGAGATATATATAAATCAGCCAGAAGGTTTTGTACAAGGTCACAGTAGAAGATTAGTTTGCAAGCTCAGGAAATCATTGTATGGCTTGAGGCAGTCACCTAGGCAATGGTACAAGAAGTTTGGCACCTTCATGGTGAACCCGAATTTTATCAGAAGTGAGTATGATCATTGTGTATACTTCCAAAGTTTCAATGAGATATTCATTATCTTGGTGTTCTATGCTGATGATATGTTTATTGCAAGAAAAATCATGGAAGAATCCAACAGGTTAAAGGCTCAACTCTCTAGGACATTTGATATGAAGGATCTTGAAGCGGAATAACATATATTGGGTATAGAGATACACACACACATAAAGAATGGTAAGCTTTGGTTATCACAACAGAAGTATGGGGAGAAAGTACTTGAAACGTTCAGTATGAACAATGTGAAACCTGTTAATGTTCCATTAGCTTCTCATTTTAAGATTTCTTCATATTTAAGTCCAAGAACTAATGAAGAAAAGAAGTATATGTCTCATGTACCATACGAAAATGTAGTAAGAAACTTAATGTCTGTGATGGTATCTACGAGACCTAACATTTCACATGTTGTTGGAGTTGTCAGCAGGCTCAAGGAAAATCAAGGGCAAGAATGTTGGCGAGAAATGAAATGGTTGTTTCGGTATTTGAGAGGCACATGTCACTATTGCATCAACTTTGATGGTTGTGACGGTTCAGTCTGCGGATATGTGGATGTTGATTACACAGGTGATTTGGACAAAAGGAGGTCTACTATAGGTTATGTTTCTACTCTTGTAGGTGGAGCAATCAGCTGGATGTCAAAGCTTCAAGAGAGAGTTTTTGTGTCTGCTACTGAAGCAGAGCATATAGCTTCGTCATATGCGTGTAAAGAGGCAATCTAGTTAAAAGGTATGCTTGATGAGATTGGAAGGACGTAGGAGAAAGTGTATGTGTTATGTGATAGTGAGTGCTATTCATTTGGCTACAAATCTACCCTATCACAACAAGACCAAGCACATTGATGTAAGGTATCACTTTGTAAGACATGTAATCGATGGCAACAAAGTAGTTCTCAAGACAGTCAAACATATTCACAAAGCAAGTTACAGTAGAGACGCTGAGATAGTGTCTTGCTTCTCTTGGCTTGCAGAAAAGATGATGAATGGGCATGGGCAAGAGATTAGGAAAATTGTTATGAAGGTGGAGTACAACAAATTGTAATTAATAGAATTTACGGGATAGTTCGTTTTATAACAAAGAGGTGAAGTAACCCATGTTAAATTGGGATAGCGCGAGAGCCTTGTAATTTAAACAAAATTATTCTTGACTAATAAAATTTTCAATGCCTTGCCTCATGGAGGTTTCCTGGACACCTATCAAGGTTTTACCACTTAAAAATTGTGTATTTATTTGTCTATGTTTGATTTTCTGTTTCAATTGCTTATATGTACATTTGTTTGTTCTTTGATCTGTTCCCAAACCTAATATGATAGACGTATGGCGAGACCGGAGATTTAGGCATTTGTAAACGGGGGAATTTACGACAACACCTGCCTGTCCACGCCATTGGTTGAGCCTATTAAAATTTATAAATGAAGTATCGACATGAATTAAACGTAAAGTAAAGGAATCCCAATTTATTTATTAGAATTTATAATGGGAACATTACGCGATCTATACCTTACCCATCATGCATAAATAACCATGATAACCATGATTTCAGTAGTTACTATGAGTAAAGTAGGAGTAACAATCAATCCCAAGCAAGCTTGGGCAAAGTCCTTGAAATCCTTAAGTTTTCCAAGTCTGGCCGAGCAGTAATCGGAATTGAACGGGGACCAAATAAGCAGCTGGCACCGCGGACTTGTATTAACACTAATTAGCCATGATAGCATTTAATGACACAGATTATCATAATATAAATGTTTAGCACTTAATCTCGTGCCCGCGCCTTTTCGCCAAGTGATATATCCCTTGTGTTTGACGGGATAAACGTAAGGCGGTACGGAAGATATAGGCATTTGTAAAGGAGAAATTTACGACAACACCTCGCTGTCCACGCCATGCTTTGATTGAGCCTATTAAAATTTATGAATGAATTATCAACATGAATTAAACGTAAAGTAAAGGAATCCCAATTTATTTATTAGAATTTATAATGGGATAATTACGTGATCTATACCTTACCCAACATGCATAAGTAACCATGATTTCAGTAGTTGCTATTAGTAAAGTAGGACTAACCATCAATCCCAATCGCAAATCTTCTGTTAATTTTAAATGCAGTATTATATTTTTAAAAAATCTTTGATCCAACTTACATGAGATTGAATTTAAAGTGAAAATTTGATAATTTTAATTATTTTTTTAAACAACAGAATCCCATCCTTTCGATAGGGGATAACAGATGTTACCCCACATACATAACTTATATATAAAAAAAAAAACACTTCGAAATTTGTTGGTTTTTTTGAACTTTTAAAATAGCATATTCTTTCTTATTGGCTTCCCTTTAATTACGGAATACAAGGATTTTCCTGCAAGTATCTTCGCAAATTATATTGAAAGATCCAACGTTGCTGTATACCACGATTCATTCTCGTGACAGGTAGTCTGGAGTTTGTAAATCATAGATTTTGATAAAATAATGCGGTGGGAATTTAAGTTATACTTACGAAAAAATAAGGTTAAAACACTCTTAATTATCTTAGAAGTAAGGTGTTGTTGAAAACAACTTTCCTACTTGCCACCTGTCCTTGTTTTGCTTCATTGGATCAAATGTTAGATGATTGAAATGTTTGAAACCATTAGATCCACTACCTCCTTTATCTAACCTATCATAACTACTTAACTAACTCACCAAACCTTATTAATTTCTCTTCCACTTTATGAAAGCCTCAATTTATTAGAAAAAATGTTAACGACTTCCATGGTTTTAGTAGTTTACAGTATCCTCAAATTAATTCTCCAGAGAGCGATCTTGCGTTCTTACTTTCCCACGCTTTCCTGACAGAAGAGGAAAGAAATTTCAACCTTGCGTTCTTACTCTCGCACAGGGTAGGCTTTCCTCACAAAAGAGGAAAAAAAGTTCAACCGAAGAAAAGGTAAACCTAGGTTTCGAACTGTTTCTCACGTCATACACAACCAAGACCTCCAGATCTCCAGTGTTCTAGTGCCTCATTCAAGTGCAGAAAAGCTAAAATGAAGTCTTAGCATAAGGTTGTGGTAGAAACCTGGAAAAGGTCAGTTAACATTTTATTTCCTTTCTACTTTCTTGCTTTCAAGCATCAAAATAATTACAGGTTAGTAAATATTTACAAGTTAGTAAATATTTTCTTTCCTCTTTGTTTAAATTGCATCAATCCTCTTTCCTCTTTATTGAATTTCCTCTTTGTTACGAGAGGCATATTTCATATCAATATCAATATGATTGAATATAGATTTCACGTAACAATAAATGTATTTGGTGAAATTATGACCCGGATGCATGAAACTATTCCTAACCCATGATACCTTGCAGAGACTTAGGATCAAGAATAGGAATAGACATAATACAGTCAGAGTTTTCTCTAACAGAACTAATGGATTCTTTTATTGAAATTCGGGTGGCTGCTCGCAGATGCCAGACACCTAAATCAGAATAGACTTTATCAGGACTGATCTTTGGAAGAACCCATTTGGCAGTTGGTTCTGTTTCTTCATACATATGTTCTGACTGATTTAACACATGACTACAAGAACTAGCAAACATATCTCTGAGAGGGTCTTGGGTGGCCCTATCTTGTTCTTCAAGTTCTCTAAATGACACTGACTTTTTTAATGTGTCCATTTTATATTCAGAAAATAAAGAGAGGATAATTTAAGAACTGACCTTTCTTTTTTTCACGAACCAGATCTCACACAGTCAAACTTTGACTTCTGGCTCTAATACCAATTTTTACTGCAGGGACCTCTCACACAGGTTTGCACTGCAAAATTCTCAACAGGCAGACTGGCTCACTGAGTATCTTCTTGCTTATTTAAGAGACCCTATGCAAACCCATACACAAACCTACTATCATCTTCACACTTCTTTCGGCTCTTGCTGCGGCTTCCCTTACCTTTGTTTGGCCTACTCCGTGTCCCTCGGTGATTTCGCGAACCTCTGGCGAACTTTCGGCGATAAAAAATAAGACAGTACTACCTCAGTGGATATTCATAAAGCTCAGAATTACAGTTCTTAAAATGCGGAACAAAACTTTCTCTCTTTTATTGATTTCAGAAATGATTTTACAATGGAGATTAGATTACAATGGACTCAGCAATATCTCTTTCCAGAGATAGACTTCAGTGGCATTTACCAGATTAGCTACTCAGTGAATGAGCGAGAAATACTGGAGGCTTCCTGGCCAGTTGCAGACTCTGTCTCAGAGTTATTTTATAGAACACACAATACATAGACAGACTTTTACAGACTCGATCTATGATCAAGTCACTTTAGGTTCTTGCCTATGCCGAGCACATAGACACGCAGGCTTCTCTGATCACCTAAAGACTTGAGTCTTAGCACCGTGATGCAAGCAGATCGCGAGACTTCACGCAGATGCAGAGCAGGGAGCTTCGGCTCGACTCAAACTAAAAACACAAATAACTCTAGACTCTAGACTCTCCGAATGCGAATGCCAAAGAATGAGCCTTAACCCTCCTTTTATAGGAAATGAGGGGGGACAAACATTCGTTTGGTCCGTTGGATTATTGAAACGTGGAGGAGAATCATGGCTTTCGGGTAACACCGAAGTGACATCCACACCGAGATTCTTCCATCCGACACAAACATGTGAAGTGTGTGTACATTACACTGTGGAATCCTTTTATGTACAAGGCCCACGAGGAATCAGACTTTAATAGATACATAGAGGATGTTTTTACGAACAGGTGAAAAGCCCTCGGGAAAAGACCTGCCAATGTAGACCCGTGACTAGGTATCAATACATCATGGATACTTTTGTTTTAGCGGAGCCCACTAGAACCGCTTGTACTGGTTTCCAGCTGATCTAGAATAGTGATTCCAGGAAATCTGATTTTCGGATAATCATCATCCCATGCCTTGGTGTATATTCTTCGGACAATCATGGGTTTATTTAATATGATCTGATGTTTAATTTTTGTTAGAACCAACCATTGGTGTTGCATCTTTTTATATGAGTTTAGAATAGGATTTACCAATTTATATTCTAACTGACTCATATCTTTGATTGTTTGGCATGGACTGTGAAAACATTCTCCCCAACTGCTTTCTAAACAGTCATTACATTGTCTTTGGAAATAGGCTTCATAAAACTGTGGATCCATACCATAAGCACTTAGCCCATAGTCAAACCACCAATCCTCTGTCCACGGACATGCATAATGGGATTGATTTATCCAAGTGGGTCCAAATCTAAGCTTAGTGTGATGCGTCTCACCCCGACCATCTTTATTTAACAGATTCCACCAGAGTTGTTTATATCCTGCAAAATTGTACACAGTGTCAGGAAAAATCAAGTCAGGATTGTTACCTGGCCATGTCTGATATCTTCCTCCTGTATATTCTCCTGGCCACCATGTGCGGTTGATAGTATAGGATTTATAATAAACCTTTGTCCTGTCGCTGCCACCAGTACAAATGACAGACAGATCACAGAAATCTTGTGAGAGGGATCTTTCAGCTTCATGTGAAGCTATCATACTAGTAGAGTATACCATGTCATGTATCCATCGATTTCCTTTTGGATATACTCTCCTTTCTGGTACAAGATGCAGGATGTCAGTATGATTTTGCAAATCTGCATCAAGTATTTTAGTGTTGCGGAGTTGCCACGTAGGTCTCCACTTTTCTTTATAAACTGCCCATGACTCATCATCAGATATGGATCTGAGTGTTTCTTTCTGTTGGGCATGATCCCACTCAGTTATGATGACCATTACATGTTTATCTTCTTCTACTTGATCATCAGGTTGTTCTTGATGCTGGATGAACTCTCTGCTGAGAAAATCTGGCAGAGAATTATCAATTCCCTTAATATGCTCTACCTTAAAATCAAAGTTAGCAAACAAAGCTTGCCATCTTGCAAACTTAGCATCTTCAGGGTTTTTTATTGTCTTATTTATTACTTTTGCTAAGGCTTGAGCATCAGTCCTTAACAAAAAGAATTTATTCACCAAATGAATAGAGAATTTGCTGACACAGTTCCAGGCAGCTTTTACCTCTTGCTCGATTGTAGAGTAATTGTGTTCATCTTTACTCCACATGCCTAATGCATACTGCACAACTGTTTCTTCATGTTTCTTACTCTTGTCATTTGGTCTCTTCTTGAGAACACCTCCCCAACCAATATTTCTGGCATCTGATTCAACAATTTTAAAGTATCCATCTTCTGCAACATGAAGAATGGGGAGTTTCTTTACCTTGGCCTTGATTTGCCGGACTGTTTCAGTATGTGCTTGGTTCCAAGGCTTCGGATTCTTTCTGAGTCTTTGATTCAATAGAGACCTGTCAATTGCACAGTTAAAATAGAAATTGCTTACATAATTCAAGCAACCCAAAAACCTTTGCAGTTGAGTCTTATCCAGAATGACATCTGGAAATTTGTCTGCAAACTCAATGGCATGATTTTGTAAAGCAATTAATCCATTCTCTATGGTGTGTCCTAGAAACTTGATCTTAGTCTTACATAAATCCATTTTCTTTTTACTTAAGACCAAGCCGTTTCTTTTTACAAGCTTCATAAAAATCTTCAGATGTCTGAAATGATCTTGAAGATTTTTAGAGAATATTAGGAGATCATTGATGTATGCCAGTAACCATTCTTCATAGGGCTTAAAAATGGAATCCATTACCTTCTGGAATTTAGAAGGTGCATGTTTGAGCCCGAATGGCATCACATTCCATTCATAGTGGCCTGCTGGAATGTTGAATGCAGTTTTCCACTTATCTTTCTCAGCTATGGCCACTTTCCAGAAACCAGATTTGAGATCAAATTTTGAAAACACTTTGGATTCTGCTATCCTACCCAACAGATCTCCTTTGTGTGGGATAGGATAAGTATCATCAGTAAGAGCATAATTAAGAGGCTTATAGTTAATGACTAACCTGGGTATCCCTATTATCTGTTCACTTCGTTTGTTGACATAGAAGCCATAGCAGTTCCAGGGACTGCTTGACTCCCTGATCAGCTTTCTTTGCAATAGCTGACCAATCTCTTTTTCACAGAGCTCGCGATATTCCTTGTTCATGGGGATGGCTCTGGATTTGCATGGTTTGCCCGTATATCCTTCTTTGTAGGGAAATTATATACTATGCTGCTTCCAATGCCATAATGCATTTGGTTCCTCCGAGCAGCATGTATCTTCAAACTCTTTTTGTAGTTCAGAGATTTTCTTCTGAACTTCTGGAGAACTCAATTGATTTTCGATGCTGAGAATGTTTTATGTTCTTTGAGCTCTGAGAGACTGTTTTCTTCTTTGTGCAACTCTTCTTGCATGGCATGTACCATGGTAGACATTCGGGTGTTAGATACATATGGAAAATCAAATCTTTTACCCTTTACTGTAATGAAGTAGCCAGCCTTCTTGTTAGGAAATCTCATTGAACCATGAGGCTCAACTGCAGCAAGAAATACATTTCCAAGAATGCAATCAACTAGTATGTCACCAACAGAAAACTTCAAAGTGACACATTTTTCATCAAAACAAACTGTTGCCTTGGGTACTTCATAATTTAGGGTCATTTTTCCCAACCCGGTGAGCTTGCGGGTAGCAGTAACCCAATATTGTGATGGAATAGCCTTTTTAGAAAACATATTCACATCTGATCCAGAATCAAGCAGTGCTATCAAATCAAACATCTTTCCTTTTATCCAAAATTTAATCTTAATATGATGTTGTTGATATTGAATAGCAAGCAAATGCATGTCTCTAATACCCATATAAGGATCAGGATGTCCTTCTGCGACTTCTACTTCTTCAGTAATTTTAGGGGCAGTATGCAGAGCGTAATTTACTTTTCTACCTGAATAAATTGGAGAAGAAATAGGAGAGGCTTGAACCTATTTACCTTTACCTTTCTCGAGCTCTGAAATTCTGGTATTTAAGGCAGAAATTTCTTTCTTCATGCAGTGTATCTCCCTACTCACCTCCCCCAAAGTGAGTGCGCGAACTTTGTCTCCTTGTTGTTGTCGGAGATAACTGCGAGTGTTACGCTCATAAGAAGCATCAACAAACATCGGCTTCTTAGCAGAGCGGGAAGTGGGTGAACTGGAAGACTGCATATATGCATCAAGCAGTCTGGTTTTTAAGTCACCATCATCAATGGCTCTTATCTTCGCAAAAAATTTTAACTCATCTTCATCAGTTTGAGCCATGAGTACTTTTAATTTTTCTGAAAAATCTTCTTCAATATCATTGTCAGAAGAAAAACCGGATTCTGAGGATGAACATTCACAGTGACAATTATCAGAATCACTACACTGACAATATGCATGAACTTCTTCATTATCAAACTCAGAAGAAGAAGATTCAGAGCTAGAAACAGAAGAGGAAGATTCTTGGGCTTGTTGAAGAAACAAGCGCTGATAGGCTTCTATTTTATGAGAGCCACCACATCTATCACAGATGTGTTCAGATTTTACAGTGGAGGTTTGGCCTTTACCTTTATATTTTGCCTGAGATTTCTTACCCAATCCACTGCGGGATTCTTTAGCCTCAGGACACAAATTTGATGTGTGCCCTGGTTTTCCACATATCCAGCATGTGATAGCTTGCATCCTCTTCAATTTAGCATCTTTGGTGTGGATTTCATGTGGCTCATAATAATGTGTCTTAGGGGTATATTTGTAATATCCCTTTTTTTGACGGCTTGGAGTATGGCTTTCTCCTGGGCTTTGACTGTTTAAGCACAGAGTGTTTCCGGTGGTTTTTGATATAATTGACTCTAGCTACTGTAAACATGATGTAAATATGATGAGAGTAGTTGGGTTTATTGAATTTGGGTTTTTCCAATTCAAATAATAACGCTTGGTATTTTAAGAAAACATGCTGAAGGATTCATGTTATATGGTTACTTCAGATTTCATGATATCTAAAAATAGTATAGTGAGTATTCTGAACTCTCAGAGTTGATTTGAGTAGGTATGCGAGCAAAAGTGTTTCAGATGATAAAGAGTTACTGGTTCCATATTTCATTGAACTTGAATAATGTTTAAGGTGCAGAATTACCAGGTGCATTGAGCTTGGAATTAGATAATCGTTACACTAACTGCTTTAATTTATATCTTTAAAATGAAAGTAAATATCGTGAGACCTATTCATAACTTCCCATTTTAGTGACCCTACAAGGGAGGTAATCCGTTTCTATTGAGAATTTTTGTTGCAAGGAATGCAAGATATGCAACCGTAAAATCAGCTTTTAAAAATGGCTATCTTGTTGTAATCTTGATCTGTTATATCTTTAATGCGTTAACTATAGTGGAAAAGTCCTGTTGTTATCGATCAAGTTGTGGGGGCAGGCTCGCGTGGATGTAGAAGTAACTTCCAAGCAATTCGAACCTTCTTGCAAGTTGGGTTTATTTAACATATAATTAATTAGAACAACTAAATGATTAAATAAACGATATGATGCTAAGACAACAACGCTAATAGGATGTGTTGATACTGCTCGAAGGAAATGAGGAGGGTTGTGGATCAAATATATTTATCGGTAAGATATGTCGGCGCACCACAAATGTAATAGCTGGCTGACGGGGTTTCCTTATTATTTCACTGATATTAATCTCACCATATTACTTTGAATTGTCCGATTTCTTTGTCATAATATAATGGCAAAAGCATAAAAATAAGGGGTATTAATGGAAGGAAAACCCTTAAAAAATATTAGTACTGGTACATAAAAGGACTGGTTGATAACGCATGTAGATATGATTTGGTCCAATTGAGGATAAGATAACATTAAATTAGAGTAAATTAAAGAAACTGGTCACGGGTTCTAAATTTTTATTAGACAATTTAAGAAAAATATTAAAACAAAAAAAATGATAATTATAATTAAGAAAGATTCTCTTTAATCTGAGTAAAACAAAAATAAAGATAATAATTATAATTATTTTATAAGAAGTATCAATTAATAATTGGTATTATTCTTTTTTACTTGATGTATAAATTACTCTTTCCAACTTAATGTATAAATTACTCTTATAGTTTTCACATAAAATTGAAGGGAAGTAGTTACATCATGGATAAACTAATGTTTTTCTACTTTTGTTATCTTTGATTTTTAATTTTGAGAGATTATGGTTTTATATTTTTTTCAATTACATCCAAAAACAAAATAATTATATTATTAAAAAATCTTAATTTAAAATAATTAAAGTACAAATTTACAAAACTTTTGTATGTGAAAGTTTCACATAAAATTGAACATAAATAGTTACATAATATATAAACTAATATTTCTAACTTTCACATGCATACTCTAGAAGCTATGCATAATTACAATTACTCATTAAATTATTAATTTGTTTTGGGTGATATTGTTATTTTTTATTAATTTAGTGTGTATAAGATTAAAATTTTATTTTGTAATATAAATAGATTGAATTTTACTTTTGAAAGATTATGATTGTATATTTCTTTTAATTACATCCAAAGACAAAATAACTATATTATTAAAAAATCTAAATTTAAAATAATTAAACTACAACTTTCCAAAATAAGTGAACTACATCTTTCCAAAAAAAATGTATGTTAAAATTTCACATAAAATTGAACATAAGTAGTTACATAAAATATAAACTACTCTTTCTAACTTTCCCAAACATACTTTAGAAGCTATACATAATTACAGTTACTCATTCAATAATATTTTTTTTTGGGTGAGATTGTTATTTTTTTATTAATCTAATCTTAGCATATAAGTTATACATAATTACAATTACTCATTAAATAATATTTTTTTTGAGTGAGATTGTTCTTTTTTATTAATATAATCTTGAGCGCATTTGAGTCAAACAAACATATATTTTTTCATATTAATAAGATTACTTAATTTGTGTTGCATTATTTTATTTTTTTTAATAGTAAGTAATTATAATTTTATAAAAATAAATAGATTTATTTATTTATTTTTTGGTGATAATTATATTTAAAAATTATAAAATATTTTTAAACACTTATTTATAGATACAAATTTATTTTACAAAATTTATGTAATTTTATATAAAAATAATAAACATTTTATAAATATAATAATTTCATTTTATATAGCATAAAAAAATAATTTTAAATAACATAAAAGTATTAAAAATATGAATTATTTTATAAATAAGAATGTTTCTCCTCTTTTTGCATCATTAGAAATGTTGTTTTGTTTTTAAAATTTCACATAATTTTTAAAATATATGAAAATTGCATAAACTAGTGATATTATAAGGATTCAATGGAGTCAATGCTTGAAGAAAGTCAAAAGAAGTATGAACGGAGGTTTACATAATATTCTTCAATGCTTGAAGAAGTATGAATGGAGGTTTACATAATATGAACAGACCGTTGGCGCTACAAATTGGCAGAATGGGCTTGGAGCATTTGAAAATTTCCATGCTCGAACTCGTCAACTCGCTTGAGGAAGCAGTATTGTAGTAAGATTTAATTTTAGCATGTCGTTGGCTTTTGTTGATATTTATATGTGTTTCAACAATTGTGAAAGAAGCATTAATTAGTGTTATATGTCATTACACATCTATGTGTTTCAACAATTGTGAAATAAACATTAATTAGTGTTATATGTCATCACACATTATTTAGTATTATATGCTATTTCCTTACGGCGTTTCCTTTGCAACATCTGGTGCAATTGTAAGTAATAACAAATTTTAGAAAAATTAAACAGATTCCCATTATTTTTTACCGTCCAGACAAACTTGTCGTTTAACGCCCTAGCTAGTTGGCCTTTGGAAGATGCGGAAAGCCGTGACGTCCTCGACCATACTTATTGAAAAATGTTCGGTGACGACAAATCCCACTTGCATTACGTGTATCTATTGACTGTCTATCCATCGTTTTGAGGAGCGATAGGCTGCGGATAAAGTGATCTGAGAAGCGGAGAACCCGGTAAGTGAATTGCTGAAAAGAGGAGCACGACATGGCATATACTTATGTACCTCCGTTTGTTCTCGAAGTGAAATGGTGACTAGACTAGCACGACAGGGCATATACTCATGGTAACTCCGTTTATTCTCCCACTAAATGAATTGCTGAGCACGACACAGAATATACTTCTGTTACCTCCGTTTTTGAGTGGCTTTCTCTTCTCCATGTTTGCCACCAAAGACCCAACCATGTCAAAAAGGTCGTCTTCGTCAAAATTGCGAGGCAGCCACCATGGAGGCTACCAACCTCACCTTACCCTCTACGTCACGTTATTGGTACTTCAGGTCAACAAATTTTTGGATAATCCGATAATCTAGAAGTGAATTGCAGATCAATAACTGATCGTTAAATTATAAGATATTTCAAAATGTTATAATCAACCTGAATTCAAAACTAAAAAGATAAGGAGTTTACTGAATAAATAACCAATATAAAAGAAAAACAAACATTTAAAACATGATATTAAAAAAAAAAAAAGAGACAAACATTTATCAAGGCTTTTCCTATCCTTCCATTGTCTAGGCAGAAAGGATTCCATGTTGTGGCACGTTTACCAAATTTCAGCCAATGTACATAGCCATTATATTGGATAGGAGTTGTCTTTAGTGGGACTTTTTGAAGTTTCAGGTGACCGAATTCAGTGAAAATTTTTGAGGTAAAATCTTGGTTTTTATAATTCAAACTGGTTTTTTGACTCTATATATGGATTCAGCACCCTCAAAAACCTCTAAGGCACTTTGATTGTGCAAAGTTAGCAATCAAACTTCTCTTTTCAATAAATTCCTGCCGGAATTTAGAGAAATTACACTATAAAAAGTCACCGTAAAAGCCTTCAAAAAGTCACACTAAAAACTACTCATATTGGATATCCCACAACCCACTACCCGGTCGAGTTGTCATTCAAGATAGGTGAACCTGCTAGAAAGGTCCAATTAGAGGTGATAATTTAACATTACCCAAAAATTGAAGACAATAGTGAATTTGAGGTGTTAAAAGTGGGGTGAAACAATTGAGGTGTACTACAATTCTATAAAAACATCCAAAGCCCTTTAGGATGATCACCAAGGAATTTTCCATTAGTCTCCGGGCACAAAAAGGATTCCATGTTATGGAAATACCACTGCATTAAAGGAAAAAAACCAACATAGGGAACCAGTAAAACAGTCGTGGAATAATACTTTTTGACTATAATTTTACATATTAAATAAATAATTTACTAGTAGTAATTACTTTACTTTGGGGTATTTGTTTTAGTTTATTTAAATTACTTGTTTTAGTTTATTTAAATTACTATTAATCATAGCTTAGTAGCTTAGTTGGTTTATTAGGATTTTAGAAAGAGTTAAAAGAAACAATTCAGAATAGTGTGAGACATTAATATATTTAAAAAAATTAATAATTTTGGTAGTGTGATGAATATTTTGAAAATTAAGTTTAATGTTAATATCAAATGAAAATTTCAATTTCTCATTTTCAATTTTTAAAGATAATAAATCTTTTCATTCCATAATGTTTTGGAAATTGACCAAAATCTGATTTCATTACAAAATTCATGATTTTTTTTCTTATTTTTAAGTGGCATTTTAAAGTGGCACATATAAATTAATAATTATTTTAAGAAATTACAATATTTTTATAATTGCAATATCATTTAATCTAGGTTACTTTGATAGAATATAGTACAAGTTACTTTAAAATTATATTTAATTTAATTCTATTTACTAGTGCATTTAATTAATAGTGAAAAATAATTTAATGATTTGAATGAGGAGGATATAATTTTTTTTTACAATTAAGTATCTTAATAGTATGTATCATTTGCTTTTACAAATGAAAAAACAATGTGTATTACATAGTTTAGTTTTCTATTATTTTTTGCATATTAGACATAATATTATATATTAGTATAGACCTATCTTAATTCCAAATCAATCATGTGTGAAGAGGGAAGAAATCTCTCAAAATGAAAACTTTTATGCAAATTTCTTTTTATGAAAAAATTTAGGAAATGTTTGCACTTCCATGGATTTAATTCCTCTAATCACTTCATAGATACTTAATTAAGATGTGTCTAGTTATTAATAGTATTGTTTATATTATATAAATTCAACATCTCTATATGGAAGTCTTCCTAATTTTTATTGAAGTTTTTATTTAATATCTATATAATATCCACTAAATATTTTATGTAGTAGTGAGCATAGATGATTGAAATATATCTGAAAATTAATTATAACATTTTTACTTTTAGATTTAATTAAAAAAGTTATAAAATTAAATCAAACTAAAATATTTATAACATATTTGCATTGTAAAGGGAGTTATGTTTTTTTGGCATGCAGTATTTCTAAGGAATGGCATTGGCCCATGCACTAAAAAATGATTTGATACCGATAGAGGCCTCATAGATTCAAAGTTAAGATGGATCTAAGTTGTTTTAATTTCTATAAATAAGTGTAAAAGTCCAAATTATATAATTTTCATATTTAAATATATAATATAGAAAAAAATATTATCCTAATTTTGAAATTATTACTTAAGGAAACAAAAATCAGTAGTTAAAAGTTTAGATTTTCAACAAATTACACTGAATAACACATAGGCTATATTCCACATGAATACTATAAATTGTCATAAGCTTGAAGCTAAAAAACTGTAAACTGAACTACCGGACAACAATGCATATAATTTCAAAAATAAATTGATAAAAATTTATATAAATTTAAAAGTGGTCTAAAATTCAAAATAAGAAAATGAAGTTGATATAGATTTCACGAAAATAAAACTTCAAACCAATTTTATTTTTAATTTTTTTAATTCAAAAGTGATCTAAAATTCAAAATAAAAAAATGAAATTAATATAAATTTGCCAAAATAAAACTTAGAACCAATTATATTTTTAAATTTTTAATATTTGCCATCTAAAAATATTACATAATATTACATTACATAACATAAAATTACAACTTCTCATAGCTCAATTTAACTAAATATTATATACATGCATATATTTTGAATATTTACAACTGTAATTTGATATAAAGTAAAAATATGCACTTTACTATTTTTAAATTTTAAATTAATATTATTTAGTATTTTTTCAATTAAATTCAACATTTTTGAGCTAAAGTTTAAAATATTAATTAAAAAATAAATTTATTAAGTTATAAAATATGTTTAAAATTCCATAATAACAAAATAAAATAGATGAAATATTTTAGTATCAAAAATATTATATTTAATAAGGAAACGTTTTTTTCCAAATCATTAAATAGTAAATTTAATTCAAATAAAATCAACAATCCACATTCCCATTTGTGCAAAGCCTTAATAACCCAATAAGTTTTGGTTATTTGTATGTCGTTGTCGGGAGTGGAATTGATTGAGAAGTTGTGTTATACCATTAGTATATACTGTGCTGTGGGTGGTAATACTACTTACCAATTCACTTGCTCGATTCTCCGCGTATCCAATAATTTGTAGAACTGAAGTACCAAAAGAAAGTGAGTCCCAGGAAGGAAAGTTGAGGTTGGTATCTCCACAGACAGTGGCTGCAGCTGGCATCGCAATTTTCACATCGACGAAGATGACTTTTTTTTTACTATGTCAGTATATGTTGTGTATTAAGTATTATTCATTAAGTAAATGATTGATTGGATCAGTGTCTTTTTTTTCACTGAGAGTATAGGTTATGTATTAAGTATTTTAAATTAAATTAATGATGGTTTTAGTGTGTTTTCTTATTATTTTTAATATGTATAATATTTAATATTTATTAGTATAGATTTAATATTAATTGACTGGAATTAAATTTAGAAACTTCATTAAAGTTCAAAATACAATACACAATGTGTAATTTTTCATTGAACTTTTAAATTATATTTTTGAATGCTAGAGTATATATATGGTGAAATGAATATTTTAATCATAAAATTTTACTTAACATAGATCTTAAATGGTTATTTAAATCTCCTATTAAAATATTTTTGTAAAATATAAAGTTTAAACATCTTACTCACACATTTTTTTACTTTTAAGTACTTTATACTATATTCATCAGTAGTTTTCTATTTAAAACACATGTCAACTTGATGGAACCCTTCCAATTACTTTATATCATATTCTTTTTTAATATAGCTCATATTAATTTTCTATTTAAAATAGGCCTCAACTTCATAGATAAACTAATAAACAAACTTGCACATCCCTTCATACAAAACTATAAAATAAATCTCTCCACTCAATAACATAAATTCATATATCACAACCAAACAAATACATCCCCAAACAAATACATCCATGTCGTGCTAATCTAGTCCGTGATTCACTTTCTCGGAGATCAAAAGCAGGTACCAGGAGTATATGCCATATCGTGCTCATCTACTCAGCAATTCACTTACTCGGTTCTCCGATAACTCTGATCGGGATGGATACGGTATTTCACATTTTCAAAAGGACAATTTGTTTACTTAGTCCAAAATAAATGAATTGTGATATATACATCCAACAAAGAGCAATGAATTGTGATATATACATCAATCAAACAGCTGTGACGTCCACCTTAATCTGTGAAGAAACTTCAGAGAAAACCCGACTTTTCCAAATGAAACAAGAAGCTAAAAAAAATGCCTTGCAAAAACAAAACAACGACAAGTTAAAACAACTAAAAGTGTCTTTAAATTTAAAAAATATATGCTTTTGTGTATGTGGGGAATATCTCCTATCCCCGGCTAAAAGAATTTCAAAGCAGCCTAGAAGTGTTGAAGGTTAGGATTGCTAGGACTACATTACCCATGGTTACCTATTAATTTATAATGGGGTTACATGTAAGTGAGGTTACACTTTAGAGGTATAAATCATGTGAAGGATCCATTTATAAATTTTAATAGGTTCATTACGTTATCTACATTATTCGTAGATTTATTTTAATTATTATTTTTATTAATGTATAAATTAAAATGCTGTCTACGGTATAATGGGTTGGTTTGAGTTTTATATTATTTTAAGTTATATTTTATTTGTCATATTTAAGAAATATAAATAAAAATTGATTACTCTTTAAAAGGGAATCAATTGTTTTAAATATAAAAATGTGTTTGTATTATTATTATTTCAAATATTTAAGATAATTTATTATATATAATTTTTTTTATTAAATTTTAAATGTAAAGTGCTTTTATATTATTATTATTAATAGAAGGAAAATATTTTGGACATGAATATGATTTATTACAATTTAATAAAAAATAAAATATTTTTCAATCAACATATTTTTATATTATCTTTGTATAAGAAGTTTTTATTACAATAAAATATTAGATGCATTATAGTGTCATGTAAATATTATTGCTATAAAAAATTATAAGTAAATAAGAATAATCATAAGAATTTCTTGAAAAGGAAATAGATTAAGAGAATTTTGAGGTTTAGAATGAGTTTGTTTAATTGCATTTTCAACTTATTTCTTGATTTACTCAAATTTTAAGAGTGTGCATCAAAAAAATGCATTGACTTTAAATTTGAGTAAATCTATAAAAAAATAAGTGGAAAATACAATTAAAAGATAGTTTTCTTATTTTGGAAAAACATTTACCACTAGCCATCTTGAATCTTATTGATTCTTTCAAAGTGGATTTTGTTAGTATATTTTTCATTTTCAAGTCCATTTTTAACCTCGTAATATGATATTATTTATATGTCTCACATTAATAAATTATTCAATTTTAAAGTTACTGAATTCTAATTTATTCAATTTCTGTTAGAGGTAATATCATTGATCATGTTTCCTCTCAATCACCCTGAAAAGATGTATTTTTCTTCTTCAATTGTACCATTTCTTTAGTGATTAGTCTCTTTCTTGGAAACAACAAAAACTTTCTTATTCTTACCAGTATCCTAACCATAGTGTTATTGATACCATTGAAAAAAAACCCAACACCAAAATGAAAAATTGCACTCTTCAACAAAGCCTCGTTTTTGACAAGGTTGTTATTAGATGCAGTGTGAATTAAAACTAATATATGAGTCTTACAATTCACACTCTAAGAACCTATAAAATGTTTACTAGTATTTTGTCTCAAGGCTCTCCAATTTTCATTACCTCCTCTTTCATGCACAATTCATATTGTCTTTTTACTCAATATTTTTTTGAATGAAGGATGTCTTCCGATCTCATACTTATGTTTCTTTCTCGAAAATTTCTTCATCCCTCCAATCATTTTCCTCCCAACTAATTTTTTTGTTTCATTATCCAAACCTTCTTCTTCCCTCTAATCACATGTTTATTAAGTAATGAATCTTGTGTTGTATGTAGAACTACATGTCGATCCACAACTAAAATATTATAGCCATTGGAGCATTGCATAAGAGGATTCATGGCTATAGGAGAAACCACTTAATTTTTAAGGATAATCGATACAATGGTGTATTTAGAGGAGTGCATAGAGAAAACATTATTTTTTAGCTCAATCACCAAAGTTGACACTTGTATTGTTAGAATCATGACGAATCATAATTTGGATTGTTTTAATATAGACAAGTGAAAGGCCTACAGTAGAATAAAACTAAAACCAAATGAATTCCTCCACCAGCCACATTTGAGATGATGAATCCTTAAATACTTGTGTAGTTTTTGGAAGAATTCTAGATACATTGTAGGAAGAAGTTATTATATTGTTGCACATATCTTTATTGAAAAGATATCTAGTAATTTTCTTCTTAGGAAGTTCCTTCTCTTTATTGTTTCTCACAACTCCAAGATTTTTTGTTCTTCAACCTATGTTTCGTGTGGAGTAATTAGTTGAATACCCATTATATTTCTTGAGAATATCAATGATTATGCATCCTCCCTCCTTCATGAAAGATTAAAATTCATTCACTTTCCTTAGTTGTTGGTGTAGTGCTTAATGGAAAAGAAAATGATCTAAAATTGTGAAAAACAATTAAGCATGCTCATATCTTCAATGATCATTAGGATGACACTTATGATGGACATCCTTCATTTATCAAACCCATATTACATAAAGAGATTGAAATATGGACGAATAAAGATAGTAAATCATGTGTCGTGGTTGTTAGTTAAATATACGAGAAGGTGAGTGATCATGTAGATCTATGAGTGAGTTGTGAGGTCCTAACCATAGTCTCATTGATATGATTGAAAAAAAAACCAACATTAATATGATCAACTATACTATTCAACAAAGCCTCGTTTTTGACAACGTTGTTATTAGATGCATTGTGAATAAAAAATAATATATAAGTCTTATGATTCACACTCTCAAAACCTCTAGAATTTTTACTAGTATATAGTCTCAAGGTTCTCCAATTTACATTAACTCCTCTTTCATGTACAATTCATATTGTATTTTTACTCAATGTTTTTGTCAATGAAGGATGTCTTCCTATCTCATACTTTTGTTTCTTTCTTAAAAAATTAATCCCTCCAATCATGTTCCTCCAAACTGATAATTTTGTTTCATTATCCAAACCTTCTTCTTCCATCCAATCACATGTTTCTTATGTAATGAACCTTGTCAAGGTATGTCGAACTACATGTCGAACCACAACTCAAATGTTATAGCCATTGGAAGATTTCATAAGAGGTTTCATGTCTATAGTAGACATTACTTAATTTTTTAGGAATATGGATACAATGGTGTATTTCCATAAGTGGGTGCATAGAGAAAATATTATTGTTTAGCCCATTCATCGAAGTTGATGCTTGTATTATTATAATCATAGTGAATCCAAATTTAGATTATTTTACTATAGTCCAACCAAATATCTATAGTAGAAGAGGAATAAAACCAAATTAATTCCTCCACAAAATATATTTGAGATGAGCAATCCTTAAATACTTGTGTAGTTTCTGGAAGAATTCTAGAGACATTATAGGAAGAGGCTATTATCGTGTGGAAAATATTTTGAATGAAAAATGTTAGTCTCTATATCTGTTGTCTGACTCGCTACCTTCTCATAAATAATGAGAATGAAAAGATACCTAGTAATTCTTTTCTTAGGAAGTTCCTTCTCTTTATTGTTTCTCACAAACTCCAAGATTTGTGGTTCTTCAACCTATGTTTCATGTGGAGTAATTAGTTGAACACCCATTATATTTTTTGAGAAGCTCAATTATTATGCATCGTCCTTCCTTCATGAAATATGAAAATTCATTCACTTGTCTTAGTTGTTGGTGTGGTGTTTAATGGAAAATAAAATGATCTAAAATTGTGAAAAACGATCAAGCATGCTCTTATCTTCAATGATCCTTGGGATGGAACATATGTTGGACATGCTTCACCTAGCATTTCTATCAAAATCATAATGCATAAAGAGATTTAAATATGGATGAATAAAGATAATAAATCATGTGTTGTGAATTTTAGTTAAATATATGAGAATATGAGTGATCATGTAGATCTATCAGTGATATTTTGGGTGCATTGAAGAAGTTGAAATATTTTTTTGATTCATATTTAAAATCAATATTTATTTAATTGCAATTGAAGCTCTTCAAACTAGAGTTGAAGGATAATTACCCCATTCCTTTAACATATAAAATTAAAATTTTCATGCATCACATTGGTTTTTTTAGTGTGTAGATAGAAATTTCTCTCATGACCTTCATCAAAACCCTATACCCCACTTATTCTCACTATCTTGAATCACTTCAAACTAGTGGCCAACTGAAGTCTCTTAATTTTGGCTCAGTGGTGGACTAAAAAATTGTAAAATGTGAATAAGATTTAGGGAGAAGATGATTTACCCATTAGAGATTATGTAACTTTCAAAAAAAGGAAAGAATAAATTACATTAATTTCATATCAGAGATGCTAGTAAAAGAAAACATGGAAAGAAGTTCTTGAGATGGAGTTGGGTTTAAGCATATGGAAGGTGAGAGAGACGATCTTAATTATTTTCATTGTTGCAAGAATAAACATGATAAAACTAAATGTAGGATTGAATAGGAGAGGATCAAAGAAACTATTGAACAAGAGGATGAAAATAATAAAGCTCTTGAATATGCTAAATTTTTTATTTCTCATTGTAATATTGAAATAAAATAAGATGTGTTCAAAGATTTATTTTGCTCTTAGAGAGACACATGATTTATTAGTAGTGATGCCACTTTCCACATGAAGTTTTGGAGAGACTTAATTAAGGAATTGAAAAAAAATTTAGGTTTTTTAATATACTTTTCAAATAAATGTAGTGTACGACATATGAGAACTTGCACCAATAGATTCACATTCTATAGATTCACAAATTTTATTTTGCAAGATAATATTTATGATCCGAAGTCACATAGCAACCTATTGTCCTTGGTTCACTTTCAATAGAAAGGCCACACGATTCAGATGTTTTATAAAAAAATGCAAAAAAAGAGATATTCAAATAACATGATCATCATAGTAGGATGGGAGGATGACAACTTTTTTAAGTCAAAAGGGGTATTTTCATTGCACATAATTTCACATACCTCTCTCACCATAATGAAGACATATTATCATCTAATCTCTTCTTGCATGCTAGATTTTGGCACATCAATTCCGATACATTACAGATGTGAAGAAAAATGGTGTTCTTGTATTTCCTACCATTTCAAGGAATTTGATGAAATGTGATGCATTTATATCTACTAAACACCACTAGTTTTGCGTATACATAGTTATATTTTATATCTTGTATGTTTTGTAAATTTTTGTGAATATTACACTTGGTAGTTCATAATAATAGATATAATAAAAATATATTCAAATCCAAAATACGTGATTTCAAGGTTAATTTTTTATGTTTTAAATTATTATTCCTTTCTTATGAAAGAAATATATAAAATGTCGAAAATATAAGAACATATAAAAAAATTACTCGCAAACGGTAATAACACAAAGAAACCCTTTTGGTAGAAAACCAACTAGAAGGCGTGTCTTCCCCACTCTCTCCTTCTTTTCATGGAATGTATCCAAATATAAAGGAGTGAGACATGTGGCCTATGCACTACTATAGAACACAAAACCTCTATATTATTCTCTCTCTCTCTATCCACTCTCATCTACTCTACTCTAATATGGACTGGAATGTACTAGAATAGAGTTCAACCCCATTTGATCATAGTGATTCACTTATAGCACAACTTGGTATCTAACTAGGGGTAAATTTGACACATTCAACCCTCAATATGAGTTACGAAACAACCCTTTTAGTATTCTTCACATTTCCCACATGGATATCCCATTTTCCATGAGTAAAATAGGTAAATGTGGCATCCTCCCAGTGTATTGGTAACAAAATTTTTAACCCTAAAATCATTATTTAAGGCTTCGAACTAGCACTAAAAGGCTTATGGCCCTAGTTATACAAAGTAGGTCTTGCTGCTACAACTACTCCTATAAGTTTATTTATATTATTTTTCAACCCTAAAATCATCAACATGGATGACAAACATAATGGTATAATCTATATCATATTTTCCCTTCTTGGGAAAATTTTGGTAGCCAAAATGTTTTACTGAATGAAGTGGAGAAATTTTGTTTCTACCTTCTACTTAGAGTACCATTTAAACTTATCTGTAATATGTTATTTCAACCCAATCTGTAAAAGGTAACAAACACCTATGCTGTGATTACTGAACTATTTTACAAAACTCTATCCTATGTTAACTCTTCTTGACCATATGGTGCTAAATCCTATATAAAAGGTAGTACCTTTTCTAGTTCTTGATCTAATATAGAAGACTCATAGACTTTCATATTTTCCATATTCATTATTGAGTAATTGTGCATATATGCGGGTATATTGAGTTTATAAGCATCATATCCTACCTTTTCTAGTATCTTGAAGGTACCATATCATAGAGCCTTGATTTTATTACAAGGGATTTTTATTCTCTCCTTGTTCAATTGTAACTTTACACTATCTACCACCTGAAATAATAATTTTATTCTAAGCTAATCATGCCTGGACTAGTACATTTAATGTAACTTATTTAAAGTATATTGTACCTCCAAATGGATCTATTTGATCTTCTCCAAAAATTTCTCTATGCTTACATAATTACCTATAATATACAGTCTCACTCCTCCTTAATCCATATATGCAATATCAAAAGTAGGTGGAAAATATCCAGAAATTGTTTTCAAATGGGGATGTACCAATAGAAGTGTGGAACCATTTATTATAAGAGTGTTGTTTATTACTATGATTTTCATCCCAATTATTTGGATGCTTATAATTATAACCCCTCAAAACATACACCAAATTCTTGTTAACTACCTCTATTTACCCATACATTTGTTGATAGAATAATATAGACCTCCTCAACTTTGTTTTTATCTTCTCCTACAATGTAATAAAATATGCACTCAGAAATCTTGTGTATGATGCAAAGCCGGTCACTTTTTATGCATGCACAAATTTATAAAAAAAAACTCAAATTGCACAAATGCCAACTCCCGCTTTGATTTATCGCTTTATTTCATTTTCCAGGCTTTATCGCAAATTGCAGATTTAATCCTTCTCGCAAATCACAGATTTTTAAACTTATCGCAGATCACAAATTTTAAACTTATCGCAATCACAGACTTGAGGCTCATCACATTATCGCAGATTGCACCACTCTCGTCATCACATTTCAGTTATCGCAAATTCAATACTGAAATTGTGATATGCAATGAAAGACTTTAAGGATCAATTGTGATATGCAATATTTAATTATCTATGTGCAACGTTTGAAAGGAAAAAATAGAGTTATAAACAAATCTTGATTTACCTTTAATTTACTCTCTGATTTTGTTGCATCTGAAGTCCTGGCTCGATCTATGAATTTATGAATGAACTCTAAGAGATTTGGCTTTCCCGATTGCCTCCATACGGTATCGTCTTTAAAAAAAAATTAATAAGGAAAACAATTAATTCTACACACTATCTTTATTGAAATAAAATACTGAATAAAAAAATAGAGTTATTCCTCTGACCCTTAATGGCTGGATTTTCATTACAATCCTCTCGCTCCCCCTCTGCTCTCTCTCTCTCTCTCTCTTAAAAGACAATCAATCCATTTTGTTTTTCATTTCATTATTTTAATGCGGCTATCCTATTCCAATCTCTCCAACAACCTAATCCCTATTCTATAGGTTTAGCACACACCTAGGTAATAGACCTAATATTTTTCTTTCTAATCTAGTACTATATTAAATATTGCAATAAATAAGTATTAAAAATAAATTCAAGAGGTACAACGTTATTTATTTAATGATGAGTGTTGACCAATCAAGTCAATAAAATTTACCTCATTTGATGCTCATGCATCAGACTCCTGGGGAAGAAAAGAATGATCCATCAAAACTTCAAGATTCACTTGATATTTTTTGTAGCTTTGGTGGTGTCATCCAACTAGAATCCTCAACTGGTTGTCCCTTATATTTGATTAGATACTGATATTTGGTATGTCCTCTAGTATTCTTTGTTACTCTCTTTTCTAGGATGACTTCCACTTCCTTCTTGGTTGTCTTTGGCATCTGTTCCTTCTAATTCAGAGTCTGGACCTCCTCCTCTACAGGTTCATCTTGTGATTCTACCTCTGTTTCCTTGTACGGGTACAAATCTGCAACATTAAAGATAGGTGATATTCCAACTCCTTTCGGTAGCTCTTATCATAAGCATTGGTGGAAAACTTCTTCAAAATTCTGCATGGTCCTATCATTTTCATTTTTAGTTTCTTATAGGTCCCGATAGGAAACCTTTCCTTCCTCAAGTAAACCATAACTAAATCTCCAACTTGAAACTCCTTTTCCTTCCTCTTCATATATGCCCTCTACTTGTACTTATTGTTGCTTTCCTGTAATTTTTGCTTGACATATTCATGCAATTTCTACATATTTTCTACAAATTATTCAGCCTTTCCACTCCATGTCTCTTGCTTACCCAAATCTCTAAGCTCATATATTCCTCTCTGATGCATCCCAAAAATAATATGAAATGTAATCATTCAAGTACTCTGGTTAGGAGTATCATTGTAGGAAAATTCAGCTTGAGCAAGCACCAAATCCCATTTCTTTGGATTTTTATAAACCAAACTTCTTAATATGTTTCCTAAGCTCTTGTTCACCACTTTAGGTTTCCCATTGGTGTGGGGATTATAGGTTGCACTAAAACTGAATTTTTCACCTAGCTTCCTCCATATAGTCCTCCAGAAGTGTCCTACGAACTTTGTATCCCTGTCTGAGACAATACTGACAGGAAGCCAATGTAATCTTACAATTTGTAAGAAAAACAAATTAGCAATATGAGTTGCATCACTAGTTTTCCTACAAGAAATGAAATGAGACATTTTTGAAAACCTATCTACAAAAACATAGATGGAATCATGTCTTCTTTCATTTTTTGGCAAACCCAAAACAAAATCCATGTTGATCACATCCTAAGGTCTATTGGGTATTGAAAATGGCTGATATAATCCAGTTTTTTGGCTTCTTCCTTTGGCATGCTGACTAACCTTACACTTCTCAACAAACTTTTTGATATCGGTTTGCATCTTTGGCCAATAATAAAAATCACTTAGTTGAGAGAATTTTTTATCCTGCCCAAAGTGTTCATAAAATCCTCCACTGTGTTTTTATTTAATCAAATTTTCCCTCATGAAACATTCAAGAATACACAGTTTATTGTTCTTGAACAAAAATCCTCCTTGAATCAGGTAGTCCAACCACTAGTTTTATTATGAATCATAGGATTTTTAACAGTTGTATATATTTCTTTAAAATCTGTGTCTCCCTTGTACATATCAATCATCTCATCAAACCAAAAAATACCAATCTTGAATTCCTTCACATGACCCATAAGAAACTTTATTTGTTTTCCCAAGCATGTGTTTGATTACAAAGGTAAAAATTTGCAAGAATTATTTATGAACTAAATTTCATGATGATCATAATACAACAAAAATTCTAGGGAAATAAGTAGCGCCTCCATTTGTTTAAAGCCTACACAGTAGCATAGAATTCTTTATCATAAGATGAATACTTTTGCTTGGCCTCATTCAAATTTTCACTGAAATAAGTTATCGGTCTCTTCTCTTGACTCATAACAGCTCCAATTTCTATTCTTCTAGCATCAGTCTCAACTTGGAAAAATTTCTCAAAATTCGGCAAGGCCAAAACAGGTTTCTCGGTGATCTTGTTTTTTAACAGCTTGAAATTTTCGATGTCTGTATCTCCACTTGAGTTGTGGGTTGGTGTTAGGATGTGTTGCCCAGGAGTCGGCCAGTTTAATCACATGCATTTATTCTTGGCCTACGATCTCCTGAGTTGGGTGGACAGGGGCCACAGGTTAACCCCAGTCCCGACCCCCAATACGAAACCCATTAAAATTTAAATAGTTGTGGTGCTCTATAGTTGATAAGCATTATCGGTGATGAAATGATGGAGCACTGTGCTGGCACTTCGAGGGTTTGTGGTTCGATTCGCTTGGAAGCCAGCTGAGACCCATACCAAATTTTTCACCAATGTCAGGAGGCCATGTGGAGGCCACCCATTGGCCCACATGGCCTCTTGTGATTCGACCACCTCAACAAGCCATAAACCAATCAAATCACACCTTCCATAACCAATCACCGGAGTAAACTTGTCAAAAAAACATTGGGCAAGAAAAACACAATCACCCTGCCTAGTCACATTCCTAGTCAGCGTATGGACTGCTAACTCGACATACCTGTAACTCCATTTTTTTAATTTTAGTTGTTTGAGAAGAAAGTCATAATACGATATCGGGAACATACGATATCAGTTTTGAGTGACACAAATTGCGTTGGATTTAGGGCGACGAGATCTTCGTTTTGGCACTACTTTTGAGAACTTTTAAACACTTTTAATTTTGAGCATTTTATTGATCCACTAAATCATTTAACCATCATAACCACTACACTACCTATAACATTGACTAAAAGAGTGTTTCAAAACCCAAAACTTCCAAACTCTAGACAGGGAATTGTTATCTAAATTGAACCACTCATCGATAAATTCCTTAAATATTATCTTAAATGCATAAAATAATTACATAGAGTTGAGTGGCTCAAGTTTTTCTAGAAATTTCAAGGTCACAATGTGGTGGTGACAATGGAAATTGCAAGATATTTCGATGGTGTTGAGGTTGAAATTCAAGGTATCAAATTGATGGTGATATATTCCATTTCGGCGAAAGCCACAAAGATACCGAGTATAGGAGAAAATTGGTTTAAATGTGAAAGGCTTAGTGATGAGTCATGGAAAATTCTCATGAATCCTACACTAGATATTACACACTAGACAAAATAAATACCAGTGGAAGCATTCAAAAAGACATGGATAAATTTTCTCTACATCATCCAGAAGTTCGTTACATGTGAAGGAATGTATGGGATATATTTCTTTTACCACATTAGGGTTCTCATGCTATTTTAGAAAGGAAAATAAATCAATTTACCCTATAACCTCATCAACAATCTCAAGAAAATGAATTTTAACATACAAAATAATTCCATAAATATAGACATGAGTCTTTATCCTTTTGGTTTGGTAAAAATTATGGTTGAAGAGGAATTGAGGCATAGAAATGACTATTGGGAAGATTTTCTTGTAAGAAAACACTTTAACGAAATATCTAAGGATACAAGTAACATTGGCTCTAAATAAAGATATAGAAGAGCTAGGGTTTCTATTGAAAAAACTCCAAACCCTAACCTTGCAAAGAGTAATACATAACTAATGGATATACGAACATATGAATCAAATGAAATTTTAGTTGTAGAGTACGAGGAACCCATAGAAAGTTTAGTGCCATAATTTTTGAATGGCCTTAAGAATGATGAAGCCCCAATTCTTGACTCTAGAGAATAAGGTAAATTCTCAAACTCTAATCAAATCAAAGAACAAGGTACAAGATGAAAATGACAAACGAAGGATCATGAAAAGAAAGTTGTAAAGAAAATAAGGCAATTGGTGAAGACAAATGTCTAAAACCATGCTAAACATCCAAAGTATGATGCTTCTATCAAGAAGACTCTAGAGAAAAAGGGTATTGAAAGGAAAAAATCCAAGGGAATAACTATTTTCGAAGGTAGAAATAGGCACAATAGGATAACTCAAAGTATGAGAAAACAAGATAATGAGAATATCCATGTTGAACCAAAAATAATAAAAGTCTCAGAAGTATTTAAGCCTCTATCATCAAAATCAAAGCTAGGAGTTCAAATTCTGGAGGTTGATAGGGTTCAACAATAAATTTATGATTACATCAACTCCTTCAAATAAGAAGCATAGAATGAAAAGGTATAAACTTATTCTCATTTTCTTGAATATTCTATTCATAATAATATACCAACATATCCAATTCATGGTTCAATATAATCTTATTTTCCTTTATATATTCCCCTCGAAGAAGATATAATAAAATCATTAAAAGAGGAAATAACAAAGCTTCAGTTCTTAGTAAGGCACATCAAAAGAGAATGAAATCCTAAAAGAACACAATCAGATACTGCTTAAAAGGATGTATCATTAGTACCATAAAGGCTACGAGTTGAAGAATGCCAAGGGGATTACAGTTCAATATTAAAATATTAAAAGATAAAATGCCAAGAAGATAATTTACAATAAAAAAAAAAGTTAGATACTCAAAGTGTCATCGATATGCTCATCTTGGCATTTGAGACCATACTTTAAATCTGGAACATGACTAAAAAAATCAATATCGTCAAGTGCATACAGACATGAAATATATATTTAGTGTCGAGGAATGATAGGCCAATAAATTAACATGTTTGTATTAACTTGCTACCTCATTTTTGCTACTTATTCATATGAACCTTCATAATCGTCCTTTCTACAAAACTTTTTCACATTCCATATAAGCTACAAAATGTTACATAAATGTAATGAGTCCATTATTCTATAGTTTTATATTTTTTCTTATAATATGTGACTATTGCATAAATTAACAAATTTCCTAGAATTGTAGTAGATTCAATGGTTAGCACATCTTCAGAAGCAACTCAGTCAACCCAAGAATAGAGACAAATGAAAAATCATGACGGTATGGTGATCTACTTAACGAGCACGCCAAAGAAGAGATTGATTCACGAGAGTGTAAAATTAAAAATCTGGGTCAACCAACTGCATGGCGTAACATAGAGGTAGAACAATTGACGAGTGTGACGCGCGGTGTGTCAAGAATCAAGCGAGCGTGATATCTTCACATGATCGAAAAAAATTAAAGAATAGTTTTCCAATGGCTATGTGTTTAGATTAAATCATCCATGGGTTGAGTCACAAGCGAGTCATCCGAATCCAAATCTGAATATTAACCACAAAACACTTAGTCATCTCCATTACTTTGATTTATAACATTAAAACTCTGAATATTGTTATTTTTGAAAAACTAGATATAATGATCTCACTTATAAGAGTGAGGGACATAGATATTTTAAGTTCTAAATTGATGTTGGGCTTATTTTCCTTAATTTCATCCCAAATCATTTATATCCTCCTTCATTGCACATACGTGTGCATTTTAGATTGTTTAGAGTACTTCAAGTGTTTTTATAAGGCTCATTTTTATCACCACGAGGGCCCCTTTTGGACATTCGATATTGTTATATAGTATATTTTTCTTAATGCCTCATTTTGAATGCTCTTCTTTTTACCATAGCTTTCTACTTTTCAACATGAGTTCTAATTCTTAATCATTTATCTGTTTCTTTACAAACCTTAAACATGTGCTGGAAAAAATCCATAAAAATAAGTCACATTTAGATCATTTTCACCCTTACATTGAGAATTTCGAATTGCATAATCATTACTAGAAGGTATAGAATCAAATTTCATTTCATGCCCATTTATATGCTTTTCTAGATTAAGATTTACAAGATTTTATAGAATAATTGCACATTATTTCTTGGAAATATATTTCATACAGTTTTCTTGGTTAAATTTACAAGCTTTCATAGATTAAATTTACTTGTTTTCCTAGATTAAAGTTTTTGATTTTTTCATAGATTAAATTTACTCACTTTCCTAGACTATATTTATATGTTTTTTATAGATTAAATTTACTTGCTTTCCTAGACTAGATTTATATGCTTCCATAGATTAAATTCACTTGCTTGCCTAGGCTATATCTATATGCTTTCATAGATTATATTTACATTCTTTCCTAAACTAGAATTATATGTTTTCATAGAATAGTTTTTCTTTTTTTGTCAATTTTCTAGTCTTTATAGAGCATAATTTTCCTTCATGTAAATTTACTTCCAATATGGGTAGAAGCTAAGTCCCTGCATATAATTGTTTTTATATATTTCATAAGTTAAAAAAATCATATTGATTATTTAATGTAACAAAATTTAAAGCATAATTAAATTGACCGACACCAAGTAAAGCATGAGAGATAGTATGATTTTCCTCATAGACAAATGAACCCCAAATCACCTACTTTAAGAACTTAGAACAACAACATCCCATCACACAAAAATCACCTACTTTAAGAACTTAGAACAAGAACATCCCATCACACAAAAATGGGACTTTAAAGAAGAAGAAAAAGTTTCATGATGTGAGAAGAGGCCATTACAGTGCCAATAGAAGGGTGCAAGAAAAAAAACAAAAAGTAAGAAAGACAATGGGTTTTGAAACGACTTCTCTTTCAAAAGAGAAATTAGGGAATTTGGCTAAGCAACTTAAATAAATAGAGCAGTGAATTGCCCCTCTCATGAGAGATATTGATAAAGTCATGTAGAAGAAGAGGTAGTTATGAGATTAGACACAACAACATTTTTAGCAACTGCAAATAATGATTGAGGCATCTAGGATAGATACTGTTACACCTAGCATGACTGAGTTAACAATTACGACAGAGGAAATATCCATCCTCTAGATGCAAATAGAGAACAAAACGATCCTCAACTTTGGTAGAGTGTCACACCATATCCACCCCCTTTGTCATTGTACACTTCATGGACTCTTATTTCTAATAGAGGGCTAAAGGGATACCCTGGGTAGTCTTAATTATTTCGCAATTGCTAATGCGTTTCTTACATTCTTTGTAGTAGTAAATTTCCCGTGTAGAGTTCCAAACGTGAGCAAGCTTCGCGGAAGTAGCCTAGTTTAATGTCGAGTAGGAAATTCTATGAGTAGAGCACACACAGTTGGGAGAAGAACAAAATAAGTCAAGAAAATATTAAGGACACTCTGATGGGTTGTCGAAGCAGTATATAACAATATGTCAAGTGTCTCGATGGAAATAGAAGCTCCCACAAAAAAGAAATTATTTTAGATTGAAGAGTTTTTCATAACCTAAAAGAAAAGGTGGAGGAGCTCAAATTGCATATTAAGCTTACTACTCCACTAAAATAAGATGAAATAAGAGAACGGGGTCACATAACCTTCAAATAACCCTCAAATATATAGAGAGTGTATGAGAGCTTGAACATGAGTGCACAAAATTATATGAGCTTTGCATAGACTTATGGAAGAAACTGTAGGACAATGCCAAGGTCAAGGAAATTGGGTCTAGAATTTAGACTTCCAAGCAATATAATGAAACTATAGAAATTAGTTTGATATATTTGCTCACACCAAAACATCAAGTTGCAATGGTTGTTGCAATGGTTAAAAGTGAAAAATTGGGTAGAAATATTAACCAATGGAGATTGAAGCGACAACAACTGGCACAGAAAGCGGAGCAACTAGAAGACAAAGCAATGCAACTCAGAAATGATCTCACTGCAGCACAATGTCGTTGTTGATAATGAACCCTTGTTTCAAACTACCCCTATGCATGTGGAGATTGTTGGAAACATTATTCGATCAGTAGAGGCAGCCAAGACAACTGCACACATGACCAAATAATGTTTTGAGAATTTTTTGGTGAACGATTGCAGAAGTCCTTCCTTCCATTGATGCACAACCATGACACAGTGGATCGTGGACGAGCCATGAATAGTGTTGGGGGACCATTGTGGCTAAGGAGAAAAGGTGGATTTTTTTTTTTTAAGTTTTCCTAAGTAATGGGACACTACGTAGACAATGGTGAACACTGCACATAATCGGTCGCGTGGATGTATAACAAAGCATGAAGATGTACAAAGGAGGTCGGGATAACTGTGTTATAACTGAAATATTCCTTCGTCCAAAACATATACTCCAAAAGTGTAGGTTTTGTTATACATCGACAATGGTGGTGATTCGGCTCTGTATGTTCAACGAACTGTTACGACTCTGCACATATGACGAAAACTCATTAGGGTGAGCTAGTTGGAGATTGCCTGGAGCCAGATGGTAAGTAGAAAAGCTATATAAGGAGCCGATGTTGATGATAGAGGGTTCTACCTTTTTAACATTGTGGATAATAATTCTTTTGTTTGATCTATATTTTTTTATGGGTTTTGTTGGTCTGTCGATATATTGTTAATATCCACTCTCTATAATGTAATGGAACAGGCCAGAAGTGTAATATAAATGATCATAGTATGAGTTCCCGCATTTAGGTATATGGAGATTCTGCATTGTTAATGCTTAGTATAAATATGAAATGCATATGGGTTTTGTTCTAGTTCCATGGTTATGTTTCTGATATGTTTTGCATCAATAATGGAATCAATGAATGAGTTACAGATGTTTTGCAGGGTGTTTGACAAAGGTTTCGCATGAATAGTTTAACTAATGTAAATATTGTTTATTTGTATAAACGAATGAACTTTTTTTGTTTTATTTTACGTTAAAGCTAGTATTGTGTTCACAGTCACACAATGAATGAATATCTGTCTAATGTTTATTTTTATGGTTAAAGGATATCTTATGCTTAACCAACAATTTTCGTAGATGTTAGGAATGTTTTGATATATGTAGTAACGGCATATGAGTATATTTCTATTTAATGTGTATATTTATGACATATGGCAATTGCACTAGCTAGGGTGGGTTACTTTGAGCTAGAGTGGTGTCCATTTTCCCTATTTCTTTGCATAATTCTTAAAGGCTCTGCAAACTCATTAGTATAACTCAGGTGAGAAACTACTTACTCGTAGGTGTTGAAAATGATGGTATGAAGGGGAATTATTAGCATATTCGTGAACCTTAGGCCATTTCCTTGCATTCAAACAAATACATTAAGATATGATCTTTGGTTTCATCTTCCAAGAGGTTTGATGACTATTTCAATAGACTTATGAGTCTTCATATTTATCCTAGAATAAACATTTGTAATATTTACAACACACTATAGCTCCTAAATTAGATATCTAATAATTTATTGTAAGGCACATTTTACCTTTTAATAATATATAGTTATATATTGTAGATGATATTCAGATCATTTAAAAATATTTTTAATAATAATAATAATAAAAGAACATTTTATATTTAAAATTTGATAATATATGGTTATATATAGCAAATCGTGTTGATCTTATTTAAAGCTAGTGTATCCATATAAATAAAATGGTTAGTAAAATTTGATAAACATTAATACAGGATAAATATTAGAACACTTTATGATAGACATCATATTGCTAAAACTAAAAAAATAATAAAAAATAAATAGATTATAAAAAAAAAAAATCATAAATTAACAGACTTTATATTATTAGAATATGTGATATCTATAAGCTTAATGATTTGATCGTAAGTAAATGTGCATATGTTTACTTTTGATTAAGTATGCTACATTGATAGAAAGTTAAATATTTTAATTATCATTAATGATGACTCATTGTACATTTGTAATTTTGTTGTATCCTGTAAATAAAAACAAATTTGGAAAATTAATGGCTTAGTACAAATAGGTGGAAGAGGAAAAATGATACAATTTAATTATGAAAATTTATAACTTTATCCATCACCAAGTCCCAGGCATCTAATTTTGGTGATTGGATTTAATTATGAAATTATGATATTGGCCAATTAATGTTTCCTAGAAGACATGAATTTTTCCTTAAGAGTGAGAAGTAGAAGCTCATACATGAGAAAACAACCACCTCCCACCTGTTGGTAATGTGGATGCATTTGTTAACCACCAAAAGAGTGGTAGATGGATAACATATGTGAATTTTCTTCCTTTTGTCTCATAATTCTTAGAGAATAATTTGGAAGAGACTAGAGAGTAGCAAGAAGGAACAAAGAAAACAATTGTAGAGCTAGTTGCTCAAGGAGACAAGCAGTTTGTTTTGTCAAGGTTGGGAGGAGCCAAGTATTTAGCTATTAATTTCCCACACATTTATTCAAATCTGTATTTATATTTGTATTATTGTATTTTTATTCATGGAAACAAAATTTTCTTATAAAATTTCATGTTTTATAGTAATCTTAAACTTCATGCGTATATTAACTAAACATTAATACAAAAAAAAATAAAAAAATTGAAGTGTACAAATAAAGAAGAAAATGTGTTTTATTTTTCTACAGTTTGATTGTTAAAAATAGATATAAAAATAAGAAAATAAATGCCTAATCCTATTAGCGTCATACATATGAATAAAAAGTACTTATAGGTGTACATCGGTTTATAAAGAGTAGTTTTCTTGCTATAGAAAGAATGTACAATACAAATTGACTAAAAACAAACGATATACAATTAGAAAAATCATTTTTTCAAGTTAGAGGTTGTTCTCATTAGAATGTTTATATATATATATATATATATATTTAAATTAGTTACATAAAAGAGTAATAATATGGTAATATGGTATTGGTTTCAGTGAGAAACTTATCTTTGGAATCAACTATATTTGTATGTGAGGATAAATATATAGTTATTATATCTAAATAACGAAAAACATGAGGCTACACCTTCGAAGAGATTATAAAGGAACGAAAATATCGTTACAAGAATAGGAACAATAGTAAAACCGATGAATAGTTTTACATAGAGTGAATGTTGTTTGTACCCTTAAAAATAATTTGAAAGAGTAAGAAAATAAATTTATGTTAAATATGTATTTTATATCAAAATTTTGAAATAAAAAATTATGCCAAAAAGGTATAGAAAATTTCAGAATATAAATTTATACGAAAAGGTTATATAAACAACCATTTAAATTCACAAAATATATAATTGCATTACAAATATTGAGTCATAGTTCCATACAGTTCCAAATTTCTATGTTGGAGAACCTTTTGAAAAAAATCTCTGAAGAAATTAAATACGAATAAAATATTAGTACAACAGAGCCATGGTGCGTATAATGTGTTCTCATCTAGATGGACACACAATAACAATGTAATCTCGAGGACATAATATGATAAAACTAAAAAAACTAGAGCAAGCATCACAAGCTCAAGGAATAAAATCTAGAGAGCCAACCTAGAATAGAAATATAAGAGTTCGATGAGTATTGAAAAGTCGATATAAACTATAAATTTTCCAAATGAATTCTCCCTCGCTAAAAATATTAGTACATATGCCAAATAAGGTACTCATTACCCAACACTTCATGAGTGATATTCCTAGGAGAATTTTTTTCTCCATAATGGACCTTAGCTGGCAACTAGCAGCCCCTTGTAGCCTTCAACTAGCTCGATGTGCCATTTATCTATCACTTGAGCTAGTCATGTGCTCCCTCACCGATCTATATTGATCAGGTGTTGAAGGTGGTCCTCCCAAATCTAAATTTATTTCTTGTCAATTGGTAATTTAGTATTGGGTTTACTTATCATGGATACTTCTTGGCATGGATCGATGGGGGGATTTTGCATAAAGAGTGGGATTATATTGTGCTCCTCTCCCTTTGATCTCTTTTGGATGTTACCTTTGGATCTTAGTCCTCTGGGATCTCCTTTATTTCCCATTTGGTTCTAGGGTGGTACTACTTGTGAAATCCCGACTTTGGGTGCATGGCCCCACTCCTTTATCTCCATATATTACTCCCTTTCCAGTCACTATACCCCCAGTCATCATTTCTCCCACCTAGGTCAACATTTCCTCTCTGTGTCCACAGAGTTTCATCCTCCCTATCTCCTTTCCCCCACCTTGGGTCAGGCCTGGAATGATTTCGTGGAGGTTGAAGTGGCTAAAAAAAAAATTAAAAACATAAATGGACACATTCAATATGAAATTGTACCACAAAATGTAAAATATGATCAAGAAAAAAAATAATTAGCACGTTGCCAAAAGCCAATAAATGAGTTCTACCCCATACCCATGGTAATCAAAATGGTTTCGTAGGCCCTAAATGGGCCTCATTTATCATTTAGGAACCCATGATTCTCCGAAATCCTAGAGGGAAATGAACCGCCCTACCTAAAAAGGGGTAATCATAAACATCATGCTCTTTTCCTTTGATCTCGGAGTCGTTAATTAAAGAAAATTCATAAAAGGAAAAAGGCATATAAAAAAAGGTGTAAAAATCAAGGTCAGGGCACCTCATGTACCACAATTTCTCCATCCTACACATTATATACCCAGGTGTAGGCTCACATTATCTAGCTACCCTTGAGTCCCAATGTGGCCCAAGACTACCCCTCTCATTCCCTATTCCATTTCACTTATTTATCACTTTCCACCCCCATTTGATGGATTTACCTTGGACATATTATCCCCTCTGAGGGTAGGAACCACCTAATAAGGTACCAGGCTAACCCCCTTTGGAGCTTAGCGACATTAGCACATGCCAAAGCCCACTACAGAAGGGCATGGAATTATGAAGTGCCCACTTTGTTGTCTATGGTTTTTAATCTCTTTTACACGATTACTGTAATGACTTGTTGCACTATAAGGCTCGGAGACACATTGGATCTTATGCAAGATTGTAGATGGTGCCCATTTGGGATTGGTCTCCCTATATGGGTTCCTAACCTCCTAGTGGGATACATTGGCCCATACAGTTTGTGTGTGTAGAGGGTCATCGGCCTCCACAAAAATAGATAACACTCCATGGATCCCCACTGATGTCCAGAGATTAATAGAGATCCACCTTTGGGACAAGGATGATGCACTTATTACACTATGTGTAGCAGGCCCCACAAGAGCACAATGCACTTGGCAGGTGTCGCAAACCTGTACGATGAAATGGAAACATTAATTCCATCATTTGAGCCCGTACAAATGATCTATAGGCATCTTTGACTCATTTGGACAACCATGGGTTCATTGGTGTTCCCACACATCCATTGGGAGCACCACACATATATTACTTGGAGAACATGGGGCCACCCCATTTTCCATCTCATTTTCGGGATTTATTCATCATTATGGAACTTATAGATATTACTAGGCCTTTTGAGGGCCCCACGACATGCATATATTACTGTTTGACCTCTTGAGTGGCTTACTATTGCATTTCTGAGCTAGTTTGGTCGGCTTGTCATCAAAATTTAGGTTATTTGCACATCACTTTATGTTTAGGGGCTAATATAGGCTCATTAGCTAAATAGAACTCCTAAAAGGGTTATAAATAGGAGTTATTTGGATTCATTTGTATCATCACTAGGATTGTGATCTCTCTCTCTTAAGAGAACTTCAAATTTTTTCCTTGGTGGATATTTTGGGATAATGGATGAATTTTAATGTATGGTTTTGGGTTCTCTCTATCTTGGAGCTTCTTATATTGGGAATGTGATTCCATTTGGATATATTCTATAATGTGTAAGTGTAAATTTAATGTCATTTTTCTTGTTGTTGCATACATTTGAAATTCGCTATGATTAGGCTTAATTGTTGCATATGTTAAATGTGGAATTATCTCTCTATTTTAGCATATATATGTGTATGAGACATGTTATATGAATGGAATTTTCTAGAGACTGTGTTATATTGATGATTCTTCACTATTTGCAAGAAGTATAAATATTTTAAAGTCATGTTTCTTCTCTAGCCTCTAACATTGGACTAAGTTGACTTTGAATCTTCCTTGAACGATAGAAATAAATTCCATATTCTCAATTATCCTTGAATCCATATCCCCAACTGAAATTAGGCACTAATCCTTCACATGGTGATCATTTTAATCCCTATTTTTACCTTTTCTCCATTTTTCCCAGCCTGATTAGGTCACGTACGGCATCATTTTTTGAGAAATATGGCCACAGGAAAAATTTGATCTCGTGGGGTCAAATGCACTGGTGGATCCCCCAAGTCTCCTCAAATTTTGAAGACATTATACCGGTGGAATCTCATGATATCCCAAGCCCTAGCCCTAGGATCAATTTTTTCCTTCTATTTCCCAAGGCTAGCACCTGGCAAGATAAATTTGACCTTTTGAAGAAAAAAAATATTGTTTGATCCTTTTCTCCCACCTCGTCTAGGATATGAACATCATTGGTTTCTAAACTCCATCCCCGAACCTAGGTTAGGCCCACTTGGCCCTGTGTGCTCCGATTTGTTGTCAAAGACTATTCATCAAGGAATATTTTGGAATCGAGGTTCTTATATGATTTTAAGGATCGAGAAGCACCTATAAAAGTTATACCCTTCATCCTCACCCTATAATCCTCACTCCCTCTCCGTAGAAAGTCAAGGCCCTTGATTAAAGAGAAAGAAATCTCCATTCTTCACCTCCTCCTGCGAAAAGGGTTTAAGGAGTCACTTCCCATCTATTCATTGATATATCATTTATAAGTGGCTCCTGAAAGCTTTGGTACTCCTCCCATCGGTGAAGGTTCCAAAATATAAAGGAGAATTAGATGTGGTGACAATGGACTAAGCATCCATCGTTGCCCTTAACCTAGCATTTTCCCTCCTAGGAAACCCTTTTATGTCCCCTGCTAGTTTGAGTGGTAAAAATATCGAGAAAATTTTGTTATTTTGATGTATTAAGTAAAGAATGGAAGTAAAATAAAATAATTTGTTTGCAGGAAGGGATAATTTTACCTGTAATATCGAGAATAACCCTTTTGTATCTTCTTATATGCACTAAAATATGCCAAAGTAAGTCGACGAGTCAAATGAAAAATTGTACAGGAGTAAACCCTATACACACTTACTCGAAAAATGAAAGTAGAATAAAACCCCTCTTTACTAAAGAGCAACAAATTGTTTTCAGGCACAATAACTAGAAGAGAACCCTTACTTTGAAAGAACATAAAATCATAACTCGGAAGGGAAGGGTGTATTTTAGTAGTAATTAAACCAAGATATAATCAAAAGAATTCAAAATAGATAGGCTACTATTTTATTTAGAATTAAATACCTACAGAAATACCTGAATGTTGCATAAATAAAAACATTACATGGACTAACATAGGGAGTAGATTCCATACCACGATAAATAATAAAAACCTTGAAGATTTTATGTGTTGGCTTTGAATTAAAAAAGGTACCAAAACCAAATATGAATGTGAAATGTAAAAGTAGAAATGCTCTTCTTGGAGATGTGATATAACCACAGAGGCTTCATTGTAGGAGAAATACTATAGCACATGGGTTCATATTGGGGGATATATAATGAGAAAAAAATTGGCATAATATATTGGAGAATATATAGGTGGTAAAGGGTTTTTATATTGGCAGGTATAAAAAATGGAGCTCAAAGTTAATGAAAAAATATGAAGGGGCATAAAAAATGTTAATGAAAAAATGGATACCTACAATATATAGTGAAAGTAGGGGATTTTTAAATTGGGAAGGTGTCTTGGGTTTATATTGGTAGGGCTTTAAATAATGTGATATTTAGAGGCATTTTCCAATATGTACTCAAATTAAGGGTATTGTTTAAGATGTTATGATCACACCTGATACGCTAGAGGTTCATTGAGTGAAGCTCCCGTGGATATAACTAACCAACCATTAATAACATCAAAATCCAAATGCAAAACCTTGTAAGAGAATTATTTTGAACAAATTTTAAGTTGACAAATACAGATCTAGGAAAAGAAAATAAATATGAGGCTTTTGTTAGCCAAGCGATTAATTATTACCTATAGAGCAAAAACTGCCATATGCATATGTGAAAAATTTGACACCTTTTACAATAGAAGAATAAAAAAAACATTCAATAAATTAGAATCCAGGAAAAGGAGTTAGGATGATATTCTTCGGATACCCTAAATTCCTCCAAGGAAAGCTCAAAATACTTTCAAAATGGAAAATGAATCAACCTATCTCTATTTATGTGATAATACATATACAAAATCAAACCCAAACGAATTAACGTGTGAAAGAAAAAATATACAACTATTATAGAAATATATTATATTCAGTGTAACTTATTGAACATAGGAGTTAATGTGGAGCAAATCCACCAATCAAATCGACACACAGAAATTCAACTTAGTGTGACGTATGTAGGGAAATTCCAAGCAAAAGGAGAGAATGATTATAAAACCCTAGCTGCAGCTGAAAAATGGTGAATAGAACTACATACGTCTTTATTTATATCATAATACATCTACAAATTCAAAGCTGAACGAATTAATGTGTGAGAGAAAAACAATACAATTGTTATAAAAAGTGACTGCAGTTAGTTTACCTTCGCCAACAGGAGAGTTGAAGTGCAGTAAATCCACCAACTAAAGCAAGAAACTGAGAGTCAAGTCAGTGTGACATTTGTAGGGAAAGCTGAATTTAAATGAAAGACTCATTATGAAACCCTAGACGCAGAGCAACTTATACGAAGAAAACCCCCATCACAATGAATCAACGATAAAATTTTGAGGTAGTCACTAGGTTACAACAAAACCTAGCACAATTCTATATCATTGATCAACTAATAAAGAATTCCAACCGTTGATCAAGGTACGTCAACATACAACATCGTGGCTACTCTCAATGAAGGCTACATATACAATGGAAAACTCCATAAAAAATTCATAAACCAAAACCCTATCGTATATTAACAATAGCTATCGAATCTGTTAAATGAAAATACCAAAGGAGTTAGAATATTTAAAAGGGTTTAAGATTGACCACCAATGTATCAAAGATAACTAAAATTCTCCCAAATCAAAACCAGGTGGTGTATACTTCTTGAGATTTTTATGCTTATATAATAGAAGTTTATAAGATTTAAAAAATACTAATATATGTCGAATTAAGTGATACTATAGATATATTTATATGTTCCATATGTCTATGCGATTATTCCAAAGAATATAACTAGACTATAGTGTTAAACATGATATTTGATGTTTTGGATATAAAAGAAAAATTATTAACAAATAACCCTTATTAGTCGGAAGGTATTTCCATATAAATTATATTTTAATGAAGTGAAGGATTCATATTCAAGCTATTAAAATCATAGATTGTTTGTTTGGACATAGGCACCCTTTTCCTCTGGGGAATTAAACTATTACCATTAGTTGGTTAGAAAATTGTTTCTCTTGGAAAAGATACAAATTTATATGAGGAGATAATATGTCTATTTATAAACAAAGGAATAATGTTATAATGCCACTAAAATATTCTAATAATTTAATATGGTCAACATAACCTTAAAGATAAGTTGGAAATGTTGTTTATTACCTTATATATATTATTAAAAAAAAGAGGGTCTAATTGAGAGTCTTTACAAGTTTTATTAGAGTTGTAGTTACAACATTGGACCTCTTTTGTGTCCTGAAATTGGAAAAAATGTACATGTCATTAAAAAATTATGAAAAAAGAACTAAAGAATTAAAGTATGGAAGAACAACTTAATGGGAGGACTTCTATAAGATCACCAAGGGGTGATGCAGAACATGACAATGAATTAGGATTGGTTGGAGGTGGAACTAGAAATGCAAAAAAACAAGACATCGAATTATTGCAAGTGATAAGGATTTTAAAAACATATATGGATTATATAAAGGCGAATTAAGAAAGGTTGGTGAAAGCTAAATAAGAAGAGGAGAATATTAATGGATACTTGTTAAGAAAACTAGAATATTAAAGAGTTAATAAAAAATACTCATACAAAACTACTGAGAAGTAAATCCATAAGCAAGTGCTACAAGAAAAACCAACTCAATAACTTCTAGTAAAATCCAAAAAAAAAAAATTAGTGATCAAGGAAAATAAAAATCCAGTAGTAGCACCTCCTTATCTAGGAAAAGAGTATCTTCTTCTATGTTAGAGGGAGAGTTTAGGAAATTAAAAACTCCTAATTTTTATGGTGAAACTGAAGGAGAAGAAGAATGGCTCCTCAATATGTCTAAAAACATTAATTTATACAATCATCCAAGTAATATGAAGGAAATTCCATAAAATTACAATTTGAATGGTAACGCAAACTTATGGTGGGAAGAAAACAAAGTTGTGAAAATAATGAGAAGCAAAAATTTAACTTCAAAATTGTTAAAGAAAGAATATCAAGAAATATTTGACTAAGAGGTATTTTTATGAAAGGGCTACGGAGTTTCATGAAGTGAAGATGGGACAACTTACCATGGATGAGTTTGTTAACAAATTCATGAGTCTATCAACATGTGTTTCCTACTTGAAATAATAGGACAATTTCCAAAGATTTATCACCTTCCTACCTTTCTCATATAGAAAAATAGTTGAGTTTAACCAACCTAAAATTATGGATAAAACCATTAGAAAATCCAAATCATGTTTCAATCATAAAAATGAAAAAGGGGAAACTTTCAAAGGACGGGAACCAAAGAAAGCTGACAGATTTAGTCATAAGAGAAAGGGGTTCAAAAACTATACTTTTTCTAAGAATGTGCGGGTAGGAAACTATAATAGAATTTTTAATTAGTAGAAAGGTGTTGGGTAGAAAGGAGGATCAGTTATAGGAAATAGAAATTTTAGTGAGCCAATAAAACCACCTACTAAATGTTGCATTAGGGGAATTTTGAGGTCTAAAATGGGTCTCCCAAGAAAAATGTATAACAAAAATGAACATTATAAGAACCGATAGGATTCAAGATGATGATGTCAACCATGGGGGATGATTCACCATTTTTAGAGTCAAAAAGTAAAAATAATAAAAAATAATAAAATAATAAAACTACTTTTTCAATTCTTATTTTCTACTTATCTCCCTAAGTTTTTACTCAAATTTTGAGCGAAAGTACTCGTTGGATGAAAAATTTAATTCCTCATGTAAGGAGTACCCATGTTGCATACTTTTGATCAACTCTACTACACAAAAAATGAGAAGTGCATGAAAAAATGTGTTTGCAATCACGTTTTTCATGTATTTCTCATTTTTTGTGTAGCAACGTCTAGTGAGAGTATGCAACATTGGTACTGCTTGGATGAGAAATAAAATTATGCATCCAACAAGTGCTTCCGCTCAAAATTTGAGTAAACCCATAGGGAGATAAGTTGAAAATGCGAGTTGAAAAAAAAGGTTTTCCTTTTTCCCCTCTAAAATTTGATGATGTAATCAAATATTATTTTATTATTTTCACTATTATTTTATAATTTCCTTACGAGGCCCATGTTAGACCTAAAATTTCTCCTAATGGGGCTATGATGAAAACCACCTGTGGAGAGAGTTCCTTCACAATCCATGAAAGAAGAAGGAAACATTAAATATTGTTCATGAAGCATCAAATGTAAATGATTTTTCTCGTAGCATACCCAGAATTAGTAATGGATTGGATGAAAGGAAGTGAGATCATCAGTGAATCATGGTTGAATTTCAAGGTAAAATCTCTAATAAATATGTATTTGTACTTATAGATCCAGGATCTACATTAGGTTATGTTTCCCCTGCTTTAATTTAAAAGTGTAATCTTGCAAAATAAAAGAAACATAAACATTGGTTAGTATTATTAGCAATGGGAACTAAGATAAAAATGAGTGAAATTAGAAATACCTGTACAATAAATATTAATGTAATGGGTACTATACTCAATCTGAATATTTTACCTTTGGTACCTTATGATATCGTCATAGGTATGGACTAGTTAGAAAGACACAGAGTGATATTAACTTTTTGGAAAATTCTTTTACCTATGTTGATGATAAAGGGGAAGCTTGCATGGTTCAAGGTATTCCAAGAAAAACATTTGTTAGACAAATATTTGCAATAAAAATGAAGAAGTATGCTAGAAAATGGTGTCAAATGTTCATTATCCAAGTACAATATTTGTCTGGAAATAAATAGCAACCATCATTACAAAAAAATCCTATACTAGAGCAGTATAAGGATGTTTTCCAGAGGAAATACTAGGATTTCCTCCAAATAGGGATATTGAATTTACCATTGATCTTATACCTAGTGTTTTTCCAGTGTCTAAGGCCCCATACAAAATGAATGTCCCTAAACTAATGGAGCTAAATATTCAACTACGAGAAATCTTAGATAAAAGTACATAAGACTAAGTGTGTCTCATTGGGGGGGTACCAATATTATTTGTAAAAAATAGATATGGCACCTTGAGGATGTGCATATAATATAGACAATTGAATAATATTGCCATAAAGAACAAATATCTCTTGCCCAAAATAAAGGTCTTATTTGATAAAGTTAGAGAAGCTTCTGTTTTCTCTAAAATTATTCTAAGATCGGGATATCATCAGATCATGATTAAAGATGAGGACATACATAGACAATATTCTGCACATGCTTTGGACATAGAAAATTATGTACTTCCATTTGGGATGACTAATTCACCTGATACATTCATGTGCCTAATCAATAGTTTACTAAGATCATTTCTAGGTACATTTATAATTTTCTTTATGTATGATACTATGGTATACTCATAGAGAAAATAAGAGCATGACCAACATCTATCGATGTTCCTTCAAACTCTGAGAGATCATGAATTGCATGCTAAATTCATTAAATGTTCATTCTACCATAAATAAATTCATTATCTATGACATGTAATATCAAAAGAAGGGAATTTTACTCATCCCGAAATGATAAAATCAATAATGGAGTGTCCAACACCCAAAAATGTAGAGTAAGTCAGGTATTTTATGGGTATCACAGGCTACTATAAGAGATTTATAGAAGGATTCTCTAAGCTTGCATACCCAATCACTAATATACAAGAGAAAGGGATCAAATTTGAGTAGAGTCAAAAGAGTAAAGATAGTTTTGAAAAACGAAAAAAATAATTGACCACGCTCCAATTTTAAAATTGGTTGATCCCAATAAGGATTTCATGGCATGTACAAATGAAAGTAAAGATAGTCTAGGAGTAATTTTGATGCAGGATGATCATGTTATCTTTTATGAGCCTAGAAAACTGAAAGAACATGACAAAAATTATGCTACTCATGATTTAGAATTAGCAACAATCATTCACACATTCAAAACGTGGAGAGACTATCTAATAGGGAGAAATTTTCAGCTGAGGGAAGATAATGTTAGTCTCAAGTTTTTATTTTATCAACCTAATTTAAATTCTAGATAATCAATATGGTTAGTGTTTATTAGTGAATATGATTTGAAATTAATCACATCAAAGGAAACGAAAAAAATATAGTTGATGCCTGAAGTATAAAACTTAATCAAAATTATGTTACATCAGTAATGAGTTGGTAAACAATCTTAAAAGAACAAGTCAAAACAACTGAAAATTCTGATTCAAAGTATCTAGAAATCAAAGAAAAAGTGAAAAAATTCAAAAAATTAGATGAGGAGAAAGATGATTTTTCAATTAACAACCAAGATTTATTGTTGTTCAAAGGCATATTTATATATCTGATGATCTAAATCGAAAAAAAAAATTGTCTTAGATGAGCTGCCTAAAATACCAACAATTCATCATTTTGGTTATAAGAAGTTGATTATTGTATTAAGAAGAGATTTTTATTAGACAGATATGAAAAATGAGACAACTTTATATGTAGCTATATGTCTTGAGTGCCAACAATTTAAGGCATATCATCGACATCCTGCTTGTTTGTTGCAACCACTACCCATTCCAAAGTTTAAATGGGAGACCATTTCAATGGATTTCATGAGATTACCGAAAATAAGGAAACAACATGTTTCCATTATAGTTTTCATTGAGAAGATAAATAAATAAGCACACTTCATTCCAGTCAAAACCACTATTAAGGTCATAAATATTGTAGAAATATTCATGAGGGAAAAATTCAGGCTTCATGGGATTCTTATGGTTGTGATTTTAGATAAGGATGCAAAGTTCACATCCAAATGTTGAAAAGGGTTATTAGAAAATATCATAACAAAGTTACTTTTTATTACATCCTACCATCCTCAAACTATTGGTTAAATAGAAAGGACCAATGAGATATTCAAGGATGTGCAAAGGATGTATGTTAAAGGAAAACAAACTAAATGGGAGTGTTATAGGTCAATTTGGAAACCATTCCCAATGACCTAGTTAAACTAGACATCATCCCCATAACCAATGAAATAGGATCTATCATCCCCTAACATTTCAGTTGCTACATGCCCTAAGACAAAGAACAGGAAAAATTCATCCATGACTTCTATTGCAAGGTTTCCAATATTTCAAGTACATGTTATATCACCTATGAGCTCACCAACATAGCCTTTCAAGGGACTAACTACTTTGCATATGTAGTTACCTCCATTCAAGGGTGCTATGTAAATCACTTCCCGACATTAAAGAGTGTGTTGGTCAAATGGGAGCGAAAATCTCATTGTTCAGAATCTCCACATGGCTAGTGCCTTCTAGAAGAGTCCATATGTGTCAAACTTCGAATCCATGTGTCCATATAACACCTCTGAGCTTGGGAACATGTCTTTCCTATTATTATAAATTCATTGATTGAGAAACTAACTTCAACTGCTCTATAAATTGAGCACAGATCCTAGTGCTTGTGGAGGAAGAGATTAGGGTAAAGAAATGTTGTTGGATTTTCAATTGAATGTTTGATTTGAGTGATATGTTGTTGGAGATATGTTCATTGTGATGAGCTTGGATGATGCTGGAGTTGGTGACATCAAATCAATCGTTGTAACCTCCCCCTTCTATCCATTAATAAAGATTGTTGCTCACTTTCCCAGATATGTATATGTATATGTTTCTATCTTTCATATCATGGATTCTTAGCTGATGTATATGTTTCATGTTTCATTAATTTAACTGATTAAGACGAATGGGAATCTGTCTATTGCAATCTCTTTGCTATTTAGTGTTTACACTTGCAGGAACTAGTCTGGCGATCAAAGTTGGATTGGAAGCTACAACAAGAGTGACAGAAGGAGAATAAGAAGTGCTTGGACCGCAAGTAAGTTTCTCCATATTTCTGTGTGTCTATTTACTCTTAGGAAAAGTGTCTGCAAATTCTTTGATTTGTTGTTCTAAATGTATAGCACCACATTTAGGGAATTTGTTTTATCCGTAATTCATAATTCTGCATAACAAATTGGAAACTCCGCTGGGGAGTTTCCCTTCATCCTTGGTGTGTTTTTGCCTCTGATTATCCACCAAATAGCATATAATCTCAATTATTATCCTTTTTCAAACAAATAATTGCATTAGAAGTTTGTTTAGTAGCTTGAATTTTGTTCTTTGTTGCACCCAACGCACTTTTGGTCAAGACACGGTGCTTTGCATAGCACTGTCTCCCACTCAGTGGTGCTTTTCAATGCATTGTATCCCCTTAGAGACTGCGTTTCCCCCTAAGCCAACCAAATTCCCTTTGAATTTGTCATTTCCATCACTTTTAGCCTTTTTTTGTTTTGTTTTCAATTGTTTGATGCCTCATAGAGACCAGTGAATTTTCCTGAATCTTCCTCCTTTGAATAGTAAGTTTGTTCAATGTCTCTTTAAGTGTTTTTCTTTATCATTGACAAACCAAATTCAAAGTATTTTTATTTATGCATTAGATCCATTTGTTTTAGTAAAGGAAATTATCATTAAATTATTTGTTTCCTGTAGGAAAAATTGTATTTCCATTCTTCATTATTCCTAACAGAGAAATTTTTGTTAATTTAATAGTTTCTCAAAGAAGAAAGAATTTGTTTTTTTTTATTTGATGCGTATAGTTTCTTTTTTGCATTCACATTAAGGGAACTGAAAAGAAAAACATGCATTTGCATATAGTGGATTATGTGTTTTGCATAGGAACAAAATAGGAAAGCTACATATTAGTTTGTGCTCTTTGTTGTTTGCTCTCAAAATTGATTGCTCTTTCCCTTTAGTAGCTATGATTTTCATTGAAAAAGCTAAAATTGAAAAGTTTTCTTATCATTTTAGGTTGCATTTTAGGAATTTCCATCACATCATCGTGGTGAACCTTGAAAGGAAAATTTATAAACAAGATCAACTTAAAATTTACATCAATTTAACTAAAAAAATAATTGGAACCATAACGATAACATTTAGAAGGTCTAGGCTAGAGACGTGTTCTGACATCGTAAAACATAGAAGCTGTTGTTAATTGTATGCAATGCATTCCGAGTGTGATACCTCACTCCACGTACGTAATTATATCATAGCTCGTCCACGTACCTTCAGGTATATCGGGCGATGTTCTAGTATGAAAAGTATAAAGGAGTGCTCTCATTGTGCGATTTCGCATTAGACATCGCTAATAAGGACTTGGGCCTCCACGTACCTTCGGGTATACTTGGGAGGACAAATTTAGGTTTCTATCCATCCATAGTGAACTGAGTCAGCCGCATTGTAAATTGTGATACACCGAACACATTATTCGGGGAGATTTCCTGCCCGTACTTCTTAGTTCGCTAAGAGGTATTCTGCAGTTCACATTTCTTGGTAAACCTTTTTCCTAGAAATACCCTTTTATTTTGTTTTTTTTTTTTGGTCATAAAATAAATCAGTCATCGTGGAAGAAGAAAATCCCTTTCCCCATCATTCACGTAGACTTACATTGAAACTAACTTTACCACCGAAAGTCACTTCTGGCCGGCGAAGGCGACATCGCTCTACTGAAACCAGTACCATCAGTACCTCTGGTGAAGTATCATCTTCACACATACCAAAGTCGGTACAAGTTGTTTCCACAAATCATTATTTTTCTACTATTGTCGAGATGGAGTCCTCACAACTACCCGTGGTCACGATCCATCTAATCAGTGAGACCATACCTCCCGAAACTGACGTTGTTCAACTGGAAGATGATCCAGATCCTCTCTTTTTCTCCAAAACATCTGCATCCTGAAGTTGAACGACTGGAATTTGTTCCTATATTGGTCACCCCATAATCTATTGCATCCATTGAGTCTCCCATATCACACAGTCAACCTCCTGAAATATATTTTTCATGTGACAGTGAAATCCTTCCACCTGGTTTAATTTTGATTGAATAAATCCCACAAGACGAAACACCTTTAACTCCAACCCATTTTGGGGAGGATCTTTACCTGTACGAGTCTTTTCCTCAATCACCACCCTATGCTTTTATCGATCCTATGCCTATTCAAATTCCTGTCGATTGAAAAGGGTATATAATTGGTTAAGTAGCCATGCCTGAACCAACATCTTCGGTTGGACCATCTGTTCTGATTGCATCACCATCTGCTCTCGCTACCGTGTAGACGTTCGAAACTTCACCAGAGTCATATTTACATGGAGGCCCTATGGTCACATCAGGTTTTAAATATTTATCTGGAATTTTCTCTGGTGCATCTTTAAACCCATGGAATTCACCAATGTCAATGTCTGGTATTATAACTGGTAAACATATAGTGAGTACTGAACGGCTTGATCCTTTATATCCATAATCGGGACAATATCAAGCTAGTCCATCTAGGTTTACTCCATCCAGTACAATCTCAACTGGACTCCCTTCATTTGGAGAACAATATTTTATGTCTTATTATACTCCTCATGTTGGGGGGCAACCTATGGTCAACCACTTTGATAGTACTCTATTGGTTTTTGGTCAACCTAATGTCAAAATGAATGTTTGTCAGTGGTAGCCCACTCTACCTATCCAACCACAAACGGTTGTACATTCGTATCGACCGGTTCAACCTGTTTCACCCACATCATTTCCACTTGTTAATACATCCTTACCCCTATTACAGGCTCAACAATTGTAAAAAAACCATTTCAGGCGGGTCCTTCAACTCAATACCCTCAAGTATTGGACCCTCAGAGTCCAACTCCTTCGAGTAATTTACAACAACAACCTATACCCAAAATCATTTATTCACAAGATGGATTACGATATTGTGGGATGTCAAAGCCACAACCAGGTTATACATATCCTCAAGCGAATCCAAGTTATTCTAATTTGGGTTATAACATTGGTGGACAGACCCCTTCGCAGTCACAGGCACAAATGCCACAACCTTCATTTCAACAAGTGTCATACCCACGTTTTGGTCAACAGAATCCTTAAGAATTTGCTTATCAAAACAACCCCTATATGGGTTACCAGCAATAGATTCCTTATGCTGGTGCTCAAATGTCGGTTGCCTAAGCAATTCCATCATAACCTGGCTATTCTCAAACTAACCTCAATCGACAGTTTCCCTTTGTTGCAACTTTAGAGTTACTAAATTTAAATTGGCTCACCAATGATCCAATCAACTATGCTCCTTGGTGGCCGGTGATACCTCATAAATTACCCTCGGATATTCCTAAGTTCAATGGAAACCCTGGGGAAGACCCGTCCACTCATGTTATTACTTATCATTTATGGTGTTCATCAAACTCCTTGAACGATGACTCTGTTCAACTACGTCTTTTCTAGCGTACGCTCACTGGTCTGGCTGCAAAATGGTAGATTGAGTTACCTAGAGCTTCTTTCGATAATTTCACTACCGTAGCTACTGTATTTTTGACTCACTTCTAGTCACCCATACGATATGAAACTGGAAAGGAACTCTTAACTAATTTTAAACGGACTACTGCTACTCAAATTTATGATCATATTCATGAGTGGCATCATCCTCGTAGAATGGTTAAGAAATTTGTTCCTGATCAGCTCCTTGTTGAGTGGTTCATTAAGTCCCTATTACCATCTATAACTGAAGATGTGGCTAAGGGTGGCGTCATCACTGAAGAGAAGGTTATTTCTCATGCCAAATATTTAGACTTTATTTATACTCAGTCTGGCATGCTCTACGACAAAATTCCTAACGCGCTACAATCTAATTTTATTGTTCCTCCTCCATCAAAGGACTCTCATGCTAGAAACGGTATGATTGGTACTGCAAGAAAACATCATACTACTACATTTGATCCTGTACCTTCTTTCGAGATTAATATCATGTCATTTGACAAAGGAAAAAGTGACAAGCAACCCAGAATTAATAAAAAAGGGAAATCAAAGAAAAAGAAAAATTCTACCTCACAGGAAAGATCATCTGATCAACTGTCTTGAAATTGGAAACCTTGTTATCCACGCATAATCTATAATGAGGAACACTTTGTTCGTGATATTCCTCAGCATGTTGAAATCTCAAAAATGGCTAAGAATTCATATGCTTCGGCTGTGTTGACTGATCCATTCCCGAATCCGGACACAAATTTGGTTGCTACGGATCCAGTTTCTAGTTCAAAAGTGCTTATGATATCTGTCACAAAGCCATCGACAGATATTTTGGTGTCAATGTATAATAAATATTACGGTAGTTACGCCACTGATCAACCTACTACCTCGACCATGAATCTTTCTATGGAATTGGTACCACCACCTGCTATTCCTAAATTGACAATCAAGCCACCAAAAGGAGTCCTTCATAAATCGACATATAATCCTTGAGCAAGAGCTACCCAAAATTATAATATAGTTGAAGATTTGGCTCAATCCCCTTCAGCTATGTTAGCTCTTGAGGTGTTACAAAATTTTCCCTCCCATAAACAGCCTTTGTTGTCGGAAATTGGTGGAATTAATTTGACTAATTATAATCTCGTAGTCTTTAATCATACAAGCTATGTGTTGCAATTACCAGCAATATTGGCATTATCCATCCAAGTAAATGTTCTCAATCACCTTGTTCATCATACTATTATTGATGAGGGAGAATCTACGTGCATTATGTATCTAAAATGTTGGAAGTCACTTGGCTCCCCTCGCTTATCTTAATCATCAATGACATTGAAGGCTTTCGACAGACGTACATACAAGCCTTGTGGTATTATCAATAACTTGCATTTTGAACTAGGGGGGAAAACAATGAATGTTGATGTTGAGGTTGTTGACGGGCCCCTTGACTACAATATTCTACTTGGAAGGCCATGGGTATATGTTATGACTGCAATTATTTCTACATATGTTAGAATGATCGCATTTCCATATAAATGTGTTATCACAGTCATCAATCACCTATCCTTCTTTTCCTCCACTTCCCACGTAACTGAAAGTTTTCCATTCATTCACGCACCCCAACTCACACTTCAGAACATTGGTGTAGGACTCTTAAAGGATTCCACTCTCATGGTAACCTTTGCATTATCGTCGCTTCCGACATCGACAGAAATTGCAAGTATAGAGACCTATTACATGATCTCTTCCACTCCATCGGGCTTAAGGAAGAGTACGGGTGATTTTGAAATTGTTACGTTGGATGAGTTTCTACCGCCCAGCCCTGTTGAGCTGGCATAGAAATAAATCTATCTGGCTTGGGTGGCAAACCCGAAATCATCGTCATCGGTTGTTTGGGTTGATTGTTCCTTAGATTTTGGTACTCCATCTAATCCTTTTTTCTCAACTTTCCTGATAGATGAGAATATTCTAGAAACCATGATGTCGGAAGGAGAACCATGGGAAGATTATCATCATCATTCCCATCTTCCTGATTATGAATAAAATAATCTTAGTGAATTATATCACCCATCGATAAAAAAATCCTTTTCGAATTCTTTTCCTATTAATGCAATCGATTCTGAGTGAAATCTATCAAATATTGAAGAAACCATTTCTATTGATATTTCGACCAAACCTGGCATAGTAGAAAACATTCATGTCAGTGTATCTTGTTCTCCATCAGAACTCAAAACGTATCACTCTATCTTTCATGAATTCTGTGATGTATTTTCTTGTTCTTATGAGGAAATTCCAGGCATAGATATTAGTATCATTGAACACATTATTAATATGTACCCGTATATAAATTCGATCCGTCAACGCCTTCGTCCTATTCATCTGAAGAAGGCCACTGCCATGAAAGCATAATTTGAAAAACTTTTGCGTGCTGGTTTCATTTACACTGTTCCATTAACTGAGTGGGTTTCCAACATCGTTCATGTTAAGAAAAAATAAGGAACCATCAGAGTGTGCGTCAATTATTGGGATGTCAATATTGCTTGTCCAAAAGACAACTATCCTACTCCCTTTATCGACCAGATTATTGATGATTGTGCTGGATGCGAAATATTTTCGTTCATGGATGGATTTTCTGGCAACAATCAAATCAATATCCACCCAAAGGATCAATATAAGACAACATTCATCTATACCTAGGGCACATTCTCTTATCAGAAACTACCATTTGGTTTAAAGAATGTCGGGGCCACTTTTCGTTTCGGGGCCACTTTTCTGAGAGAAATGTATTGAGATTTCAATGACATCAAGCACATTGTTCAACCCTATCTAGATGATTTATCTGCGCATTCACGAAATCAAACTGATCACCCGATGCATTTGAGAGCCATCTTTTTACGCTACCGACACTAAAAAATACACCTTAATCCACATAAATGTGTGTTTTTTGTTGGTTCTGTTCATTTTCTTGGACTCGTCATATCAAAAGAAGGAATTCAAATCAACCCATTGAAGGTCCAGGCCATTCTTGATTTTCCTGTGCCATCAAATTTACTTCAAATACAGAAACTTCAAGGAAAGGCTAAGTTCCTAAGGAGGTTCATACCCAACTACATTGAAATGGCTAAAGGATTTAATTGGCTCTTTCCCTTCCATTGGGATCAAGTTGTGCAAGCTTCTTTTGATGTTTTCAAGGATAATATTGTCTGGGCGTCATTAAAGTATCCCCCCAATTATCAGAGTGATTATTTTTTATATATCTTCGTGGCTGATATGACCATTTCTATGGTATTGGTCCAAGTACAAAATGGGATTGAACATCTGATCTATTATTTGAGTCGTAATCTCAATGATATGGAAGAGAAGTATTCGTATGTAGAAAATCTTGCCTTGGCAACTGTTCAAGTTGTTCAAAGATTTCGCCACTATATCTTGTTCCAGAAGACCATTGTCATTTCGGTTTGCAACCCCATGACTTATATCTTACCAAGTCAATTTCTGGGGGCAAGTATTCAAAATGGATTGTCATTTTGCAGATATTTGATTTGGAATTCATCAAATCCAAGTCAAAGAAGTCTTTAGTTTTGGCTAAGCTTCTTTGTGACTTCCCTCTGATAGTACTGTTACTACATCAGAACCATCGACTCCTGACAAGTCTTTGTTTTTGATCGGATCATCTGATCCTTGGTATGGGGATTTTATCATTTATCTCCAGACTCAGACTTTTCGACCTGATACCTCTCACTCTGACGAGCGACGTATTAGATACCAAGATAAAATTATCTGATCATCGACGATACACTTTATCATCATGGGTCTATACAATTTTAAGAAGGTGCCTCACTCATCAGGAGGCCGAAAAGGTTTTAAATGATTATCATGCTAGGGCTTGTGGTAGAAACTTGTATGGATACGCTACCGCACAAAAGATACTCCGCGCCAGTTACTTTTGTCCTACCATATTTCTTGACTGCATCCTCGCGATCAGAATTTGTCATGCGTGCCAGATATTTGATAGTAAAATACGCAAACTGCCAGCACTCATGCATCATGTTCTCTCTGTAGGACCATTTTCAAAATTGGGCATTGACTTCATCACCTGTAACTGTCATTCGTCAGAGGGTCATGGTTATATTATTATCGTATTAGAATACTTTACCAAGTGGGTCAAAGCGATGTCTACATTCAACAACACAGGAAAAACAACTGCATTATTTTTCTTTAATAATGTCATTGCACATTTTGGGGTCCCACAGTCTATAGTCACAAATCATGGGAAGCATTTTCACACCACATGATGACTGAATTAAATACCAAGTTAGGATTTTCACATGATAAATCTACTCCTTATTATCCACAATAAAATGGAAAAGTTGAGGCTATCAACAAGATTCTTAAATGTATTCTTCAATGAATGATAGGAGTTCGTAAAAGAAACTGGCATTTGATCCTGTACTCGTCCTTGTAGGTGTACTGAACCTCGGTGAGAAATGCAATCGTATTTAATTCCTTTCAATTGGTGTATGGTCTAGAAGCTATCTTGCCAATCCAATGTGAAATACCATCGTTAAAACTTGCAATCGACTTGTTACCTGACACCTCAGATGAAGAAGCGCATATTTTTAACATCATCCATATTTATGAAACATGTCATGAAGCCCAATTGGCCAACGAAGCGAATAAGAGACGTATAAAGGCACAATATGATAAAAATGTCCAGCCTCGCATTTTCTCAGAGGGTGACTTGGTCCTTCTTTATGATCAAGAAGCTTATGTAATAGGTATAGGGAAATTTGAGCCATTATGGCATGGCCCCTATACTGTCAAAAGAGTTCTTGCTAAGGGTGCCTATGAGTTAGTAGACTACGATGGATTTCCATTGGCGTAGCCCTGAAATGGGTTGTATTTGAAATGTTACTATGCTTAATCATGAGCATAGTAATTTTTGTATTATATTGTATATATATATATGATGTTGATTTGCATTCACTATCTTAGTTTGTTTTTTATATTTTTTCTTGACGTTAGTAATCCAATTTACATTTCATCCCATATGCCTGAATATGTGGAACCATTTGTTGGATATGCTTATGGTGCTAGTCATAATATGAAAAATCTATCCTCTACAGCGTGGGCCATTTTCACTCCGAATGGCGAGTTAGTGAGATTTCAAGGGATTTGTATTGGTAGATTGAGAAAAAATAGCGATGAGTAGAGTGCGTTGATCAAACTTCTCTCTCCTGCCATTTCATTTGGTATTAATTGCATCATCATAAGGTTAGACTTGCAACTTGTGGTATTAAAACTTACTAGTGTTTATACTGTTAGAAATCCAACACTGCATCATTTATTCCTAAGAGTTCAAAGTTTGGAAAGAGATTTTGATTTATTCAATATCAACACATTTCCAGAAACTTGAACACTTTGATTGATTCTTTAGATAATCATTTTATAGACACGCGTTTGCAACACATGTAAAGATACATTCACATAATTGAATAGGATTGCACAATAAACATAGGAAAACAGTGAAATAAAATAGATAGGATAGTTATAGGTTTAAAAAAAAAAAAAATTCCCAAGACACATTGGTCATCTAACCTCAAAATGTATGCAACATGTCAAAAGTAAACTAGTGATTCTCATGGTAACATGCTATAGATCTAGCTATCCTATGCAACAACCGCATTGAATGGTTAGGAACGCCTATAGTGTAGCGCTGCGGTCGCATGGGTAACTCTTCGATCCAGCAATACGAAATCCCGAAGGTCAACCCCTCAATGTGTTTTTGAAGCTCAGACAAAGTCTTAGCCATGTATAAATCCTAAAGGAGTTCTCTCCTGACAACCCTCTCTGTTGGCTCATCCACTCCATGCTCTAGTTCCTCCATCGGTTGAACTCGACCAACATCTGAATTACATTAAAACTTTAGTTTAGTCTTGGGAAAACATAAAAATACAAAAATATTTTATAAACCTTAGAAAAATCAAAAAACATGGTCAAAACATTCTTACCTATTGCACCCCACTGAGTGCCTTCTGGTAAATCTAAGTCTAGATCTCCTCGAAAATCAATGCCTACATATGCATACTCATCGATGGCGATAACCTATCACCTGAACTAGGCAAAGAATGTAGTCGAGAACACAATGGACGATTGGCCTGCATGCCTAAACATTAGTTCTACCCATCTTTGCATCCTCGGAACTCTAGTTTTAGACATACCTAGTGTCACATGTTGAGGCTGCATCAGTGGAATCCTCTCTATGGCAAATGAAATGAGGATCGAACCATAATTGAAGTTTTTCTTCATTCCTCCCTTTTCCTTGTTCAGTTGTTCTTTTATTTGAGAAAGTACATCTTCAGACCAGTTGAAAACTGTTGGCTCCATACACTCTAGCGCATACTTCATATAAGATCTATTCGCTACATGTAGTGTAACGGTGCCGGCAAGATTTTTGATCTTGAATAGAATGGTTCTCAAAGGAAAATCATGAACATTACAAATGTTTATTTTCCAATCCTTGCTTGGCTCTGCCCCTGGATATAAATATTTCAAAACATACTCTCTCACTATCTCTCCTCAGAGTCAAACACGAAGAGAAATGGGCAAGCCTCTCCTCGACAAGCCTGTCAGAAATACACATCCTCCACTATAATAGGAACCACTTTGTACCTAATGTGAAATACCTCAATAGCTGGATCCCATGCATGAACTAGGAACTCCAAAAGTTGTATTTGTTGCCTCATACCTAACAAGGGAAAGTACTTTAATAACCCAAAATATCTTAGGGCTCTTAAAGAACTCGGATCATTAAGGGAAATCATATTTTGTTCTTCATGCTCTCTTTCTCTCCAAGTAATCCTTATTCTAGTCTGATGAATCCCTGAAACATAACCATAAGACTCATTAGACTCCTTTTCATGCAAAAAATTAGGCAATTTTTGGGTACAATGCAAGAATCAAGAATGTGAATTGCACCCAACGCAGTATTGAACAATAGACAGTGCATTTCATATGCACCTAGGCTTCATTTTTAGGTGCTCCATAATGCAGTTTTAGATGCTCAGGGGTGAGTTTCCCTCTTTTGAAAAATAATTTACCCTAGGAGGCCCAAATCCCTAAAAATTTGCAGTGAAATGAAATGAATTGACTACTGAAATAAAGATAGGGTTTATGGCACCAACCTAGATCAAACAGCAATGAAAACCATCCACATAATCGATCACAATCAACGGCTGAAGTTTGGGGGGCAAAAACAGGTTCAGAGCTCCAAAATGCAAATGATAACTTTCAAATGGTAAAATGAATAGTAAAACTCTTTTAATGATTTGTAAATCATATTTATTCCTGTGAATATGGTTTTATCCTATTTTTATCATGAAATAGGTATTTTTAATCCATTTGATGTTGTTCTAAATAGGTTTTGCAACTGATGAGCATATTAGTCAAGCAAATTTATTTCAAGAATGATTTGACCACAAAGCATACTTTTATCCTTATTTTTCGAGCTTTGATAAAAATGAAAAAGGACTTGAAGCGCACTTTTATCTCTTTTTCGAGCTTCGGTAACATCAAAAAAGGAACCCTTGGAGTCTTCTTTTAGCTCTTTTCAGACTCCGATAATGTGAAAATATTTTCGAGCACTTCTCTTTTCGAGCTCGTAAAAGTAAATGAATTGATATCTAATCAATATAATTTTAACCCTTTTTTGGACTAAGATAGATTATTTACGAAAAAGGAATTCCTTATTGAAACATGGGTTGGAGGTTCTCTCAGATATTATTTTACACTTTTTCGGATCTGAGCGGCAACTTGATGAAAAATTACTTATGTAGTTTTCTTCCGTCCTCTTTTTAAAACTCTTTAAATATGAAAAAGGATCGGCTTTTAAATGTCGTTAGGCTTGTGGAAACATAAAATAATGATGGTCTTGTTGATCATGGAAAGAATCGAGTTTCATTCATCGCTAGACTCGTTAAATTATTAAATAGCGATACATTATTCGCCTGAAGGGTTGAATTATAAATCAAGCATATGTTATCCTCCTCAAGCTTGTTAAAAAGTAAAGAGGTACTAATTGAAAAATGTCCGAGGAAAATTTGGGAAAGAGAACTTATGGTAGCAGGTCGCTCTTGAACATGACACTTCACTTCATCATTGTGACTGTTTGGGTTGGGTAATCTTCTTGACGGTTCATTCATACCTATGGTTGATCATACCTTCACTTCGGGTTTGGGTCAATGATGCCAACTCATCTCAGTGTCGTCGATATGTTCAAGAGAATTCATTGAGTGAATTCTCATCCTTCTGCATCACTCATAAACCTTCATTCTCATTACAGTCATCCCTGAACATTGCTATATAAAGTCACATTTTGTCTCTGAAATCAGTAACTCCCGTTTCACAATAAAGTGACTTCTTGTCGACACCAAATCATCATCCATGAACTTCACATAGAAACATCATCTTCCAGTACCATGAGGCTTGTTACAGCATCAAAAAGATCCTCACTTCTAGACTTTTGACCGAAACATTTTGTTTGTCATTCGACATCAAATCATATATTCACGCCTTACGAAATGTACTGTAGTACCTTGAGATCCATTAACATCAATGGTGGTTCTCTCACGTTTGTTAACAGTTCACATCATTCCTTGGTAATAAAATGATGTCTTACCATGTATGAATACAAATCATATATTTGCATGGCTAGACTTGTACCCAAACGATCGAGTGAATGAGATAAGAATATCTCGAATCTAGTTTCAGCCAACTAGGTTGAGATTTCAGGATTTTTGTACACATCACCTATACGGTGACCTTACATATAGATATTCATCGAAACATGGGCCTATATCTATAGGCATGTCTTTATTGGGAAAATTCCAATGTAGACGACTTTCTGCACTATGTGCATGTTATTAGATAGTTTATGTGCTGAGCACAGGAATTCCTTCCCTCAGCAATTCATGATCAAGAAGATATATCAGGATGTAATGTATTGTAATACTGATGCATATCACCACTTCACTTCAGTTCTAGCCCATCACAATGTAAAGCATCTCATTCAAAAAATATTATTATTATTATTCTGACTTCATGCTTTAGGTGGAAATTGTTATAGGTCAATTTGGGCACCATTCCCAATGACCTGGTTAAACTGGACATCATCCCAAAAACCTATGAGATAGGGTCTATCATCCCCTATCATTTCATTTTCTACATGCCCTAAAAAAAAGAACAAGAAAAAATCATCCATGACTTCCATTGCAAGGTTTCCAAGATTTGAGGTACATGTTATATCACCTATGAACTGACCAACGCAGCCTCTCAAGGGACTAACTTCTTTTCATATGTAGTTACCTCCATTCAATGGTGCTCTAAAAGGAACTTCCTAACATTCGAGAGTGTGTTGGTCAAATTGGAGCTAAATTCTCATTTTTCCGGAATATCCACATGGCGAGTGCATTCTAGAAGAGTCCATATGTGTCAAACTTCAAATCCATGTGTCCATTTAACACCTCTGAGCTTGGGAACATGTCTTACCTGTTATTAGAAAGTCATTGATTGAGAAACTACCTTCAGCTGCTCTATAAATTGAGCACAGATCCTAGTGCTTGAGGAGGAAGAGATTAGGGTAAAGAAATGTTGTTGGTTTCTCAATTGAGTGTTTGATTTGAGTGATATGTTTCTACAGAGATGTTCATTGTGATGAGACTCGGATGATGCTGGAGTTGGTGACATCAAATTAATAGCTGGTTGTAACCTCCCCCTTCTATCCATTAATAAAGATTGATGCTCACTTTCCCACACAGGTAACTATATATACTTCTATATTTCATAGCATGGATTATTAGCTGATTAATATGTTTCATGTTTCATGGATTTGACTGATTAAGACGAATAGGCATTTGTATATTGCAATCTCTTTGTTGTTTAGTGTTTATACTTGCAGGAACTAGTCTGGTGAGCAAAGCTATATTGGAAGCTACAACAAGAGTGACAGGAGGAGAATAAGAAGCGCTTGGACCCCAAGTAAGTTTCTCCATCTTTCTATGTGTCTATTTACTCTTAGGAAAAGTGTCTACAAAGTCTTTGATTTGTTTTTCTAAATGCATAGCACCACATATAGGGAATCTGTTTTATCCATAATTCATAATTCCACATAACAGGGAGGATTGTCTGCACTTATCAGAACTTTCCTACAACAATTGATATGAAACATCCTTAAAAATGAGCCCTTTTTGAAGTCATTTATGGAAGAAGATGAAAATTACCTCTAAGCTGAGACCATCCAGAAGAAAAATCAGTACTCAGACCATACACTTTAAAGGAAATGGAAGATAGTTAAGTTGGTTAAAAAAAACTTCAAGACAACCCAATATCATCAGAAAAGTTATGAATACCTAAAAAAAAATCAAAAAGAATTTAATGTGGGAGATGATGTTTATTTAAAAATCAAGCCTAAAAAGAGTACACTTAGACTTGGAAATTGTGTGAATTTGTCTCCTAGATATTGTCGACTCTTTGAGGTGTTAGCCATAATTGGACATGTTTCTTATCAACTAGACCTAACAACCCACATTAAAATTAATAATGTATTTCGTGTTTCACTATTGAAAAGTATGTACATGATCTGTCTAATGTGATTGATTGGCATGTTGTATAGGTGGAACTAGAAGTGGAGTTCCTTGCAGAACCACTTTGTATTCTATATTGGAGGGTAGTTAAACTCCAAAATATAGATGTATTATATTTGGGCATTCAAAGGAAATATTTCACTCCAGAGGAACTAACCTGGAATTTGGCGAATGCTTTCAAATAATCTTTTCCTTGTCTATTTTGAAAAAAAATGGAATGAGTTTCGAGGAAGAAAGTGGTGATTGGACATGACAGTGTCAAATATAAGCAGGGGAGGATGTGATATCCCTGAGCTTAATGATTTCATTGTAATTAAATATGCATAGGTTTACCTTTGATTAATTATGCTACATTGATATATAGTAAAAATTTTAATTACCAGTAATTTATTACTAATGATGGTTTTCTACAAAGTTGTAATTTTATTTATTTATTTTGTAAATAAATAAAAATATGGGAAATTAATGGCTAAGTACATATGGATGAAAGAGAAAAACGTTGTAAGTTAAATATGGAAAGTTATTATTTTTATCCATCAGCAAGTCATAGGCATATAATCTGGGTGATTAGATTTAATTATGAAATTATCATATTGTCCACTTTATGTTTCCTAGGAGACATGAATTTGTCCTCAAGAGTGGGAAACAAGGGATAATAAATGAGCAAACCACTACCTAGCATCTGTTGCTGAGGTGGAGGAAATTATTAACCACCAAAAGAGTCGTATATGAATAATATCTATGAATTTTCTTGCTTTTGTCTCATAATTATGAGAAACACCATTTGGAAGAGACTGAAGAGAAGCAAGAAGGCACATAGAAAACAATTACAAGTCTAGCTACTCGGGGGGATAGGTAGTTCCATGTGTCAAGGTTGGGAGGAGCCAAGTATTTACCTATAATTTTTCAAGACATTTATTAAATTCAGTATTTATGTCTGTATTATTGGTCTTTTATTCAGGGATAGAAAAAATGTTTATAAAATTTCCCTTTTTAGAGTTATCTAAACTTGTTGTGTATGTTGACAAAATATTACTGTAGAAAAAAATTAAATTCGTGAATGTTTAGAGATAAAGAAGAAAATGTGTTTTATTTTCAAAAGTTTGATTGTTAAAAATAGATAGAAAAATGAGGAAAGAAATTTCTAAGCCTATTAGTAATGTACATATGAATAGAAAACACTTGTAGGTATAAATTATTTTATAAATATTAGTTTTCCTACTATAGAAGGAATGTACACTACAAACTGGCTAGAACCAAAGGACATACAATTAGAAAGGGCAATTTTTTTGAAGCGAGAGGTTGTTCTCATTTTTTTTGTAGGCTTGGGAGTACTCCTTTTTCATTCATTTTAAAATAATTGTATAGAAAGATTTACCAGTTTGGTGGCCTCAACCTACCCTAGCATGAAACCGGGTTAGTTGTCCACCTGATGGCGTGGTATGCCATCCAAAAAAATAACGTCCTAAGTCTATCATACCAAGAAAGCATCGCCTGGATATTTACACATACATAACTGTTTACAGATTAACTATCATATCTAATGAACACTTGAAATTTGAATGCCTATAACTTAGTTTTAAAAAAAATACAGATAACAGTCATAAACTATTTAGCCTCATCTGGAACCAAGGCCGACTCCAGAGGCGTCGGATCCTAAACTAAGGTGCCAGCCTGCTCATATGGATTGGCGATGCACAGGAGGTGGTGCTCAATACACTCGAGGCGTCGATCGTGTTTCCTCAACTGAAACTTAATCTTATCAAACTCAATCTTATAATCTCGGAAGTCCTGGGCTAATGCCATGAGACTCATTGAAATTTTCTCCAAGGCTTTGCCAAGGATGATCTTCATTGATGAGTAGAGATATGAGGTCTGTGTGAATTATGTTAATATTCATCTGGTTTGGCCTATGTCTGGAATTATACCTCTCCACTCCATTGTATCCACCACAGTCTCAGCATGTTTTTTTATATCATCTTCCCACTTTTCAATGATCTTTCTAATCTCTTCTGCAGTGTTTTCATGGTAGGTTGTTGCTAGTTCTTGAGACATGTCAATTTTCGGCCTCCGGCCTCTTTTCTTGCTCAAGGGGGAGCTATGTTGGCATTATAAAGCCTTCCATTTATCCTTCCTGTCACGGCTACGAACATCAGGGATATTGCAGTGACCACGAGCAGTGGGGATTTTGGACCGACCACGAGCTACTAGGCTCCTGGAGCGAGCCATCCCTCAATCCATCCCATAGTCTCGAACCAAGTGATGTGTCCAACCAATCAACCAAGGATGTAATTAGAAATAATTTACATGAGCTAAGGTCCTAATATTCCAGTTATCATAATAGAGGTGTCCCAGTGGTTTTTTCCCTGAAATGTTCCCCAATCCATGCCTTCGTAGTCCCCTCTCTTTCAGACCCTACTCACTATTGGACCCCTCTTGTCCCAGAATAACACACTCTCTCCAGAAAGTACTCCGAGTCCCCCAAGGGTTCCCACTAAATTATAAATTCTTGACCTCTACATTGTTAAAGATGGTGTCAATGCCTTTTTCTCAGGTCTGAGTAGGGTTCACTCACCCAAGCCCCTTGCACACAGAGCCCCAATAGCTTGGGGTGATATTAACCATTGTGACATATGATATATCCCATTCCCCAGAATTATCTTTTACATTATACATAGACTAGGTTTCCAGACCCCTCACCGATCCATCCTGGAGGTAACCCTTACACGGTAGACTAAAATCAGATGCATGCAAAACCCATACTTGAATCCTACAGCTATGTCGGGGTAGATTACCATCAGAACCTCATCCTTCCCCTGAACTGGGATCTGCTCTCTTGTATCCCCCAAGAGACTATAACAGTCTCTTTTCTCCCCTTTGGCTCCCACACAACCCGACTCGACTCATAACACATATCCATGGCCAGAACATAGTAAAAAGAATGATGTACATAGCTGAAATTTGTAGAGAAGGACGAGTAGTGGAGGTCTCTTGTCCCATGGTCTCGCGTTCCCTAGCATTTTCCTTCAAAATAAGACCCCCACGCCTTCTCCCACCCTATTTTATTTCCCATGTGGAGGCCTACGCCCTTCCACCTCATCGTCATCTGCATGCAATAGTACCGCCTGCCACCCTTGCCACTCATGTGGAAGGTGGTGGGCTTCAACTTCGACGCAAGTGTCATAAATTCTGATGGGAAGGAAAATTCACCTCATTACACCCCGAAGGAGGGGGGGTTAATAGTAGAGTAATAATAGGTTACTAGTTTCTAGCCCCAAGGGATAGCTCAGTTGGTTGAGTTCTGGTTGCTAAGTACTTCTCCAGTTGGGAGTTCATGGGGTCAAATCTCCTCGACACCCTTGCGGATAGGCCATTCTTGTTTTTCCAACGCGTATATCCCTTAATATTTTTAGTAAGAAACTATATTTATATGTAATGACAAATATATAAGTATTATATGTAAATAACTACAAACATACCATTACACCTTCAAAGAAAATATAAAGGAAGGAAAATATCATTATAAGAAAAATAAAAATAGTAGAACTCATGAATAGTTTTACACACAATGAATGCATTCGGTACAATTACAAAGAATTTGAAAAGAAAAGAAAAGAAATGAAATGATGTTAAAGATGGATTTTATATAAACAGTGTGAAATATAAAATTATGCCCAGAAGATAAATAAAATTCCAGAATAGAAACTTATAGAAAAAGATTATATGAATAACCATTTAAATTAAATAAAAGTATAACTACATTAAAAATATTGAGTCATAGTTCCAAATTTTTATATTGGAGAGCCTTTGGGGATAATTTTCCGAAGAAACTAAATACTAATAAAAATACAAGTATAACCAAGGAACTATGCCTATAATGTGGTCTCATCGAGAAAGAGACACAATAACAATGTCATATCCATAGCATAATATAATCAAACTAAAAATACTAGAGCAAGCATCACAAGCTCAAGGATAAAGGCTAGACATTCAACCTGGAACATAAATGTAAGAGTTCAATGAGTATTTAAAAGTTGATATAAAGTACAAATTTTCCAAATCAATTCTCCCTCGCTAAAAAGATGATTAGTACCTATCCGAAAGAACGTATCGAGAATTGCTTGACCTATTATGGATTACCTAAATAATCGAAGTAAAAAGAAACAAGTATTGTCCCCTTCATGTCTTCTTAGTTGCACCAAAAGATTTCAAAGTAAGTGGATGAGTGGAATGAATGACTATATATGAGTAAACCCTATATACACTTATTCAAAAAATGAAAGTAGAAGAAAAGCCCTCTTCAGTAGAGAGCGAAAAAAAAATTTCATGCATAATAACTACATGCTAACGCTTACATTAAATGTACATAAAAGAAGAACTCGAAAGGGCAGGGATTATTTTACTAGTAAAGAAACCATGATATAATCAAAAGAATTCAAAATAGATGAACTGTTATTTTATTTATAATTAAAAACCTACATAAAGACCTTAACGATGCCTAAACAAAAATTTTACAAGGACTGACATAGGGAGAAGATTCGAGAGTACGATAAATAATAAAAACCCTGAAGATTTTATGAGTTTGATTTGAATTAAAAAAATACAAAAGCCAGATAAGAAAGGGAACTTTGAAAGTAGAAACCCTGTTCTTGGAGAGGTGATATAACTAATCAAGCAGAAACAACCTGAAAATATGGATTTAGAACCTGGAAGGAAATTATTTTTAACAAATTTTAAGTCGAAAAATACACTATCTGGAAGAGAAAATAAATATGACGATTTTCGTGGCCACGGGATTAAATATTACCTGGAGAGCCAAAAGTGTCGATCGGAGATGTGAAAACTCTGAGACCTTTTCCATGGGAAGAATCAAGCAAACATTCAATGAATTAGAAGCCCATGAAGGAGTTAGGATGATATTCTTCTAAATACCCTAAGTTCTTCTAGGGAAACCCCAAATGACCTACAAAATGGAAAATACAATAGCATAATTTTTTATTAATACCCTAATACATATGCAAATTCCAACCCAAATGAATTAATGCGTGAAAAAAAAATAATACAACTATTATAAAGAGAGATTACAGTTAGTAACTTAGTTTACCTTATCGAACAAGAGAGTTAGCTTGGAGTAAATCCACCATCCCAATCCAAAAATATAGATTCAACTCGGTGTGAAATATGTAGGGAAAGTCGAAGTAACAGGAAAGACTTAGTATGAAAGCCTAGCCATGGAGCGACTTATCTCGCGAAAACCCTCATTACAATGAATGAATGATAGAAGTATGAGGTAGTTTCTAAGTTACACCAAATTTTAAAACAATTTCATACCATTGATCAGCTGAGAAACAACTCCAATTTTTGAATGAGGTACGTCACCATACAACATCATGGCTACTCTCGATGAAGACCATGTATACAATTGAAAACTTCAGAAACAATTTGTAAAAAAAAACTCTATCATTTATTAAAAATAACTATTTACTCTGTTAAATCAAAAAAACACATTCATTATAACATAAAGGATTGATAACATTTAAAATGGTTTAACAGTGGCCACCAGTGTATCAAAGATAACTAAAAGTGTCCCTAACCAAAATCCAGTGGTGTTTACCTCCCGAGAGTTTCATGTTTATATAAGAGAAGTTTACTAGGGGTAACAAATATTAATATATGTTGAATGAAGCTATACTATAGAGATATTTACACAGTCCATATGTCTGTGCACATAACTATGTTAAAATAGTTAATTAACTCCCTCATGAAGAGTTAGACAATTAGTTAAGTAAGCATTGAGTAGGTTGATAAACGAATTTAGTAAGTGAGTTAGAGAGTCAGTTAAGTGAGCATTGAGAAATTCAAGTTATGTGATAGATGAGTTTGGTAAGTGTGTGCATTTCAAGCTAGTCATTAGTCGAAAAGGATAAATACCCTTCACCGAGTTCATTGTATTCAGAGTGACCGAAGTTCATGTGATTGATAGAATAGTCGCAGCTCGTGTGTGTTAGGATATTCCGACACATAGGAAATAGTTAAGAATAACTTAGTCTAGTGTAGAGTTAGGTAAAGTGTGTTTCTTTATTATGTACATTTGTAACTTATAATCCGACGGTCACGATTTGTAGTGATCCGATTGTTCACTCTCTCCTCGGTACTAACGACACTTGATCTATGGCTTAACACCCAATTGGTCCATGATGTCTATTTAAAGAGCATGGAGGGTCATTTTTCCGGTAACCGTTTATGAGATAAACATATGTAACTTTTTTTTTTATAGTAATAAATCTCCTAAAGTGGTCGTGTTGGCTCAGGCTGTGGACTATTTCCCTCTTTGAGGGTTTTAACCACGTGATAATACTGGTGTACTTATTTGTGATCTGTTTGTAAGCGGTGACCTTTGGTTTTTGATCTACGGAACTTACCCTATAAATTGCTTCATGTTATCAGAGATATTTTGAGGACCGCATCCATTGTTGATCCAAATCCGAAGCCGGTTTGACTGCATACGACTGTCGTTTTCTAGATCTAATATTTTTGTACATTTTCGGGCCTGGAGAACTACTCTATTTTGTCTGGAGCATCTGTTACAATGAGGAACCCCTTTCGTTTCATGCGAAAATATTTCCAGTTTTCCAAGTTATGACAGTTGAGATCTGGAGGTATAAAGTATTTGTTTTGCAGTTATATTTGTTAATAGTTCTGCTTATTTTGGTTTCCTCTGTTTATTTCGGTTTTTAGGTTTAATTTATTTATTAGATCTATACCCTCTTCTCTATGTATGCTCTTTTCTCTGCGCTATGCTTGATCTCAGCAAATCAGAAATAGGAAGGGATTTTTGCTACGTATGCTCTTCCCCAACGTCTTTGTGCGATCTCGGGAAATCAGAAATACTGAAAAAAGAGATAGTTGTCGGTAATGCTAACCGAAAATCTAACGTTCTGTCGTAAGGCTTGCATTTTTTTTTTTTAGCTCGGATTTTTGTGTTTTTTCTGCAGGAAAAGGAACACACACCAAAGACTTAAAAAAAAAAACAAAAAAAAACAAAAAAAAAAAAACTTCCTTTTTTCAAACAATTACAAAATCCTTTTACTATCTCACTTGGTGAGAAGTTAGTTTATGAGAATAGAGGTCTTCGGTTCAAGTCTCTTTCTAAAGCTTCTTTTGTAAAAAGTTTTTTGTTAAAGGGGTGGGATTTTTTTTTTTAAAGTTGAACTTCATCATTAAATTTCAAACCGTTCCCGTAACTATTCGGCATCTAGAACTCGGTTTTTCAAAAAGGCATAACTTCTTCATCCAGAAGTCATTTTTCGAGCTGTTTTTTTTAATCGGCCTAATGTTTCTAGATATTTCCATTGGAGTAGTTAGTTTGAGCTATTTTTAGCTTTAGTTTAAAAAATATAAAATGAAAATTTCATGCCCAGTTATTCTTAACAGCACCAATTATTTCCAATGGATACCTCACATGGTAGATATACTTAGAAGTAAAGGGCTTTATAGAATAGCCACAACACAAGAAAATAAACCTTCTGATGATGATAAATTCTCTAAATTGGAAAATAAGCAAGATCAATCATGACGGTTGATAGGAATGTCCATTGCTCAAGATCTTTGATTTCATATCCTTGAAATTGGCACCCCTAATGAAGCCCTCAAAAACAAAATACCGTTTTTGGAATTCAAAATCAAATCACGACCCACCAGCTTGAAAATGAGTTGCTTACTTTCGACCCCAATAATTTATCCTCTATTGAAGATCTTTTGTCCAAATTCAATACCCTTAGACTTCTTTTAGAAGGTTGTAAGGTCAAAAAGGATGATGGTAGCCACATCTATTACATTCTTGCTAAGCTTGGCCCTACATACTCTATATTTGTTTCCACCTTCCATTCCACTAGAGAAGCCATCATTTCTTTAGGAACCGCCTACAAGAACCCCTCTTTTGATGCATTTTGCAATTCCTTGATAAGAGAACAATAAAATCTCTTACACCTTGGTCTTATCACTTCTGAAAATTATTCTAAGAAATCCTTAGTAGCCCAATAGCAACCATATCAAAAGAATCCCAAGAATCAGTATCCTAAAAGGTAAGGTCCTAAATCAAAGAAGGGTCCTAAGAAATTTCAGTCATAAACTGAAAAAGAAACTCACCAAAATGATAAGGAAAATAAAAACAAAGGAAAGAAGACAGACATACATTGCAACTTTTGTAATCGGGATGGCCATATAGAGTCCAAATGTTTTAAGAATATGGAAGTCTTAGAAGCAACAATGAAGAAGCACAACATCAATTTGGAGCACTCTTTACCTTCATCTTCAGGAATGACACTTTCTTCTTATGGTTGTCATGCATCAAGATCTGTTTATGCATTAAATGTATCTTCTTCTTCTCATTCTCATGAGTGGCTCATTGATTCTAGAACATATTACCACATGGCCAAAAATAAATCCATGTTTTCTTCTTTAAATGATTGTAACACCAAACATATTTATGTTGGTGATTATATATCTCTCAACGTTGTAGGATCTGGAACTATTCATCTAGATAATGGTCAGTTTCATGATGTACTATGATTTCCTACCTTGTCATGAAACCTTCTATCCGTTTATCAGATAACTCATTCAGGTGAAGGGAAAATAGTAGAATTCTCACCTCGTGATGTTGTAATCAAGAACCTCAAAGATCCTAGACATATTTCAGCTACTGTAATTGTTGATGATTCCACAACGTTGTATAATTTTGACAACTTTGGGTCATCATGTCCTCCCTCCGTTTTTGTTGCTCATAATGATGAAGTGAGAAAATTTTGGCATGAGCGATTTGGTAACTTAAACTATCGCTCTCTTCAAACTCTATGTAAATAAAATATGGTGATAGTTCTTCCTATGGTATCTTGTCGAGATGGTGTTTTCTCTACATTTTTACTCGGAAAACATCATCGGGATAGTTTTGACAAATGTGCCTCTTGGCATGCTTCAGCCCCTTTGCAGCTTGTGCACAGTGATTTATGTGGTCCACTTCCTATTGTCTCTTTCTCTGGTTGCAACTACTTCTTAACTTTCATTGATGATTTTTCCAGACACACTTGGGTATACTTCTTAAAACTCAACATTGAAGTTTCTAACATTTTCTTGGCCTTTAAGGCCTTTGTTCAGAAAATATTTGGACATCAAATTCTCAAGTTAAGATCAGAAAATGGAGGAAAATATGTTAATAACAAATTTATCAAATTCTGCACTGAGCATGGCATTCAATTGCAACATAATTTTCCATATACTCCACAACAAAATGGTGTAGTTTAAAGGAAGAACCGCACCTTAAAAGAAATGGCTAATTGTATGCTTCAATCTAAAGGACTTAGTCTCAATTTTTAGGCAGAAGCAATTAACTGTGCAAATTACATAGTAAATCGCACTCATACTAAGGTTTTAAAGAATATAACTCCAAAATAAGTTTGGAGGTCAATCAAACCAAATGCAAGTCACTTTCATGTTTTCAGAAGTGATGCTTGGGCCAATATTCCAGATGTGAAATATAAATCCTTGGAACCTAAGAGTGAAAAATGCATTTTTGTTGGATATTCTGAAGATGTCAAAGGATATAGACTTCTTCAACCAAAATCCAAAATATAATCATTAGAAGAGATGTAAAATTTGATGAAAATATATCGGCCTGCAAGCCTAGTTCAGCAGGTGTGCCACCTTTGGCCTGTGAGCTTGATTCGGCATATGTGCCACCTTTCTCTCTCTCTCTTCTATTTTTAATAGCATTCCTTCTACTTCATATGATGATAGCAAGGATGAAAATCCTCCTCCACCTCTTGAAATTATACCTTTTACTCCATAGCTTCCAAGATGGGTCTACTCTACTCAGGATGCAGCAGGTTCTCTTGCAAGTTACCTTGCAGATCGACGACGTACACGTTCTCAGTTCCAAAGAGCCTCATCCTTATTGGCTCAAGTTCCAAAATATCGTGATCTAGACACCTTTGAAGAAGCTTCCAGTCATCCAGATTGGGATGAAGCTATGAATGAAGAATATCGTTCCTTATTGGCGAACGATACTTGGGATATTTTTCCTCTTCCAAAAGGAAGAAAACTTGGCAAATGCAGATCGGTTTACAAAACAAATTTTGGACGAGATGGAAAAGTGGATAGACATAAAGCTTGTCTTGCTGCTAAAGTATTTTCACAAATTTAAAGCATTGACTATATTGGAACCTTCTCCCTTGTTGCCAAAATTAATTCTATCTTCCTTGTTCTTTCCCTTAATGCTTGCTTTAAATGGGAAGTCCATCAGATGGATGTTAACAACCCCCTGGATTTATCCAAAATGACTCCAGCCTTGTTTTTCACCTTAGGAAGTCTCTCTATGGTCTCAAACAAGCTCCTTGGGCTTGGTATGCCAAAATGGATAGATTTCTATTAGATAATGGCTTTTCTAGGTGTCATTCTGACAACACTGTCTACACCAAGAAAGTGGGTAAGTCCTTCACCATCCTTGTTCTTTATGTTGATGATATTATCCTTACTGATAGTGATCCAAAACATATAACCCATGTGAAGTCTAGCCTCAAAAAGAAGTTTGAAATGACAGACTTAGGACACCTGCATTATTTCCTTGGTCTTCAAGTCCTGCAATCTAAAGAAGGTATTACCCTTTCTCACTACAAGTATGCCTGTGATATTCTCTGCCACTTTCACATGGAATATTGTAAGACAACCCCTTCTCCCTTTTAGTCTGGATTCAAGCTTTCATTCCCTTGTACTACCCCTAAAGTTGATGCTACTTTATACCATCAACTTGTTAGTAAACCTATGTATCTAACCCATACCCATCTTGACCTTTCCTTTGTCGTTGGTATTGTTGCTCATTTTATGCACCAACCTCATGAAAGTCACTGGAAAGTAGCTAAAAGAATACTTTGATATATTCGAGGTACAATTAAGTTTGAGATTCATTACAATGCAGGGGAATCTCCATCGTTGATTGGTTTCACTGATTCTGATTGGGCTGGTGACACTGATAATCAAAATTCTACTGCAAGATATGTATTCACTCTTCATTCAGGACCTATTACTTGGTCTTGTAAGAAAAAAAGTGCCATCTCTCTTTCTTTGGTTGAAGCACAGTATCGTGGTGGTGTTGAAGCCAGCAAGGAAGCAATGTGGCTTCGTCAGATCCTGTCTAAATTTGGTCTTCATTAGCAGAATCCAACTACACTTTGGTGTCATAATCAAAGTTCCACTCAGCTATGTAAAGATAAAATTCAGCATCAGTGTCTGAAACATGTTGAGCTCCACATACACTTCATCATAAAGCTCATTCATGATCATGTTCTTGAAGTACAGTATTGTCCAACCAATGATCAAGTAGCCGATATATTTACAAAGGCTCTCACAGAAGCAAAGTTCACCAAAATTTTATCCATGCTTGGAGTTTAGCAAAGTTATCATTAAGGGGGCATAGGCTCTAATGCCTCATTCCTTCTCCTATTGCGTCACCTTTGTAAATACTTAAATCCTATCCCAATTTGTTCTTAAGGGGGGATGTTAGGATATTTCGACACATAGGAAATAGGATCATTTTGTGTCACCTTTGTAAATCCTTCAATCCTATCCCAAGTTGTTCTTAAGGGGGGATGTTAGGATATTGCGACACATAGGAAATAGTTAAGAATAACTTAGTCTAGTGTAGAGTTAGGTAAAGTGTGTTTCTTTGCTATGTACATTTGTAACTTATAATCCGGCGGTTCACTCTCTCCTCGGTATTAATGACACTTGATCATGGCTTAACACCTGATTGGTCCATGATCTCTATTTAAAGAGCATGGAGAGTAATTTTTCTGGTAGCCGTTTATGAGAGAAACATATGTAACTTTTCTTTTTATATTAATAATTTGTCTGAAGTGGCCGTGTTGGCTCAGGCCGTGGATTGTTTCCCTCTTCGAGGGTTTTAATCGCATGATAATACTAGAGTACTGATTTTTTATCTGTTTGTGAGAAGTGACCTTTGGTTTTTTTATCTATAGAACTTACCCTGTAAATTGCTATAGTGTGTGTTATTGTGTGTGAATTATTTGTGTTATTTTTTCCTTTACTCTCCCACCTTTCCAATAAAATGGTATCAGAGAGAGGTTACAAAGAACCGGAGAAAGACGGATCAACAATCATCCATGTGTGAGAAGATAAAAAAAAATCTCACTTATTTAAGTTATAATGCATCTGACAATCATATTCAAAGCATTATAACGCTGACCAGTTTAGCAAAGAACCACGTTATAGTTGATAAACTTATAGCGATCTTGAAGCACACAGCCTTGTTGAAAGTTTGAAGCGTTAATACTAACATAGGTCAACATAGAGAGATTAGCATTTAATTCACTTCAACATAGTGGGACGTGCGTTATCACGCAGGCCTAACGTAGCCCAAACGTACTAAGAGGCGTGTTAGTGAAGAAAAGTTCAACTACCATATTTAAAGGAGTGTGTATGGTTTTAAATCCATATTCGAAAATGTTACATTTTTTTAAAGAAAAATCATATTCAAAAAGGTTGATTTTGTTTTTAAAACGTTCAAAATGATTTGCATGTTACGAATGATTTAAAGGAATTTTTAATTTTTGAAAAAGTGAGAACTTACAATAAGTTTTTTAAAAAAAGAGCTTATATGTATTTCTTTTATATAAATAATTTTTATAAAATATTTTATATATAAAAAAATAAAAATAAAAATAAAAATAAAAATAAATAAAAAAAAATTATGGTTTTATTGAAAGGGATTTTTTTTAAAGTAGTGTTGCAAAAACCATAAAAAGAAAAATTTAGAGTTTTATCAAAGAATATTTGTTTTTATGCAAGATGGCAACATCGAGTTTCCAGCCACAACTTCCTTCTTTCACAGGGAAATATTATGATGTGTGGGCCATTAAGATGGAGACCATGTTAAGAGCATATGATGTTTGGGATCATGTCAAGTCTGGGTTTGTAGAACCTCAGAATGAAGCAAAAGAACGAGCTCTCAGTAATGCAGAGAGGGAACAATGGAAGAAAGACAAAAGAAACAATGCACAAGCATTTCTTTTTATCCAGTAGAGAGTGGACCGAGTAGTGTTCCAGAATATTAAGATCATGTCTTCATCAAAGGAAGCATGAGAAATTTTGGCGACAAGCTATCAAGATATGGTCAAATTCAATATTGTTAAATTGCAGACTAGTAGGAGATATTTTGAATGTATGTAGATGAAGGAGACATAGGACATTGATTTTTTCATGAATCGGGTCTTGGTTATAGTAAATCAGTTAAAAATTTATGGTAAAATAAATTAAATATCTAACAATGATTGAGAAGGTCCTTATATCTCTGTCTACCAAGTTTGATGTTGTGGTAGTAGCCATAGAAGAAGCCAAGGATTTGGAAAAACTGACAATTGATGAGTTGATGGGATCACTTCTATCACATGAGGCAAGGATAAACAGAAATAAGGATACCACTTTAGAAATTGCTTTCAAAAGTCAAGATTCTATTTCAAGAGGTCGAGGCAGAGGCATATCGAGAGAGGGAGGATGAGGCGGAGGATATGGTGGTCAAAGAGATGACCGAGAAGAGAATGAACATGAAAGTGGAAGCAGTAGAAGAAAATTCTACAATAACCAAATTTTTGTGAAATCAAAGGTGATATGTTATTATTGCAATAAATTTTCTCACTATGCTCATGATTGCACGAAGAAGATAGTTGATCAAGGAAATCAGAGATCTAATGTTAGTACAAAGAATATTAACTCCATGTTCCTAGCATGCAACAACATGCATGAATCGTTTGATAAGGTGTGGATATTAGAAAATGGTTGCAATAACCACATGACATGCAACAAGAATTTGGTTGCAAATTTGGATAAATATTTGAAGACAGAGGTAAATTTGCAGACTGACAAGACTGTGGTTGTAGATGGTAAAGGAGTGGTCAACATTCTGACCAAGTAGGGGGGGCGAAAGGGATTCTCATAGGTATATTATGGTCCTAGTCTTAAACATAATTTGATAAGTGTTGGTCAATTGATGCAGAAAGGATAGAAAATTATCATTCAGGGACACGAGTTTGTTATTTATGACAAGCCCCCATGCAAGCAGTTTAAATAAAAGGTGCAGATGACAAGGAACAAACTCTTTCATATAATTATGAATTAAAATGATCAGGTTAGTTCTTTTACATTTGCATCTTCTAATGATTAATATTTATGGCACTTTCAGTTTGGACACTTGCATTTTTCTGGCTTAAGATTGTTGCAGCAGAAACAGATCGCTATAGGACTACCTCCCATCAAATAACCTGTTAGTAATTGTGAGTGTTTCATCTTGCGTAAACAACACCGTGAATTTTTTTCGAAGGGAGTTTCATACAGAGCAAAGAAACCTCTTGACTTGGTGCAGACAGACTTGTGTGGACCTATGAGGACATAGTTGATTGGTGGAAGTTTACTTCGTCACTTTTACTGATGACTATAGCAGAAATACTTGGGTTTACATTTTGAAGAAGATGTCTGAAAACTTTGCAAAGTTTAAATAATTCAAAGCCTTACCAAAGATCCAAAGTGATCGGCAGATCAAGGTACTGAAATCATATCGTGGTGGAGAATATGATTCGAAGGCATTCCATGAGTACTACAAACAACATGGAATCAGAAGATAGTTTACAACCAGGTACACACCACAACAAAATGGTGTAGCAGAAAGAAAGAATGAAACAATTACGAACATGACAAGGAGCGTGTTGAAATCAAGAAACTTGTGTAATGAGTATTTGGTAGAAGAAATTACATTTGTTGTGTATGTGATAAACAGATCTCCTACAAACATTGTCATGAACAGAGTTCCAAAAGAAGCATGGTTAGGTATGTCATGCAACGTATCTCATTTCAGATTTTTTTGATGTGTAGCCTATGCACATGTCCCTAAGCAGATAAGAGGAAAATTGGATGATCAAAGTGAAAAATTCATATTCACTAGTTATAATGAGTAGTCAAAAGCTTACAAATTGTATAACCCTGTAACCAAGAAGACAATAATTAGTAGAGATGTTGTGTTCAAAGAACAAGAGTCATGGAATGCGACTGTAGAAAAAAAAGTTGATGCACAATCACCATTGATGGAAGAGGATGATGTAGCAAAAAAGGATCAACCATAATCAAAAGAGAAGACAACAAACATAGTCATACTAGCAAGGACTCCAAGATTTTCAAATCAGCATGGATCTTCAAGCAGATCAATAGAAAAAAATTCTACCGGCAGCTAATCAGGTAATGAATCAAGTAATGGTAAGAGAAAGATGGGAATTTTGAAAGGTATTTATGATGATTTGGATGTTAGTTCAAATTTTTTATTGTTTTCATTCCAAATTTCTTCGTTTAAAGAAGAAATCAGATATGAAAATTGGGTGCAGGCAATGGATGAAGAGATTTATTCTATCGAAAATAATGATACATGGGATTCGGTTAATTTTCCAAAGGATAAAACTTCATCGGTATGAAGTGGTTGTACAAGAAAAAGTTGAATGAGAAAGGTGAAATTGACAGATTGAAATCCAGACTTCTAACAAAAGGATTCTCGTAGCAACTGAGAATAGACTTTGGAGAAACATTTTCTCTGGTAACCAGATTGGATACTGTAAGAGAAGTTCTAGCCACAACGGCTCAGAACAAATGGCAAGTATATTCAATGGATGTGAAATCGCCCTTCTTCAATGGAATTTTGGAAGAATAAATTTATGTGCATCAACCTCCAGGTTATGAATTTGAAGGTAAATAAGATAAATTTTACAGGTTGAAGAAAGTGGTCTATGGATTGAAGTAAGCACCTAGAGCATGGTATAGCATAATCGACAACTACATGATTAAGAATGGTTTTGTAGAAGCAACATTGAGCCTACCTCGTACATAAAGGTAAATGAGCATGGACAGATTTTGATTATTTTCTTATATGTTGATGATATGATTTTTACAGGTGATATTGAGTTATATGAATTTAAAGAAGCCATGATGAAATGGTTTGAGATGACAGATATTGGTCTCATGAAATATTTTCTTGGCATTGATGTTGAGAAATATAAAAAAGGAAGTTTTATTTTCCAAAATAAATATGCTAGATATTTGTTGAAAATATTGAGGATGGACAATTGCAAACGTGTACCTACACCAGTTGCAACAGGTATAAAGTTAAGCAAGGATGATGAAGGATTAGATGTCAATCCAAATCTATTCAAAAGATTGGTTGGAATCCTAATGTATCTCACAACTATAAGACCAAATAGTATGCAAGGAGTAAGTTTGATTTCTATATTTATCGAGACTCCAAAAGGCACACATTGGAGTCCAGGAAAAATAATTTTGAGATACATAGTAGGAACTAGAGATTGTGGCATAATGTATGCAAGTAAAAAAAAGAAATAATTGATTGGATTTAAAGATAGTGATTTTGTAGGTATTTTGGATGATAGTAAGATCACATCCGGTTATGTGTTCCATCTTGGTTCAAGTGTGATTTGATGGGAATCTAGGAAGCAACACATTGTGACACTATCATCATCAGGAGAAGAATATGTAGCAGCAACATTAGCAGCATGTCAATTAGTATGGTTAAGAAGAGTATTGGATGGACTCTAGAAGAAACAACAAGGATCAACAAAAATATATTGTGACAACACCTCAGTGATTGCACTATCTAAGAATAGTGTGTTTCATCAAAAGAGCATGCATATTGATACTAGATATCACTTTAACGGAGAACTTGTGATAAATGGAGAAGGTCACTTGAAGCATTGTAAATCTACTGATCAACTAGATTATATATTTACCAACCCTAGAAAAATATGTATTTGAGTTTCCAAAAATAAATTTGGTTGTTTTAATCCTAGCTGAGACATAGACCAATAGGCATGTTTGAGTTTTCATGATTTATATTTTAGTTTAGAGATCATAATTAAGTACGAGTGTTAAAATAGTTAATTAACTACTACATGAAGAGTTAGACAATCCGTTAATTAATTATTGAGTAAGTCGATAGATGAATCTGGTAAGTGATTTAGAGAGTCAGTTAAGTGAGCGTTGAGAATGTCAATTTATGTGATAGATGAGTTAAGTAAGTGTGTGCATGTCAAGCTAGTCATCAGCCGAAAAGGGTAAATAACTTTCATGGAGTTCATTGTATTCAGAGGGATTAACGCTCATGTTATTAATAGAAGAGCCACATCTTGTGTGTGTTATTGTGTGAATTATTTGTGTTATTTTTTCCTTTACTCTTCTTCCTTTCCAAAAAAAGAGAGAGGTGACAAAGAACCAAGGAAAGAAAGATCAACAATTATCCGTGTGTGAGAAGAGAAATTTTTTTCTTGCTTATTTAAGCTATAACGCATCTGGTAGTCATATTCAGAGCATTATAATGGTGGGCTATTGAACAAATAATTGCATTACAGTTGGTAAACTTATGGAGATATTGAAGCATGTAGCCTTGTTGAAACTCTGCATCGTTAATATGAACGTAGGTCAAGATAGCGAGATTAGAATTTAACGCACTTCAACATACTGGGACGTACATTAGCACGCAGGCCTAACGCAGCCCCAACGCAACAAGAGGCGTGTTAGCGAAGAATAAGTCAAGTAGTATTTTTAATTAAGTGTGTATGGTTTTAAATCCATATTTTAAAAGGTTGATTTTTTGTTTAAAATAAAAACCATATTCAAAAAGGTTGATTTTTGTTTAAAAGACTTCAAAAGGGTTTGAATGTTAGGAATTATTTAAAGGACTTTTTAAGTTTTGAAAAAGTGAGAACTTATAATAAGTTTAAAAAAAGAGAGCTGATAAGTATTTATTTTATATAAATATTTAAAAAAAAAAATTGGGTTTTATTGAATATAAAAAGAAAATTTTAATGTTTTACCAGAGAAGATTTATTTTGAAGGAAGATGGAAACATCGAATTTCCAGCCACAATTTCCTTCTTTCATAGGGAAATTGTGATGTGTGGGACATTAACATGGAGACCATGTTAAAAGCGCATGATGTTTGGGATCATGTCAAATTTGTGTTTGTAGAACCTAAGAATGATGCAGAAGAACAAGCTCTCAGTAATGCAGAGATGGAACAAAGGAAGAAACACAAAAGGAAGAATGCACAAGCATTGCTTCTTATCTAGCAGGGAGTGGATCGTGCAGTGTTCTAGAAGATTATGATCATGTCTTCAGCAAAGGGAGCAAGGGAAACTTTGGAGACAAGCTATCAAGGTATGGCCAAAGTCAATATTGTTAAATTGCATCATACTAGGAGATATTTTAAAATTCTACAGATGGAGGAGACAAAGGACATCTATTGTTTCATGAATCAGGCAATGTTTTTAGTAAATCCGTTAAAAATTTATGGTGAAGAATTAAATATTGAACAGTGATTGAGAAGGTCCTTAGATCTTTGTCTACCAAATTTTATGTTGTGGTAGCAGCCATAGAAGAAGCCAAGGATTTGGAAAAACTGGCGGTTGATGAGTTAATGGGATCACCTGTATCACATGAGGAAAGGATAGACAGAAATAAGGATTCCTCTTTAGAAACTTCCTTCAAAGGTCAAGTTTCTATTTCAAGAGATTGAGGCAGAGATCAATCGAGAGACAGAGGATGAGGCGAAAGATATGATGGTCAGAGATATGGTCGAGAAGCGCATGAACATGAAAGTGGAAGCAATAGTAGCAGAAGCTTCAACAATAATCAAAGATCTGACAAATCAAAGGTGATATGTTATTATTGCAATAAATTTGGTCACTATGCTTGTGATTGCAAGAAGAGGATAGTTGATCAAGGAAAGTAGAGAGATAATGTTAGTACAGAGAATACTAACTCCATGTTCCTAGCATGCAACAACATGCATGAACCATCTAATAATGTGTGGCTATTAGATAGTGGTTGCATTAGCCACATGACACCCAACAAGAGTTTGGCTACAAATTTGGATCTATCTGTGAAAACATAAGTAAATGAAGGGACTAACAAGACTATGGATGTAGATGGCAAGGGAGTGATCAACATTCTGAAGAAGCGAGCAGATCCAAAGACAATCTCAGACGTATATTATGTTCCTTGTCTTAAACATCATTTGATAAGTCTTGGTCAATTGATGCAGAAATGATACAAAGGTATCTTTCATGGACACGAGTGTGTTATTTAGTCCCCAAGCAAGCAATTGATAACAAAGGTGTAGATGGAGAGGAACAAACTCTTTCCTCTAATTATGAGTTACAGTGATCAGGTTAGTTCTTTTATAGTTGAATTTTCTAATGATTACTGGTTATGGCACTTTTGTTTTGGACACTTGCCTTTTCTGGTTTAAGATCATTGTAGCAGAAACAGATCGTCAAAGGATTACCTCCCATCAAAGAACCTGCTATTACTTGTGAGTGTTGCATCTAGAAAAAGAAACACTGTGAAATTTGTTCGAGGGGAGTTTCATACAGAGCAAAGAAACCTCTTGAGTTGGTGCATACAAACTTGTGTGGACCTATGAGGACACAGTCAATTGGTGGAAGTTGTTACTTCCTCACTTTTATTGATGACTATAGGAAAAATACTTGGGTTTAATTTTTGAAGTACAAGTATGAAACTTTTGCAAAGTTTATAGAATTCAAAGCCCTATCATATAACCAAAGTGATTGACAGATCAAGGTATTCAGGTAATATCATGGTGTAGAATATGATTCAAAGACATTCCATGAGTACTGCAAACAACATGGAATCAAAATACAGCTTACAACCAAGTACACACCACATCATAATTGTGTAGCAAAAAGAAAGAAATAACAATTATGAACATGACAAGGAGCATGTTGAAAGAAAGAAGCTTGTTTAATGAGTATTATTGTTAGTGTGAATTCTAATCGCAAGCGCACTTTAAAATATCACTTTAGCTATGCATAAAAAACAACCCTAACATCAAATATGGTTGTCAATTTCCTTAGATCCACAGTTAGTGATCAGAATAAATACTACAGATATCCAGATCTATGCAGTTAAAGACATTAAACAACAAATAATAAGCAAGAGTTTCTCCATGCATCCAATGAAAAAGACAAGAATTTATAAGAATTTTTTGTATTGTGACACCTGGGAAGGGAACATAGAAAGGTGTTACCAGTACCCCTCAATAGGATGGGTTTCGGTATGTACTTAGTGCTTCAGATCTAAGATCTCTCTCTCTTGATGGTACAGAAAACCCAGACAAAAATGGAACTCAAAGGAAGCTCACAAGCAAAATGTAGAAAAATATGACAATGATGGAGTATCAAAGTCAAACCAAAATTATAGATCAAGAGTGATCTCTAGGCAACAAAAGGTGGTGAATGAATGGAAAAACCCTTCTATTTATAACAAAATATTGAGTTAGTCTAGATAGTGGTGCATAATTGAAATATTATTAACCAAATCTAGATCCAACTTTTATGGAATATTTTATTCTTTTTGTTAGAGAGAAAAAGAATTTGAATGTGGTCAAATCCCTTTATTTAGAAATAATAAATAAATAAATGATTTATTTATTATTTTAATAATGTTGTTAAGTAATAATTAAATAAATAATGATTTATTCAATTATTTATAAATGATTTAGTCAAATTTAACCAAGAATATTATTAAATAATGTTTTAAATAATTATTCCTAGAAAATAATAAGATAAATAATGATTTATCTAATTAATTTTCTTGTTTTTGGTTAAACATGACTAGGAATATTAATTAAATAGTGGTTTAATTAATTATCCCTTGACGAAAATCAAACAAATAAGGATTTATTGAATTATTCCTCATGGGGTTTCCTGTTTAGACTAGAAACAACATAATAAATTATGGGTTATTAAGTTATTTTGCATAGTGAAAGCAGTTTTACTATGGTAAAGTTGGTCTTACATGGTGTAATTTAGTCCATCTAATAGTAATGGGTTAGACGACCAAAAATTGGTGTAACAGATTGGCCCCCAATGTGCGAGCATTAGGAGCTAATCGTATGACCAAAGTACTTTGTAAGAACTCAATCACTAGACACCAAAGGGGAGTCAGAGAGAGAGAAACATAAGGTGGACTGAAGAGCGAGAGGACAATAGCTTTAGGAGGCGAGAATTACAGGTGTGACAAGTCTCTTTTATGAGTGAGTACCTATTCTACATGATACGGGGGAGGCATACCTATGCTCGTCAAGATAACAAAGTACAAAGAATAATGATGTGTCCAGCAAACATGTGACTGAACTATATAATACATGTTGGCATAAACATGGGCCAGATAAAAACATGATAATGGATCCCACATACATAATGTGCCTGGGACAACATCCAGGACTTATACAATAATATCTGAGTACATGAGATATAACTACAACCAAAGAGGCCTTGCAAAATAGGAAAGGGCTTTGAAAATCTGAATGATACATGCAAATTAAAAAGGCACAGCAAGCGACAGAGGTCAGAACCATCAAATATATAGATTTGCATCCAAGGTTGTAGTAGAGAGGTCATCTGGATGTTTGGGGGGCTACCTGAAGGGCCACCCCCTCATGATGTCTGAAACATATCACACACACCTGGGAATCACTGGTACAATCTGATGCATCACTGAACCATCAAATATACAGATCTCGATCATGCCATAAGGAGATGGAACTAAGAAACAATCAAGTCAAAGGGAAATAAAGGGTCCCTTTTCCTGATCCGAGGCACCGAACAAGAATGGAAGCTGGAACCAAGGTACATCACCCTCTAGACCTACCTTCTAGAATGCATGAGATGATGTCGACAGAAGGAGGTATACCATATGTGAGTCAATAAGGAATCCTCAACTAAGGCACGAGGGATAATAGTAGAGCGACTGATAGACTAACACCAGGGATGATCATGGAATCGGGGTTATTTAGTAGTGGGTTGATGACTTCCCTTGTTAGAGCATAAATGGCATGGATGACCTAGCAGCTACTGACTCGACTCTGGAGGGGATACAGGACAGTATGACTGAAGGCCAAAATGTGCGACACGAGATGGACAAATAAATGAAGGATGGAGGCATGTGGCGGGAGACAAGGGACTCAGGGCAGACTCCATGAATGCAATGATGTCTCAACTCGTATTCTCTAAACAAGGGCAGACCAATGATGCTTCCACAGAGAACAGGCCCGGTGGGGGCCATATAAACATGAGTAAAAGATGGTTATTCATGACCAAAATTGACACAAGCATGGAAAATTATGAAGGCAAGGCGGTGCCCCAAGTACAAGTGTTGCAAGTGAAGAAATTCGATTTTGAGAAGCGGTGAAGTGACCCTTCTGGGAAAAAAGTGTCGAGGCGAAGTATCAAATCACCAAAAATGAAAGGATGCCCATTTTAGAGCTCGGTGAGATATTTTCAATGGTGTTGACGATTTTTAAAACCGAGTTATGGTTTGGTTACAATTGGCGAAACAAAAATTTGGGGTTTCTCTTTTAATAAGGAATTTTCCCCCCAATTTTATTCATTTTCAAGTGTACTTGTGATGAATGTAGAGAGGAGAAAATGCCCTAAATCTTGCAGCGATCGTAGCGGAAAAACTGACCGTTGCAATCGAGATTTGTTAGTTGCAGGTAAGAGGCCTAACTATAGTCTTTCAAGTCAGTGGATTAAAGTTTTAGATTAGGAACCCAAAGCCCAGGAACAAGCCAAGTCACACTTTTTGGCGTATGTTCTGCAACCTGGGTAGTAGGTACTAGGAAGAAAACTATGACCTGTCCCAAGAAGTGGCCTGAAAAGTGCAACCTATTATAGAAATGGGTTTCAGTGCCATTTTTGGCTGAGAGATGGGATTTTATGGTTATGATGCAGTCTTTCCTTTCTGTATGCTGACAAACATGATATTGTTGTGCAGGTATGGCAGAGTTGAGGATCAACTGGAGAGAGAGAGAGACCTGGATGCATTACGTTCTCAGATATGAGGGGATCATGTATTTCTTTCCACATTGGCTAGTTTTGGGGTCCTCAAAGTGTTGAGAACCCATTGATGGGGGAAGGAGTAGGGAAAATTTTAGGGGCTAATATTCATAGGTGGGCTAATTTTCCATACCTTTTCCAAAAAAAAGATTCGTCAATTTCCATTTTCTTCTAAAATGATTCGCCCAAATTTTATAGTACACCATTATTTTACTTTCAAAATCGCCAAAATATTATATCAACTAATATAAAATCATTGGATATCTAAATACTTCTACAAAATTATCAACAAAATTTTTACAACTTGAATATAGGGGCTAGTAAGGTTCGCCAAGGTTTCAAAATTTTAAGATAAACTTCCATTCTTAAAATTTCCATGGTGAGGAGAGCCCCTGCTTTTCTAAGGATGGCCTTAATGCTTCTTGGAAGGATGGTCCTGATGAAGAATCAAGGTAAGAAAAGAATACGAGAATGAACTACTAGAGAAGGTGTAGAATCATCCTCGGCCACTAGGTCAAATAGAGGGACCAAGTGGTAAACACGGTAGCACACAAAGTATAATATTTAAGGATAGGGTATCAAGCGTCTATGATATATGGCTCGCCGAAGAGGCCGGTAGATGCAACTATCTAAGGAATGGGATGAAAATCGACCATACCTAGATTGATGCGCTCTAGGCCGAGACTTATGGTAATCATATGAGAAGATGGCCAGGGGTGCCATCATGCCACCAAGCATGGGATACTGCCCCCAAGCATATGTGATGGACGGGAGTGTTCTAGTATGCAGAGGTGGGAATGATGCTCCTAGCCAAAGGAGATTATGGAGCACCATATATGGTGTCACTATACCAAAGAGTGTCTTTGGAGATAATGAACCGGTGCTCACTGAGAAAATATAGAGGTTGGTCAACAACAATGTCTAAGGGACTGGGTTTTTGATGTAAGATCAAGGAATGATGAGGGGGATCATCCCTAGAGTGATTTGAAGTGATATGGGACTCAAGAAGTTCTTCTGAATGGGGAAGAATAATTGTACTAGAGTCAACATGACCAAATGCACTAGGAGGGTTGTGGAGAATTTCTTCTCCTAGACTCTCAAATATGGGTGTCCCCTTACCAAAACATTGGGTGTCAATGTAATGACCACAAGGTGTATGTGGATCGAATGTTTGGGTTCGATGTAAGGGAGGATAGATAAATTCAGGGGTGCTAAATGCTTCCATAATGTTGTCATCATAATATAAGATGGGGTGACTAGTGGATGAAAGACCATGTTGTGCGGCGAAGATACCTGAATCGTCATCATGAGAAGCGAGGTTCACATGCGCATGGTCACTAAGGGTGACTGAAAAACAAGTAGATGGAGGATCTAGTGATGTTGAGCCTAGGGTGATCACTGAAGGGAGGTCAGGTGAAACAGAAGGGGAAGGCCAAGAGGGGTCTTCCACTATGGATCTCATAGATGATGACAGGGAGAGGATAGTGGCCGAAGGCTCCATCATCTCGACATCAAGAGGGGGAATATAAATGGGAGCAGATGTGTCCTCTGGTTCTGCCGAAGCAAAACTCAAAAATAAGGGAGAGGTGGACTCGTTGCATTTGGCCTCAAATTTGCGAACCACTTCCAAAGAGGTGCAGTAGTCTTCGAGACAGGGACAGAGGTGAGTATAGTGGCCATGGAAATAACACAAAGCACAAGAATGATTTATGCGCAAAGACTTGAGTTCCAGGGTTGAATCAGGTAAAGTGACATGGAGCTCTAGGATATCATACTCAGGAAATGCTTCGTTGACCATGGGCTTGAGACGAGGAAATTCAGGACAAGTATAGGTGGCATGAACAACAACATCACATAAAGCACATGAAGTTTTACACTTTGGAGGCTGAGGACGAGAAGGGGTTATCTGGGAAGCCTTTTCCTTAGGTGCACTTTTGCAAGCTTTTCCCCCTCACCTGAGGCTTTCACAACAGGAGTAGGTTTCTGTTGAGGTGGCATAGCCATAGAATAAAAGGGAGGGGTCATGGCGACCAGTTGGACTGGGGTCAAAGTAGTGTAAGTTTTGGGCTAATTAGACAGGGTATTAGCTGGGGGATCAATGTACCAGACTGGGATTCTCGGGGTCATATTGGGAAGAGACAAGGTAGCCATAACAGGGACTGAAAAGACTCCAAGAGGGGGAGCAAGAAATGGTATTTGACCCGAGTGGTAATGGCTAGGCGAGACAGCTCCGAGATGGTTAAGGCCAGTGGGAACTGTTCTAGGGGGATATGTAGGATCATGGACACCATCTATAGATGAGGAGCCTTGATGAGAGGGTCCTGAAGGCCGAGTCAAAGTACTAGGAGCAGGTTACGGAGGGCAGGGCTGCTGGCTAGTTGAACCAGTCCGTTTGAGGTCGAACCGAGACGATTGCATCATGGAAAAATTAGACGAGCTAGGGTCACAAGTAGGAGGGGGGAGACCAGGGAATGAACTAATCAAAGAGGAATCTTTAAAAACTCTAGGTGAGACACTAGTCGGAGATTCGACTATTTTTTTATTTTCCACCAAAGAAATAATGGACTCGGAGAGGTCTGAGACTTCGGTTTGTAATATTTCAACTGATCAATGGTGATGATATTTCTATTACAAGGAAAGAACATCTTACAGTGAACTGCAAATGGGACAACACACATCGCATAAGTGTAGCTACGACCCAATAGAATGTTCTTGTCCAAGGGGGCATCAATGACTTCAAAATCAACACAAGCAGTCTTGCCCGCAAGAGTAATTGGACAATTGCGAACCATGCCAAGGGGACAGGAAGAGTGGTCATCCCACACACAGAAGGTGATAGTGGAAGGGGCTAACTCAGGTTATCCGAGCTTTTTCCAAACACAAGCGGTCATTACACACGTGGATGCCCCCTCGTCAATGATACTATGAGAGACATTGGAATTCCAGATCTCGAGAGGGATTTGGAAGGCGACAGATGTGGGAAGGGTGGGATGCTTTGAATTTTCAAAATTTAAGAAAATCAAACGATCATCTGAAGCATCCACAGTGCCCATAGCAGTTAGTAGATATTTTCATTATGAAGGGCATGATTGCAGGACTTCCATCATTGACATGGTGGCAGGGGAATGCGCCAAGTCATCTACTATAATGTAGGAGTGGGAAGCTTTACTAGAAGCATCGTTTCGGTGTCATGGTCCCTTGGGGATCTTAGTATGAACCTCTTCCTTAGGCTGAGGGATCAGTAAAGGACCATTGGGTGTTGAAAGAGGCTCTGTGGGACCTGAAGACTGGGGCTCGGTGGGAGACGTAGCAGGGGGCTTTTTGTACTGATGGGACCAAGTCTGAAGGTTAAGGTTAGCAGTATTGGGTTGGTCAAAGTTCATCATGACGATTTGGTAATCAGAGGTACCAGATGGAGGAGGTTGAGTGGTTGCCTGACTTTCAGGGGTTGGCCAGCTATATATCCCTGCCGGGGGAAAGGACTGGTAAACACAGTCATTTGAGTAGGGGAAACATTAGGAGGAACTGAAGGGGAGGTTTTCTTTCCTTAGGATTCTGCTTGAGCTTCCGAAATATGATGCATCTGAGGTAAAAGGGGACAATCATGGGTATAGTGACCATAGACACCGCAACAAGAACAAGGATTATTCATGTGAATAGGCTTTTCTTTCTTGGGATGAGTGCCCTATTGCTGGGCTGCAGTGTTAGATGTATTCCCTTGGGAATTTTTTCCTCGATTACCTGGGGCAGATTGGTTTTGGTTTCCTTTCATCTTGTTTTTGGAAGTAGGAGGATTAGTCGCATACACTTGCCTGTGAGGGGGGTGTGGTTTTTGTTGTGTACATTTAGAAGGTAATGGAGGTTTTGGTGCTAGTGTTGGAGGAGCTAGAGCACCAGGCTGTGCATACAAATAATAAGTATGTTGGGAAACAATGGGGTAAACATATTGGGAAAAAGGAGGAGGCATGCCATATCCTAGATACATGCTTCTGGGATGGAGGAAAGTGCTGGAGGAGATGGCCCCTCCCTGAGGGAAACCATAACCCATGGGAGGATGAGTGTACGGATGTGAAAGGAATCCAACGGTACCACCGGTGGCATGGGATGCCTCTGATGCATTGGCACCACCGGTTCTAGGGAGATCAGGTAAGACAGTATAAACATAACCAAATTTTGCGTAGATCAAGTTATATTTCAACGAAATCTTGAGGGTAGCTTCCTTAGTCTAAGGGAAGTGGGATGTGACATCTTTACCAATAACAGGCAAAATGGATCTAAGGAACCAGTCCATGTAGACACGGTCTTCGAAAACAGGAGCTCGACATAGGATCTTCCTTCTGCGCCATTATTGAATATGGTCAGATAAGCAGGTAGTAGAAGTTTGACAGAAAGAGGTCAAGAGTTCGGTACCGGTGTCATAGCGAAGGGGAAGCTGGAAGTAAGACATAAAAGCCTTGGAAACAGTCGAAAAAGTAGTATGAGAGGAGGAGGTCTGGCTGACATACCACTTGGAAGCTTCTCCAGTAAGCATCTGCTATAATAAGCGAAGACGGACAAATTCATCGGTGATGGAGTTAGACTAACACCACATGTGGAAAGAACGAACATGGCTAGTAGGATCCTCTCCAACATTTCCTTCAAACTTGGGGATTTCTGAAGGAATCTTGGTTGGCACAGCAGGCCAACCAGGACTATGGTGTATGGGGTCATTAATCAACTGGCTAACATCGGGAAGGCTTAGACCTACAATAGAAGGAAGCAAGGGAGGAGTCAGAATAGTTCCTATTGTGGCACCACTAGTATCATTTCCAGCATTAGGGTCGGGGCCATCACCAGTGTTAGGTCCTGAACCAAAGATGATGAAGGTGAAAGGTGGAGGAGATTTAGGGATAGAACCAGAAGGGGAACTCAATGAACCAGAAGCAGAGTCAAAATGGGGACTCAATGGAGGAAGGAAATGAACCCTACGTGGTGGGGTAAGTCTTCCTACCAAAAACTAAGGATGAAGGCCTTGGAGTCTCTGAGATAAACACCTTGGGGGTGTAATGATGGAAAAGATACATGGATCATAATAAGGAAGAGAGGTAAACAAGGGCAGGGAGGTGCAGGATCAATTAATTAGAATGTTTAAGTCTTGGCCTGGCGGTGTAAATCAAGTGCTATTCGCTTAGGGTGTGCGTGTATCTGATAAGTGTTTTAATTTTAACTAAGCCCGGACGTGTGTAGATCAAAATGAAAAAAAATGTTGTATAGCTGTAAATAAAACTGAAAATGACAGCAAAGGAAAATTAATTCGACGATGAAATAGACAGCTAAAGATGCATCAATTTAAACCCAAGGAGGAGGGCTTCCCAACAGCTAGTCTATGGGTGGGTGAAATCTACTCAAAACACACAAAATTTCCAAGGGATCTAAGGTAAAGAGGAACAGGGATCTAAAGGTCAGATCTGCTGGAAAGAGGTGTAGTAAACAGCAAAAAACCAAAGGGAAAAATGATGCAAAATGGGTGGCGAAAGGCTACAACCTGAAGGGAAAATGAGTGGACCCCAAAGGAGGACCAAGAAAAATGGAAAATAGGTGTTTTGGATGGATAAATAACCATCCTGAAATGGATCTGAAAGTGCAAGTTTAGATCTGAAAAATGGTTAAAAACACTAAAATCTCAGAAGACCTGCTTCAGCTAAACTCCTCCTAAAAAAGTGGAAGCGTACTGAATCGCTAAGGGGCTTGGCTCCTACTTAAACGAGTAAAAATAAGAAATTATAGGTCCAATACGGGTGGATAGGGAGGTCAAATAACCCTGAAACGTGGCCCAAACAAACCCAGAAAAATCACATAAAAAATCCCACAAAAAGTACAGGTCAAAGTTTCTGACCTGTTTTCCATTGAGGTTGTAGTTTTCAAGCTGTTATCTGGTACTTGAGAACTGAGGTCCTGATTTTTGGTCCAAAAAGTACGACCTGCACTTTCAACTGTCTTGGGAGTAGGTTTGAGAAAAAAATTTTGTCTCTGCTGCGGCTAAGACCTATTACCTATGAAAAGCGCCCAGAAACACACAAAAGTTAGAATTTTTACTGTTTTAGGGTTTTAAAGGTTAAAAACAACATCAAGAAATGAAAAATAAGAAGCTGAAGAAAAACCCTAGGGGTTTAAGCAACTGTTCAAACAAGGATCTGAAAAACGATAGCGGTCATAATTATAAACCCTTTTGGACTCGCCGGTTTTTAGTGTGAATTATAATCGCAATCGTACGAAAAAAGCTCACTTTAGCTGTGCATAACAAAAACCCTTAACATCAAATATGGTTGTCGATTTTCTTAGATCTGCAGTTAGTGATCAGAATAAATACTACAAAAATCTAGATCTATGCAATTAAAGAAATTATACAACAAATAATAAGCCATAGTTGCTCCATGCCAACAATGAACAAGACAATAAACTTTTTTATTATGATACCTTGGAAGGGAACATAGAAAGATGTTACCAGTCCCCCTCAATGGGATGGGTTCTTGTATGTCCTCGGTGCTTCAGATCTAAGATCTCTCTCTCTCGATGGTGTAGAAAACCTAGACAAAAATGGAACTCAAAGGAAGCTCACAAGAACAAAGTAGAAAAATATGACAATGATGGAGGATGAAAGTCAAACCAAAAGTATAGATCAAGAGTGATCTCCAAGCAACAAAAGGTAGTGAATGAATGGAAAAACCCTTCTATTTATAATAAAATATTGAGTTATTCTAGATATTGGTGCATTATTAAAATATTATTAACCAAATCTAGATCCAACTTTTATGGAATATTTTATTACTTTTGTTGGAGGGAAAAAGAATTTGAATTTGGTCAAATCCCTTTATTTATAAATAATAAATAAATGATTTATTTATTATTTTAAGAATGTGGTTTAGTAATAATTACATAAATAGTGATTTATTCAATTATTTATAAATGATTTAGTCAAATTTAACAAGGAATATTATTAACCAATCGTTGACGTGAAAATATGTCCGGCCAACAGTAGGGGATCTCCCCGGTAGAAAGTCCCAATTAGACTTTGAACCGTTTGGAGTAGGGATCCCGTCCGGGGTGTGGGTCCGGCTACCACTTAAATGACTATCTCTTCTGTTTCGAGCAACCTGATTGAAACTGCAAACATACACTTATTAACACGATATAGAATACATGACTGATGAATAAAACCGATATATGACACTGTGCATAGCAAGGTGATAGAAAAAATGCACAAACTCAGGAAATGTTGTTAGCAACACATCTATGAGGTATGCATGCAAGATAATCTGTCCACCAAAGAAACAATCCTTTGTGGTAAGAAAATCCCTTAACTTTCCGAAGGATAAAACGAGATGCTAATAAAATAGTTCATTAACATTCATCATGAAGCAAATAATAACTTGAGCATCATCAACAAAATCACAGATAACTATGGTGCATAAATGACACTATTAATAACACAGATTCATTAATCAAAAGATATTCTGAAGCTATATGCAGAATACACACAATGTTGTCACGGCTCAACACATCATCCAATCAAAGGGGTTTTAACATGTATTATATTTCATATATCAAGAGTATGCTTCTTCAGCTACAATGTAATAATGCCTTTCAGTCCACAAAAGAGCAGCCCTTTACAATGCTTCCCACTGGGGTATTTATAGATTCAAAAGCCGCACTTATGGCCTTCCGACGGTTCAACTTCCCGACGGTTCAACTTCCTGTTAGTAACAATTGCGACCTGCGACCTGGTCGCAAATGCGACCTGCGACCTGGTCGCAAATGAGACCTGCGACCTGGTCGCAAGTGTGACCAGCGACCTAGTGTTTGCACTTATGAAGGTGGTCGCGCAATCGAGGTTCCAGGAGCGTCGACTTTCTTGCCTTTGATGAAGTCTTTCCAAGTTTGGTAATCCGCCGTTATCGGAGCGACAAGAGGGCTTTCCTCTTTTATCCGGTGCTCACATTCTAGAGCATTCGGCACCAGAGTCTCCTTCTTCTGGGAGATCATCATTGAGAGAGAAGCAAGCTTGGTGTAAATTTGCACTGGGGTGACAAGCAACCGGTTCAGATTCTCTTGTGATGCTTCGAATTCTGGTGCGGCGGCAGCTTGCCTTACTGGCTGCAGGAAAGCCTGAATTTCTTGCTCTACCTGTTCCCAGCTCTTAGTTTCATTTAGTGCCCCTAATGATGGAATATGATGAAGGGCATTCATGGAGTCGATGCCACTGATTAGGTGATTATACGCAGACACTACTTTGTCCAGATCCTTGGACAGCTTGTCTCTGGATTGCATACTCATCCGAATCTACACCTTGGCTTCTTGCGTATGACTCCACTCCTTCCGAGGCACGTGTTCTGGGGCTTGCGGATACTGGGCTGTCCAATTCATCATCTTGTCTAAGGCTGTCGAGGCTTCCTTGAGTTGTTCGTGTTTCTGCTTGGTCTCTTCCCTTGCCTCTGCCAATGGGGCCACCGTTTGTTTCAGGGCGAACATTTCCTGGTACACTTGCCTCAGTGTCATCTCTAGCACATCACATTCCTTCTTGACTGCCAGTGGAACCTCATTCACCTGAGCGGGCCTACCCTGGAGCTGGAGCATCTCATTCTCTAGCCTTGAATTCTCTTGCTCTGCCGCTTTTAGCCGGTTCTGCAAAGAAATAATCTCTCTGCTCATCCTTGTGACATTTTCTTCTGTGGCTGCGGCAAAAGCGGTGCCTGCTGATGCTATCATAACCGGATTTGTCCTTGTGTCTGGGACAATGTCTTTTCCAGTGGAGACCGTGGAGATGGCAGGATAGCCTGACGTCAAGGATTTCCTCTTCTCTTGCCGTATCTTAAAAGAGAATTGGTCGAAGGTTAATCTGGTCAAGTCGAAGACTTCTTCTTCTTGCTCTCCCAGAAAGTCATCAACATTAAGGTTACTTCCCGCGCCACCTGCAGGGATGTTCAGGGGAGATAGATCAATGTCATCTATTTGCTCATCTTCTACGTCCTGCGTTTGACCCTTTTCCTTTTCCTTTTGCTGACGTTCTGCTTCCGCCTTGTCATGCTCTTCCTTCTTCCGGCGTTCTGCCTCTGCCTCTTTTTCCTGTTCCTGTTTCCTCTTTGCTGCGGCGGCCTGTTCTGCTTTCTTCTGATGATCGACTTTATCGAGCTCTTCTTTCAATGCCCGTTCTGCCGCCGCTTGCGCCTCCTTTTCCTGTCTTTCTTTCTCCTCCTCTTTTTTCCTTTTCCGTTCTGTTCTGGCGTCCTTCTTTCGTTTTTCTTCATCTTCCTTCCTCTTCTTTTCCTCTTCCATTTTGGCCTGGGCTTCTGCTTCCCTTTGCTGATCTGCAGTGTCAGGTTCTGCACCGGTCTGTGTTCTTTTATCTTTGGAGGAGGAAGAAACTCCAATGTTCTGATGCTCGGTTCCTTCTCGGTCATGGTCGATTCCTGGTGCGAGATGCCGGTCTGCGTTATACCAATTTCTTCTCTCATCCTCATCCGGGCACTCGATGTGTTGATAACTCCATCTGAAATTGGCCCTTTTACAATGTTCGGGAACTATCCTGACTGGATCGTAATTTCGGCGGTCCAGATTTCTGAAGTGATAGCTCTTCGCTTCTTCCCCTTCACGCGCTACTTCTCTGGAGTCTTTGACCGTATAGGAACCAATGGTGAGAGGTAGAGCAGGCCAAGGTTTCTTCTTCCCTTTGGCAAGGACGTTAGAGAAACCCAAGGTCATCTGAAAACACACCTCTTGCATAAGCACCTTGTCGGTAACAAACTTAGGAAGAGCGTGTGGTGGTTTAAACGAGCCGAATACACGGATGATGGTGAATTCAGCGAATGGGAACGAGTGTGCCACCTGACCTAGTGTTTCCATCGCTCGCCAAGACATGCAGGGGGCATCTTGACCAAATAATTTCCCGTAGAGGGCGGGCATGAATATGTGAGAGATTGGCTCGATGTCCGGTTTGTACCTAGATTCCCAGAACACCCTGGTCTGCCAGTGTATTGCCTGGGTCTGTTCGGGGTCCCAATTATGTGGCCATCCCTCAACATGCATCTGGGCACAGACAACATCTAGTAGATACGAAGCCATGTAGAATTCTGATGGCGCTCCCTCATCTGGGGCTAAAGCCGAAGCCAAGTTTGTATGCATGGAGCCCATTAATATTCCCGCCCAATTGAATCGGGTGCCGTGAACTGTTACGTGTTCTATGATGGTTTCCCATGTTCCATTGAAGGTGGTGGCGTCTGCCCGCCCGTATATCCTGCACAGCATGGCGGCCACTAGCTTATAGACTTTCCTCAAACTAGCCACCGGGTACTCCTGGTCCTTTTTGATCTTGAATTTGTCTGGCTCTGCCCACCATCTCCTGATCGTGTCAACCATTGGTACTTCATTTGTAGCAAACCATCTTGGGGTGAAGTTCACATCTGCTTTGGGTAGGGAATAGTAGACCTGTGCTCTTTAACTTTCCAATGTTACGAAAGCTTTCCCTGCACTATCTCGGATTGCGAAGCTTTTCGGATCCGTCTACTGTATGATCCAGTCCAGCATTTCAGGGCATGGAAAGATGGCAGGATGAGGCCCAGCCAGGTGCATTCTGGACCTTTTGACTTTCAGATATATTTCACGGTCCGGGAGATCTTCTGGTAACTCCTCTGCTGTCATGGCAAATTCATGGCATGTTTCCGTACCACCTGAGAGTTACCCTCCTTGCGAAAAAAAAAAGGGTGTCTCTATATATTGGTGGCGGAGATGTTTGTATGTCTGTGTCTGATTCTTCCTCCACCACCTGCCTGCTTCTCCTTCGGGATACTCGGGGTGCCATATCGCTAGAGTCGGAGAGGACCGGTACTGTGTCTGCTTTGACTTCACCTGCTGCATTTAAAACAGAATCCCAGGATAAGAAAGACATGATGATAATGGCGCAATGTTAAAGTGCAATTTCATCGTTCGAGCACATTCTTCCCAAAAGGGCTCACTGCGACCCGCGACCTCGCGACTCAGGTCGCAAAGTCGCAGAGTCTCGAGTGGTATTTTTGAGACTCCGCGATCTCCTCGCGACCTTGCGACCAGGTCGCAGGTCGGCAGGTCGCAGAGGTGGCTTTACACCTCGGCGACCTTGCGATCGGAAACGAGGGCTCGTGTCGAATCGCTTTGCGCGCGCGCCGACTAAGGCTAAGTGTCTGCAAATGAGAAAAAATTAAGGCCCTGGAAGGTCTAGGATTTTACCATAAGGAAGCAAGGAGGATTTAGGCAAGGGGTAGGCGACCTTGGGGTTTTGTGGGCAACACAAAGACAGCAGCAATCCAAAGAAAAAAAAAACCCCATCCTTCTTAGCAAATAAATAGGACCGTGAGGAGGCTCAAAAAATGGCAGGAGATGTTTATGCCAGAACATAGGGAGAAAACGCAACTTACCCTAAGAAAAAAGCGCCAAATAACCCGTCGATAAATCCGCTGGGCCGCCGAGAGTCACAAATGCGACGAGCGACCCGCGACCTTATACATAAAGGGCTCGCACGTGTGGTCATTAATGCGGTCGCAAGATGTAAGTTTGCGACCTTGGACCTCGCCGACCCATAGGTCGCAAGGTCGCTGGGTCGCAAATTTCCTTAAAACTCCATTTCGCGACCTTGCGACCTTGCGACCCCAAGGTCGCTAGGTCGCAAGGTCGCAAATTGGGGATATCCGACCCTTGCGACCTGTGCGACCTCTGCGACCTTGGGTCGCAGAGTCGCCTAGGTCGCCTGGGTCATAAATAAAGTATGTGCGACTTAGCGACTTGGTGCTAGAAACTTACTTGATCTATTTTCCTTTTAGTTTTAAGGGGGAGGCTCCAAAATTTTTTTTTTGAAGTGTGTGTTATGATTTTATGTATTTTTGGAGGGTGTTGTAGGAGCTACAACAAATGGCGATTCACTGGATGAATTCAGAATCTCTGCTGATGAAAAGTCAATGAGGGAGGAGGGAGGGTATCTAGTACTTGCTTGTGCTTTTTTACCTTAGAGTTTACACTTTCCTTCCTTTGTCACCCTGCATAGTCACCTGTTCCTTTTGGCTTGTTGGGTGCAGATCAACCGAATTTTAATTCTTCACGCCCCAGGATCGAGAGGGTTGGGGAAACCTTGAACAACTGCAGGGTCCGGTACAGTTATTTCGTCCTCATGGTGTTGCTCCGCTGCCAGCGAACCTCTCGGCTCCGGCGGAGTCACTGCCTAAAGGGGTCGTGAACGTTGCTCCGCTGCCAGCGAGCCTGGTCAGTACCCCGGCGGAGTCGTTACAACACCTCTCTGCACAGGAAGCCTTTCTCAAACCTTTACCCTTTATTCGTGTGCGATTGCACTTATTGAGAATTGTGCCTGTGGCACTTATTTAGATGGGCATATTTTGCCTGGGCGGTTGAGGGATCCCGACTTATTTTGCTTGCAGAGAGGTTGCCCCTGGTCTCATATGAGGACTCGGGTTTTTTTCCCGGATGACCTGCAATTCTCTTAAGTTAACCCTGTTCCCTCACGATCCGGTTGCGTCTATGCAAGACCCTTTTCTACCTGCACCCTTTAAGCTGCTAGGTGGTTCCTTATGCTCGATGACCCTGGTAAGACCGTGTATTATCCTTAGGTGCCCATTACAAGCGAGTTACGACTACCCCGTGCTTTGCGGGAAAGGCCTTTCATCAGCATAGAACCTCTTCAAGGAGTGATCTGGTTGCGGGCATTTTTAGACAAGGTAAAGTCTTTTTCTTTTTTCTTTTTTCTTTTTTTTTTCTTTTTTTTTTTAACAACAAAAGAAAAAGAACAGCTTCTATGATACAGGGGGAAAACAACCCTTTGAGGGCTATTCAAGTAAAATAGTGTTTGAGATCATGCCCGTTTACCGAGAGGACCTCGACCTTACCTTCTAAAGTTTGCAATCGGAAAGTATGGGAACCTATCTTTTCTTTAACCTGAAAGGGACCTATCCATAGTGCTTGAAATTTTGCATGTTTTCCTTTCTCTTCGTGAGCCTTATCCCACTTTAGGACAAGATCTCCTACTTCAAATTTTTTATCTCCTACAGACTTTTTATCGAACCATTTTTTGATCCGACTCTGGTGGATGGCGAATTTCTCCCGGGTTTTCTGCCTTTCCTCCTCTAGTTTTAGCAGGGTGTCGATGCGGATTTGCAAGGCGGGACAAGGGGTGCCGTGGCACTCTTGAGACAACTGTAAAGCGGGGAGAGACAAATTTGGCGGGAGGACGGCTTCTTTTCCATATACGAGAAAATATGGTGAGGTGCCTATTGATGACTTAGGGGTGACGCGATCATCCCAGAGTGCGTTTTGGAGAGCGTTATGCCAGTTTCGTTGGTGAGACAGGAGGGTCTTTTTGACGATGCGGATCAGATTTTTATTTGTTGATTCTGCTAGACCATTTCCTTGGGGATAGTACTTCGCGGAGTGTTTAAGAACAATGCCATTTTCTAATGCAAAATCATATAATTTAAAAGACGAAAAATACGTTGCGTTATCAAACACTAAGGAAGTTGGAACGCCAAACCTGGTAATGATGGAGTGAGTGACAAATTGCATTACCTCCTGATCGTTGACTTGACGTAATGGTACCGCTTCAACCCACCTGGTGAAGTAATCAGTGGCCGTCAGAATGTACCTATGTTGCTTAGAAGAGTGGGGTAGAATCTCACCAATGACGTCCAAACCCCATTGTTGAAAAGGTTCTTCTACTGCTACTGACAACAAAGGAGCAGCCGGACGCGCTTCTCGGCTTGCAAATTTCTGGCATTGAATGCATTTCCGAACATACGCGTGAGCATCTCTGAACAGGGTTGGCCAATAATAACCCGCACGCATAATTTTATGAGCAGTGGTATCTCCGGCGAAATGACCTCCCGCTGGTCCATCGTGCAGCTCGGTTAAGACCTTCTGAGCTTCATCCCGTTCTAGGCAGCGCAACATTACTCCGTTTGAATGTTTCTTGAAGAGCTTCCCTTGGATTAACCGGTAGGACGCGGCTTTGAGTCTGATCGCACGTTTCTGCCGGGCATCTAGATTTGATTCCAATACCCCGTGTGCCAAATATCTCGAGATATCCGAGTACCAAGACGGGTTCCTTTCCTGGGGCATGACGTCAGTTTGGTACATGTCAATCTCTTGCTCCCAATTATCTTCTTCATTTTTTTGGGAACCTGCGGCCTCCGCAGCCATTTGGCATAAACCTTGCCCTTTAACCGTGCGTGCCGGCTTAAACTCTAAGTCGTACTCTTGCATACACGCAACCCAGTTCCCTCTCCTCTCACCCAACTCTTGCTGCATGAATAGTGATCGAACAGCTGGATGGGGAACGTAAACTGTGACATGGTTCTTCAAGATGTATGGTCTGAAATGTTTAACTGCTTTGTACACCGCATAAGCTTGTTTTTCGATTTCAGGATAATTTAATTCAGCTCCCTGTAGGCCAGTGCTCATGAACGAAATGGGACGCTCGTCATTATTTCCGTCCTTCTGTGTGAGAACGGCTGCCAGGGATGAATCAGAAGCGAACGTGTACAGGCTGAAATCTCTGCCGAAATCTGGGCTCTGGAGAGAAGGCGCTTCGGCTATAGCTTTCTTGATCTGGTCAAAGGCTTCCTTTTCGGGTTGATTCCATTTGAAAATGGCATTTTTCTTTATCATCCCCTGTAATGGCTTTACTATCTGGGCGAAATCCGAGATAAACTTACGTACAAAATTGATTTTGCCCAGAAAGGATTGCATTGCTTTCTTACCGCTGGGGAGAGGGATTTGAGAAATGGCTTTTGCACGTTCTGGATCAACGACAATGCCTTGCTTCGTTATGATATGACCTAGCAGATTCCCTTCTGCTACGGCGAAAACACTTTTCTTTGGGTTAAGCGAGATACCGTATTTTCTGCATCTTTCGAAAATCTGTCTGAGGTGACGCAAGCGATCCCCCCGATGTTTGGAAAACACAGTAACGTCATCCAAGTAAACCACCACACTTTGGCCTATCAGACCTCTGAATGCTATGTCCATCGCTCTCTGGAAAGTTGCTCCTGCGTTGATTAACCCAAAAGGCATACGTCGGTATGCAAAAGTTCCCCATTTAGTCCGGAAGGTAGTCTTTAACCGGTCTGGTTCAGCCACCAGTACTTGATTGTAGCCAGAGAAACCGTCCAACAAAGAGAACATCTCTGAGCCGGACACTGCTTGTAATATCTACTCCATAGGTGGCACTGGGTAATTATCTTTACTTGAGGCCCGGTTCAAGTTCCGGAAATCTACACACAATCGAATCTCACCCGACTTTTTCCGTACCGGCACTAAATTGGACACCCATGTGGAATGGCGGACTTTGAAGATAATGCGGGCGTCTAAAAGTTTTTTGAGTTCTTTTAGAATTAGTGGCTCCATTGTAGGGTGTACTTTCCTAAGTTTCTGTTGGAATGGTTTTACATTTTCTTTAATTGGTATCACATGTTGTATAATTCGCGTATCGTATGTGCGTAAGTCCTCATAGGTCCAAGCGAATATGTCGCGATACTTGCGAAATAATTGAGTAAAATCTTGGGCCTCTTGGGGGGTGCAGTCTTTCCCCAGGTTGATGAATTTAGGATTATCTTCCGATCCCAAGTTCACTTGTCGATGAGCCAAGATCGAGCTCTGCACTTTTGCATTTGGGGGCCCACGGAAACGGTTTTTGCAGATCAAATAGCTTTTCAAGTGATACCACCCCTTTAGGCATGGGGTTTCCCTTAACCTGCTCGTACTCCTTTTGCATAGCCTGGTCGTGCTCATCTTCATCTATAGCAGCGTCTTTGAATATTTCTGAGTTGCACATAAATTCCAGCACCTGCTGATCATCATCAAAAACACGCAGATTAGTGATGTTGTCTGGCACGGATGGTCTATACATAACTTCAATAGAAAACCCGTCCCTCAACGGGGTAAACCTGGCGGCAGCATTAGCTAGAGTGTCTGCTGCTGCGTTATGCATTCTTAGAACAGACTTAATTCCAAAAGCATCAAAGGAAGAAATTAACCGCCATACCTCTTGCTGGTACGCCTTCAAATGTGGAGATAAACAATGAATAGTGTTGCGTACCTGCCGAGTGATAATCTCGGAGTCACCAATAACCCGTAAGCATTTCACCTTCAAATCCAACGCCTTCTTAAGCCCGAGGATCAGAGCTTCATACTCGGCAGTGTTGTTAGTGCATTGGAACTCGAGTCGACAAGAGACTAGGAATTTTTTCTTATGCGGATCAAGCAAAACGCAGCCGGCACCAGAACCATCGAGATTCTTGGAACCGTCGTAATACAATGTCCATATATCATTTTCCGGGTCCTTGGGGGCAGTGTCTTGCGGAGGAATTTTGGGTTGGTGTGATATAGTTTGAGCTTGTTCCTCTGCGACGAGTGTCATTTCAGAGAGGACCTCGGGGCCTACTGCAGATTGGGGAGGTTGGTAACATCCAAAAACAGAATCAAGAAGACACATACCAAGTTCTTCTTGGGTGAAGCTGATGGGTTCATTTGTGGCGTCCAAATCAGTTACAGTGTGTTTCATGTATGGTTCACTTTCAACTCTGATTTGGTTGTTTCTCCCCTTGTAGGGCAGCCATAAGTGAGACCAATCTGTGGCGAAGTATCCTTGCAATTTGCTAGACCAGTCTCTACTCAGCAGTACGCCATAGGCTTCTGGGATGTCGACAACCACAATATCAATACACTGATGAACCCTCGAGTCGGATGAGAGGAGGATAATGACATTGTTTAGTTCTCCGACTGCCGGTACTTGTGATCTGTCCAGTTGAATGATTTTTGCGTCAGTTTTCTCTGGGAGGATGTTGAGTTTCTTGCATACAGATAAAGGCATGACATTTGTGGAAGCACCAGAGTCAACGAGGCACTTGTGGACGTTGAAGTTGAACATCTCGAAAGATAAGAGGAAAGGAGGGGTGGACCCTCTTGAGTTTGTGTTGACCGCATTTACTATAGATTGGAAATCTGGTTTGGTTTGTGCAGATGTGTTGCTAACGGTTTTCGTATTTTGGTTGTTGGCAAAAGCTTTTAGGATAAGCTCCTTTTGGTTCGTGATGCGGGCCAACTCGTAGAGCGAGATATTAGCCCTGGTCTTTTTCATGTCCTCCACTATGTTGTAGCTAGTGTCAGTTTGGGGACTAGGTTCGGTAGTGGTTTTCGATGGTTCCACTGGGAGTTTGGTTTTTTGACTTGTTTTGCCGTTACTATTGGTAGGCTTGTCTGGCGTAGTTGGTCCTTCGTTGCTAGGGGGGAGAATTTTCCTCAGGAAGGCCCTTTTCTTGTCTTCATATGATTGTTCGGGAATAGCTCCTTTGCTTCTAAGACTATAGTTTCGAGTAGGCTGAGCTTTGGGACTTCCTACCATGTTGATGTCAATAGGAGCGAGACTTTCTCCCCCGCGGATTACGTCGAAAGTTAAGACGGAGGCTCCCGATTCCCCATCTAGGAGTGAAACTTCGTCTTGATCAGAAACTTCTTCCTCTGTCAGGCTCCGTGGAGTTTGATCATCCAGAAGCTGGTTGACCACTGCGGTCATGCTGCCGATCCATTGCGGACACGTCTTTTCAGAATGGGCAGCTTGGTGAAAAGAACAAAAATTGTCCTTCCCTATTTCCTCCACGTTGAGAGCGGCACTGGTGTTTGACGGAGGCCTGCTGGTGTTGGGATTGTTTTTCTTGAAAAAAGGTTTGGGAGGTTTGTTTGTATTTGAGGTTTCAACGCCTTTCCTCTTTAGGTCAGAGACCTCATTCGTTAGCAGTTTGAGGGTTTTGGCCATACTTTCGAAATCAAAAGTTTCTCTCTCCCTATTTGGGGTGGAAGACTGACCTTTTTTAGTGGTCGACTTGTGATCATCCTTTCCATCATGATCCATGACACCTATTGACAACATGTCTTTTTCTACTGCGAGAGCGGCCGCGTAATTTGCTGTAAGAGTAGCGCGGGCCTCGCGTTTGACGAAGACTGCAATATCCCTAGGGAGGGCTTTGGTATAGTAGTCGATGGTGATGGAATCGTCCAACGCTAAGTTTGGAGGGAATTTTTGCAATATGGTTGCGAAACGCCGGTTAAAGTCTTTAACCTTCTCTTTTCTGTGACACTTGATGGTGCTGAGTTCGGTGAGGAGCATAGAGGGTGTTTTATCTTCCGCAAACTTTTGCAGGAACACACGACGGAACTGGTCCCATGAAGCAATAGATGCACTGGGTAGGGAGCGGTACCAGGAGGCAGCCTGGCTCACAAGAGTATGTGGGAAAAGTCGACACGCCACGTCATCAGACTGAACTCTCATAATCTGTAGGGACAGATAAAAACTACTAATATGGTCTTCTGCCGATGTGCCCTTTTCTGGATCGAACTTAGGAAGGTGCTTCTCTGGGTGTCTGGGCATATCATGGAGAGGGCCTAAAAGGGCCAGAGGGGATTGAGCCATCCAGGCCAGAGGTTGCACCCTCCTGGGACGTTGATGGTTTCGGGTTTCTGCTTCAGACTCACTTCCCGTCCCCGACACCGAGGTTCCTTCATGACGACGAGAGTGTTCATCTCGGTGCCTTTCCCGGTTATTCACGTTTCTAAGTAGTTCCCAATTGTGAGGGAGAGGTCTGTTTTGGTTTTGGTGGTGATTATGGTTGGCGTGGTGTCCAAGGTCGTGAATGATATTTCCTCTACCACCACGACCCTGACCCCTGTTGATTCTCCCTTCATTTCTTCGAGGCCTATTGACTTCTTCTGTATTCCTTCGGGCTGTGTTACCTTCTCTTTCGTTTCTTCTCTCCCCTTCTCCTTCTCGTGGGGAATATACTTGGTTGTTGGTCCACTGATGTAAGTCAGGCTGTGGCTCGGGGAAGGGTTCAGTATCAGGGAAACCTTCACTATCGTGGGTAACGGGGTCATTTTCCTGGACAGCCCGCGCGAGGTCCTCAATCATGGTATTAACAAGTTCGGGTACGGTACGGACTAGCACACCATTGCGAGTGATGTTATCGGCAGGGGTCCTAGTGTGGGCCAGAAATTCCATGATAGGGGTATACCGTAAATCCCTGATGAGATTACGAGCAACTGGGCGTAAGGCTCTCAGCTGTTCGTTAGTGATTTCGAAGTATCGGGCTTCCACCGTTGGAATATCTTCTAAAGGGGGAAGGGCAGCTTCGTTATTTATGACCTCCCGGCGGGGAGTTTGAGATGGGATATCTGTTGCATGCTGGGAGGATGCCATGGCCCTCCTTCTAGCGCCAAATCTGTTGACGGGAAAATATGTCCGGCCAACAGTAGGGGATCTCCCCGGTAGAAAGTCCCAATTAGACTTTGAACCGTTTGGTGTAGGGATCCCGTCCGGGGTGTGGGTCCGGCTACCACTTAAATGACTATCTCTTCTGTTTCGAGCAACCTGATTGAAACTGCAAACATACAATTAACACGATATAGAATACATGACTGATGAATAAAACCGATATATGACACTGTGCATAGCAAGGTAATAGACAGAATGCATAAGCTCATGAAATGTCGTTAGCAACACATCTACGAGGTATGCATGCGAGATAATCTGACCGCCAAAGAAACAATCCTTTGTGGTAAGAATATCCCTTAACTTTCCGAAGAATATAACGAGATGCTAATAAAATAGTTCATTAACATTCATCATGAAGTAAATAATAACTTGAGCATCATCAACACAATCACAGATAACCATGGTGCATGAATGACACTATTAATAACACAGATTCATTAATCAAAAGATATTCTGAAGCTACAGGCAGAATACACACAATGTTGTCACGGCTAAACACATCATCCAATCAAAGGGGTTTTAACATGTATTGTATTTCATATATCAAGAGTATGCTTCTTCAGCTACAATGCAATAATGCCTTTCAGTCCACCTAAGAGCAGCCTCTTACAATGCTTCCCACTGGGGTATTTATAGATTCAAAAGCCGCACTTATGGCCTTCCGACGGTTCAACTTCCCGACGGTTCAACTTCCTGTTAGTAACAATTGCGACCTGCGACCTGGTCGCAAATGCGACCTGCGACCTGGTCGCAAATGAGACCTGCGACCTGGTCGCAAGTGTGACCAGCGACCTGGTGTTTGCACTTATGAAGGTGGTCGCGCAATCGAGGTTCCAGGAGCGTCTACTTTCTTGCCTTTGATGAAGTCTTTCCAAGTTTGGTAATCCGCCGTTATCGGAGCGACAAGAGGGCTTTCCTCTTTTATCCGGTGCTCACATTCTAGAGCATTCGGCACCAGAGTCTCCTTCTTCTGGGAGATCATCATTGAGAGAGAAGAAAGCTTGGTGTAAATTTGCACTGGGGTGACAAGCAACCGGTTCAGATTCTCTTGTGATGCTTCGAATTCCGGTGCGGCGGCGGCTTGCCTTACTGGCTGCAGAAAAGCCTGAATTTCCTGCTCTACCTGTTCCCAGCCCTTAGTTTCATTTAGCGCCCCTAATGATGGAATATGATGAAGGGCATTCATGGAGTCGATACCACTGATTAGGTGGTTATACGCAGACACTACTTTGTCCAGATCTTTGGACAGCTTGTCTTTGGATTGCATACTCATCCGAATCTGCACCTTGGCTTCTTGCGTATGACTCCACTCCTTCCGAGGCACGTGTTCTGGAGCTTGCTGATACTGGGCTGTCCAATTCATCATCTTGTCCAAAGCTGTCGAGGCTTCCTTGAGTTGTTCGTGTTTCTGCTTGGCTTCTTCCCTTGCCTCTGCCAATGGGGCCACCGTTTGTTTCAGGGTGAACATTTCCTGGTATACTTGCCTCATTGTCATCTCTAGCACATCACATTCCTTCTTGACTGCCAGTGGAACCTCATTCACCTGAGCGGGCCTACCCTGGAGCTGGAGCATCTCATTCTCTAGCCTTGACTTCTCTTGCTCTGCCGCTTTTAGCCGTTTCTGCAAAGAAATAATCTCTCTGCTCATCCTTGTGACATTTTCTTCTGTGGCTGCGGCAAAAGCGGTGCATGCTGACGCTATCATAACCGGATTTGTCCTTGTGTCTGGGACAATGTCTTTTCCGGTGGAGACTGTGGAGATGGCAGGATAGCCTGACGTCAAGGATTTCCTCTTCTCTTGCCGTATCTTGAAAGAGAATTGGTCAAAGGTTAATCTGGTCAAGTTGAAAACTTCTTCTTCTTGCTCTCCCAGAAAGTCATCAACATTAAGGTTACTTCCCGCGCCACCTGCAGGGATATTCAGGGGAGATAGATCAATGTCATCTATTTGCTCGTCTTCTACATCCTGCGTTTGACCCTTTTCTTTTTCCTTTTACTGGCGCTCTGCTTCCGCCTTCTCATGCTCTTCCTTCTTCCGGCGTTCTGCCTCTGCCTCTTTTTCCTGTTCCTGTTTCCTCTTTGCTGCGGCGGCCTGTTCTGCTTTCTTCTGATGATCGACTTTATCGAGCTCTTCTTTCAGTGCCCGTTCTGCGGCCGCTTGCGCCTCCTTTTCCTGTCTTTCTTTCTCTTCCTCTTTTTTCCTTTTCCGTTCTGTTCTGGCGTCCTTCTTTCGTTTTTCTTCATCTTCCTTCCTCTTCTTTTCCTCTTCCAGTTTGGCCTGGGCTTCTGCTTCCCTTTGCTGATCTGCAGTGTCAGGTTCTGCATCGGTCTGTGTTCTTTTATCCTTGGAGGAGGAAGAAACTCCAATGTTCTGATGCTCGGTTCCTTCTCGGTCATGGTCGATTCCTGGTGCGAGATGCCGGTTTGCGTTATACCAATTTCTTCTTTCGTCCTCATCCGGGCACTCGATGTGTTGATAACTCCATCTGAAATTAGCCCTTTTACAATGTTCGGGAACTATCCTGACTGGATCGTAATTTCGGCGGTCCAGATTTCTGAAGTGATAGCTCTTCGCCTCTTCCCCTTCACGTGCTACTTCTCTGGAGTCTTTGACCGTATAGGAACCAATGGTGAGAGGTAGAGCGGGCCAAGGTTTCTTCTTCCCTTTGGCAAGGACGTTAGAGAAACCCAAGGTCATCTGAAAACACACCTCTTGCATGAGCACCTTGTCGGTAACAAACTTAGGAAGAGCGGGTGGTGGTTTAAACGAGCCGAATACCCGGATGATGGTGAATTCAGCGAATGGGAACCAGTGTGCCACCTGGCCTAGTGTTTCCATCGCTCGCCAAGACATGCAGGGGGCATCTTGACCAAATAATTTCCCGTAGAGGGCGGGCATGAATATGTGAGAGATTTGCTCGATGTCTGGCTTGTACCTAGATTCCCAGAACACCCTGGTCTGCCAGTGTATTGCCTGGGTCTGTTCGGGGTCCCAATTATGTGGCCATCCCTCAACATGCATCTGGGCACAGACAGCATCTAGTAGATACGAAGCCATGTAGAATTCTGATGGCGCTCCCTCATCTGGGGCTAAAGCCAAAGCCAAGTTTGTGTGCATGGAGCCCATTAATATTCCCGCCCAATTGAATCGAGTGCCGTGAACTGTTACGTGTTCTATGATGGTTGCCCATGTTCCATTGAAGGTGGTGGCGTCCGACTGCCCGTATATCCTGCACAGCATGGCGGCTACTAGCTTATAGACTTTCCTCAGACTGGCCACCGGGTACTCCTGGTCCTTTTTGATCTTAAATTTGTCTGGTTCTGCCCACCATCTCCTGATCGTGTCAACCATCGGTACTTCATTTGTAGCAAACCATCTTGGGGTGAAGTTCACCTCTGCAAGGTGAGGAATAGTAGGCTGATAACTCTGGGCTTTCGATATGCGAAAGCACTTCTGCACTATCTCGGTTGAAGCTTTGCGGGATCATTACCGTATGATCGATCCGACGGTATTTGGGCATGGGGTATGGGATGAGACCGACGGTATAATCTGGACTTTGACTTTCGAGATATATTTCACGGTCGGAGATCTTCACGGTAACTCTCTATTGTCTTGGCAAATTCATGAGCCTCGCCCATTCCACAAGGCTGTCTCATTGAGTGCAAAGAGATTATCTCACAATATATGGCCCGAAAGTGAGACTCATTTTTAATAACGCGTCGATTCTTCCTCCACCACCTGCCTGCTTCTCCTTCGGGATACCCGGGGTGCCATATTGCTAGAGTCGGAGAGGACCGGTACTGTGTCTGCTCTGAATTCACCTGCTGCATTTAGAACAGAATCACAGGATAAGAAAGACATGATGATAATGGCTAAAAAGTCGAGCAAGCAAGTATTCTTGTTCTCACGGGAGTGGTGAGTGGCAAGCTCTGTAAAGGACTCACGGAGCTGCCGAGCCTTTAACGAGCCAGGTGCGCGCGGTGCGGAAGTCTCTGATGAATTTTAGGCTCATGCGACGCGGAGCCAGTCAGCGATTACATGATCGCGATGGGACTGCGGGCTAAGCGACTCATCGACCTTACGTGGTCGCGGGGTGTGAGAGTACGCAAGTGGGACTTTTTCGACTCGCGACCTGCGACCTTGCGGCCGTCGCAGTCGCGGTATGATACCATTCTTGTGCCGCGTGACACCCTAACATTAGTGTTACAAATGCAGGAAAAACTTGGTCAGAAAGGTCAGGAGTACCATAAAGGCGTAATAGCCATGAGGATTTGAAACAGAGACGGCGACCTTGGGGTTTTGTGGGAAACACAAAGACAGCAGCAATCCAAAGAAAAACCCCATCCTTCTTAGTAAATAAATAGGACCGTGGGGAGGCTCAAAAAACGGCAAGAAATGTTTATGCAGGAAACATAGGGAGGAAAACGGCAACTTACCCGGAAGAAAACGCGCCAGTCAACCTGTCAGAGAAAATCCGCGGTTTTCGCTGAGAGTCACAAATGCGACCTAGCGACCCGACCTTATATAAAAAGGTCGCACGTGCGGACGTTTAATGCGGTCGCAAGCTGCAAGTTTTTCTGAGCCTTGAACTGCGAGCCTGGATCATTAAAGTCCTTAAGATACCCAACCCCTGTTTCTTTAAGACTCACTCGAAGATAGTCAACTTGACCCCAGAATTAGTAGGTTCTTAGTGTAAATTGGCGATATTAGGCCATGGAGCACAATGGGCCACGGTCATGAAATTAGCCTAGTGCGCTGGGTCATAAATAAAGTATGTGCGACTTAGCGACTTGGTGCTAGAAACTTACTTGATCTCTTTTCCTTTTAGTTTTAAGGGGGAGGCTCCAAAAATTTTGAAGTGTGTGTTATGATTTTATGTATTTTGGAGGGTGTTGTAGGAGCTACAACAAATGGTGATTCACTGGATGAATTCAGAATCTCTGCTGATGAAAAGTCAATGAGGGAGGAGGGAGGTTATCTAGTACTTGCTTGTGCTTTTTTACCTTAGAGTTTACACTTTCCTTCCTTTGTCACCCTGCATAGTCACCTGTTCCTTTTGGCTTGTTGGGTGCAGATCAACCGAATTTTAATTTCTCATGCCCCAGGATCGAGAGGGTTGGGGAAACCTTGGACAACTGCAGGGTCCGGTACAATTATTTCGTCCTCATGGTGTTGCTCCGCTGCCAGCGAACCTCTCGGCTCCGGCGGAGTCACTGCCTAAGGAGTCGTGAACATTGCTCCGCTGCCAGCGAGCCTGGTCAGTACCCCGGCGGAGTCGTTACAACACCTCTCTGCGCAGGAAGCCTTTCTCAAACCTTTACCCTTTATTCGTGTGCGATTGCACTTATTTGAGAATTGTGCCTGTGGCACTTATTTAGATGGGCATATTTTTCCTGGGCGGTTGAGGGATCCCGACTTATTTTGCTTGCAGAGAGGTTGCCCCTGGTCTCATATGAGGACTCGGGTTTTTCCCGGATGACCTGCAATTCTCTTGAGTTAGCCCTGTTCCTCCACGATCCGGTTGCGTCTATGCAAGACCCTTTTCTACCTGCACCCTTTAAGCTGCTAGGTGGTTCCTTATGCTCGAAGACTCTGGTAAGACCGTGTATTATCCTTAGGTGCCCATTACAAGCGAGTTTCGACTACCCCGTGCTTTGCAGGAAGGGCCTTTCATCAGCATAGAACCTCTTCAAGGAGTGATCTGGTTGCGGGCATTTTTAGAAAAGGTATTCTTTGAAAGGTCAGGGAAAAAGTCTTTTTCTTTTTCTTTTTTTTCTTTTTTTTCTTTTTTTTTTAACAAAAAAAAAAAAAAAAAAAACAGCTTCTATGATACAGGGGGAAAACAGCCCTTTGAGGGCTATTCAAGTAAAATAGTGTTTGAGATCATGCCCGTTTACCGGGAGGACCTCGGCTTTACCTTCTAAAGTTTGCAATCGGAAAGTATGGGAACCTATCTTTTCTTTAACCTGAAAAGGACCTATCCACAGTGCTTGAAATTTTGCATGTTTTCCTTTCTCTTCGTAAGCCTTATCCCACTTTAGGACAAGATCTCCTACTTCAAATTTTTTATCTCCTGCAGACTTTTTATCGAACCATTTTTTGATCCGACTCTGGTGGATGGCGAATTTCTCCCGGGTTTTCTGCCTTTCCTCTTCTAGTTTCAGCAGGGTGTCGATGCGGATTTGCAAGGTGGGACACGGGGTACCGTGGCACTCTTGAGACAACTGTAAAGCGGGGAGAGACAAATTTTGCGGGAGGACGGCTTCTTTCCCATATACGAGAAAATATGGTGAGGTGCCTATTGATGACTTAGGGGTGACGCGATCAGCCCAAAGTGCGTTTTGGAGAGCGTTATGCCAGTTTCGTTGGTGAGACAGAAGGGTCTTTTTGACGATGCGGATCAGATTTTTATTTGTTGAATCTGCTAGACCATTTCCTTGGGGATAGTACTTCGCGGAGTGTTTAAGAACAATGCCATTTTCTAATGCAAAATCATATAATTTAAAAGATGAAAAATACGTTGCGTTATCAAACACTAAGGAAGTTGGAACGCCAAACCTGGTAATGATGGAGTGAGTGACAAATTGCATTACCTCCTGATCGTTGACTTGACATAATGGTACCGCTTCAACCCACCTGGTGAAGTAATCAGTGGCCGTAAGAATGTACCTGTGTTGCTTAGAAGAGTGGGGTAGAATCTCACCAATGACGTCTAAACCCCATTGTTGAAAAGGTTCTTCTACTGCTACTGATAACAAAGGAGCAGCCGGACGCGCTTCTCGACTTGCAAATTTCTGGCATTGAATGCATTTCCGAACATACACGTGAGCATCTCTGAACAGGTTTGGCCAATAATAACCCGCACGCATAATTTTATGAGCAGTGGTATCTCCGGCGAAATGACCTCCCGCTGGTCCATCGTGCAGCTCGGTTAAGACCTTCTGAGCTTCATCCTGTTCTAGGCAGCGCAACATTACTCCGTTTGAATGTTTCTTGAAGAGCTTCCCTTGGATTAACCGGTAGGACGCAGCTTTGAGTCTGATCGCACGTTTCTGCCGGGCATCTAGATTTGATTCCAATACCCCGTGTGCCAATTATCCCGAGATATCCGAGTACCAAGACGGGTTCCCTTCCTGGGGCATGACGTCAGTTTGGTACATGTCAATCTCTTGCTCCCAATTATCTTCTTCATTTTTTTGGGAACCTGCGGCCTCCGCAGCCATTTGGCATAGACCTTGCCCTTTAACCGTGTGTGCCGGCTTAAACTCTAGGTCGTACTCTTGCATACACGCAACCCAGTTTCCTCTCCTCTCACCCAACTCTTGCTGCATGAATAGTGATCGAACAGCTGGATGGGGAACGTAAACTGTGACATGGTTCTTCAAGATGTATGGTCTGAAATGTTTAACTGCTTTGTACACCGCATAAGCCTGTTTCTCGATTTCAGGATAATTTAATTCAGCTCCCTGTAGGCCAGTGCTCATGAACGAAATGGGACGCTCGTCATTATTTCTGTCCTTTTGTGTGAGCACGGCTGCCAGGGATGAATCCGAAGAGAACGTGTACAGGCTGAAATCTCTGCCGAAATCTGGGCTCTGGAGAGAAGGCGCTTCGGCTATAGCTTTCTTGATCTGGTCGAAAGCTTCCTTTTCGGGTTGATTCCATTTGAAAATGGCATTTTTCTTTATCATCCCTTGTAGTGGTTTCACTATCTGGGTGAAATCTGAGATAAACTTACGTACAAAATTGATTTTTCCCAAAAAGGATTGCATTGCTTTCTTACCACTGGGGAGAGGAATTTGAGAAATGGCTTTTGCACGTTCTGGATCAACAACAATGCCTTGCTTCGTTATGATATGACCTAGCAGATTCCCTTCTGCTACGGCGAAAACACTTTTCTTTGGGTTAAGCGAGATACCGTATTTTCTGCATCTTTCGAAAATCTGTCTGAGGTGACGCAAGTGATCCCCCCGATGTTTGGAAAACACAGTAACGTCACCCAAGTAAACCACCACACTTTGGCCTATCAGACCTCTGAATGCTATGTCCATCGCTCTCTGGAAAGTTGCTCCTGCGTTGATTAACCCAAAAGGCATACGTCGGTATGCGAAAGTTCCCCATTTAGTCCGGAAGGTAGTCTTTAACCGGTCCGGTTCAGCCACCAGTACTTGATTGTAGCCAGAGAAACCGTCCAACAAAGAGAACATCTCTGAGCCGGACACTGCTTGTAATATCTGCTCCATAGGGGGCACTGGGTAATTATCCTTACTTGAGGCTCGGTTCAAGTTCCGGAAATCTACACATAATCGAATCTCACCTGACTTTTTCCGTACCGGCACTAAATTGGACACCCATGTGGAATGGCGGACTTTGAAGATAATGCGGGCGTCTAAAAGTTTTTTGAGTTCTTTTAGAATTAGCGGCTCCATTGTAGGATGTACTTTCCTAAGTTTCTGCTGGAATGGTTTTACATTTTCTTTAATTGGTATCACATGTTGTATAATTCGCGTATCGTATGTGCGTAAGTCCTCATAGGTCCAAGCGAATACGTCGCGATACTTGCGAAATAATTGAGTGAAATCTTGGGCCTCTTGGGGGGTGCAGTCTTTTCCCAAGTTGATGAATTTAGGATTATCTTCCGATCCCAAGTTCACTTGTCGATGAGCCAAGATCGAGCTCTGCACTTTTGCATTTGGGGGCCCACGGAAACGGTTTTGCAGATCAAACAGCTTTTCCAGTGATACCACCCCTTTAGGCATGGGGTTTCCCTTAACCTGCTCGTACTCCTTTTGCATCGCCTGGTCGTGCTCATTTTCATCTATAGCAGCGTCTTTGAATATTTCTGAGTTGCACATAAATTCCAGCACCTGTTGATCATCATCAAAAACACGCAGATTAGTGATATTGTCTGGCACGGATGGTCTATACATAACTTCAATAGAAAACACGTCCCTCAAAGGGGTAAACCTGGTGGCAGCATTAGCTAGAGTGTCTGCTGCTGCGTTATGCATTCTTAGAACAGACTTAATTCCAAAAGCATCAAAGGAAGAAATTAATCGCCATACCTCTTGCTGGTACGCCTTCAAATGTGGAGACAAACAGTGAATAGTGTTGCGTACCTGCCGAGTGATAATCTCGGAGTCACCAATGACTCGTAAGCATTTCACTTTCAAATCCAACGCCTTATTAAGCCCGAGGATCAGAGCTTCATACTCGGCAGTGTTGTTAGTGCATTGAAACTCGAGTCGACAAGAGACTAGGAATTTTTTCTTATGTGGATCAAGCAAAACGCAGCCGGCACCAGAACCATCGAGGTTCTTGGAACCATCGTAATACAATGTCCATATATCGTTTTCCGGCTCCTTGGGGGCAGTGTCTTGCGGAGGAATTTTGGGTTGGTGTGATAAAGTTTGAGCTTGTTCCTCTGCGACGAGTGTCATCTCAGAAAGGACCTCGGGGCCTACTGCAGACTGGGGAGGTTGGTAACATCCAAAAACGGAATCAAGAAAACACATACCAAGTTCTTCTTGGGCGAAGCTGATGGGTTCATTTGTAGCATCCAAATTAGTTACAGTGTGCTTCATGTATGGTTCGCTTTCAACTCTGATTTGGTTGTTCCTCCCTTTGTAGGGTAGCCATAAGTGAGACCAATCCGTGGCGAAGTATCCTTGCAATTTGCTAGACCAGTCTCTACTAAGCAGTACACCATAGGCTTCTGGGATGTCAACAACCACAATATCAATACATTGATGAACCCTCGAGTCGGATGAGAGGCGGATGATGACATTGTTTAACTCTCCGACTGCCGGTACTTGTGATCTGTCCAGTTGAATGAGTTTTGCGTCAGTTTTCTCTGGGAGGATGTTGAGTTTCTTGCACACAGATAAAGGCATGACATTTGTGGAAGCACCAGAGTCAACGAGGCAATTGTGGACGTTGAGATTGAACATCTCGAAAGATAAGAGGAATGGCGGGGTGGACCCTCTCGAGTTCGTGTTTACCGCATTTACTATAGATTGGAAATCTGGACTGGTTTGTGCAGATGTGTTGCTAACGGTCTTCGTATTTTGGTTGTTGGCGAAAGCTTTTAGGATAAGCTCCTTTTGGTTCCTGATGCGGGCCAACTCGTAGAGCGAGATATTAGCCCTGGTCTTTTTCATGTCCTCCACTATGTTGTAGCTAGTGTCAGTGTGGGGACTAGGTTCGGTAGTGGTTTTCGATGGTTCCACTGGGAGTTTGGTCTTTTGACTTGCTTTGTCGTTACTATTGGTAGGCTTGTCCGGCGTAGTTGGTCCTTCGTTGCTAGGGGGGAGAATTTTCCTCAGGAAAGCCCTTTTCTTGTCTTCATATGATTGTTCGGGAATAGCTCCTTTGCTTCTAAGACTATAGTTTCGAGTGGGCTGAGCCTTGGGACTTCCTGCCATGTTAATATCAATGGGAGCGAGACTCCCCCCCCCGCGGATTACATCGAAAGTTAAGACAGAGGCTCCCGATTCCCCATCTAGGAGCGAAACTTCGTCTTGATCAGAAACTTCATCCTCTGTCAGGCTTCCTGGAGTTTGATCATCCAGGAGCTGGTTGACCACTGCGGTCATGCTGCCGATCCATTGCGGGCACGTCTTTTCCGAATGGGCAGCTTGGTGAAAAGAACAAAAATTGTCCTTCCCTATTTCCTCCACGTTGAGAGCGGCACTGGTGTTTGACGGAGGCCTGCTGGTGTTGGGATTGTTTTTCTTGAAAAAAGGTTTGGGAGGTTTATTTGTATTTGAGGTTTCAATGCCTTTTCTCTTTAAGTCAGAGACCTCATTCGTTAGCAGTTTGAGGGTCTTGGCCATACTTTCGAAATCGAAAGTTTCTCTCTCCCTATTTGGGGTGGAAGACTGACCTTTTTTAGTGGTTGACTTGTGATCATCCTTTCCGTCGTGATCCATGACACCTATTGACAACATGTCTTTTTCTACTGCGAGAGCAGCCGCGTAATTTGCTGTAAGAGTAGCGCGGGCCTCGCGTTTGACGAAGACTGCAATATCCCTAGGGAGGGCTTTGGTATAGTAGTCGATGGTGATGGAATCGTCTAACGCTAAGTTTGGAGGGAATTTTTGCAATATGGTTGCGAAACGTTGGTTAAAGTCTTTAACTTTCTCTTTTCTATGACATTTGATGGTGCTTAGTTCGGTGAGGAGCATAGAGGGTGTTTTATCTTCCGCAAACTTTTGCAGGAACACACGACGGAACTGGTCCCATGAAGCAATAGACGCACTGGGTAGGGAGCGGTACCAGGAGGCAGCCTGGCTTACAAGAGTGTGTGGGAAAAGTCGACATGCAACGTCATCGGACTGAACTCTCATAATTTGTAGAGACAGATAAAAGCTACTAATATGGTCTTCTGCCGATGTGCCTTTCTCTGGATCGAACTTAGGAAGATGCTTCTCTGGGTGTCTGGGCATATCATGGAGAGGACCTAAAAGGGCCAAAGGGGATTGAGCCATCCAGGCTAGAGGTTGCACCCTCCTGGGGCGTTGATGGTTTCAGGTTTCTGCTTCAGACTCACTTCCCGTCCCTGACACCGAGGTTCCTTCATGACGACGAGAGTGTTCATCTCGGTGTCTTTCACGGTTATTCACGTTTCTAAGTAGCTCCCAGTTGTGAGGGGGGGGTCTGTTTTGGTTTTGGTGGTGATTATGGTTGGTGTGGTGTCTAAGGTCGTGAATGATATTCCCTCTACCACCACGACCTTGACCCCTGTTGACTCCACCTTCATTTATTCGAGGCCTATTGACTTCTTCTGCGTTCCTTTGGGCTGTATTACCTTCTCTTTCGTTTCTTCTCTCCCCTTCTCCTTCTCGTGGGGAATATACTTGGTTGTTGGTCCACTGATGTGAGTCAGGCTGTGGTTCGGGGAAAGGTTCAGTATCAGGGAAACCTTCACTATCGTGGGTAACGGGGTCATTTTCCTGGACAGCCCGTGCGAGGTCCTCAATCATGGTATTAACAAGTTCAGTTACGGTACGGACTAGCACACCATTGCGAGTGATGTTATCGGCAGGGGTCCTAGTGTGGGCCAGAAATTCCATGATAGGGGTATACCGTAAATCCCTGATGAGATTACGGGCAACTGGGCGTAAGGCTCTCAGCTGTTCGTTAGTGATTTCGAAGTATCGGGCTTCCACCGTTGGAATATCTTCTAAGGGGGAAGGGCAACTTCGTTATTTATGACCTTCCGGCGGGGAGTTTGGGATGGAATGTACATTTGTATCTTTGGGGAGGATGCCATGGCCCTCCTTCTAGCGCTAAATCTATTGACGGGAAAATATGCGACAGCAGGTGAGGATCTCCGGTAGAAAATTCCACAGGTGAACTTTGAGCAGATTTGAGGTGTGAGATCCGTCAGGAGTGTGAATCAAACCAGCAAACCCACCCTATCTCTTGGTTTGAACACTTTGATTGGCTTGCAAAAAATTCCTTATTAACTTACGATAGAAACTTTGGTAGTGGAATAAAACCGATATATGACACTGTGCATAGCAAGGTAATAGACAGAATGCATAAACTCAGGAAATGTCGTTAGCAACACATCTATGAGGTAGTACTGAGATAATCAGCCAGCCAAAAGAAAGCGATCTTTAACTTGGCCGAATATCCCTTACTTTAGAAGGATATACTTGAGATCTAACTAAAATGGTTCGTTAACATGCACTCACATGAAGTAAATAATAAACTTGAGCATCATCAGCACAATCACAGATAGCTATGGTGCATGAATGATACTATTTAATAACACAGATTCATTAATCAGAAGATATTCTGAAACTGCATGCAGAATACACACAATGTTGTCACGGCTCAACACATCATCCAATCAAAGGGGTTTTAACATGTATTATATTTCATATATCAAGAGTATGCTTCTTCAGCTACAATGCAATAATGCCTTTCAGTCCACAAAAGAGCAGCCTGTTACAATGCTTCCCACTGGGGTATTTATAGATTCAAAAGCGTGCGCTACGGCGTAGAGCGGTTAAACTCCAGAAGCGGTTCCAACTACGAGTAGTAACAATTGCGACACTGCGACACGAGTACCAAAATCAGACTGCTGACGATGCATAATTAACATAAATCATTTCACTGACACGATGTAAATCATGTTCAGCGACACAGTGTTTGCACTTATGAAGATACATTGGCGCTGTCGAAATTCCCAGAATGATAACATACGCAGCACTGATAAGTCTTTCCAAGTTTGGTAATCTGCCGTTATCGGAGCGACAAGAGGGCTTTCCTCTTTTATCCGGTGCTCACATTCTAGAGCATTGGGCACCAGAGTCTCCTTCTTCTGGGAGATCATCATTGAGAAGCAAACAGGTGTAAATTTGCCCCTTTGGGGGTGACAAACAGCTGGTTGATTCTCATGGTCCTTCGGAGTCTGTGGTGCGGCGGCGTGGCATGCGGGCTGGGGAAGCTGAGGCCCTACCTTTCTACCAATTCCGACCCTTAGTTTCATTTAGCGCACCCTAATGATGGGAATGATGAAGGGCATTCATGGATTCGATACCAGCGATTAGGTGGTTATACATGGAGCTTCTTTGTCCGAGATCTTTAGACGGCTTGTCTTTCAGTTACCTTATATAGAATGCCTTGGCTTCTTGCATGCATGAGCTCCCACTCCACCAGGGCACATGTTGGAGCTTGCGTCTTGGGTATCCAATTGTCATCTTGTCAAAGTTTGTCGAGGAGCTTCCTTGAGTTGTTCGTGTTTCTGCTTGGTTTCTTCCCGTGCCTCTGCCAATGGGGCCACTGTTTGTTTCAGGGTGAACATTTCCTGGTATACTTGCCTCATTGTCATCTCCAACACATCACATTCTTTCTTGACTGCCAGTGGAACCTCATTCACTTGAGCGGGCCTACCCTGGAGCTGGAGCATCTCATTCTCTAGCCTTGACTTGCTGATACTGTGCTGTCCAATTCATCATTTTGTCCAAGGCTTCTGAGGCTTCCTTGAGCTGTTCGTGTTTCTGCCTGGTTTCTTCCCGTGCCTCTGCTAATGGGGCCACTGTTTGTTTCAGGGTGAGCATTTCTTGGTATACTTGCCTCATTGTCATCTCCAACACATCACATTCCTTCTTGACCGCCAGTGGGACCTCATTCACTTGAGCGGGCCTGCCCTGGAGCTGGAGCATCTCATTCTCTAGCCTTGATTTCTCCTGCTCTGCCGCTTTTAGCCGGTTCTGTAAAGAAATAATTTCTCTGCTCATCCTCGTGACATTTTCTTCTGTGGCTGCGGCAAAAGCGGTGCCTGCTAACGCTATCATAACTGGATTTTTCCTTGTGTCTGGGACTATGTCCTTTCCGGTGGAGACCGTAGAGATGGCGGGGTAGCCTGGCGCTAAGGATTTCCTTTTCTCTTGTCGAATCTTGAAAGAGAATTGGTCAAATGTCAATCTGGTCAAGTCGAAGACTTCTTCTTCTTGCTCTCCCAGAATGTCATCAACATTGAGGGTACTTCCCGTGCCACCTGCAGGGATATCCATGGGAGATAGATCAATGTCATCTATTAGTTCGTCCTCTACATTCTACGTTTGACCCTTTTCTTTCTCCTTTTGCCGACGCTCTGCCTCCGCCTTGTCGTGTTCTTCTTTCCTCCGGTGTTCTGCCTCTGCCTCTGCTTCCTTTTCCTCTTTCCTCTTTCTCTCTGCCGCGGCGGCCTGTTCTGCCTTTTTCTGACGATCGACTTTGTCGAGTTCTTCTTTCAGTGCCTTTTCTGCTGCCGCCTGTGCCTCCTTTTCCTGTCTTTCTTTCTCCTCCTCTTTTTTCTTTTTTCGTTCTGTCCTGGCGTCTTTCTTGCGTTTCTCTTCATCTTCCTTCTTCTTCTTCTCCTCTTCCAGTTTGGCTTGGGCTTCTGCTTCCCTTTGCTGATCTGTGGTGTCAGGTCCCGTACCGGTCTGTGTTCTTTTATCTTTGGAGGAGGAAGAGCCTCCAAGCTTCTGGCTCCTTTCTCCTAAATTCTGATGCTCTTCTCCTTCTCGATCAGAGTCGATTCCTGGCGCGAGATGCCGGTTTGCGTTATACCAATTTCTTCTCTCATCTTCATCCGGGCGCTCGACATGCTGATAACTCCATCTGAAATTGGCCCTTTTACAATGTTCAGGGACTATCCTGACTGGATCGTAAGTTCGGGAGTCCAGATTTCTGAAGTGATAGCTTTTCACCTCTTCCCCTTCACGCGCTACTTCTCTGGAGTCTTTGACCGTATAGGCGCCAATGGTGAGAGGTAGATCAGGCCAAGGTTTCTTCTTCCCTTTGGTAAGGACGTTAGAGAAGCCCAAGGTCATCTGGAAACACACCTCCTGTATGAGCACCTTGTCGGTAACAAACTTAGGTAGAGCGTGTGGTGCTTTAAACGAGCCAAATACTCGGATGATTGTGAATTCAGCGAATGGGAACCAGTGTGCCACCTGACCTAGTGTTTCCATCGCTCGCCAAGACATGCAGGGGGCATCTTGACCAAATAATTTCCCGTAGAGGGCGGGCATGAATATGTGAGAGATTTGCTCGATGTCCGGCTTGTACCTAGATTCCCAGAACACCCTGGTCTGCCAGTGTATTGCCTGGGTCTGTTCGGGGTCCCAATTATGTGGCCATTCCTCAACATGCATCTGGGCACAGACAGCATCTAGTAGATACAAAGCCATGTAGAATTCTGATGGCGCTCCCTCATCTGGGGCTAAAGCCGAAGCCAAGTTTGTGTGCATGGAGCCCATTAATATTCCCGCCCAATTGAATCGAGTGCCGTGAACCGTTACGTGTTCTATGATGGTTGCCCATGTTCCATTGAAGGTGGTGGCATCCGACCGCCCGTATATCCTGCACAGCATGGCGGCCACTAGCTTATAAACTTTCCTCAGACTGGCCACCGGGTACTCCTGGTCCTTTTTTATCTTAAATTTGTCTGGTTCTGCCCACCATCTCCTGATCGTGTCAACCATTGGTACTTCATTTGTAGCAAACCATCTTGGGGTGAAGTTCACCTCTGCTTTGGGTAGGGAATAGTAGACCTGTGCTCTTGAACTTTCCAATGTCACGAAAGCTTTCCCTGCACTATCTCGGATTGCGAAGCTTTTCGGATCCGTCTTCTGTATGATCCAGTCCAGCATTTCGGGGAATGGAAAGATGGCAGGATGAGACCCAACCAGGTGCAATCTGGACTTTTTGACTTTCAGATATATTTCACAGTCCGGGAGATCTTCTGGTAACTCCTCTGCTGTCATGGAAAATTCATGGTATACTTCGTACCACCTGAGGCTATCCTCCTTTGCGAAGGTGCAAAGGGTGTCTCTGTATATGGGCGGCGAAGATATTTGTATGTCTGCGTCTGATTCTTCCTCCACCACCTGCCTGCTTTTCCTTCGGGATACCCGGGGTGCCATATTGCTAGAGTCTGAGGGGACCGGTACTGCGTCTGCTCCGAATTCACCTGCTGCATTTAGAACAGAATCACAGGATAAGAAAGACATGATGATAATGGCTAAAAAGAGTCTGAGCAAGCAAAGATAATTTACTGTTCTCTGGGAGTCGCTGAGTCGCCGCTCTACAAAAGACTCACCTGCGACCTGCGACCTTGCGACCAGGTCGCAGGGTCGCAGAGTCGCTGAGTGGGACTTTTGCGACTCATGCGACCTTGCGACTAGGTCGCAGGGTCGCAGAGTCGCTGAGTGGGACTTTTGCGACTCATGCGACCTTGCGACTAGGTCGCAGGGTCGCAGAGTCGCAGAGTGGGACTTTTGCGACTCCGCGACCTATGTGACCTTGCGACCCGGTCGCAGGTCGCAGGTCGCAGGTCGCATTTGCGTTTTTGCGCGCGCGTGACTTTGCGGCTAAGTGTTTACAAATGGGAAAAACTTGCGGTCTGAAAGGTCCAGAATTTACCATAAGGCATAGCCATGAGGGTTTAGGCAAGGGGCAGGCGACCTTGGGGTTTTGTGGGAAACACAAAGACAGCAGCAATCCAAAGAAAAACCCCATCCTTCTTAGTAAATAAATAGGACCGTGGGGAGGCTCAAAAAATGGCAAGAAATGTTTATGCAGGAAACATAGGGAGGAAAACGGCAACTTACCCGGAAGAAAATGCGCCAGTCAACCTGTCAGAGCAAATCCGCGGTTTTCGCTGAGAGTCACAAATGCGACCTAGCGACCCGACCTTATATAAAAAGGTCGCACGTGCGGACATTTAATGCGGTCGCAAGCTGCAATTTTGCGACCTTGCGACCTCGTGACCTACAGGTCGCTAGGTCGCAAGGTCGCTGGGTCGCAAATTTCTTTAAGACTCCACTTTGCGACCTTGCGACCTTGCGACCTCAAGGTCGCTGAGTCATAAGTGCAAATTGACGACGGAACCCTTGGGCACGTGGGCACGTGGGCCAGGTGGCGGTCGCCTAGGTCGCACAGGTTAACTTGAGTGCGATGTACGACTTAGCGACTTGCCTTTAGAACTTTACTTGGTCTCTTTTCCTTTTAGTTTTAAGGGGGGGCTCCAAAAATTTTGAAGTGTGTGTTATGATTTTATGTATTTTTGGAGGGTGTTGTAGGAGCTACAACAGCTGCGATTTTAGGATTGTTGTGCACATCATCTGTACGATGAATTTACATACAGATTGTCACCCGAACATGGGCCTATAGATGTAGGCATGTCTGTATTGGGCAACATTCCAATGTAGACAACTTTGTGAACTATGTACATGTTATTAGATAGTTTATGTGATGAGAATGGGAATGCCTCCATCATCAATTTGTGATCAAGATGAAAATATCATGATGTAATGTATTGTAATATTAATTGAGGTCACCGCTCCACTTCAGTTCTGTAATATCCCAAAATCGGGATTTTCTACAACAATAAGAATATCTTAAGGTATTCCAAAGTTGGAGAGCCAGCAATATGAAAACATAAGAATGAAGGACATATATGCATCAACTTCAAAAAATGATAGGAGAACTCATAGCCATCTTATTAAAAAATAGTAGCAGAATATGTGTACAATATCTTGAGGAAAAATCTACTCAAGAGAGGCAATGACCAACCTCAAGAAACAAGTACATAAATGATGATAAACACTACTACACCAGAGTGCCCAAGCTATGACTGCGTAGTTTATTTGAGACACTGCATTATACAAAATGAAAATACAATGATAGCTCAAAAAATGTGGGGGAGCAAGCTCTCAACCCCTGAAAACAATAGTACAACAATCCTTAGAAGGATTGTCTGAAATACAGATAAAAATGGTAAATCTGCAGAAATGACGGAGTTGTAGGGTAGCAGTTGCAACACAAAACATATATAGAAGGAGATGGCTGAATATGATATCCAATCTGAAGCAAACCTCCTCCGATGGATCTCCTGAGTGCAAGGATGATCCTAGCACTAAAGATCTCTCCCTGCAAGATGATGGTGCAAACCCCCACTGCAAATATACACTGAAATAATGCAGTCTAGAGAAGGGACTATGCTGTTGGTGATGGGAGAAGCTTGGCCTGATGCCAAATATGAAAAAAAGCCCTGGAAACCTTCCTCACTAACCATCCCAAGGAATAGAAGCTCCCTCCTCTGAAATATTAGACAAGGAATGGTGTTGTGGAACCCTCCACTGCAAAACCCTGCAACACAATGTTATACTTTAACAGAAATAATGTTGTGACTGAAGGAGGCGGCTTTGCCCTTGAGCCAAGATGTGGAGAAATGAAATGAAATCGTTCAAGAGGCCTCTCTAGAAGGAGAGGAAATCCTAAACAGGAATCCCTCTTGCTAAACAGCACTGCAACTTAGCTAAACAACTGGAGACTACAAATAGTCTACTAGACCTATATCAAAATACTCAAACATGTCCCTCTATGGCTGCCTATTCCTCATTTTATGCAAGTGAATGTCTCTTTGCCCTGGACCCCACACATTAGGGTTTCTTCCACAAAGAATCTTTCTCCCTCTCAAACTGCGTTGTCTTCCCAAGCAAGCCATACCCTCTTAGGTAGTGTTGTTGACTTGGTCAAACTGGACCTTGTCCTCATGCAATTACCCCTTTTCACATTGGAAGATGCAAAATTAAGCTACTCCATAGAACCCTTTCACACTATGAGGGATTTTATTCCTACTCATGGGCCTTTTACCCATTTTATTCACCTCCTAGATGATATAAGCAAAAATTAATATTCCAATTTGCTGCTTGCAAATTTTGGAATATTACAGTCCTCCCCTCTCAAAGATTGCTTATCCTCAAGCACGTGCAAGGATAGACTGAATTATTTTCTTCTTCCTCTCCTTGTAGCATCCATGTATAATGATCTCCTCGAAGTGAAGTGATGCTATCTCAACAATCAAGTCTCCACATTGCTCCTCCTTAGCATGCAAGTCAGCTATCAAGCCATCATCATGTAAAGGTGAAATACTCGAGAGGTTAGCAAAGTGATGTCTAGAGGTCCCCTTAAGGAATGGGGTTTGAAATACAATGGGAACTATCTCTCCCATGTGGCTCCTCCATCTCCAAGCTATTAGCCGTGCAAAATGAGTCACCTCCCAACTAGGAAACTCCTGAAAACTATCCTCCACCTCTGGCTCCGACAAAGTAGGTGGGATGAAAATATGCACATGGTAGACAAAATAGTCTACCCCACACTGTCCTCCTCTCCACTTAAGATAAGTGTAGAGTGTCTACTAATCTCAGGCTGCAACAAGGTTGCCCTCAAGTGGTAAGATGAGGACTAGACCTCCAAAGATCTATCCTCCAACGTTGTAAATCATGCTGGCCCAAATACCCCCATATATGATGAGTTGGAAATCATCATCATATGGCATCACATCCATCATATGTCTCACCTCATAAGGAAACAAATGTGTTTCTCTAGTGGCCATACCATCTCCCATGCTCCCCTTAGAACATGCAGTGAAAAAATTGTGGGAGGATTCTCCCTCAAAGGACACATTCACCCAATGTGTCTCTCTCCCAAACATGCTCTTCCTAAGGACATAAAAAATATAACCATAGGGAGAAAAAATGAGAATCATGCTTGCTACCATGTGTAACAAGTGAGAAGGACAATGATCCCTCAAATGCAACCAACGCAGCTTGACCCTCAACTGCAATAGATACTGATAAAAAAGGTGGCTTTTCAACCACTTGCCTGCTGCTCCATTCTTCTCATAAGTATGGAGGAAGTGAATGATGCATAGTGTGAAATGAGCTTGTCCTCCATAATATACCTCTTCCCCAAGTCCTCCTAGGGAATGGCCATCAATCATGCTTATGGCCTCAACTAGACCATGAAGCCTAAAAGAAAGAATGCTCCTCCTTGGAGCAACATCCTGTACATATATGGTTAAGGGATATATACATACATTATATAAATAATCATGTAAAAAATCAACACCCTTACCATATGTTCTGCTCATACAAAAGGAGTGGTTCATAAATGAGTCCCCTCTCATCCTCAAAGAGAAAAGAGGTGGCTATTCTAACTCCTCCATCTCCATATGATCCATGCATCTCCTCATATGTTGATATATCTCCTCCTCAAAACCCTTCCAAAAATACCCCTCCATGATGGTTTGGTATGCTCTCATAGAACAAGTGGGACTAAAAAGGAAATCCTCATGAGCTGCTTGTAGCAACTTCCCCTTGAGCTTGGAAGCTCCAAGTAAGAAGATTCTACCATGATAGAAGATGACCCCATCTTTGACTGAATATCCCTCCTCATGCAACTGGTCATCCAATATCATACAAGTGAAAAGATCCTTGGAATACTCCACCAACAGCTGGGAGTTCCAATATGGATATATCCTCCATAGTGACAACACTGATGATCTCTCATGAAGAACACATGTCATATGGTCACCATCTTCTTTGATATCTCCCATGCCGAAGATGCAAGTTGGAAGGCTGCTATCCTTCCTCTGTTGCTTTTGCCATATCATAGAATCTAAAATGGAAGTGGGTAATGATGATGTTGAGAGAATGCTCCCTCTCTCCTTGAGTCTACCCAAGAGTCCCAGCACTGTAAAATGATCTCCCAAGGTCTCCAACCCTCTAAAAGCAATAAGTGGTGCCTCAAATGGTGAAGCATACCTCCTTTTCTACTGATCCAGTGGTCTCCTCGGAAAAATGCCTGCATGTAATGAGACATCATCATCAAGAGATGACTGCATATATGAATGGACAAATATATCCATGCCCTTACTGCGCAATCCAATCTTCTCCTCAAGTGCATCAACCTCCTGAAGTGGATAGGGATGTGTACATATCATCTCATGATGTTGGTTCTCCTCCCTACCTCCTCCTTGTGTCTCCATGGTTCCACACCTCCTCAAAAATGGCACATGAGTTGTGCCTTGATCTCCACACATGAGATCCCGGGGACTTCCTTGCAAAGATGCAAGCATCCCTCTACTTGGAGCAATAGCTCCTCCCTCCTCTGCATGAGGCACTAGATAATCTCTAGATGTGACAACACTATTGCCCTCCACCTTTGCAACATGAATTGGCAACCCTCCAATGATTGGATCCCATTTTGAAAAAGAGATCTCCATGCTCCCTTGCTCAAAGGTATGGTGCAAGTTTTCAGCCTTCTCCATGGCTTTCTGAAATGGTACTGCATTCTCATGTAAGGGTATTGTTTGATTTTTCTTGTTTAGCTCCACCATGTGTGTCTCATGAATCCTCCTATCAAATATTTTCACTAATGCCTTAGTAAAACTTGCATATGATGCAGTGTTTACATTTTTCAAAGAAAAGGACTCAAAGATCCACCAGACGTAGGCCTTACCTCTCAAATGCAGCGCTGCAAATTTGATGGGTTCATCTTCAAGAATTTGATGCTGCTGCATGAAGGTATCTAACTCCTCCACCCAAGCTTTGGCTGGAAATGTAGGTGAAACTTCAAAGGCAGATAAAATAAATCTATCTTGTTGCTCTCTTCCATTCACCTTGATCTTGCAAAAATCTGAAAAACTGAGATGATCTCGGAATTTCTAAGTTTGAGACTCATACATCTTCAGGAAATCATTAAGAGTTTCCCTCCTAGCAATCTCTTCTCCTCTTTTCATATCTCTTCTGGCAATCCTGGGCATGTGACTGTGTTGTGTGTTAGAGTGTGTGACTGCTGGCTCACACTCCTCATATGACAATCTAGAGTTTTCCTTAGATTCAAACTCTTTCGGAGATTATTCATAAATCTCCCTCCTTATCTTCTTGAAATCTTCATGAATATTATGTACAGTTTTAGGAAGAAGCCTCGTAAGCTTATCCCCTTTTTGTTCTCCAAAAGATGGAGTCTTTTTCCTACACATCTCTTTGTCTCCTTCTCGATGAGAATAGGAAGTGCAAGGTCCTTCCTCTTCTTTTTACTTATCCTCCTTGGGGAGTTTCTTCATGGATCTGAAATATGATGAGATAAATACCATCCTCTCCTTTGGCTGAGACTCACAAGCTGAGCCAATATTATAGCTCTGATACCACTGTAATATCCCAAAACTGGGATTTTCTACAACAATAAAAATATCTTAAGGTATTCCAAGTTGGAGAGCCAACAATATGAAAACATAAGAATGAAGAGCAGATATGCATCAAATTTAGAAAATGATAGGAGAACTCATAGCCATCTTATTAAACAATAGCAGCACAATATGTGTAAAATATCTTGAGGAAAAAGCTACTCAAGAGAGGCAATGACCAGCCTCAAGAAACAAGTACATAAATGATGATAAAAACTACTACACCAGAGTGCCCAAGCTATGACTGCACAGTTTATTTGAGACAATGCATTATACAAAATGAAAATACAATGATATGACAATGATAGCTCAAGAAATGTGGGGGAGCAAGCTCTCTACCCCTGAAAACAATAGTACAACAATCCTTAGAAGGATTGGATGAAATATAGATACAAATGGAAAATCTGCAGAAATGCCGGAGTTGCAGGGTAGCAGCTGCAACACAAAACATAAATAGAAGGAGATGGCTGAATATGATATCCAATCTGAAGCAAACCTCCTATGATGGATCTCCCGAGTGCAAGGATGATCCTAGCACTGAAGATCTCTCCCTCCAAGATGATGGTGCAAACCCCCACTGCAGATATACACTGAAATAAATCATTCTAGAGAAGGGACTGTGCTATTGTTGATGATATCATATTTTCAGAGTATATTTTCTATTTAGACATATCTCATTCTCTTGGCTGTTTAGCAGAGAATTGTGAGGATTTCCTGTTTAGGAATTCTCTCTCCTTCCATTGAGTAGCTCTTGGAGGGCATTGCACTTCTATTCCACTATCAGGAATATGGGAAAGCTCCATCTCCCTTAGACAACGTAAATCCTGTTGGGGTTTACTTGTTTTAGTGAGTTGCAGCAAGTGGAGACTAGATTTGCTTAGATCTAGATTATACTAGTGCCTCTTATCAGTGAGTGTGTCTTTTAACCTCCTGGAAGAGTGTATTAGTTATTGAGCTTCAGATATTGATCTTGGCACCAGTCCAACCTATGCTTCAAGCCTACAGTGCATTTTTTCCTCTTGTACTGCGTTATTTCCAGTTGCAAAGTTGCAGGGTATTCTGGCATTCAATTGGAGAAGTGATCTCTAGTGTAAAGGAGCCTTCCTTGCACTGTGGTGATCCATGGATTGGAAAACCAATCCATGTATATTTTAGATCTGATTCATTGCTGCATCTACTTCATAATTTCTAAATCATTCTGCAAATATACTGTATTAAAACTCAGTTCTACTCCTGTTCTTTCATGTATTGCCGAAATCCCCAAGGGGAATGTAAAGTAAAGACGATCTAGTGTATTTATATGTTATAGATCTGATATGTAATGTATAGCTACTACAACCCCTGAATATTACGCTGTACATTCTTGTTGCAGAGAAATAAAGTGTTGCATCACCTCATTCTTTAGGGTTTCTTCATCCATTCTTCCATTTTCTCATGATCTGAGAAATAAACTCTATGAGCTAATGTAATACCATGTATGCATGTATATTCCCTCATATTTCATCATAAACCTTCAGAAAATCACTCTGCATAATCTTCAGTTAATTTCAGTTGAGTCAAGTCATGGGGATTGGGCCTTTTCTAGCCATACCGGGAGTGGGAGACCTATTTAACATAGCTAGAATGATTTGTTTTAGATGAAATTTGATATGTGAGTCCCCTATAAAATATTTTAAAGGATCCAACCGTCATTTTCCTCGTTTTTTACACAGATCTCTGAAATTAACCTTTTTAGGGCTTAATTTGATGCTTTTCCCCATATTTTGTGGGCAGAATGGATTATACTTCTTGCTTCTGCACATAAAATTTATGCTTAAGTGTTTCTTGAAAAATTACATGGATGAATAGCTTGCTGTGTCTCCAGTATTTTGTTTACATATTGCTGCAGTCCCATTATTGGGCATTTTCCAGCCATTCTAGGTGTGAGAGGCTTGTTTATCTCACCTAGTTTTCTTGGTTTCTGATTTCCTCTTGGATTTGGATCTTATATTACCAGATATAAGAGATACAAGGGCTAATTTTTTTTTCTGTAGCATACATTCCTGAAAAATGCATTTTTCAGGCATGCCTTGCTAGCAATCCCAACCCGAGGAATAGAAGCTCCCTCCTCTAAAATATGAGCCCAGGAATGGTGTTGTGGAACCCTCCACTGCAACACCCTACAACACAACGTTACACTTGAGCAGAAATAGCGTTGTAGCTGAAGGAATGGCTTCGGCCTTGAGCCTAGATGTGGAGAAATGAAGTGCAATCCTTCAAGAGGCCTCTCAAGAAGGAGAGAAAATCCTAAATAGGAATCCCTCATGCTAAAAAACACTGCAACTCAGCTAAACAGCTGGAGACTACAAATAGTCTACTAGACCAATAATCAAATACTCAAACATGTCCCTCTATGGTTGCCTCTTCCTCCTTTTATGCAAGTGAATGTTTCATTTCCCTGGACCCCACACATTAGGTTTTCTTCCACAAAGAATCTTTCTCCCTCTCAAACTGCACTTTCTTCCTAAGCAAGCCACACCCTCTTAGGCAGCGCTATTGATTTGGTCAAACTTGACCTTATCCTCATGCAATTGCCTGTTTTCACACTGGAAGGTAGAAAATTAAGCTACTTCATAGATCCCTTTCACACTATGAGGGATTTTATTCCTATTCATGGGCCTTTTACCCATTTTATTCACCTCCTAGATGACATAAGCAAAAATTAATATTCCAATTTGCTACTTGCAAATTTTGGAATATTACAAGTTCTAGCTCATTGCATCGTAAATCATCTCATCTAAATACTATTATTATTATTTTGACTTCATACTTTAGGGGGCAGCTATTATAGGTCAATTTGGGCATCATCCCACATGACCTGGTCAAACTAGACATCATCCCCAGGACCAATGAAATAGGTTCCATCATCCCCTTATATTTCAGTTGCTATATGCCCTAAGAGAAGAAAAATTCATTCATGGCTTCTATTGTGAGATTTCCAAGGTTTGAAGTATATGTTATATCAGTTGCTGGCTCACCAACGCAACCTCTAAATTGACTAACTGTGTTGCAATGCAAAATCCTCCATTCAAGGGTGCACTGCAATGCACTTCCTGACATTCAAGAGTGCGTTGGACACCTGGGAGCATAATTCTCATTGTTCCGGGAATCTCCACATGGCTAGTGCCTTCTAGAAGAGTCCATGTGTGTCAAACTTCGAATCCAAGTGTCCATCTAACACCTCTGAACTTGGGAACATGTATTGCATATTATTATAAAGTCATTCACTAAGAAACTTCCATCATTTTCCCTATAAATTGATCACTCATTCTAGTGCTAGGGAAGGAAGAAATTTTGTAAAGTTAAGTTGTTGGATTCTCATTTTAGAGAGTTAAAGTACTGACATACTACTGGTATGATGTTGGATGTGATGAGGCTGGAATGACGCTGGAGCTGGTTGGCAACAAATCGATCATTGGTTGTAACCTCCCCCTTCTACTCTTTAATAAATATTGTTGTTCATTTTCCCATATATATGTCTCTATTTCTTGTGCAACGGATTATTGAATGATATATGTATTTCATATCTAATAGATTTGATTGAGTAAGATAAGTAGATATCTATATATTGCATGTTGTTTGATGTTCTTTGTTTGTGTTTGTAGGAATCGATCTGGTGATTTGAGTTGGATTGAGAGCGACAACAACAACGACAGAAGGAGAAGGAGAAGCGATTGAATCACAAGTAGGATCTTTCATCATTCTGTATATCTGATTATTTTAGATAAAGTGATATTAATTCTTTCCTTTGTTGTTCTAAGTGACTAGCACCACACTTAGGGAATTTGGTTTATCCGTAGATCACAATTCCGCATAACAGGGATGGTGAGATATTTTTTTATCAAGACAAGTATGCCAAAGAGATTCTGAGTAAGTTTCACATGGAGAGTTGTAAACCCATGGAGACTCCTCTTCCAGGAAACTAGAGGAAGGAGGATGCTACTTCAAGTGAGGTAGTGGTTGCTACTGTTTATAGGCAGCTTGTGGGTTCACTGATGTACTTGGTGAACACCAGACCAGACATTTTCTACGTAGTTAACTAACTGAGTCAAGCTATGGTTAAGCCGACCAAGCTCTTTTGGAAGGCGGGGAAGCATGTCTTGAGATATCTCAGGGGCACTACAGAGTATGGATTATGGTACATACGGACAAAGGGCGTGAAGCTTCAAGGCTTGACTGATGCATATTGGGCAGGCAGTCCATCAGATAGAAAGAGCACATCAGGAGGGATCTTCAACATAGGATTGACAATAATTGCTTGGTACAACAGGAAGCAGCGATCTGTGGCACTCAGCTCAGCCGAGGTAGAGTACATGGCAACGAGTCAGGCTACGTGTGAGGCCATCTCGATGAGGAATATTCTGGTTGGTTTGTTTGGCCATCAGATGGATCCGACGGTGATACATTGTGATAACCAGTGTTTCATTAAACTCTCAGTTAATCTGGTATTCCATGATAGGTTAAAGCACACAGACATTCGGTACCACCATCTCAGAGATTGTGTTCAGAGGCACATTATGTTACTTTAGTACATTCCTACAGAAGATCAGGATGCATATATTCTGACAAACGCGCTCGCTAGGAGAAAATTCGAATACCATAGAGGCAGGATCAGGGTAGTTGATATTCCATTTCTTATTGAGAGGGAGTGTTGAAAATTCAACAAGAAATGTGTGTCTAATTTAATTTTCCCATAATTAAATTGAACAATAAAATGTAATCTTATCTCATAATCACTTGTAATAGTTAACTAAGTGTGATAAACTCAGTCAGCTCATGAATTTCAAGTTGAGGGTGGTTGGTGAGGCATGCAGAGTGATTCTAATAGTTATGGAGTTCGAGTTGCAGTTAATGCGCAGTTAATGCATTAGTTTAATGCATGAGAAATTAGTTAACTCACTTTATTGAGTTAAAATCAGTTGAACTAGTTTTAACTGTTTGTTGCACTAGTGAGAGGTCAAGTGAATTAAATTAGATTTAGTTCACATGCAGTGATATGTCATGCAACTAATGGTTTACTATTAATAGCTGCATGCATGTTAGTTCCAATGGAGACCCAGTTGAGACCAAGGTTGAAAGGATGTTAACTATCAGTTGTATTATTAGTAGGCTGCCTACATGCAGTAAAAAAAACCATAAGATTTCGCATGAGCATTGCATAGTTTTGGAAGGTTTAATTTCCTAAAGAATAGGGATTACATTACACATAGATTGTGCAAGCAAGGTAGGCTCAACAAAGGCTGAAAATTGGCTAAGTGTTGGTCGATTTTGCCCGGATCAGTGTGAGACAATTGTGAGAGTGCATGAGACTCTTGTGAGAAGAGTGAATTGTAATTGTTTCATGATTCCTCAGTGAATATACAATAGAAGATAGAGGGGTTTTTAGTAGCAAGCGTTCCCTGGGAAAATATCTGTGTTGTGGTTTGATTTGCTTCTTTCTTTACTTGTCATGATTGGAAATCTTGTTTATTTTCCGCAATTTATTTTTAGAAGGATTCAATATCTTTCTTTAGCATGTCGCATGATCGGATTGAATCCATTGGTATACATATTTTTTGTATAATTTCTACATTTTATATTTCTTTCTTATTTTCATTTATCTTCTTTTCTATTCCTTCCTTATTTTCATCCATATTCTTTTCAATTTCTCTTTTAAGCTTTTCTCAAAAAAATAAGAGAATCCACCTTTTTTAGCATGCTACCATCCATTCATTAACTATATTCTCTAATTGAGATAACCTAAAATCTAGATGTCTTCCCTTTCTTCATGAGTTAAGGATGGGCCCTTATTTAATTTATTTGGTGTAGTATATTTATTTTTTAGGCATGTTTCAAAATAATAGTAGCATTCCTCTTTATTCAAAAACCAACTAAAATTATTCTTCTAATCAATATTTAGGTCAGTAGTAAGTTATGTACCTTAATTTAGAGAACATCAAAATGGCTGAAGTTTTATCGATATATATCTGAGATTTGGTGCCTTCTAGATTTGAAAATTTGCTTTGTAATTCTATGATATGTATTTTCTACACTTACAAAGGTATGAATATAATTTGATGTGTCAACTAAAAGATATAGTAACTTTTCCAAAACTTACTAATGTTTTGGCCTCTTCCCAAGAGAAGACTTGTATAACATGCCACGTGTCTAATTGTTGAAATATAATTTTGGAAATTCTACATGATGTACTCTTATGTGTCTTTCGAAATTCCTGAAGATTTCACAATATGGTAATTATTTGATAAGAAGATATAGAAAAAAATATAAGCTAACTTGTTTAGAAATTGTTTCATGACTTCAAAAACCCTAACTTCCATAAGCTATAACTCTGAAAGTACATCAAATAAAATTTTGAAGAGGAAACTAGTTATTACCCAGGATTTCTTTTTAATATAACCCAAGTTTCCCTTTACGAATGCTTACAAAAAATTGTTATAAAAAAATTCCAAACTAACCTGTTCGATACTAATTTCTAGAGCATATAGAAACCCTAACTTCATTGGATCATGTCTTTTAAAATATAGTGAACCAATATGTGTAACTTGAACCAAATGTTCAACATGATTTTCTGTCAACTTGGTCCAAGTTTCATGGTCTTAAGCCTCATAGAAAATAAGTTATAGAAAAAATATCGAACTAACCAATTTGAGACAAAATTTAGGAGTATTCAAAAATCCTAAATTCCTTGGACCATATATCCAAAAATATAGTGAATCGATATCTAAAAAATGAACCAGAGATAATCTGAAATGTCTTCTCAATCTTCTACAAGTTTCGCTATCTGAAACCTCCTAGAAAAACCGTTTTAGCAAAAAATTCACGATGGCATGTTTGAAACAAGAAAACCTTATGATTATGAAATTTGATACCAAATGTTATATTCCTTGTGCCTTAAAAATTATAAGAAACCAATAATTATAGCCATATTTAAGGGGGAAACCTCCTTTATAATAAATACCATGAACAAGACAATATCTGATGATCTTAATACTAGATCTCTTTAGTATATATATAGGAGACAAATGATACAATTATAACAAACTGGGAGCATGAGGGGTTCTATCCTACATAACAATATAACAATAGAAATGTTATCACTCAATAAATAAGACTTAATAAAGAGTTTTTTCGTTAACACGAGACTTATATAGAATTTAACAAGATGAGAAAATGTAAAATTACATTGATAAAAGATTAAAAAAAATATTTTATCTACAAAACCATTTTTATTAACAAATTTTATTTCTAATTATCTTTCCTTTTCCAAAACAAATAAAACATATTATCAAATAACACAATATATATATATATATATATATATATATATATATATATATATATATATATATATATATATATATATATTATGGTGGTTCATGGACATTGGGTAGTTGCTACATCCATGGGAAAATCTGGGCAGATCAACCCCGAGGGAATCACAAATCCTGCCTACCAAATTAACAAGGCCTAACCCTTAGGGAATCGAGGAGAATTGACCATGTGTCCTCCCGATTGGCGAGGCACTTAGCAACATTAAATCAATAAGTTAAGCTAACACTTAGGGCTTATATAAATGTTTCGTTGTCCCAAACTATTGAAATTATTATTTTTAAACAAAATGAGCAGAGATTTATATCATTAAAAAAATCTGGATTATAAGGCCATAAAATTTACATATTCCAATCTTCACTGTAGGTTTGATATTAAGCACAAATGCTCAATCCTAACCATCAAGTGAGTTCTCCATGACATAAAAAGTTCAGTCCCTCTCCAACTAATTTTTTTCCAAAATACACACACATTTATAGTCTATTTTTCACTATATTTTTATCTTGATCTAGTTTGACTTCTTGTTTTTCTTGGTGAAAAAAAATTTCCTTTCTTCCCAACTTGAATCCAACCTACATTTTCTACAAATTACGATGGATCATTCTTCGAAAAGTGCACGATAATAGTCATGAATTATTCCTCATCTTCCTGATCTTCCCAAGAAGTTTCCTTTTCAACGTTATTCCCTATGGTTTCTGGAGGGGTTCCATTTTCCATGATGGGTTGTTTCTTTTCCACTAACTCTGCGTCCAAGGAATCCTTACTGGTGAGCGAAGGATCCACATTGACAAGAGATTTTTCCTTCTTAAATTTTGTTGCCATGAATGTAGTTTCTTTGACTGTATCTTCTTCCTTCTTGTCTTTTGGTTCTTTCTTGTCATAAAGCTCTTCCTCCTAGAATACATTTGAAACCTCCTAGATATTTTTTTTAGAAAAAATGTCACAATTACATGTTTGAAACAACAAAACCTTAGGATCATGAGCTCTAATACCAAATGCTATATCCCTCATGCCTTAAAAATGATAAAAAAAACAACCATTATAGTCATATTTAAGGGTAAACTTACTTTTATAATAAATACCATGAACAAGACAATATTTAATGATCTTGAGACTCGATCTCTTTAGTAGATATATAGGAGACAAATGATACAATTATAACAAAATGGGACGATGAGGGGTTCTAGCCTACATAACAGTATAATAATGAAAATGTAATCGCTCAATAAATAAGACTTAATAAATACTTTTTGGGTTAACATGAGACTTATATATAATTTAAGAAGATGAGAAAATGTAAAATTACATTGATAAAAGATTAAAAAAAAAAAATATTTTATCTTCAAAACCATTTTTATTAACATATTTTATTTTATCTCAAATTTTATTTCTAATTATCTTTCCTTTTCCAAAACAAATAAAACAAAATATTAAATCACCCCATATAAATGTTTTTTTTAATGGTGGTTTACAGACATTGGGTGGCCGCTACATCCATAGGAAAACCTGCGCAAATCAACCTCGAAGATAATCACAAATCCTGCCTGCCAAACTAGCATGACCTAACTCCAAGGGCATCGAGGAGAATTGACCATGTGAAATCCTGATTGGTGAGGTACTTAGTAATGGGAACTCAAATAGTTGAACTAACCTCAGATAAATGTTTTGTTCTCCCAAACTATTGAAATTATTTTTTTATAAACAGAACATGTAGAGATTTTTATTCTTAAAAAAAACTGGATTACAAGGACAAAACCTTTACATATACCAATATTCCTTGAAGGTTTGAGATTGGGCACGAAGGCTCAATCCTAACCATCAAGCGAGTTCCCCGTGACAAAAAAACTTCAGTCCCTTTCCAACTAAAAAAATTCCAAAATACAAACACATTTACAGTCTATTTTTCACTATAATTTTATCTTGATTTAGTTTTACTTCTTGTTTTTCTTGGTGAAAAACTTTTTCCTTTCTTCCCAACTTGAATCGAACCTGCATTTTCTACAAATTTTGGTCGATCATTCTTCGACAAGTGCATGATAATAGTCTTGAAATCTTCCTCATCTGTCTGATCTTCCAAATAAGTTTCCTTTTCAACGATATACCTTGTGGTTTCCATAGGGGTTTCATTAAATTCCAAGAAGGGATTGTTTCTTTTCCACTAACTCCGTGTCCGAGAAATTTTTACTGATGATTGAAGGATACACATTGAAAAACGATTTTTCCTGCTTAAATATTGTTGCCACGAATGTGGTTTCTTTGAAAGTATCTGCTTCCTTCTTGTCTTCTGGTTCTTTCTTGTCATGAAGTTCTTCCTCTTTGAATATCGTAATGTGATCACCTTGTTCTCTTTCCCACCATTTGATCCTTCGGGATTTTTTCCTGTCTTTTCTATTTAGAGAATGTTTGGGGTAGTTTTTAATTACATGCCCCATTTCATAGCATGCTCTACACTGAAATGAAATATTCTCGTAGTTGAGCTTTTGGACCCAAACATAGCTTGGAGCCATCAAATTAATCTATGTGGGAAAAACCTTGTTGAAGTCCATCTCCACACAAATGCAAGCATAAGTAGTCTTGTAAAAAATTTCTATTTTAGGAAAATAGTGATAAAAATTTTTCAGTGCATTCCCAATCGAGGAAAGCAATGTATGATTCCAAAATGCAAGGGAAGGTTCAGAAGCCTTACCCAAATTGGTGCTATGGAGATTAATGTTGTTACCAGGCCTAAAATGGGAGTCCAAGGCTACATGAAGAGGCCAACACTCCCAAAAACTCACATCCCAACATCAAATATGGCCTTCTTGTACTCAATATTTTCAAAAAACACAGTTAAGAAACCCTGACCCATAGGGTAAATATTATACTCATCCATCAAAGCAACTTCCATGTCTCAAAGATCCATCTATTTAGATCCGCCAACCACAACCAGTACCCATTAAACCTGCAAACCAAGCCATTCTTTGAAAATTATTTTTCGCAACAAAAAGCTTCCTCATCCACAAAAACATTGAGGGAAGAAATTTCTTAAACCACTCGAAGACTAGAACTAAATTTCAACATAGAGTTGTATGAAATCGAAGAAGAGCTAGCTTGACCGACAACCATACATGCAAAAGAAATAGAAAGAAATAGAATTTCTACCATATCACAGGAATTCACCATTGAATACAAAAAATACACACAAAAAAATAAAGATTGAGTGGCTAGGGTGAAACCCTAGGAACCGCAAGGATTTCCAGAGCTCCTTCCATCTCCATTCCTAAAAAAATTGACAGAAAAATAAAAAAATGTTAAGGAGTTATGATGGAACATGGTATGGTTACCCCCAAACTATAAAAATTATTAACATTAAGATATTCACTCTAATTTTGAAAATCTTACTAATAAAATTATGATTTTTTTTAAAAACTAAACCTAATAAATTATATATGTGACAATTTCCTTAAATCTCTTATAATTTTTTTATCAAAGTACAATATTTTAAAATATATGTCTAAAATATATGTCCTAATATAATCGTTTATCTTAGTACACTATTATAAAATAGACATCCTAATATGTTGTATTGGGCCTATTTCACATTATTATTTATTACTACCATAAATATAAATAATCATAAAAATTATTTATATTAAAAAATAATATATATAATTCAAAAAATTTAATTATTAATTTTTTTAAATAATTAAAGTATTATAATAAAAATAAAATACTATTTTATAATTATCATGATGAGTGTGTTTATTTTAAAATAAAGTTTTTATAATTTCAAATTAATTATTAATTATTAAATAAATGAAAAGAATTTAATTTTTATAAAATATTTTTAATAATAATTTAAAATAAAAAAATGAAATGTATATAAAAACTAATAATATTTTTTTAGATTTTTATTAAATTAATTTATTAAAAAAAACTAATGTATATATATAAAGTGTCATATGAAACAAATTATAGTTATTTAAACCTATAATGTTAATAAACATAATAATATTGATTCATAATTTATTTATAAATTAAAAAATTATAGCTAACAATCTTGTTACATATTTTTTAATTAAATATAATTTTAATATATATTAATTACATATTTTTTAATTAAATATAATTTTAATATATATTAATTTTATTTATAATCAAAACTAATATCATAACAATTAATTAGTCTTAATGTTTTTTTAATTTTAATAATGTAAATCCATTACCGAAGAATTAGTTACAATCTAGGCACAAATTTAGAAAAGATTATACCAAAACCATGTTAAAACAAAGATAGAATACCCTCATATTAATAAACAAGATCCTAAAATGTCTTATTTGATTTATAATGGTGAATTTATTTCTCATTATTCAAATATATATTTTTAATATATAATTATATTTTTTATTTATATTTAATTATTACCATATTCCCAATAAAATTTATTAATAAATATTAAATAAGACCGGAGAGAAAAAAATAAATAAATGGAAAATTAAATTAAAAAATAAAAACAACAGAACCCTTTTGCCTATAAGTATCTCTGCGCGCTTACAGTTTTCCTTACTCTGGTTAGAACCCATGGACCGGAGGTCATCCTAGATTTTTTCCATAAATATCCTTGGCTATTCAGTACTAATAACCATTCATCTAGGAATCAGGACGTTCCAGAATTCGGCAATCTTCCAATCCCCTACTTGTTAACTATCGCAGGCCGCCTCAACTTCCAGTTAAAACGAAATGAAGAAGTCGGCAAAGTCAAAGCAAATAGTTTGCTCGCCTCGACCTCGAATGATCACCAAAAGAATGTCTCGAGCATGTCCATTACAATCGCAATTCGCATGGTAATATCAACTGTTATTGTTAATAAGATTATTGGCTTCGTGTTATATTCCGTTCTTCAATAAATTTAAGTGAATACGGCATAATGTTCGAAGCTCCTGGGAGATTTGACGTTTTCCTTTGGACAAATGCTGAAAAAATGCGGTCCAACAGTATAATTGTTAAATTTGACGGGAAATTTTCCAGGAAGAGGCTAACTTTGAAAACTTTGACAGCATAATGCTGTAAAGCTAGTTCTTACTAAACTGCGCCACGATTTCCTGACTTTATTTCTTCAATTTACGGAAGAAACTCTGGTTTTAGGTCAGAAATATAAAGGCGTTTGTCTAAGTATTAAATTTACTCACGAATTTCATACTTCGCCGATCTTTCCACCAGATGCGGTCTGGAAATTTATATACGATGTCCTGTGATTGTGAAGCTACACTTTATTACGTGCTCCACAAACTTTAAATTTGTAAAAAAGAGCTCCTCAAATAAATACTTTAATAATAGCTGTTATAGCTTTAAATTTTATTGTTTCTTAAATTTAACGCCATCTTTAAAATATTCGGTAATTTTAAAATATCCAGTAACTTCAAAGCCTTTACGACTTCCGTATAGGACTCCTTCGAATTAAAGAAGCTATTGTTAAATAAATGGCAATTCTTGCTGTTTTTGTAACAAATTCCAACTGACAATTAAATTTATTTCAGAATAGATTTCAAATATATAATTTTTGTTTTGTCTTCACTGTTTCAAAGACTCGTTTTTTCAATGTAGATTTTTTCCGGAAAGATTATTGATTCCAACTGAAGATCCGTTTTGAGATGTCTGCGGCCCAGCTACGTTGTAAATTTTTGTTCTATAGCAGAGGCTTTGTGAATTTTCTAAAGATACTTTAAATTGTGGAAACAGGTACAATGACGACATATGGACGGCAATTGCACAGTTCCTGGACGCAAAAAGTCTTGTAAGGCTGGCATTAGTAAATCACCACTTCTACAATATGGTGATGGACGACAGTATCTGGAAATTGATCTGCTTGAGAGACCTTGAGGTTCCTCCGCCACGGGAACCGGTTCAGTTTAGCTGGAAGGACATCTATACCTCAGCTTTTGGTAAGTAGGCTGTCAATCAATTATCTTTTGTAAATTTATAAGTCGACATAAAACTTCAGCTACTAATTCTGACTGCAATTTGCGCGGTAAAATTTGCTGTGAAGACGGAAGTCATTCCTATAGCATTCGTCTGGTTGAAAAGCACATCGGTATGTACAGTGTTCATTAAAAATTCTAAACTTTAAACTTTTTCACGTCTTTCCTTATTTTATCTTTTTCCGATTAATTGATCGCTGCATCTCAATCAATGTTTTCACAGATTGGATGAGAATCGGAGCCTTCTCCTTTGAGTCCAGTGAGGTGCTGGTGACTGAAAAGATTTCAGAGGTTAAAGCCACAATTTCAAATAAAGAAAAGGGAAAATTCAAAATTCCGACCAAAGCATGCCTATTATCGGACGTCAAGACGGGAATATGGATTGCAGGTAATGGGGAATGAAATATAGTAAAACAAAATACAAAATTTAGTCAAAGTTTCAGTCAATTTGCATTAAATTAAAGCGTGGAAATGATCGCGTGGCATTCTTCAGATCTCCAACTGGTTCGCTGCCCTGTCTGCAACCTTAAAACATGTGAAGGTGAAAATCTATCTTCTCTCTTCGTCTTCTTTGGCAAAGAGACGATGAAGTTTTATGTACAGCCTGATGCTTAATTATTTAATTGTAGGCACAATGCAAACCCTAGATGTCCGACATTTTGAGCTTTTTCTTCACAAAGAATACAAAGATGAATCCTGGGAGTATGTCGAAGTAGGTTCACATATAGTTCACTACAATTGTCTGGCAGCTACAGCTGGAATCTTTGATGGCATGCACATCAAGAGTGACTCCACATTAGGTGAGAACCTGCAAAACAGTGCACTAAAAGAAAGTGACTTAGCATGATTTCCATTCATTCCAAGGTATTGACGTGGATTTGAAGTATACCTATTTAGAGCTCGTGGATTTAAAGTCATGGATGGGTAAACCCGGAGACTGGGAGCCAAAGGTAAAGATATCCTCACATGCTACAGCAGTGAGCACGAATTTACAGGATAACGAAGGTGTGTTTCTATTACGCCACTGGACTTTAAAGCTTCTCACATAGTGTTCAATAACCTTTGAGGCTCTACATGGCAAGGTTAAACTGAACTGTTGCAGGTCTGCATGTGCGGTACCATGTACTGAAAGCTGGAGAGGAAGGACCTGTGCTTGCTATTCGTGTTTCCCAGCAGCTCATCTAACCATTCTATATGCTTGTCAGTTAAAAGTAAAGCGTATGAGCATGCAGCCATGAGGACGGAATGCCCTTAATTTGAGAGCTGCTCTTTTTCACATTATGAGCAGTCAATTTGTATGTAGTTAAAACCTATTCATATATAGTTGGACGAGTAGTTTAATTCTCATTGGGCCACAGCTTCTTCGGCACAAGAAAAAGCATGAGGGAACATAATGATTAGAACATATCATACAGTAAGAGGGGCTTGCTGTCGGCCTACACATTCATTCTATCCTAGTTGTGTAGAAAAGGCATGCACCACTCTTATTGGCAAAAGTCAAGGTAGTTTGGATTCTCAAATGCAGTTGTCTTCGATAATTGAAAAAAAATAACTCCCATTTGAGCACTCCTGTGTACTTTTTCACAATGCTCGACATAGCTACGGATTATACCTTCGTCGTGCTTCTTTCATATTATTTTCTTTATTTATGTTGTGGTGTTATATTATAGGAATGGGTTTACATGTATTGCACCCTGAAATTCTTTTTACTTTTTTTTCTCGATTCGTTAAAACTGGCACGTCAAATATGGTTTTTTTTTATTGTTTTGTGGTTCTCAAAATGGAATTTAAAAAACAAAAGTTTAAATGCTAAATAACATGAAATATGTTTCAAAATCCTGGGTGGTTTTCAAAATGGAATTTAAAAAACAAAAGTTTAAATGCTAGATAACCAGAAATATGTTTCAAAATCCTGGGTGGTTTTCAAAATGGAATTTCAAATACAAAAGTTAAAATGGCTAAGTAGATGCTCGTGACACGTTTTTGCTCAAGCCTCAACTCTTCACACTTAAAGCTCCATCTTCATTGAGTTTCTAGTGCTAGGGTGTGCAAGATGCCTATTTACAAAGAATTTTATTTACTAGCCTAAAATTATTAGGTACGTTCAATCTCAAATATAATAGATTTATATAATCGGAGTGATATATAATTAATTTCAAATTTGAAAATTATGATTTTTAGAATATCTTAACATCTTTCAACAAATTTAAATAAATTTATTAATGTAAGCATTAATTTTAACACCTTTTTTTAATGCTTACATTATAAAGTTTTCATTACAAAGAACAACACTACAAAGCGTTCATTACAAAGAACAACACTCGGTTACATAAATATATTTCACTTTAATCTTTTTTTAGTCGGGTCTTTTTCAACACATCTATCCACTCTAAGATCTCTTAGGTTACATTCTTTCTCAACCACCAACTTCGAGCTACCATTTGATATATTTGAGATACATTTTCTTTTTACCTTCACTGACATATTTGTAGGACCGACGATTCTTAACATACTATCATCTTACCACAATGCTAGAGAAGCAGTCTTGACACCAAATCATTCTACTCACAAACTCACATATGACAAAAACATAACACATTGTGTTTGCCAATTATATATGCAAGCAATCTAGATACTGAATTTGTCCAACAATCAATCTTACAAGGTGACCTTTTTACACACCCACAAACACAAAAAAAAACATAACGTGCAGTCGTTGTTCTCAGGTCGCCGAATCCTCCAAGAACCACAAATCATCCTCCAAGAACCACAAATCCTAACAGACTGTAGACATAATAAAAAACGAATGATGTGTTCTTTTGGCATCACATACAACAAGAACCACCATCTTAAATTATGTTACTTCTTTCTATGATTGACTCTTCATATTTCACCAATCAAAACAACAAGATAGGTAAAAATTTGAAAAACATGCAGTTAAATTAACAAAGGACACGTTGAAAAAACCAATCATTCTTTTATGTTGCCTTGCACCCACTACAAAAAATCAGACTACATTGATGGAATCTCATCATCTATGACGTATAGTGGTAGGCAAAATGTCATAATTGGGGGTGTGGATGAATTCCAACTTCTCTCTTGTTAATTTGGTATCTTATTGACAAATTCCAACCATGGGATGAGATTCCTCTTTTCGAGAGGACTAATTTTGACTATTGAAGTTCTCAAATTGGACAAGGGAAAGTGTATTTTTGAATTAAATCTCACATGTGCATATTTGATCAAATCAACCCTAAAAAAAATTGGACACCCTTGGAAGGCTATAAATATAGGTGACCTCAACCTCATTTGGACATGATCATGAGACATTAATCTATTCTCTTCTTTTGTTTTTCTCACACATATCTGAGGCAAGTTTACAGATATTCATTGGCACAGGTCTGAAATTGCAGTGTCTAAAGCTCACATCTTTGTTTTTAGGGTTTTGGTTCTTAGCCATAAGCATATCATGGATAAATTTTGATTGCAGCCATAGGCATGTCTTGGAGAAATTTTGGCTCAAGCATTTCAATTGCATGCATGACACATCTTCCCTGTGACTAGAACCTAAAGGTTGAATTTTTTAGTTGATCGAAGTTTTCGCCCATTGACCATAGAGTTTGGTCGTTGAATAAAGATAGTGGTAGTTGACTACAGAAAGTGGCACTTGAATACAGGTTCCTCAATTAGGGTTTTGGGATTATTAGCATGGCTGGGTTCATCTTATGGGTACTTTTTAGTTGATTTTGTTGGATATTTGTATAGATGCAAATATCGATCACTATACTCCATTTTTTTGAATCATTCAATGAAAATATAATTAGAAGAATATTTTGAAAGGGTTTTCCCCGTCGTGGGTTTTACACTGGTCTTCTGCCAATCCTAGTGTCTCTATATGTGAATGATTTTCTTCTCTTGTTCCTTTATGTTCCGCTACATTGATGATGATATTGTTCTTTCTATATGTTGAGGAGGTGGAAATGATCTGGGTGGAAGGCAGTCCTACTAGCCGGATCGGTTAGCAACAATCTGTGCATCAGTCATGAGTTCCTAATTACAAAATAAGCTTCTTGAGGAAGGCTTACAGAATCAACGTTGTTGTTTGTAGAAGAGGTGGTGCTCAAAATTTCCTTCGCCTTAGCAGATCTGTCGCTAATCTCATGGTGATCAGACACCTACACATAGAAGAAAGCAACACAAACATCAATAAATCCAGTACATACAACTATGTCATCAGTCCGAAGACATAACTCATGAACATGATCAAGAACAAAGAGTGGAACCATAGCAGATAAACATCATTAAAGAGTCAAAAGAAGAATACAACCATAGCTTCGGCCTTAACCTCTCCTTTAAGCGGGTTATCGGCCACGACATGTCTCGATAAAGCACCGTCAGGGGATGGGACAAGCCTCTCCCTTCGGATGTCTCGACAATAATATCCTTTCTTTGATTTGGCCTTAAGGGAATGAATCAAGGCTGTTGCAGCATTAGGCTTTGATGGCTCTTGGGGATTAGCTATTCAGCCATTCAGCCATTCAGCTATTCAGCCATTCGACCCCTTCATCAATGGATGAAGGCTATCTTTATAGAGGAGAGGAGGAGGTTGGGATCCCTACAATAGTGGAAGGGAGGCCTTATCCCTTGGGAGGTTCCCCATAAGGTGGAAACAAGAGGCCAAAGGAGGAAGGCCGTGGTTATTCAGGCGAAACCACTCCTGATGACTCATCCACGAAGTTGTTGTAATCAAAACTTCGCCTCTTTTTTTAAAAAACTTTCCAAAAGCAGATTGGCGCGGGTGCTTAACTGGGAAAGAGCACCAATTGGCGCGGGCTCAGTGTTAATTTTACCCCATTGGCACGAGTACATAATGGGCTACCAGCGCCAAGGAAAAAACAGGTGTTTTTAGGGGTCTGCTTAGGAAATGATCAACAGAAGAAATGTTGTCCTCGTGGAAAGGGATGCAATGATGGTATTTGCAAGGCATGACACTGCTTATTGGTCACAGAAACGACCCTCCAATGGGCGAGATGGGGATTGCAGGGACGGTGACAAATTACTGTGTAACAGATGCCCCCTAAAGCATGAGGCCCGAAAGAGAGAGAGGGGTGAAATGCTTTACGAGAACGTGTCCAACTGAAAACTCCGCCGTCGGAAAACTTGCGTGAATAAGTACAACTGATGTCTCAAATACATGATAGATATGTGGTATGGGCGCAGCCATCCATAACAGAATGTACAATAATCCAGATCCAAGGTATGGACGCAACCATCCAGTGAGGATCGATAAATAGACTCAGGTATGGTCGCAGCCATCCAATCAGTGAGTCATGTAATAATAGTCCGCAAAATCGCAGCCTGGATTCTAACAGACAAAATCTAGGGTCTTGCGCTCCATCTTGACCCAAACAAAGTACAAGTTCAAGCATGCGAATACGTAAGCTGAAGTCGAACATGCAAGAACATCGTCTGATTACCAGCCAATGATGGAAGCTATTAACAGACGCGAGAGGAACCACCAATAATGACAATGGCCCTCAAGGTACTATAGGTACAATCTACGGCATGTGAATCAATGAGCTGGAGTCGAACACCCGTAGAATCACTCGATCGGAGGCCAATGATGGAAACCTCACGTCGAATGCGATGAACCTGCCATTGAGGCATGCAGGCTCCAAGGTACCATAAGGGAGTCTCTAGATCAGCTTCCTGGATAATGAGCTGAAGTCGACAGGAAGTGACCTTGATCGAAGGTGGGCCATAATGTTTCCCACATCATCGACACGAGACAGAGGAACATGATGTTTTTGTGAATCGGGATCAGGCGAGAATCAAAGGAAGGTTGAGATTTGCAGAGGTCAACTTCTCTTGAACATATTGACGGCACGAAAGTGGATTTGGAAATATTTGACATCAAAAGATCATAGGTCATGGTGACGAGGCAATGAGAAGATGAGAGGTCAAAAGGGATCACCCAAACCCACAGAGGCAAGTGAAAAACGAGATGAGATTTCCCCAACCCGACACGAATGCAGACAAGTGCCATGTTCAAGAGCGACATACTGCTGACACGACAATGATTTTGGTTCCATTTTTCCCCACCATTTTGGTGAGTACCTCTTTATTTTTACACAAGCTTGAAGAGGATACCATATGCTTGTCATATAAATCCGTCCTTCGGACGAATCCATCCTAGTACATTTAACGAGCCCTAGGAAGGAGAAACTTGAATAGCATCATGATTGACAATTCTGATGTCATTTAGGTTTAACGAGTCTGACAAAGGAAGAACTCGGCGTCTTTTCATATTTAGAGAGTTTGAAAAGACAGCTGAAAAGTAAACTCCAATGGTCCCTTTTCGTAAAAAGTTCCTCAGATCCGAAAAGGTAGAAAACTATGTCTGAGAAAACCTCCTAGTCGCGATAGGCTAGGGTATTCCTTTTTTGTAAATAATCTATTCCAGCCTGAAAAAGGGCTAAACATATACTGGGTAGATGTATTTTCGCAGCCACTTTAACGAGATCGAAACGACAAGTGACTCGGAAATCTTTTCATGTTTAGAGAGTCAGAAAAGAGATGAAAGTTGACTCCTCCTGGAGGAACGAGTGGTATAAAGGGTAGAAACTGTTTCCGGCAATGGTGGAACTGCTCAAAACAAGATAAAGGTCAAGAGGCTGGCTAACAAGAGCACTCATGTGCTCCGACAGACCTTGTTTCATTTTTTAGGGAGCTTGACACAAGAAAACGAACTGTGCTCCGACCGACCTTATCATAATGAACAAGAAGTCATCGCTTCCAAGAGTTCCACTCCCGATGGAAGGAAAACATCCTGGAAGTCAGAACCCAATGCCCCTAGCACCTGATGCACCACGGCAATATCACTGAGTATAGGCACAGGGTAGGTAGCCACATAGTTGACCTGCGGTGGGGCAGATACAACGGGTGGATAAAAACCAGGAAGGGATGATGGTGGGCCAGCTGCCATATCAGGACCAAAGAATGAAAGTTGATCAATGGTCACGATCCTTCCTTCATGCGGAAAACAGACCACACGAAAAAGGGATGAGACAAGTGCTCCCATGGCATAGGTGTAATCGCGCCCCAAAAGCAGATTAAAATCCAAGGGGCCTGGAACAACCATCACGTCCATATGGACAGTTTTACCTCCCAAAGTAACAGGTAACCTTGGAAGGATCCCCAATGGTTGATTCGTTCTTCTGTTAAATGCCAACATATTCTGCGTAACAGGCGCAAGCGGCGGCGAACCGAAAGCTTGCCAAGTAGTTGAGGATAGAACACTAACAGACGCGCCTTCGTCTATAATGGTGCTAGGTACGACCAGACCAAAAGCCTGTACTGTGATCTCGAAAGGCACATAAGACGGAAGGCGGTATCCTGAAAATCGATTCCAATCAAAGGAAGCGACCAAACTACTTGGAGGGGATACCATCGAATCGAGATGGTCTTCCCCTGATGTTATGGAAGAAGAAGGAGCATCCTCCACGACCTCCATCTCGAAGGTGGGAGGAGTATCCTCTGGGACCTCCATCAGAGGAGGCGGAGGAGCAACTTCTTGAGATATAGGGATAGGAGAATCTTTCTCCAAGTCTGAAGAATCTGAAGAAACCAGAAGGACATGGGGGGTGTGAGATCCACTCTCAATGAAAAAGACCTGGTGCATTGTAGACGGGGCCAGTTCAACCGATCCCACGACCAATGGTTGGTCAGGGATGGATTCCTGAATTTGAATTTCTGAGGGAGCGGGATCGACCAAGGATGACTCTTGACCAATCGTAGGATCAGCTGGTGGAGGACTCAAAGACATCTTCTTATAACCAATCGGGAGGCATGGTGTAGAAACAACTGAGTTTTCCTAAAATCGCTTGGCTTCATCCATGTATGGACAAAGGTGAATGGCATGGTGCCCTTCACACAACTTACAGGGGCTGGTGATCTTACCCTGCTTCTTAGGAGCCTTACCAGCACCAGTTGAAGACGTGCCCCCAACCTGACTCCCAGAAGCCAAGGGCAATGGCAGGGGACCACTGGACCATTCTTCAAGCACCTTGGGAATGCCAGGGCAGTCTCGAAGAAGATGGTCTCCCGTGCACAACATGCAAGGGAACTTGACTTTCCGGGGAGGATTGGAAGGTTTATCAAGAGAAGGCTTCTTAGGCATAATAGCCGCAGAGCTAGCCTCTCCTTTATAGGACTTCTTCTTCTTTGTCTTCTTCTTCTTCTTCTTCTTAGCCACCTGGTTACTCGAATCCAGACTTTCAATAGGCAAAGTAGAAGAGGAGCACGCAGAAACAGGCGAAGAAGGGGAGAGGCCCACCTTGGAATCAACATGATGTTGTTCAGGCGGAGGAACTGATTGACCAGTAGCCGAGACATTCGGGACCACAGAGGTTGAGAACAACCAAACAGGCAACCCAACAGTTAACCCAGGAAGGGACAACGTTGCCATGTAAGGAGCACCAACATTTCCAAAAGGAGGAAAATGACCAAGATTCCCATTGGAGGGAAATCCTTGGTTGGTGAACTCTGGAAAATTTGCCATCAAAAACGATCTTCAGAACAACACCCTAAGGAAACTAACTCTAACTAGGAATATTTCGTGGGCAGTTAATTTTAAAACATTGAAACAAAACTCTATTGTTTCATATTTTAAGAGTCAAGAAACAGGCAAAAGGTGACTCTATCACTTTCAGATTGGAAACAAGCGTGAAAGGACAAGCTCTTGATGATCCTTTCAAATTTAGGGAGTCAGACAGGATCAAAATGACTACTCAGGAATACTAGGCAAAAGGGTGTACCAAATAACCGTGAACTGCAATATACACCTTGGTTTTAATAATGAAAGAGAAATCAACCAAGGACTTTCCGTACCTGCAGGAAATCTCCCCGAATGTTGTGTTCGATGTATCACGGGTATAGGGTGGCAAACTCGGCTTCCTATGGATAAATGATTGAAACCTAGTGGGGTCTCCCTTTATATACGCGACGGTACGGGGAGCACAAGTCCGTACTAGTGCTGTCTAAAGCCAAGAGGCGAATGACAGCTACTAGGTTTAATGACGCCGGAACACGTCTCTAACCTAGACCTCTAAATGTGTCGTTAATGTTTCAATGCTTCCTTAGGTTAATTGAATAAATTTTAAGGTTGATCTTCAATTATGTTTCAGTTTCAAGGCCCTACCGTATGTCATATGACAATCTCCTGTATGCAGCTATATGAGAAAAGAAAACATTCAATTCGATGAATGCTATCTAGTTAAGGGAAGAGCTTCAAACAATGATGCAACAAACAGCAAAATTGAAAATGAAACTTTTCCAAACTAGATGACTTTCACTATCCAAAAGTAATTTCAAACATTCAACGATGCGAATAATGCAATGTAATCTATGCAAAATCCTCTTTTTCGAAAACTATGCAATTGTAATCTATGCACAATTTTCTTTTTCTTTTCAAATGATAAGAATGCACTCAATGCATTTTTCGATGAAATGAGAATCTACTTAATGCATGCTTTCAATGAAAGAGAATGCACTCAAAGCGATTTTTAGTTTTCAATCATTAAACAATGTGATCTAAGTTCAATGATAAATCTCAAAAAATACTTTTCAATGCAATGTGATCTAATGCATTTTAACAAAAATAACACTTTGAGACAAAACTAAATAAACGCAAATATTCTTAATGAAAGACGAATGCAAAAGAGATGTAAACAAACACTAAGAATGCAATCGTTGTTTCAAACACTCTGTAACGAAATCCCTCAAAAGGCGACAAGACATATGAGGTCAAACACAAAGAGGACTTCCAAAGCAAGAGATCAAAACAAGGCATTCATTCCCTTTTACATCAAACAATCATAGCAAGAAGACATCCCAAACAATGAGCAATGTAATCTATGCTCATACAAGGAAAATACCGGAAGGGAAAGACACACTAGTGAAGGATTTAGGGAAAAAGTCTCAATTTTCACACACCCTGAAATTGGCTCGACTTGTACATTGACAACTAGTGCCAACTGGCGCAACTTGCACATTGACAACTAGCGCCAATGGCCAATTGGCGCGGGTTGCTAACTGACAACAAGCGCCAACGCCTGAAAATGAAAAAACAAAGAATTTCTCCCAACCAAGACCAGACTTACCAGTTCAAGCAGAATCTATAACAAACCCAGAAGCAAAGTACTGACCAAAAGAAGCTTCCGAACAAGGGTAAACCCTACCACCTACAAAAAATGGTGCGACTGTCTGGCTGTAATCCGCGCCAGACAAGGGGTGGCGAGTGATGAACTGGTAACCCGCGCCAATTGGCGCGACTGTCAGGGTGGAAACCGCGCCAATTAAGCCAACTATGAAAAGGTGAGAATTCGGAAAAGCAGAGGTCAGATCTGATCCTCTGGAGCTGAACCAAAAGCCAAAAACAAAAAGAGCCAGCCAAAAGAGCCGATCAAGCAAGAAGAATCAAGAAACAACCAAAAATATGAGACAATACTCCAAGTTGTTCAGTCCGTAAACTAAACCGGAGATTGACTGAAGCAGCATTGATCTACTCCGCTAATGCAGAGAAAAAGCGTTTCGAAGGCTATCTGGCTGCACTTCAGGCTCCGTCTATAGCTTACAAATCAAACAACAAGCTGAGTCCCCAGCGGAGTCGCCAAATTGTTGAGGAGGTAAATCCCCTCTGCGGACAGAGGCGATCCCTACTAGCCCAGATCGGGTCTAGCAACAATCAAACATGCTACAGTGCAGGTTCCTAATTGCAAATAAACCGACTTGCGAGGAAGGCTTACCTGGAATCCAATGCTGTCGTTTGTAGAAGAGGTGGTGCTCCCGTTCCTTCGCCCTGGCAGATCACAATCCTCACGATCTCCGTGATCGGACACTTGCACATGCAAGAAACAACACAAACGCAAGCATAAAATCCAGTACATACAACTATATGTCAGTCGAAGAGGACATAACTCATGAACATTGTTAGCCACCTATAATATTTTGTTATACCAAAAGGTGGCTAAAACTTTTTGGAGCCTCCAAGGAAAAAATTTTGTCACTAAAAATTGTTGGCTCTTGAAGTCTCTCTAAGGCCTCATGCCTCTGTCCAGATCCCTTATTGCTGTTTACATCCTAAAAGCCTCTGAAATCCTTCAAAAATCCCAAGTTAAATACTGCTGCAGAACCCCTTGGTCCCCTTCCTTTTCTTCCTCACTAACCTCATTTTTTATTCTCCATTTCCCATGAAAAACCCACAATTTCATGTTTCTCCATTTCCATTTCATTAAAATCCCTTTTATAAGGTTAAAAACCCACTTTTTAACCTTACCGAAACCTTCATTTCCTTCAAGAAACCCTTCAAAAACCATGAAAATACATGTTTTTATGTATAGGACTTAAGCCCCTCGAGATTAAGCCCTTAGCCCCTTTCTTCCATACGCCTGCACCCTGGAACCAAGTTTTAACCCTTTGGCGCTTATCGCAAAGCGCAAATCACAGAATTTGAAATTTTTTATTTTTTAAACTAATGCATCGCAAATATGTGCGCTGCGATCCATCGTAGATCGCAGATCGCAATTTTTAGTTTTCCTCCAAAGAGCCATCACAAATATTTGCGCTGCGATCCATCACAGATCGCAGATCGCAATTTTCAGTTTTCCTCCAAAGAGCCATCGCAAATATTTGCGATGCGATCCATCGCAGTTTCCGCCCATCGCATAATCGCAATATCGCATTTTCTCTCCGTCGCATAATCCGCCATCGCGCTTTCCACTTTTGCGATTTGCGATCAGTCTCGTCGGGCCCACCATACGATCCCCTCGCCGCTCATATAAAATGCGCCTTTTTCCTTTGTAAAATTAAAAAACGTCATATTGTATTGTTTACAAAGGTTTTTTCGCTGCCTTCTCCCAACCGTCGATCTTGCGCGATCAACGGCTTAGATTTTATCTTTTTTTCACCATTCTATGATTTCTCCAATTAAGCCCGACTGTTAGATGATGCCATCCAATGGCCCTGCTTCCTCCGCACATCCTCCAATGTAGTTTAACCTATAAACACAGGATTTCATAACTTTTGTTTGTATTTTGTAGGGTTTAACGTTTTTCGCTATATTCAAATGAAATTCGAAAGATGAGGGTGACGACCCTCCCTCCTTCGATTTATCAAAGGAAATCATTCGTAGGTGTCAAATTCGTGTTTTCATCAGTGTTTCATGAGGCATTGATGCCGTATAACCCTGCGCAGCCCTGTGTAACAGCTAAGCACCAAGAATCCGGCACAGTCAAAGAGTATCAGCTGTAGAAGACCATAAATGTGCCAACACAGAGAATTGAAGACAGTTTTACGGGGATTACGGCTAAGACTGTTATCAAAAGCCTAATCCCCCAATCTAAAACACAGTCTGCAGAATACCTAAAGTGTTTTAGTGACAGCAAACCCTCCATCGCCACAAAAAGGAGGCGAATTGATTCCTCCCAGCAACTAAACGCCACCTGTTGCCTCAAACCTTTCAAACCAGGGCCGAAGTTATTGCAAAGGAAGATGTTTTGCCTCAACGCAGCCAGGGAGTTACTTCTGCAAGGAAATCGATGCAGAAAATATCTACAGAGTTACTCCACACGGCACACAGAGCCTCAAAGTCAAATTAAGCTCCCGTCGATCTTTGATATTTATTGTAAACAGATAATACAGCGATCCACCTGTAAACTTCTCCATCGAGCCCCTCAAAGGGGCGAGAAGTCTTGAATCTGTATTTATTGTCTTAAAAGATCTTATCTCAGATCTTTTCCCCTCAGTCTTCTATAAATACTTCAGTAGAAGATGAGAAGTTGTTGGTTGTTGGTTGCTGTTTGATCACAAGTTGTAACATTGAAACTCTCTGAAATAAATATACAAGTCTGTTGAAGTTGAAAAACAAATTGAAGTCTTGGATGTCTTGATGATGTTGTTGCATGCCCGTTCCTGAGAAGGCTCTATCATTGGATTCATGAGCTTGGTTGTTGGTGAAGTATTCTAACTATTTAATGTTTTCTCCTGTTTTCATTATGTTTCATAATCTCTTACTACAGTAGTTTGAAAGTTTTAGGCTAAGAAATGACTCCTGGAAGCACCTTAGACCTGTTCATCCTTCACTGTTTTATGTTTTCTTCTGCTGAAGTATTTTAGAGGCTTTAAACCTTCTCTTTAGTCTTCATGCTTTTTTATTTCCTTGATAGCTCAAATAGTTGGTTTCAGCATGATTTATGGTTCTCCCTGCTTGTCTGCCATCACTTGAAAGTTGTTATTGAAGTCTCCCTTTTAAGTACCATTGTCTTAAGTTAATCAAAGAGGTCGGTTTTGATCTTACCCTTTGCCCCTGCTTGAACATTTGTTTTGAAGGTCTTTATAGTTGCAAGCATAGATGTTATTTAGGTGTTCCCTCTTCTATGAATGCAGCTATCAGTGAATCTTTTATGTTTTCTAAGTCCTTTAAAATAAAATCTTTGAGGAAATAGGGAGTTCCCCGAATCTTAGATTTCATTTTAAAAGTTGTCTTGAAGTCATTATTTGCTTAAAGAATGTTTGTAGAATTTATGGTTAGCCATGTCTATCAAATATCTCTTGATTGTTAAGTTATTTTTTCAAGTTCCCTTTGTTGAGAATTAAACTTCTCTTTCCAAATCATTAATGTTCATCTAATTCCAAAACAAAGGATCCTGTGGCCAAGTTAGATTTTCCCTTTGATATCCCATATCCATTGATGAGTTTGTCATGACCTTATTTTGACTCCATAGCCCAATGAACCGGATACTTTTTCCTTTCTGTCTATCTTTCCTAGACCTTTCATATTCTGCTGTATCAACTCAACCCAACCAAACAAACATCTGCACTTAATAACTAGTCTAAAATCCATAACCAAAGCAAACAAGATAAACGCAAACAAATATTTGAGGAGATCCCTCTTTGAGAACAGGAGGACTAGATCCTGGAACTCTAAAGATTGGTTCTAATGTTGCCCTGTCTTTTGATTTGCCAAATCACAAAACACGGATACTCAACAAATTTTATCAAGAACAAGAGGGAACCATAACCGATAGTCGCTTATCATTAATGAGTCAAAAGAAGAATACAACCATAGCTTCGACGCGGCACTCTCCTTTGGCGGGTCGTCAGCAAAACATGTCTCGATAAAGCCTGTCAAGGATGGGACAAGCCTCTCTCTCCGAATACTTGACAATAGTCTCCTTGCTTGGATTTGGCCTTAAGGGAATCAAGAAGGCTCTTGCAGCATAAGGATGTGAAAGCTCTTTGGAACTTGGGAACCCAAAGACTAGCTTGACTAGCTATTCACCCATTCACGAGAGCTCCCTTCAATGGATGAAGGCTATTTATAGAGGAGAGGAGGAGGTTGGGATCCCTACAATAGTGGAAGGGAGGCCTTATCCCTTGGGAGGTTCCTCATAAGGTGGAAACAAGAGGCCAAAGGAGGAAGGCCGTGGCTATTCAGGCGAAACCACTCATGATGACTCATCCACGAAGTTGTTGTAATCGAAACTTCGCCTCTTTTTTAAAAACCTTTCCAAAAGCAGATTGGCGCGGGTGCTTAACTGGGACAGAGTGCCGATTGGCACGGGTTTAGTGTTAATTTTCCCCCATTGGTGCGAGTACATAACGGGCTACCAGCGCCAAGGAAAAAACAGGTGTTTTTAGGGGTCTGCTCAGGAAATGATCAGCAAAAGAAATGTTTTCCTCATGGAAAGGGATGCAATGATGGTATTTTCAAGGCATGACACTGCTTATTGGTCACAGAAACGACCCTCCAATGGGCGAGATGGGGATTGCAGGGACGGTGACAAATTACTGTGTAACACTATATATTTGCATATGTTGTTGAATAATGTTGTAAATATGAATATTTTAAATTTTTTATGGGGCTAATTTAATATGTTAATGATGAAATGAAATTATCAAGGAAAAGAACAATATAGTTCTTAATAAAAATTAACATGGTATCAGAGTGATTATAAATAAATTTCATTAAGATCATCCCTGCAAAGACACCTTTCATGGAAGCAAGAGAAGATGGAGGAGACCTAAAAGAATACTAGGGTTTGAAAGTAATGCTAGGAAATTTGTGTATTAGGGTTTGATGGATATCATGAGGTTAGGGTTTGAAAGAAGCCCTGGATTATGAAAAATATTGGAGATATGCATTTACAAAATTTAGCATGATCAACGTGAAGATGTTCAAGCAATTATGACAGATTTGGTGTAGCCTTGGATGGGATAGTCTTAATTAGGCCTTGTTTATTAATGAAGTTGATGAGTATATTGAAGGAAACACTATTATATGGTCAATGGAGAGTCATGAATTTTCAAGGTTGGTTCAAGAGGGAATTGATCTCCTCTTGTTAAATGATAAGTATCTTTTTGATTTATGTTACCTCTTTGTGATTCTATTCTTGTTTGAGTTTATTTCTTTGATTATTGATTATATATATATATATATATATATATATATATATATATATATATATATATATATATATATATATATATATATATATATATATATATATATATATATATATATATATATATGATATCAGATACTTTAACCTCTTTAACCTCCTGATGAGTTGTGATAAGTGGATCCTTCTTGAGGATCATGGCCAGTGTAGGAATAACTAACACTGCAAAAGGAAAAGAGGCACTTGATGAAAATTTTACAAAGTTCTATAGGTGCCTATGTCAAATAAGAAGGTGCATGTGTATTTGAATACTACAAGCTATTTATGATACATTATTTCAATGTTATGTTTTAGCCGCAACATTGGATGGCTAGGTGTTAGTATGATTCTTTCGTCGTAAAAGATCACTTTAGCTACGCATAACAAATAGCCCTAACATCGATTATGGCTGCAAAATATCTTTAAGTTTGCTGCACAGATTCAGATCTAAGCACAAAATACATTAAACAGATAAAATATAATATGGCTCCATGCATCCAATAGACAAGACAAGAACAATGTGTTTAAAAGAATGTTTTATATTATATTAAAGAATGGGGCACCTGAGAGGAAAACAAGAAAGGTGTTTTCCGGTTCTCCTCAATGGGATGGGTTCTTGAAAGTCCTCAGTGTTTTAGATCTAAAATTCCTCTCTCCTATTGATATGGAAAACCCAAACAAACATAGAACTCAATGGGAGCTCACAATGCAAAAAATGGAAATGGTGACCAAGAATAGATCCAGAGTGATCTAATGCAATGGAGGTGACTAATGAATGGGGAAAACCCTTCTATTTATAACAAAATATTGGGGTGTTCTAGAACTCGGTGCATGAATAAAATATTATTAATCAAATTCTAGAATCACCCTTTAGGAATATTTTATTGTATTTGTTGGAGGGAAAAGGTCTTCTGACTTGGGTCAATTCCTTTATTTATAAACAATAAATAAATAAATCATTTATTTATTATTTTAGGGAGATGGTGGGAATATAATTAAATAAATAATGATTTATTTAATTATTTAAAAATGATTTAGTCAAATTTAACTAGGAATATTATTTAAATAATGATTTGAATAACTTATTCCTAGGAAACAATTAAATAAATAATGATTTATTTAATTAATTTCCTTGTTTTGGGTTAAATATGACCAGGAAATATAGACAAATGTTATTTTACATGGTGAAAGCAATTTTACTTAGGGTAAAATTGGTCTTACATGGTGTACTTGGGTTCATCTAATGATAATGAATTAGATGACCAAAAAAATGGTGTAACAGATTGCCCCCCAACGTACGAGTGTTAGGAGAAAATCATATGACCGAAGTACATTGTAAGAACTCAATCACTAGGAATGATGAGGGAAATGATAGAGAGAAATGTAAGGTAGTCTAATGTGCTAAAGGACTAGACCCGGAGGAGACGAGACTTACAGGTGCAACAAGTCTCTAGGTGATGAAGTAGTACCAGTGTTAAAGGCAGCGGGGGAGGCATACCTATGCCCGCTGATACAATAGTACAAAAAATAAGGCGCCCAGAAAACCACGGAACGCAATAATGAGCATGTGCTGGCCTAAACATGAGCCAGATAAATAAAATGATGGATCCCAGATACATGCGATGCCTGGAATAATCGTCAGGACTTATACAAGAAGATTTTAGTACATGAGATACAAATATACCCAAATGCCCCCTACACACGGGGAAGGGCTCACAAAATCTGACTGATATATGCGAATCAAAGAGGCGCTGCGAGCGGATGAGGCCGATATCATCAAATGAGAGGAGTTGCATCAAGGGCGGGAATGAAGAAGTCATCCGGGCATGTGGGGGGCTACCTGTAGGGCCACCCCCTCATGAGGGTTGAGACATCTCACACACGCTCGGGAATCACCAATAGTTGCTGCTGCATCACTGGACCATCAAGTGTATAGATCACGATCATGTTGATAAGAGCTCAAACCAAGGTACACTGCCCCCCAGACCTGGCTTCTGGAGTAAATGAGCTGATGTCGACAGAAGTAGGTCCGCCATAGGTGAGGCAATAAGGGAACCCCAACTAAGGCACGAGGGAAAATAGTAGAGCGACGAACAGATAGACACTAATGATGATGATGGAATGGGGGATACGGAGGAGTGGTTGGACAACTTCCCTTGTTAGAGCATAAAGGGTATGAATGGCTTGGCAGCGACTGACACAATATCAGGAGGGATAGGGGACAAGGGTACTAAAGGCCATAATGTGCGACATGAGAGAGGGACCAAGCAAGAAAGGATGGATGACGATAGCGGGGTACAAAGGGACTCGGAATGGACTCCATGAATGTGAGGGTGACTCGACTCAAATGCTCTAAACAAGGGCGACTCGATGGTGCTGCCTTATAGTAAGGGTCCAATGGGGGACCATAAAAGCATGAGTACAATAGGGTAGCTCATGATGAAAATCAACATGAACGAAGACGAGTAAGGAGGCAAAGTGGTGCCCCAAGTACAAGTTTCGTGAGTGAAGAATTTCGATTTTGAGAAGAGGTTAATAGACCCTTCATGGACAAAATGTGTCCTAGTGAAGTATCAAAACATGGAGGGTTGTGGAGCTGGACAAAAATTTTGATAAAATTTCAGAGGGTATGCTGACACCTTAGCTCCACAATGGAAGTGGAATGAGAAAAAATGTATAAATCTAGATCCTTCAAAATCCTAAAACACAGTCATCTATGTTCTCATTATTTTCGCTCCTCTCACTATCTAAAATAGCCTTAGATTAGGATTTTATTTTTCTTGACATGTTATGGAGGGTAATGTGATAGGAATGTAGATGGGCATGGGGGTGTATGAATGTAGTTTGTGTGATAGGCTAGGGTTTAGGTTTGAATAGGTTAGGGTTTGGATTACATAGGGTATGGATTTTACAAAATAATATTTATTTTTTTAATATGTGGACAGTGGAGAGATGGAGAAGTCATAAAATACATATAAAAACAATTTAAATCTAATCCAAAACAAGCAAAATATCGAGACTTACCTTGTGAATTAGCCAACACCAAAGAATGAGCTCGAAGGATGGAGGGTTTGTAGGGTTTTGGGCTTCCAAAACACTGGAACTGACCACCTACAGGAGCTTAACAATGTCCCTCTCCAATATACAGAAGCGTAACAAAATTTTCTCACCACGCAAGAGTGTAACACTTGAGCTTTCCTCACACACAAAAACGTAAAAATTGTGTTTCTTTCCAACATGACAGGAGCATAACAATGTTTCTCTCACAACTTATGAGCGTAAAAAGGGTTTTTAACCTCCATAGAAACGTAACAATGCTTCTTTTTCTTACCCACAAGAGTGTAACAAAAGGCTTTCACTCCCACATAAGCTTAACAATGAACACAATTAATGAGAAAACAAGCCTCAAAAGGGTAACAAAGGAATTTTTAATTCTTGGATTTGGAGTTTAAAAGAGTGAAGGGTTACTTTGTTATATGTGGAAAGGGTAACAATGAATAAACATGAAGTTCACTCACCCTTTATAAGCTTTAAAAACCCTTACCTTTTCACTTTGATGCTTACAAAAACATTTTTGACCCTTGCATGATTTTGAAAGTGACTTTTTACTCCTTCACATGGGATGAAAGAAAAAAAATTGATTTCCTTCACTCTTCTTCACTTTTGAAATGAGCTTTTTAAACTTTCTTTGAAACTTGGAGGATGACATGTTGGTTTTTTAAAATGAGGTATGAAGATAGAATAACACTTTTTGAACCCTTTGACATGAAAGGTGACTTTTTGGCTCTTTTAAGTAAGATGAGAGGACAAAGTTAACCCATTTTTCATTCCTTGACCTTCTTGGGCATTTAAAATGAGACATTGAGAAAAATTTTCTCCTTTTCATGATACAACAAGACTGTTATTAAAAACTTTGAAATATTTCACCTTTGGGCTTTCAAATTGGATAGTGACTCTTCAAAACAAATAACATGTCTTTGAAGCTTGAAATGACATTCTTTCGTATTTGACTAGGAGAGTAGGTCAAAATGACCTCCCTTGGAGCTCTGATAGTGGATGATGACTTTTTAATCTTTAAAAGAGGCAATGAGACAAAGTTATTCAATTTTCATGAAACAGTGAGACAAAGATGAGATGTTTGAAATTTTTTCTTGAAATTTGAGACATATGAAACAAGAAATATGGCTTTATTTGAATTTCACAAACTTGCTTTCTCCTTCATTATGGTTTCATGGATGAAATGGAGGATTACTGCCTTATGTTCAGTGAAAATTTGAAGATTTTTCCAAACGCAGGGCGGAACCTATACTTGACCTATATGAGATGGAGTGACCTAACCCTAGACCTTTTGAATGATGATGATGGATATGGTGACCTTGAAACTAATGATGGCGATGACCTTGACAATGGCGATGATAAATTAAATGAAGGAGCAACATACATGGTTTATCCTTCTTCTGTGACCAAAATTATTTATGAGAACTGGTTCGAAAAGGTAAAAATTATGACATATGAATTAATGGAAAAAAACTGAAAGAGTCATTTGATCACTAACATACCTGGGCTAATAGCCTCAATACCAACTTCTATATCAAGTGGGGTAATTTCTCTTATAGAAGGATGCCATTTGGGTTGAATAATGTTGGTTCTACATTTAAAAGGGTGATGGATATAGCATTTAAGGGCCTCTTACAACATACTATGGTTTTCTACTTGCATGATGTCATTTTTTTCTCCAAACACACATCTGATCATCCACGCCACCTAAAGCACATATTTAAAATTTGTAGGAAATATGGGATATCATTAAACCAAAGGAAATGTAATTTTGAAATAAAGAGAGTAAACAACAAAAACACAACTACAACTATTGAAATAAAACATACATGAATTTATACAACATAAAACAACTAACTATGTAGCTACAATTGCCTTACAACTACTCGGACTGTGCATCTGGACTATGCATAGTATCAATTTATACAAAAAATAAGTCGGTTACATATATTTAATAAATTAGTTTTGCCTCTTCAAGTTCTAATGAATCTAGGTGGTGTTGCCCCCTCGAAAATAAATAAGACATGGTGGTGGTGCCTCTTCGAGTATGAGCAGGTCATGGCGATGATAGTGAGGTAGTGTGCAGTGAGGCGATGCATGTGCGTTGTTGGGAGAAATTATTTCCAACACTCCCCCTTAATTATTAATAACAACTTAACCATGGCTCAACACAACTTAAACATGTGTGTTGTTCTAAGTCTCAGCTAGGCTTACAATGATTCAAAAAATTTGACATCAAATCTTTAGCTAGAGTTATTTTTCCTTTTCTTCCAGATCCTGTATCTTATGAATGGCTTCATATTTTCCTGTTTGGTGTAGGTTTCAAATTTCAGTTTCTTCATTTATTGTTTCATCTCTTCCATAGTTAATTTTTTTTTTATCATAAAAACATAGAAAATCATTTCAGGGTGTCCATGGATTTCCTTTACCTCTTTAGAAATATGCCTGTATGTGGACTACTTCCATATATGTTCTTCTATATTTTGTTCTTTATTATCAATCTAGTCACAATCCATCTATTGCAACATAAGTTCATAATAAAATTGATCTCTTCAGAACTCCAATACATAAAAATTTCATTGACATTTTCATTTTTAACTTCATCCATGTTGTCTTCAACATTCATTGTTGTAAATTCTATGCAGAAATCAACAACACATGGTGTTTCAACCCATACTTCAAGGAACTTTAATTATTCATCATATTTTGTTGTTTTTTCTCGGTTGCAACTAAAATTTTCACACACAAAATCAATGTTAAGTTTATATGGAAAAACATATTCAGAACCATATTGGTTATGTTCATTCTGCACTGGAATGAGAGATTTTTTCTCTTCTTATTTTTTTGACTTTTTCGATGCCTCATAAGCTTGATTCTCCACCTCTACTTTTGCAAACAGGTTTTCTTCCACTTGTTTTCTAGACACAAGTGGGATTATCTCACCAAACAACAACATATTAGTAAGATGTTTCTTTTGCATCATCTGCAACCACTCATCACTAGTGAATTGTTATTTGTCAAAATTAACATTAGAAATTTCAATTATTGGATCCACTGAATCAGTTGTTTCTCCATTAGTAATATTGAGGTTATCTTCCATATCGCCCCCGAAAAAAATGTGATTTTCAATATGCACCCCTGTAATGCACAAACTTCACCAAAAACACTGTCATGCTTCACAAAACACCAAATAATTTTTGTAGACTCAAAGGCATTACAAAGCCCTAAACACTCTCGAATTAAAAACGTCTATTTTTTATAATTCTCCTTTTAAAATATCTTCACATAAAATTCTTTATAAAACTTCCTACCATGCAGCATACACTTTTAAAAATTTATCACCAAACTTTTCACACTTAATAGACTCCTTTTTTAAAGAAGCCCTTCAAATATTCTCGCAGCCTTTAATTAAATATTTCATAATCATTTAATATCTTGCCTACAAATGAATTTTAAAAAAATATATCCCTTTTAATAAGATTCCATAGCTTAAAACCTTTTAAAACCCTTTTTATTTTTTGAATAAAAAAAACTTTCAAACCTTTCACTTGTGTGGCTACCACGGTTGCTTCAAAGTATTTCGACGTGAAGAATAAGTTTTGGCTACGACTGTCACTCAATTCAAAATAAGAATAGGAAAAGATTTCAACAATTTTCGCTTTTCTCCGTGAATCTTTTTTGATTCAAAAAACTTTACTTTTTGAATCATGATCACCGCAGACAGGAGAACTTCAAATCGTGTTTTGATGTCTGGACGCAACATCCACACTCATTCGTGTTCTCACGCTTCAAATCCAAGACTGCAGATCTATCCCATAGCTAAAAAAATGATGGCCAGTCCACAATTCAATCCTTTCACACTTCGGGTGGGGGATTTACACAAGCTACTTTGATGGCCTTCAAACACAAAGACAACTGCTACACAAATTCAACAGAAATATTCAAGAAGCAGGCATGAAATAGTGAGGCACAAAGTCTCCGACTCTTTACCCTAGCTTGGATTCACACAAATTTCACTCAGCACGCAACTTCACCACCACCAGTCACATCCTCGGCCTCCAGCACTCCACGCCCACGCTTACTACAGGCTCAACGGACAACGGGTTTAATCTTCTAACTCTGCTTCCTCCTCAAGCCAGACACGACGGAATCTTTACTTCACACGGCCAAAGACCTACAATCTCAACCACTTTATAACAGTATCTCCTCATAGCTCACCTAATCTTTGATACCAATTGAAATACATAGTATAGCGCTCTGATACAAGATGAAGGTTCACATTCAAATAGTGGTGGCTATACACAGCAAAACTAGTAAAAAACAAATTCATCTCACTAGATATGATACCAGATGAAAGAAATAGAGAAAAAATTGAAAACACAACTATGACTATTGAAATAAAACAGACATGAATTTATACAACATCAAACAGCTAACTATGCAGCTACAACTTCCTTACAGCTACTCAGAATGTGTGTCTGAACTATGCATCATCTCAATTTATATAAATATTAATTCAGTTGCATATATTTAAAAAATAAGTTTTTCCTCTCCGAGTTCCAGTGAATCTAGGCGGTTCTTCCCTCTCGAAAATCAACAAGACATGGTGGTGGTGCCTCTTCGAGTATGAGCAGTTCATGGCGGTGATGGTGAGTTGGTGTCCAGTGAGGCAGTTGGAGTTCGTTGTCGGGAGTAATTATTTCCAAAAAAATATTAGTAGATGAAGGAATCTTTTTGGGACATGTGATGTCCAAGAGAGACATATTTATCGATGTCTAATATTTAAAGGTATCACATAGATACCTCACCCAAATAATAAAAAATCCATGCAATCCTTCCTAGTGAAGATAAATTTCATCTGGATATTTGTTTTAGGCTTCATATATATTTTCAAACCCCTACCAAAAATGATAAAGGATGTATAGTTCAAATGGATTGCTACAGAAAAGGGGGATTTTTCAAAAATCAAAGATGTTATAACACATGCTCATGCTCTATACATTCTAAATTTTAATAAGGAATTCTCACTATATAAAATTTCCTCTAACAGACAGATGATCAGGGGAATGAGAGGCTCATTTCATTTATGAGTATGAGGTTACAGGTTCTTAAATTAAAATACCATAAAATTGACAAACATTCCGATGCTATATACAAGGTATTCAATCAATTTATGTTATACATCTTGAAAAGTCATGTTAAAGGTTTTATTCCACATCCCACAATAAATCCATTATTTATATACAAAGAGATGGGGAAAAAAAAAGGTAATTGGATGTCTTCTCTTCCAGAGTACGATAAGGAGTTCAAGTCATACCATACCATAAAATCCATGGACTATGTAGACACTCTGAAAAATATTTGGACCCTGATAATGAAGAAGACGAAGACTACAAGAATGAGCTATCTATGTACTCATGTGAAACTCTTTTTATTCCCAAACATGAAGACTCATGGTATGAATATTTAAAATAAATATATGAAACATATAGCACCATGTATGTACACCTTGACCCTAATAATAAAATATTAGTTAGACATAATGTTACATAATATGAACTCATCCATGGGGTTCTCTAACAAAAGCACCATAACATAGTCTTGCTTCACTATTTAGAAATATTTGATGTCAAAAAATTTTACTCTAAAATGCATGAAAGGCCCGCTAGAAAAAAATACTTCGCAAACAATACCACATCAAACAAAATCCTCAAACCAAGATATTACTAGCAAAAAATATTTAAACACTCCCACACTTATGCCAAGAAATTCCCAATCTATAAAAAGTATGCTAGCCAAGAGAAAAGGTTTTTTATACCTTTGCAACATGTGATGGTGGAGGAACCATTTCAAAAATGGGGATGGGATGTGATTGGTTAAATTTATGCTTACACTTCCAGAAAACATCAATACATACTAACAACCACAACCTATTTCACCTGGTGAGAAAAAATTGTATCATTAACTATAATTAGCAACCAATTAGTCATTCAATTCCTAGAACAACATATCATAACTAGATTTGGGGTTACTAGTTCTCTAGTTTTCAATAATACCACATGTTTTTATCTCTTAAATTTACTAAATTTGCAAAACCTAAGGAATTATATTGTGACACTCTAGCAAATATTACCCACAAGGAAACAAATTGTGTGATTCTAGAAACAAAAATATGATCTTCTTTTTTGAAGTGAACTATGCCTAATCAATGGTAAACTTACATAACTCCATTTCCAATTCACTATTGGAAAATTGAGTCACGCCTTTTCTATTCTTGGGAAATAATGTTATGAAACCAGCTCCCAAAATAGAAGAAATTATAGATCAACGCCTTAGAAATCAACCGCTTCGAGGGAACAACCTTTTTTACATTACATAAATGAAAACTTCTTGGATGATTCAAATGAAAAAACCTCCTTTCTATATATAGGAGTCCATGGGGTCCCAATGTAATCCTAGTCAACCTATCAATAATAATGTAAGGGCACAACAATAACATTAGTGGGGTTTTATGGGGCACAATAATAACAATATGGGGACTATAGGGATACAACAATAACAATAAGGGGGCTACACTAATAACAATAAGGGACCTACACTAGTAATATAGGGACTTAACATGCCCCTCTCCTTCAAACAAGTTTTGTCCTTAATGCTTTATTATTTCTTGATGCTTATGTATAAAATTATCATCCTCCCATATGGAATCGTCAATGGGTAAGTTCTTCCACTTGCTGAGATACTCTGAAATTGATCGATTTCATAGTTTTCAAGTTCTTGTTTCTATGACCGCTTCAGAACTTCTTTCACTGCGATGTTGATCTTCTTGTTGTTTCATTCAATTCTACACCAAATTTAGGTTATCCTTTGAGAGGTGGAGAACTTATTGTTTGTAATATTCCTAAATTAGCACACAACTAATTGGAATATTAAAATTTTGATTTTTCTATTAGATAGAGGAATAAAAGGGTATGGAGACCCATAAATCTCATTAGTAGGAATAAAGACACTCCTAGTGTGAATGGAGGTCATCTAAAGAGCTGGATTGAAGACCCTTAGGTGTGAAAAGGGGCCGGAGCATGAAGACTGGGTCAAATTTGACCAAATCAAACAACATTGTTATGGAGGAGTGGCATTCATGGTGGGACAACACAGTTTTGGAGGGAGATTGAATGCATGGAAGTAGAAACCTAATTTAGTGGGGCCAAGGGTAAGGAATCTCATCACTTATATAAGGAAGAGGATTGAAGCCATATGGGGATATGTTTTTGAGATTATTATTTTGATATGGTCTATTTAGACTTGATGCTCTCTTCAGTTGTTTCACTAAGATTGCATGTGATGTTTAGCACAAGGTGTTCCTGGTTGGTAATCCCACCTCTTCCATTGAGAAGCTCTTGGAGGAGTCTTGCACTACATTGAACACTATCTAGCATTAGGAAAAGCTCCATCTTTTTTCTACAACATAGTTTTTGCAGAGTATTGTGTTGTGTTGCAGGTTGCAGCAGTGGAGGATTATATTGGGTGTCTTAAAAGCTATTTTTGCAGTGGAGGAAGGTTTCCTTCCATTGGAAGGCCAGTAAAGAAGCCCCTTGGGATTTATTGACATATTTGGCATCAGGCCAATGATTATTTAACCCCTACAACACAGTTTCAGTCCAGATCTGCATTATTTTAGGGAGGATTTGCATGGTTGGTTGTAGTGTCAACTTTGGGAGGTGATTTCTTCAGTGGAGTAGACATTATTTCATCTGGAGGATCTATTGGAGAAGATTTGTAGGATTTTACATCAGCTTCATCCATATCTTCTCATTTATGTTGCTGCAACATACCTTCAGCCCTAGGGCTGCAGCTTATATTGGCACATTGTGTGCGTTTTCCAAAAACCCTCTTGGGTTGCCTTGGAAAGTTGATCTAGTGCCGAGATCTATATGTGTAGTATCTATTGTGGCCTATATCAGTATTTTTGTATCATTGTATGATCTCCAACTGTAGTTATTCTTAGTATGACTGTGTTGTAGCATCTCTCTGGCATTTTGTATTGTAGCAACAACTCATATTTGGGGGTGAATGTTTATGGGAGGCTTGTTTCCTCATTTCATATGATTTATGCCTCACTATTTTGTACTGATTTGTTGTTATTATACATAATGTTATGGCTCCATATTGGTCTCTAGTATTGATGTGTTGATTTACCTTGCTATTTACTTGTTTATGCACTATATTCCTGCTTTCCCCATTTGGGAATATTACAGTGGTATCAAAGCATAATATTGGCTTAGCCTGTGGATCTCAGCCATTATGTTATCAAGAAAATAAGAAAAAGGAGAAAGAGATAAAAATGAGGGAAAGAATGAGTTTTATCTCATCTCTTCAAATCTAAGAGGGACCTCACCAAGGAGGTAAAGCGAAGAAAGGTGGAGAAAAACAATGAAACCACATTAGGGTTTCAAGATGAGGAAGGTCCATGTACTTCCTATCAGCAAAAGGAAGATCTGGTATTGCATAGAGCTCCAAAGAGACATACTATGCCCTTTTCTTTTGAATAAGAAGATAAGAGGCATGGAGATGGAGGACACTTAGATCATGAGATCCTAAGTGAGTATCTTGCAAAATACAAATCTCAAACAAGGGCTTTCAAGGAGAATCTAACTCTCCCACAGTTCATCCATCTCAAAGAAGAAAGAAGACCTTGCATCAATAGATTTCTATTGTCTACATTTGATGGGTCATCTACATGCACAACAAGATATTGGGCAATGAATTTGGATACATTCTTCCTACTACATCTAGTGGTAGAAAAAGAAGTTGTTGAGATTGTAGTGCTGCACCTTGAGGGTGAAGAAAAAATTTGGTGGTTCAGCCATTTGAGTCATGAAAGAGTGAATGCATATGCATATTTTACTCAAAGGTTGATCAAGAAGTTTGACAAGAAGAAATTAAAGGAGAAGGAACTTTCACCACCACTTGCTGCAGGAGCACTTGCATCAGGAGAAATAACACTTGCACCCTTGCAAAGTGGTCTTGATATCTTGACATTTAGAATCCCATGCACTATTATGGAGATGCATGAGGAGGAGGAGACTTGTACCAGCATTGATGTAGCCATAGAGGGGCATCCATCACCATCATTATTTGGGGAAGTCATCAAACCGGACGAAGGAACCCTTGTAGCAATACAAGATGTTCCCAAGCAAAACCAAGGTATGGAAATGTTTCCACTTTCTATTATTTCAGCACATCTTATGGAGAGTTGTGGGAATATGCCACTGCATGACCTAGGTTCAAGACACACTACTGATTTGGAGCAGCAAACTATCACTGCACTGAGGAGCCTTGAATTTTTCAAGGAGGAGATGTACATTCATCCTAGTGTGTCATTGTTGAGCTGCACACAACTCTTGGGGTTGGAATGTATATTTTTGGAGGATAGGATGAGCATTGTCATAAACAATACAATGTAGAACTATATGTTCATCATTGAACATGATATTGAGACAACAAGTGCACCATCATGGAGATTAGCAGCACTATCAATGAGCAGCAGTGATGAGTTGGGGGCCCAACTGATATTGAGACATTCTGATTACCAACACACTTGTGTAGCAGTAGATAGGTAGATGATTGATGAAAGGAATCTTATCTTTAATTTTTGTGATGGATCTTTCTTGATGAGAATTTCATAGCTCAATGAGAATATTTTTCTTTCAACATACTTGGATCCTTATGATTCAACATGGTCATTAATAAGTGGTATTCATTTGGAGATCTTCGGTAGATTGGATTTCAAAATTCCATGAAATGAAAAGATAGAAAGCAGATTTGGGAGGATGGTATTCTCCATTGGAGGGATACATATTTTGAGCATCATAGTAGACACTCACCATTGGTTGGATGGGTGATGTTGATAAGAAAGAGGTTGGAGAGCCACTTACATATCTATGACACAGGGCAAAAGGAGGTAAGGTTGTGTTGGCTACTCTTGAAAGAGTTTGGTCATCATGTGACACATTCTATTTCAAGGAGTATATTGTTGGATGGGACTTGGCATGGGATTTGCATCATATGGAAGCAAGTAGTTTGGGTGCACTATGTTGATATGGCATTCTTCATGTCAATCATCATGTTTTAACCTCATGATTTGTATGATGGAGGTGTGAGGAGGAAACAAGAGATATTGTTTCTTGGCTACTCTTGGGAGAGTATGGGTTGAATTTCTCCCATAATTTTCATGATATTTCAGGAGAAAGGGATGGAACAATTAAAGTGAAAAGAGGCTACCCTTCAACATTGAAGGATCACGAGGTACTTCCACATATGAAGGAGTCTCCCACATATAGTAGCATGATGGTGGATGAATTTGGAATATGGAATGTCAAAGAATGGAGTCATGAAGTGGCAAGAGCCTTATCACCAAGGCCAACAACACTGTCACTTGGGAGTATGTATCTATTGATGGAGTGTTCCAAGGGGAGTATGCATCCCTTCATTTTGCATAAATTTATGAGGAGATTCTCATGGGAGGGCTCATCCATGGACCTCATTTTCAGCCTACTCACAATGCATGGTAATAAATGTATTGTGTACTTATTGATCATTTCATAAATGATTTGCATTCTCTCACCATCTATGTATAGTGCATTTCTCCACAAAAGGGCAAGATTATCTTTGGGTTTCATGGTCATTTTAGGACCAAAATTTGTGATGGAGATAGCATTTCTTTGCATCACCTTGGGAAAATTTTGTTTTATTTATATTATGCTCAGCTGATATATAATTCCATTTACTACCTCATAGTAGATGAGCAAACATGCACAGCTAGCAACTTATTGGGAGACAACTTGCCACATGATGTTCTACAACAACACTTGATAAAACTGCGCTATATCCACTGGAGAAATGATTGGTACCATCCAAACTTGAACATAACCTTCAGTATTTTTCTGATTTGGATACCACATGGTGATGATGTACCATTCACTTTGTATGGGATGGTTTGGGCTCATGAAACTAGAGGAGGGGTCTTTGGAGATCCATTTGTCCTTTTGTATCTTGAGGACAACATTATTGCAGCCCAATATCAGCTGCAACTCTACACTTTCCATAAGTGGAGAGAGAGACAACATGGGGTAGGCCATTTTTTCTATCATGTTCAGTTATGCAACCCACCTACATTACAAGAGCCAAAGGTGGAAGAGATTTTACATGAGTTACCATTTTGGAGGGTGACTCATTTTTTATGGATGATAGCTTGGGGATGGGAGCTTCACACTGGAATAAAGGTTCCCAATCATTTGTTGATCCCATGCCTCAAGAAGGCATCTTTACCACATATAGTTTCCTCCATGGATATCCCACTTGTTCATGATAATAGCCATTTGGATTTTTCACCAAAGGCATACCTATACACTTGGGAGGAGCAGCTAGAGGACATATTGATGAGAAGGCATCTTGTTCATTGGAGGAACTTATCATATGAGGATGCTATAGGAGGAAGAGGAGAGGATATTTAGTTCTATCCTTGCAGTTCCTTGAGGACAAGAAAAATTTGGGAGGGGAGGACTGTAATATTCCTAAATTAGCACACAGCTAATTGGAATATTAAAATTTTGTTTTTTCTATTAAATAGAGGAATAAAAGGGTATGGAGACCCATAAATCTCCTTAGTGGGAATCAAGACACTCCTAGTGTGAATGGAGGTCATCTAAAGAGTTGGATTGAAGACCCTTAGGTGTGAAAAGGGGTCGGAGCATGAATACTAGGTAAACTTTGACCAAATCAAATAGCACTGTGATGGAGGAGTGGCATTCATGGTAAGACAACATAGTTTTGGAGGGATATTGAATGCATAGAAGTAGTGACCTAATTGAGTGGGGCCAAGGGTAAGGAAACTCATCACTTATATAAGGAAGAGGATGGCAGCCATATGGGGATATATTTTTTAGATTATTATTTTGATATGGTCTATTTAGACTTGCTGCTCTCTTCAGCTGTTTAGCTAAGATTGCATGTGTTGTTTAGCACAGGGTGTTCTTGGTCGGGAATCCCACCTCTTCCATTGAGAAGCTCTTGGAGGATTCTTTCACTATAGTGTCCACTATCCGAAATCAGGCCAAGCTCCATGTTTTTTCTACAACGCAGCTTCTGCAAAGTATGGTGTTGTGTTACAAGCTACAATAGTGGAGGATTATATTGGGTGTCTTCAGAGATAGTATTGCAGTGGAGGAAGGTTTCCTTCCATTGGAAGGCTAGTAAAGAAGCCCCTTGGGATTTATTGGTGTATTTGGCATCAGGTCAAGGATTATTTATCCCCTACAGCGCAGTTTCAGTCCATATCTGCGTTATTTTAGGGAGGAGTTGCAGGGTTGGTTTCATTGTCAACTATGGGAGGTGATTTCTTCAGTGGAGGAGACATTCTTTCATCCGGAGGATCTATTGGAGAAGTGATGTAGGATTCTACATCAACTTCAGCCATATCTTCTCATTTCTGTTGTTGGGGCATACCTTCAACCCTAGGGCTGCAACTTATATTGGCACATTGTGTGCATTTTCCGGAAACCCTCTTGGGTTTTCTTGGAAAGCTGATCTAGTTCCTAGATCTGTATGTGTAGTATCTATTCTTTCCTATATCAGTATTTTTGTATCATTTTATGATCTCCAGCTATATTTATTCTTAGTATGACTGTGCTATAACAACTTTCCGACATTTTTTATTGTAGCAGCAGCTCGTATTTGGGGGCGAATGTTTATGGGAGGCTTGTTTCCTCATTTCCTATGATTTATGCCTCACTATTTTGTACTGATTTTCTATTCTTATACATAATTTTATGGCTCCATATTGGTCTCCAATATTAATGTGTTGATTTACCTAGCTATTTCCGTGTTTATGCACTATATTTCTGCTTTCCCCATTTGGGAATATTACATTATTGATGCTAGATGTGATCTTCCACTACTTTATCATCCATATTATCTTTCATTTGATCCTTAAAACAATACAAATTAGCCTTCATTTATTATTTTAAACCTTCTATGTCATCTTTGATTGCTCTTTGTAAGATTGAAAATTGTTGCACTTGGTACCGTAATTTTAATATATCATACTGCAATTATTCTTCTTCATGGATCATAGTAGAGCTTAATAAGGGATTTATGGGTGTGTAATTGTCTTTTGGAGGCATTATATAACTCAATATTCTTCAATATTCCCTTTGAATCACTTCAAACTGATTTTTCAAACAAATGTTATGAAAACTTGTTTAAAAAATACACACATATTTCTTGTTTTTTAGGAGGTCTATATTGAACCTTGTTTATCTCTATTATTTAGGATCTTCAATATCTTAATTTATTTCTTGTATCATCCCTCCGAGTCCTCTTTCCAATTCCATAGTTCAAACCTGATTTGGTTTCTTCAAGACACAGTTATGCCCAATCTCCAGCAATGACCTAATTATGGACTGGTTCAGTAGAGAAAACTTGTACGAAATTCCAAGTTGTAGAACTTGTTTCCTTATTCATGTCTGAAATGGATAAAAAGGAAACTAAATTCCATTTAATTTCATCCACTTTTTACATAATTCCAATTCGATGCTCAGAGAGAGAGAGTTATGAAGATTTTCCCAAGGTCACCTCTTTCAGATGAAATTTGGGAGCTTGCAAAAACCCTATATCTCCGAGAATATTGTGAACCAAGATATAAAATGTTTACACAACGTTCCTCAATATTTCTTTTCAAATAGGTTTTTTTTAGCTTCCGAATCTTCGTAGAAAAATATTTATACTGAAAATTCCATGATGACCTATTTGAAGCAGTGAAACCCTAGAATCCAAAGCTTTGATACCAAATGTTATGAAACCAGCTCCCAAAATAGAATAAAAGAAATATCAACACCTTAGAAATCAGCCACTTTGAGGGGGAAACCTCCTTTACATTACATAAATGAAAAATTCTTGCATGATTCAAATGACAAAACCTTTTTTCTATATATAGGATTCCATGGGGTCACAATATAATCCTAGCTGACCTAAAAATAATAATTTAAAGGCACAACAATAACAATAGTGGGGTTTTATGGGGCACAATAATAAAAATATGGGGACTACAGGGGTACTAAAATAACAATAAGGGGGGCTACAATAACAGCTATAAGGGACTACACTAGTAATATAGGGACCTAACAAAAAACTATACTTCCACTGCACATTTCTTTTTCATGCCCTCTAGTTTTCCTAAGAATATCATGGGTAGTCATGCATGGCTTTTCAAAATAGGATAAACACTTTTTTATTACTCGAGGAAGAGAGAAAATCCCAGAAAAAGTTTTCCTTTCACCAATGCATGGTTAAAAAATTCTTTGAAAACAAATCCATTGGTTAGAAATATTTCCAAATAGGGGAACTTTTACTTAAGTGGAATAAACGATGTGAGGACAAGGGTGAACACACTAAATTACAACCCCTATTGCTCGATCCTTATGTCGTCAACGAGAAAGTTGGCCTAAAAACATATCATCTCCAAAATCTAGTAGAAGATGCTAATACCTTCTAGTTAATGGCCAAATTCTAAAAAGATATTTCACTTTATGGCCACAAATGTTGTCATTTATACATAAATAGACATGTTTTCATTTCCACTCATCAAGTTTTGGATCTTGTTTCTTTTTATCTTTTTTTATTTTGTTCAACCTAGTACACCTTGTAAATAAAAAAAATCTATTCTAACAATTTACTTCATGCAGTTACCTAATAGGTGATCTCTTCATTCAAATACTTCTTTCAAGCACAATGCAGGTTATACCATGAATTTGTGTGTGTTGCCTATGATTACTTACCAAATATCACAATCACATTTTTTCTTGTAGATAATACAATGATTTCTAGGTGGGGAACACATGTTATGAATAGTGAGAATGATTAGTGGATACTAATATAATTACTGATTTACTCGAGAAGCATCAATCATCCTATAAGATCCTTAACTAAAGCCTCATCCTAACCTAAAATATCAACCTCAAGAATTGATAAAAAAGAGACCTATTAATAGCAAGAAATATCTATTTTTTTAATAACGAATCATCCCGACTTCCATTCAAGATCCCTCATCCACCTTGTGGCCAATTTCACCCAATAATAAAAGGAAAGTATAATAAATAAATAATTTTCAATGAACAGAAAGGTAAATACTTTCTAATGGTTTCCTGAGAAAATGGAACATGCATGAAACTTCATAGGAAGTGAATTAATGCCTATGATTCCATGGTGACTATATCAAGGCTATAGGTGCTTACTAGTAGTGAATCAATTCTTATGTCTCCATGGTGGGGTTTTCAAGGTTATGGACTCTCACTAGCAGTGGGGAAACAATGGAAAATCATATTTAGTAATTGAACTTAAGTATCACCGTGTTCAAAAAAACAAATTTCAAGTGAAGAAGCAAGTGCCTATTAAAATTTTTATCCTTCTAGTCTTTCCTCAAGATATAAAGAAATCAATAAAGGGGAATTCATGTAGATAATAATTCTATTGTAATGTTCGAAAATTTTAGCTTCCAAGCTAAATGGAACATTAGAGTTAGAAGTAGCTATAGCCGGTAAATAAATGGGTAGAAAAGGCCATAAGTCTCCTAAGGAGGATAAAAACACTCCAAGTGTGAAAGGATACATTATTTCTAGATTAATAAAACACCTCCATGTGTGAACAAAGATAAAATGGAGTTGCTTTGACCAAGTCAACAGTGCAATTTTAGTGGAGGAGGAATCCTAGGATGGATAATGCAATTTTGGAGGGAAATGTAACTTGGGATAGAAATAACCTAAGTGAGTGGGGCCAAGGGAAAGAAAACTCACATCTTATATAAGGAAGAGGATGGCAGCATTTTTGATCAGCGGTTGTCATTAATGTCAACCCAAGCAGCACCAAGGGCTAACCCAATATTGCATGAGAATTTTGACCTACCAAATTAATATATTTTGGATCAATAATGCTTTTTATGGTTTCTACTTGTCGAGATGTTTCCGTTGATATATGGCACGCCATGTAATTCTTCACGGTTTGAGATATATTCATGTTTGAAGTTTGTACCCCCAATTAGTGGGCTAAAACCCCATGGGGTTGGGGCATGGGTCATTGAAAAGTCATAATTAATATTTTTTAAGCTCATAAAATCCCTCCCACGTTCACTTGTTGAAGCCCCTCTCAACTTAAGCATTCATATAAATTGTGATCTTCATTTCCTCCTTATGTATGGGATTCGGCCATCTGAAACAGGTCATCGTGGAATTTTTTCTCTAACTTGTTTTCTACAAAGGCTAAGAAGCTGAAGTTTTTATGAGCAAAGCCAAAATCCTAAGGAAGCTGCAGTGAACATTTCAGATCAAGTTGCACAATATTTTTGGAGATATGATCTGTGGAAGTAAAGGTTTTTGCAGGCTACTGAAATTCATCTCATAGAAGTGACCTTGGGAAAATCGTCATAACTCTCTCTCTGAGTATCAGATTGGAATTCCGTAAATAGTGGAAGATAGTGCACAGTATTTAGTTTTTTCTCTATCAATTTCATAGGCAAATTAAGAAGCAGTGACATGTGGAACGTCGTACAAGTGCGCTCTGCTGAAACAATCCATAATTAGGGCAATGTGATAAATTGGGAATAACTCTCTCTTGAAGAATCAAAATTGGGTCAAAACTGTGGCATTGGAAAGAAAACTCAGAGGAATACTACATGACTAAAAATCAGATATTGAGGATCTGAAATAACATAGATACACCAGATTCAATATCAAGCTCCTAGAAGGCAAGAAAAAGCTAGATCATGTGTTGTCAAGGATTGCAAAGGACCAGACTTTCTATGGCAGAAAAGAAAAACAAGGTATAGCAGAGGGTAGCATGACAAGATCAGAAACCAAGGTGCATAACAGCAACAAGAAGTTCATCATATGAAGTCTTCAAGTGGGCAGCACTACATACAATTATTTTAAAGGTATCATTGTACTTAGTCATTGTAAATACATTATTATACAAATTGTACTAGTGTCTATCTGCCAAGGGTTGAAGAGGCAGTGTTGGGAGGTATAGGATCATCATTAGGTGGTTATGTCAAATTTGGGGTTATGGTCTAGTATATCTTCTTCTTTTGCATCATTCTATATCATTGTAAAGTGGACCATTTTCCCTGGTACGGGAGTCCATTCTTCTTTTATTCTTCTATAGGGTGGTAGGGTGGTGCTAGGGTGAGTTGTAGCTCATTGGGCGTTGGGGCTTCCGTTCAGTTACTACTGAAGAATATCGGGCGTTGGAGCGTCCATCCAGTGGGAGATGGAGAAGAATGCTTTTCTAGATTCTAGGAAGTTGGAGCTTTATTTTCAATTGGAGTTGAATATTAAAGAATTATTAGAAAAGCATTAGGTGGTTTTTGTCCTGGAGTTGGTTTCCACCCTAAAAAATGTGTGCATTTTTGTTCCTCTTGTTTGCTTATATCATTGTACAAACACTGATAATAATTGAAGATTAACTAATACTCTAATTGAAAGGAATATTGATTCACCCCCCCCCCCCCTCTCAATATTTCCAACAATTGGTATGAACTTAGGTTCACTATTTAAAGCGATTTAACAGTGGAAGAGTCATGGAGCATACCAAGAATGGTGTACCTCTATTCAATGAAAATTATTATGCACTAAGAAGGAATAATGAATGTCTCTTAGCTGCAAGGTTACGAAGATATAGGACACTATTCAAAATGGATTCCTCAACAGCGGATAAACAGGTAAGAAGAATTTGATAAATGATGCAAAAGAAAAGAATATTATTATCACTGGACTTATTGAATCTTCTTATCATAAGGTTTTGGGTTGTAAAACCACAAAAAATGTATGGGGCAAGCTTGAGAATATATATATGCAGGTGATTCAAATGTAAAAGAAGCAAAGCTTCAAATCTATAGAGAAAAAATTGAGCAACTCAGAATGAAATAATATGCAACTTGTTGCATACTTCCAACACATTGATCAAATAACCAATATTCTAGAAGGATTGGGAGAGCCTGTTGAGAAGAAGACTATTATACGAAATATTCTTAGAACGTTACCAGGGAGATTCAACCCAAAGGTATCGGTCTTAGAATACAGTGCAAATATGGACAAACTCGGCAAAGAGGAATTACATGGAGTTCTCATAGCATATGAAATGAGACTTGATGAAGAAGATAGTACTTCGCATCTAGAAGCTGCGTTCGTTGCATCTAATAAAACCAATAAGGATAAAAAACCTTCAATTGAAAAGACATGCACCTGCAAGTGTGAAGAAAAGGGAGATGATGAAGAAGGTCTTTCAGATGAAGAATATGCTTACTTCACGAGAAAAATACAAATTGGTAAGGGACAATTAAAACGTAAACTTCCATTGATATGTTTAGTTGTAATGAGGTTAGAATTTTGACAAAATGTCCAAACAAAAGTAATGGCAACTCAAAAGAAATAAAGGCTTTAAGAAATTTAACAAGCAAGGATCCAAAGGAACTTTCTCTCTAAAGAAGATAGCTCATCATTTGATGAAGACAATGAAAGTGAAGAAGAAGCCAATGAGAGAGTATTGTTTATGGCCAAGCACAATAAAAAATAGGTATCAAAAAACTAAGAAGAAGGATTGACCATAGAATAATTTTCTAAGGAAGCAATCAAACTTATAAAAGAGCTCAAGTCAGAGAAGATCCGTTCCAATACTCTTGAAGAACAAGTTCAAGGTCTCAAAATTTAAGTTGAAGAACAAAAATGCATTGAAGAGTCACTTCAAAAGAATTTGGAAGAAAGAAACCAAGAAAAGGAAGAATTAAAAGCCAAAGTAGTCTCGTTGCGTAAGGAAGTGAAGAAAGGAAAAATTATCCAAAACTATGCCAACAACTCAAGGGCATTGGAAGAACTCATCAACAATCAACAATCTTACAATGACAGAACTGGCATTGATTACAAAGAAGAAGAAGTGGGACCTTCTACAACAAAATATAATAAACCTATGAGATTTGACATGCATGTAGCCTTCATTGGACAAGATTCGCAAGAACAACCTTGGAAGACAATTCCTCGACGAAGATTTCCATCCAAGTACCATCATATTTTTTATGGCTACTGTTATTCATGTGGAAAATTTGGTCATAAAGCTGTAGAATGTCGCACGTACCCCAGGAACGAATACAATTCTAGGAGATCTACCAAATATGAACCTCCTAGGGCTCAGAAAAACTTCAATATATTTGAACATTTAAGAAATAATATTGAATGTTACAAATGTAGAAACTTTGGACACAGAGCCAAAGACTGCAGACTTGAAAATCCTCGGAAGAATCTTGAGAAGCCACATAATGAGCAGACATGGAAGAAGAATAATATTGTTGTGCTCTAGGTTCTCAAGGCTCAAAGAACAAATATGTATCTTTGTGTTGATAGCGGTTGCTCAACACATATATTAGAATAGAAATAAATTTGTATCTTTGAAAGAGAAGAAGGACGGAACCATGTCCTTTGGAAATGATGGATCTTTAGGTTCCACAGATGGTGTTACAGCTAAACTCTCGGAAGCAAGATTTTCTGGCCAAGAATGTTCTATTGGTTGAAAACATGAATCTCGTCACTCAGTTAGGGACAAATGTGTGAATATGTCAAATCAGGAAAGGCAGGTATGGTGAAATCGTGGCTGCAGCAAGTCGAGCTCCAAACGACGTATATGTTCTGGATGAAGCGACTAAAGCACGTCTAATAGCTAAGAGGATGATACAATAATTGGTAGCAATGATGATGGGCTAAGTAAATTTACCTTCTACAAGATTACAAATGATTAAGATGTCTCTTTATGGTTTGTGAATTGAGAATAGATGACTCATCTAAGGATCTTGATCAAAGGTTGTCTGAGATCTATGATTAGTAGTCTTCTATATGTAACATCCTTCCAGGCCAGATGTTATGTAAGCGGTTGGACAAGTAGCAAGATTCCAAGCAGCACCAAAAGAATCACATATTAAATATTCACAGCATTGGAATATCTTCGTCAAAATCTTGGGATTCTCCCAAGTTCTCATTAGATTACAAGTCTGCAGGACGGTTGTGTGTCAGCAAAAGTGGAAGTGTGTATAGGTCCGCAGGATGGTTGTGTTTCAGGGGGAGTTACCCTTTTCCATTGATGTCAAAGGCGAAGATAATTTTGTAGGAAGAGGTGTCATGATCACAGGGGGAGTACTTGTGTTGCCATCAATTCCAAATGGGGAGATTGTTGATCAGCAGTTGTCATTGATGTCAACCCAAGCAGCACCAGGGGCTAACCCAATATTGCATGGGAATTTTGACCTACCAAATTAATATATTCTGGGTCAATAATGCTTTTGATGGTTTATACTTGTCGAGATGTTTCCGTTGATATATGGCATGCCATGTAATTCTTCACGGTTTGAGAGATATTCGTGTTTGAAGTTTGTACCCCCAGTTAGTGGGCTAAAACCCCATGGGGTTGGGCCATGGGTCATTGAAAAGTCATAATTAATATTTTTTAAGCTCCCAAAATCCCTCCCACGTTCACTTATTGAAGCCCCTCTCAACTTAAGCATTCACATAAATTGTGATCTTCATTTCCTCCTTATGTATGGGATTCGGCCATCTGAAATAGGTCATAGTGGAATTTTCACTCTAACTTATTTTCTACGAAGGCTCAGAAGTGGAAATTTCAATGAGGCAAAGCAGAAATCCTGAGGAAGCTACAGTAAAAATTTCAGATCAATTTGCGCAATATGTTTGGAGATATGATCTTTGGAAGTAAGGGTTTTCGCAGGCTCCTGAAATTCATTGCAAAGAAGTGACCTTGGGAAAATCATCATAACTCTCTCTCTGAGTATCGGATTGGAATTCCATAAAAATTGGAAAATAGTGTACAGTATGTAGTTTTTTCTCTATCAATTTTAGAGGAAAATGAAGAAGCATTGACATCTGGAATTCTGTACAAGTGCGCTCTTCTGAAACAGTCCATAATTAGGGCACTGTGAGAAATTGGGCATAAATGTCTCTTGAAGAATCCAAATTGGGTCAGACCTATGGAATTGGAAATAAAACTCATAGGAATACTACAGGATTGAAAATTAGATATTGAGGATCTGAAATAACAGAGATACACCAGATTCAATATCGAGCTCCTATAAAAATTCGAGCTCCATAAAGACAAGAAAAATCTGAATCACGTCATTGTCAAGGATTGCAAAGGACCATAATTTCTACGGCAGAAAAGCAAAACAAGGTGCAGAAGAGGGTAGCATGACAAGAGCAGCAACCAAGGTGCATAACAGCAGCAAGAAGTTCATCATATGAAGTCTTCAAGTGGGCAGCACTGCATACAATCATTGTAAAGGTATCAATGTACTTAGTCATTGTAAATACATTATTGTAAAAAAATTACTAGTGTCTATCTGCCAAGGGTTGAAGAGGAAGTGTTAGGAGGTCTAGGATCATCATTAGGTGGTTGAGTCAAAATTAGGGTTATGGTCTAGTATATCTTCTTCTTCTGCATCATTCTATATCATTGTAAAGTGGACCATTCTGATGGAGTCCATTCTTCTTTATTCTTCTGGGGTGGTGGGGTGGTGCTGGGGTGGTGCTGAGGCATTTGTTCGATTCTTTGCTAAACGATCTGGGCGTTGGAGCGTCCATCCGAGTGGGGCCCGGAGGAAAATGCTAGATTCTAGGAAGTTGGAGCTTTGTTTCAATTGGAGTTGAATATTAAAGAATTATTAGAGAAGCATTAGGTGGTTTTTGTCCTGGAGTGGGTTTCCACCTTAAAAACTGTGTGCATTTGTGTTCCTCCTGTTTGCTGCTATCATTGTACAAACACTGATAATAATTGAAGATTAACTAATGGTCTAATTGAAAGGAATACTGATTCACCCCCCCCCCGGGAGTATTTCCAACAATTGGTATCAGAGCTTGGTTCCTTCAATAGAAGTTTAACAGCTGGAAGGAGGTCATGGAGCATACCAAGAATGGTGTACCTCTATTCAATGAAACTGATTATGCACTTTGGAAAGGAAGAATGGAGGTCTATCTCTTGGCACAAGGTTACGAAGTATGGGACACTGTTCAAAATGGATTTACATCAACTGTGGATGAACAAGGTAAGAAGAATTTGGTAAATGATGCAAAAGCAAAGAATATTATTATCATTGGACTTATTGAATCTTCTTATCATAAGGTGTTGGGTTGTAAAACCACCAAAAATGTATGGGACAAGCTTGATAATATATATGCAGGTGACTCAAATGTCAAAGAAGCAAAGCTTCAAATCTATAGAGCAAAATTTGAGCAACTCAGAATGAAAGAAGATTGCAACATTGCTGCATACTTTCAATACGTTGATGAAATAACCAATACTCTGGAAGGATTGGGAGAGCCAGTTGACGAGAATACTATTGTACGGAAGATTCTTAGAACGTTACCAGGGAGATTCAACCCAAAGGTATCGGTCTTAGAATACAGTGCAAATCTGGACAAACTCGGCAAAGAGGAATTACATGGAGTTCTCATAGCATATGAAATGAGACTTGATGAAGAAGAGGGTACTTCGCATCTAGAAACTGCATTCGTTGCATCTAAGAAAACCAATAAGGATAAACAAACTTCAATTGAAAATACATGCACCTATAAGTGTGAAGAAAAGGGAGATGATGAAGAAGGTCTTTTAGATGAAGAATATGCTTACTTCACGAGAAAACTACAAATTGGTAAGGGACAATTCAAAATTAAACTTCCATTGATATGTTTCAGCTGTAATGAGGTTGGGAATTTTGCAACAAAATTTCCAAACAAAAGTAATGGCAACTCAAAAAGAAAGAAAGGATTTAAGAAATTCAACAAGCAAGGATCCAAATTAAGGAACTTTCTCTCTAAAGAATATAGCTCATCATTCGATGAAGACAGTGATAGTGAAGAAGAAGGAAATGAGAGAGTATTGTTTATGGCCAAGCACAATAAGCAAGAGGTATCAAACAACGAATAAGAAGGATGGACCATAAACGAATTTTATGAGGAAACAATCAAGCTTATAAAAGATCTCAAGGTGGAGAAGATCCGTTCCAAAACTCTTGAAGAACAAGTTCAAGGTCTCAAAATTGAAGTTGAAGAACACAAATGCATTGAACAGTCACTTCAAAATAAGTTGGAAGAAAGCAACCAAGAAAGGGAAGAATTAGAAGCCGAAGTATTCTCACTGCGTGAGGAAGTGAAGAAAGGAAAAACTATCCAAAACTATGCCAACAACTCAAAGGAATTGGAAGAACTCATCAACAATCAACGATCTTACAATGACAAAACTGGCATCGGTTACAAAGAAGAAGATGCAAGACCTTCTACAACAAAATACAATGAACCTATGAGATCTGACATGCATGTAGACTTCATTGGACAAGATTCGCAAGAACAGCCTTGGAAGACAATTCCTCGACGAAAATTTCCATCCAGGTACCAACATATTTTTTATGGCTACTGTTATTCATGTGGAAAATTGTTCATAAAGCTATAGAATGTCGCACGTACCCTAGGAATGAATACAATTCCAGGAGATCTGTCAAATATGAACCTCCCAGGGCTCAACGAAACATCAATAGATTTGAACATTTAAGAAATAATATTGAATGTTACAAATTTTGAAACTTTGGACACATATCCAAAGACTGCAGACTTGAAAATCCTCCAGAAGAATCTTCGAATCCACAGAATGAACGAACATGGAAGAAGAAGAAGAATGATAATTGTGCTCTCGCTCTCAAGGCTCAAAAGAACAAATATGTATGGTATGTTGATAGCAGTTGCTCAATGCATATGACTGGAGATAGAAATAAATTTGTATCTCTAAAAGAGAAGAAGGATGGAACCGTGTCCTTTGGAAATGATGGATCTTCAAATGTTATAGGATCAGGTACTGTCACTCTCAGAAGCAAATATGTTCTAGCCAATAATGTTCTATTGGTTGAAAACATGAATCACAATCTGCTCAGTGTTGAACAAATGTGTGATCAAGGACACACAATACTATTCAACTCCACGAAATGTGAAATCAGGAAAGGTGTGTATGGTGAAATTGTGGCTACAGAAAGTCGAGCTCCAAACGACATATATGTTCTGGATGAGGCAACTAAATCATGTCTAATAGCTAAAGAGGATGATACAATAATTAGTAGCAATGATGATCGACTAAGTAAGAATTTTGCTACAAGGGTGCAAAGTGATTTCGAGATGTCTTTACTTGGTTGTAGATTGAGCATAGACGACTCATCTAAGGATGTGGATAAAAGGTTGTACATATCTATGATTAGTAGTCTTCTATATGTAACAGCCTCCCGACCAGATGTTACACAAGCATTTGGACAAGTAGAAAGATTCCAAGCAGCACCAAACGAATCACATATTAAATATTCGCCAGCATTGGAATATCTTCGTCAAAAGCTTGGGATTCTCCCAAGTTCTCATTAGATTACACGTCTGAAGGATGGTTGTGTGTCAGTAGAAGTGGAAGTGTGTACAATTCCATAGGATGTTTGTGTTTTAGGGCGAGTTACCCTTTTCCATTGATGTCAAAGGGGGAGAGAATGTTGTAGGAAGAGGTGTCATGATTGCAGGGGGAGTACTTGTGTTTCCATCAATGCCAAAGGGGGATATTGTTGATCAGCGGTTGTCATTGATTTCAACCCAAGCAGCACCAGGGGCTAACCCAATATTGCATGGAAATTTTGACCTATCAAATTAATGTATTCTCGGTCAATAATGATTTTTATGGTTTCTACTTGTCGAGATGTTTCCGTTGATATATGGCACGCCATGTAATTCTTCACGGTTTGAGAGATATTCATGTTTGAAGTTTGTACCCCCAGTTAGTGGGCTAAAACCCCATGGGGTTGGGGCATGGGTCATTGAAAAGTCATAATTAATATTTTTTGAGCTCCTAAAATCCCTCCCACGTTCACTTGTTGAAGCCCCTCTCAACTTAAGCATTCATATAAATTGTGATCTTTATTTCCTCCTTATGTATGGGATTCGGCCATCTGAAACAGGTCATCGTGGAATTTTCGCTCTAACTTGTTTTCTAAGAAGGCTCAGAAGCTGAAATTTTTATGAGGCGAATCCAAAATACTTAGGAAGTTTTAGTAAGAATTTCAGATCAAGTTGCACAATATTTTTGGAGATATGATCTGTGGAAGTAAGGGTTTTTGCAGGCTCCTGAAATTCATCTCAAAGAAGTGACCTTGGGAAAATCGTCATAACCCTCTCTCTGAGTATCGGATTGGAATTCCGTAAAAAGTGGCAGATATTTCACAATATCTAGTTTTCTATCTATCAATTTCAGAGGCAAATAAAGAAGCAGTAATATGTGGCACGTCGTACAAGTGCGCTTTGCTGAAACAATCCATAATTAGGGAAGTGTGAGAAATTGTGCATAGCTATCTCTTGAAGAATCCAAATTGGGTCAGACCTATGGAATTGGAAATATGACTCAGAGGAATACAATAGGACTGAAAATCAGATATTAAGTATCTGAAATAACAGAGATACACGAGATTAAATATCGAGCTCCTAGAAGGCAAGAAAAAGCTAGATCATGTGTTGTCAAGGATTGCAAAGGACCAGACTTTCTATGGCAGAAAAGAAAAACAAGGTGCAGCAAAGGGTAGAATGACAAGAGCAGCAACCAAGGTGCATAAAATCAGCAATAATTTTATCATATGAAGTCTTCGAGTAGGCAGCACTACATACAATCATTGTAAAGGTATCATTGTACTTAGTCATTGTAAATACATTATTATACAAATTGTACTAGTGTCTATCTGCCAAGGGTTGAAGAGGCAGTGTTGGGAGGTCTAGGATCATCATTAGGTGGTTATGTCAAAGTTGGGGTTATGGTCTAGTATATCTTCTTCTTCTACATCATTCTATATCATTGTAAAGTGGACCATTTTCCCTTGTACGGGAGTCCATTCTTATTTTATTCTTCTATAGGGTGGTAGGGTGGTGCTAGGGTGAGTTTTAGTTCATTAGGTGTTGGGGAATCTGTTCAGTTGACTACTGAAGAATCTCAGGCGTTGGAGCGTCCATCTAGTGGGAGCTGGAGAATAATGCTTTTCTAGATTCTAGGAAGTTGGAGCTTTATTTTCAATTGGAGTTGAATATTAAAGAATTATTAGAAAAGCATTAGGTGGTTTTTGTTCCAGAGTGGGTTTCCACCTTAAAAAATGTGTGCATTTGTGTTCCTCTTGTTTGCTGCTATCATTGTACAAACACTGATAATAATTGAAGATTAACTAATGATCTAATTGAAAGGAATACTGATTCACACCCCCCCCCCCTCTCTCAGTATTTCCAACAAGCATTACTGATCATGTTGTAGATTATTATTCAAGATTCCAAGAATTGTTGCTGCTTTGTTGCTTAGAAAAGTTGCAGTGATGTTTAGAACTGGGTGTTCCTAGGTGGGAATCCCACCTATTTCCTTTGAGGAGATCATTGGAAGAGTTTTTATTCTTCATTTCACATCAGGTTTTCAGGCCAAGCTTCAACCATCTTCATCAACACAACTTTGCCGGAGATTGTGTAGTGTTGTTGGGTGCAGCAATGGAAGGGATTGGAATCCCGGCTTCTAAGCTAGTTTCTCATTAGAGGAATCTTTCCTTCACTTGAGAGATCTGTTTGGAGAGCTACAGGACATATTTGAGATCTGTGGTATCATACCACACATTTCTCATACCCTCCCAGTGTTGTTTCTTCTAGGGAGTGTGTTATTTTGGAGGCAGTGATCATTGCATGGTTTGGTGGCTCTGTTGTAGTGTTTCCTTGTGATTGGGAGGTTAATCCTTTCATGGGAGAAAGCCCTTGAGGGTTCTACATCATATCAGATACCTTTCCAGCCCTATATTCTCTTGTGCTTCAGTGGTTCAGTGGTTATTCAGTAAATTACTGAATCTCCCATTTTGTATGCAGAGCATTTGACAAGAAACCCTTGTCGGGTTCTCTTGTATTTTGTATGAGGAGACTATATCTCTGTACTTCAGCATTATTCATTAATATATGTGTATATGTATTTTTCTCCCATATTTTTATGTGAAAACCCTCTTTAGACTGTGCAGTCCATTGATGCAGCAACTCCGGTAAAATGCAGTTTTGGGGTTTCTAGTCATTTTCAGCTACAGTAGTGTGGGAGGTTTGTTTAACCCACCTAGTTCCATTTCTTTATAATAACCTCTTGTATTTACATGCTACATAGATGTATCCATGCGATCCAAGTGATTATTTCACTATTTTATTGCATATGTTGCTCGAAATTCATTTTTCATGCATGATTCATGAGTCGTCCTAAAAAAGGGATATTACAGTAGTATCGGAGCAAGATATTTGGCTCATCCTGTGGCTTCAAGCCAAAGTGCTGACTCCCTGAAGGAGAAATATTTCAAACTCTATAGATAGAGTCTGCAGATGGTCAGGTAACCTCTGGATCTCATCCTTTTTTCAAAGGTGACATATCCAGTAAATGCCCCTGCAGTCAATCTCTGGAACATAATTTTGATATTCCTGAAAAGGGAACTTTACAAATATCAGAATAAGGAGAGATGGACAGAATCCAGAAAGCTTCAGTGTGTGCAGGAAGAAAGGAAGACAAGCTTACAAAGCTTCTTCCAAAATCTATGAAGAGCTTTCAGGGAGAGATAAAGAAAATAAGATTGGAGATGAAATCTCCAGAGGAGGTTGATTCTAGAGCTAAATCTAGATTTGCACATGGTGAGTGTGAGCATGTAGCTGCACTCCATGATGCACAGCATAGTTACATGCCCAGATCTATCCTGAGATGGATGGGAGGAGGAAGAATGCCTAAGAGAATGACTCTTAGTGATTTGTTGTGGGGGTATGAATCTCAAACTGAGAGGTTTAGAGATCATACTGATTTCCAAGAGTTTTTCAAGATCCATATGGAGAAGATCCAATAGTAGGATGCAGATATATTTCTTCTATATACTTTTATCGGATCACCTACATGTTCAGTTGGAGCTTGGGTGAAGGAGCTAAACTCCTATTTGCAGCTGCACCATATTTTCGGAGATGAAGCTATCATAGTTGCAGCGCTGCATTTCAGAGGTAAGGCTCATGCATGGTGGGGTTTTGAATCTTATTCCTTAAATAATGCCAACACTTTCTCTTATGAAATATTCATAAAAACATTTATGGAGAGGTTTGGTGAAAAACTTCCTAAGACACATGAGCAAGGAAAACTTGAGAAAACAAAACCCTTGCATGTGATGGAGGAAAATCCATTTTAGAAAACCATGAGAGGAGATGATGTCTTGCATTACACTTTGCAGAAGCAAACCTCGAGTTCATATTCTTGAACAAGAGGGCATGGGGATCACTTTTTCACAAAGGGATCCAATTGTTGAGATGTTGCCTACACACATTGATGGAGAAGATGGAAACAACGTTGTCACATCTAGAGAACATCCAGTGCCCCATGCAGAGGAGGGAGGAGAACATGCTCCCACATGATGGATTCTTGTATCTTTGCAAGAATTTCCCCAGGATCTCATACATAGAGGTCCAAGGACAATCAGTGAGTAGCATGATTGTGCAGCATTGCTGCTGAAAGGAGGAGGAAGGAGCAAGAGAAACATCAATTGATGAGAGGAATACATCCTTCTCTATTTCAGAGAGCCAATGTAAGGAAGAGGCAGACTGATTTTCATTGTAGAAGCAGGGGCAAGATTGCCCAATCACCTATGCAGTCTACTCTTGACATTGATGTCTCACTTCATGGAAGCATTCCACCTAGGAGGCCACCTGATCTTCAGTTGATAAGAGATGTCTTGTCTTTGGGTTCACCACTCTTGGATTTTGGAGAGGTGAAGAGTTTGGAGGATAAATTTGGCATGGGGGATGTCAAAGAAGCAGGCAACAACATGAGTGGAGCTTCACATGCCAGATCACCAACATTTTCACTGAGGAGGATTGATCCCTATTGGAGATCTCAGCTTTTGGTAGAGTACTCCAAGGATCTTAGTGCATGCATGATTCTTGATGACCCGAATGGAGTTGACAGATACATGGTAGAAGATGTGGTCATATATTCCTATAGCAGGATCTTCTTGACTAGATCTTCTAGTCTCAAGGAGAAGCTGCTACATGTAGCACATGAGGACTTCTCTTCTATGCACTTTGATGCATATTTCAAATTGATGGAGGAGTTCACTTGGGAGGGCATCCAGCATGACATATATCAGCATATGGAGAGATGCATAGCCCAGATGGTGATAGAGAGGATGTCACAGCTACCTTCCTACTCATTGGGAGTGAGGGAGAATTTCCAGTTGAGCCATTTCAGCTCAAGACCTCAAGTACATAATGGAGGAGGTATCATTTCATGTTTTTTATTGCACTTCTTTCCCTTATTTGAGCAGCATGATATAACAAGAGGAAACACTTCTTCTTGCATATTATATGATGATGTACTTGCAGCTACTTGTAGCATTGATCTTGGCTATCTTTTTTATGAGCTATGGGGGAAGCCATATGTCTCTTGGTGTGCACCAATGACACCATATTATGACTTCATGTTTTCATCCTATGAGATGACTATGGCAGAAAACAAGTGGCTGGTAAAGCACTTTTTGATTCTTATTTTGATGCAGGCCAAGGGTGCACTGCACTGGTTCCATGAGAGGGAGCAATATTCACTCTTCGGTTGTCAATTGGTAACTTGTTTTTATTATATCTTTCTTCCATGTATTTCTACTGTGTTCTTGTTCAGAGGAAGCTTGTATGAGGGAGAGATGAGGTAGCAACAAAATTTTTTGTTGCTATGGTTGCACTTGGGAGAGTATGGGAAAAAAATTTCCCATACTTTTCATGATATTTCTGAAGAGAAGAAAGGCACATTCATGGTGCAAGGAGGCTACCCTTTAGTATTGGAGGATCATGAGAGAAGTCATTATGGTGGTTGCCTTTGGCATATGGAATGTCAAAGAGAGAAGTCATGGAGCCTTATTGCAAAGGCCTACAATGCTGTCACATAGGAGCATGTTCTTATGGATGAGATATTCCAAAGGGAGGAGGTATCCCTTCTTCTTGAAGATTTTTATGAGTAGATTCTCATGGGAGGACTTATTGGAGGATCTCACTTTCATCCCACTCACTATGTATGGTAGAGAATTAATTTTTTTACTTGTTGATTACTCTATTGAGTATTTGTACTTTCTCACCATATGTAAACCGTGCATTGCTCCATATGAGAACAAGAGTATTTTTGGGTTTCATGGTCATTTTAGGGCCAATGTTTATGATGATAGTAGCCCATATATACATGACATTGGGAAAGTGTATTTTTATTTTATATATGCACATCTAATAGACATTGATGCTTACTTTCCCATGTTGGGAGAACATACATATCCATCTTGTAACTTGTTGCAGGAACACTTGCCATATGACATTCTCAAGAAGTAGTTGGGAGAACTGCACTGTATCCACCAGAGAGACCATATGTATCATCCAAAATTGCACATAACCTTCAAATATTTCCTGATTTGGATGCCATGTGGTGATGATATGCCATTCATCTTGAATGGAATGGTTTGGGTTGGCATGACTCATGATTTTGGAGGAAGAGTCCTTGGAGACTCCATCTTCTTCTTGCCATTAAAGGGAAATCATGTTGCAGCCCAAGATCAGCATACCTTATACACTTATCATAAGTGGAGAAGAGGACAACATGGGATAGGCCTTCTTGCCTATCATGTACATTCATTCATCCCACCTTCATTTCCGGAGCACAAGGTGGAGGAGACTTTTCATGAGTTACCATGTTGGAGGGTGATTCACTTCATTTGGATGATAGCATGGGTGAGGGAGACACTCATTCACCATGTTGGTCATCACTCCCACTTGTGGAGGCCATGAGACATATAGCATGTTTCAATTCACACTTTCCACCTTTTATTGATGCAGACACCTTGGTTTTGCACACTTGGGAGGAAGCATTGGATGACATTTTATTTGTAGATTCTCTTGTTGCAGTGATGGAGGCTATTGATGGAGGCCACATGAGGAAGAGGGGAGAAATTTTGTTCTCCTTATGCATTTGCTTGAGTACAAGCAAATATTTTGGAGGGGAGTACTGTAATGTTCCAAAAGTTTAGCTTCCAAGCTAAATGGAACATTAGAGTTAGCAGCAGCTATAGCCGATAAATAAATGGGTAGAAAAGCCCATAAGCCTCCTAAGGAGGATAAAAACACTCCAATTGTGAAAGGAGACATTCTTTATAGCTCAATAAAACACCTCCATGTGTGAACAAAGATAAAATGGAGCTGCTTTGACCAAGTCAACAGTGCAGTTTTAGTGGAGGAGGAATCCTAGGATGGATAACGCAATTTTGGAGGGAAATGTAACTTGGGTTAGAAGTAACCTAAGTGAGTGGGAACAAGGGCAATAAAACTCACATATTATATAAGGAAGAGGATGGTAGCATTACTGATCATGTTGTACATTATTATTCTTGGCTGCCAAGAATTGTTGCTGCTTTGCTGCTTAGAAAAGTTGCAGTGTTGTTTAGCAAGCTTTCCTTCACCTAAGAGATATTTTTGGAGAGCTCCAGGACATATTTCATATCTGTGGTATTAGACCACACATTTCTCATACCCTCCCAACGTTTTTTCTGCTAGGGAGTGCGTTATTTTGGAGGCAGTGATCATTGCAATGGTTTGGTGGTTTCATTGCAATGTTTCCTTGTGATTGAGAGTTTCATCCTTTCATGGGAGGAAGCCCTTGAGGGTTATACATAAGATCAGATACCTTTCTAGCCTTCTATTCTCTTGTGCTTCAGTGTTTCAGTGGTTATTCAGTAAATTACTGAATCTCCCATTTTGTATGCAGAGTATTTGACAAGAAACCCTTGCGGGTTCTCTTGTATTTTGTATGAGGAGACTAGATCTCTGTACTTCAACATTATTCATTAATATATGACTAGATCTATTGTTCTCCCATATTTTTATGTTAAAACCCTCTTTATACTGCGCAGTCCATTGATGTAGCAACTCCTGTAAAATGCAATTTTGGGGTTTCTAGTCATTTTCAGCTACACTAGTGTGGGAGGTCTGTTTAACCCACCTAGTTCCATTTATTTTTGATCTCCTCTTTTATTTACATGCTACATAGATGTATCCATGGGATCCAAGTGATGATTTCACTGTTTTATTACATATGTTGCTGGAAATGCGTTTTTCATGCATGATTCATGAGCAGTCCTAAAAAAGGGATATTACATCTATAGTCCTAAGTAGTGGTTACCTTGTAGCAAGAACACTAAATCTCATAAGAACACCAATGACACATGATTTGGAATATATCCTTGGAAAATACTTAGATATTCAAGGGTTATACTAGTTCTTGGACAATTCTTGTAGATACTATAACAACCCTTGTCAATTCCTCCAATTTTGTGTCTAGAAGAATTGAGTGGTCCACCAATTCAAATCAACTAAAATGTTACCTTGAAAACCCTATCTAGAAATTGTAAGTTATGATAATCTCTCTAATGACTTGAGACAATGAAGGAAGGCTTATAAGCTTAATTAAGCCCTAATGGTTTGTCCAACAGTTCTGAGGAGCACTAATCTGTAGTCCAAGAACATAGAGGGACCCTATAACTCATTAGCCTAATGAGATAACTCTTAGAGAAAATTCAACTTGAATTTATTTATGATTTTTTGGTTTTTCAGGGAAGTGTAACACCTTCCTGAGCCTCTAGTTAGTGCTACAACACACCAATGAACCTCAACGTGGTGCTATTTTCTCAAAATTAGCATTGCAACTCAGTTTTTAGCCTTCCCCCTCCTAGACCCCAATGCAACAATGTATCACACATTTGAGCCTCAATATAGTGCTATAGCCCCAAAAAAATCCCTCTCTTGAATATTTCTCTCATAATTTTCCATTATTTATTGTCATAGGTCCCTCCTAATAATTACCTGTTAATTTTTGGAAAATATGTCAAAACTCCATGTTGCATTTCTCATATGATGATGATGATATTTTTTTTGGATTCCTCTTTGGGAGAGGTGAAATATTTATCTAAAGATCTTCTTGTTTGGATGAGATAAACTTATATTTTGAATTTATTTTCCACACATGTGAAAATTTTTAAGGTCGGCTAGAATTGTAATGTAGGCTCACAAGCCCCAAAAGATGTGTCACAAACCCTCATTGATGGATATAAATTGGAGAGACTAGATGCTCATTTTTTCATCATCTCATCACATGATTCCTCTTCATCTGATTGGTTCATACAGCCTAGAATAGGCTTCTCTCCGTCCCACATGTGAATTTGGATGCCAAAAATCAACGGACTGTTTTTAGGGATTTTTTGACAGCATTGACCACCGTTGACTTTGGGGAAACCCTCAAGCTTTGACTCCAATTTGACTGTATAAATTCTAATTTTTGGAGGCCGCATTAGAGGGCACAAAAATTGAGGTTGAGCATTTGCTTTGACTGCAGCCCCTTGACCGCAACGTTGACCACCGTTGACCGCAACATTAACTAAAGTTTGACTTGTGTTGACTGTTTTGGGAGATGAATTTTGAGGTGTGTGTGATAGTGAAGGAAGGTTGATCTTGTATGTGTTTGACTAAACCTCCAAGAGTCTGGAAGAGTTGGTTTGACTAGCAAAAGTATTTGTTCGCTAGGATATCCCGTCGACTGTTGTAACAAACATTTATCTCTATATTTGCTGGATAAGAAGAATTACAAATTCTGATATATTATTTTTGGCTTGTCTTCTATTGATATATTATTATGTTCTATCAGCATTTAATTTCATGTTTATGTGATTCTAATTTGAATTGGGCCTATAAGAAAGATTGAAGTAAATTGCATTAAGTATAGAACATATCTTGGTTATCTAAAATTAACATTATCCCATCATTGTAGTTCCCTCTAAGACCTCAATCTAGCACTATAACCCTTATACTTGACCTTTAAGCCAAAATTTCTTCCTCCTTGAGCCTCCTCATCACTCTAATAAGCCTCAAGACAACACTATAATGCCCCATTGAGCCTCAATCTAGTGTTATGGCCTCAAAAAAATTCTTTAGAGCTCATATTTTGGCTCTCTTACCTCAATGTGTCCCTCCACTGAGCCTCAATGGAGGTTTATAACTCACTACTACACCTGAAACCAATTATACAATGCTCTCCTAAGCCTCAAGCTAGCAACATGGATACACTTTTAAGCTTTTCTCTCACTCATAATGCTTTATCTCAAGTTTTCTTAAGTAACATTGAGTTAAATGAAAGTAAAATTCATGTTTAAGAAAAAATTTACTTGAGTAATTAATAAAAAAAAATCTCCAACTCTTTAAGAGATCCTCATATCACTCCCTATTCCTCACATCAATTAGCTCTCATATTTTGGAGGTCGTATAACTTTATTAATGGAGGATTTCACCTCATCTTTCTCGGTTAACAATAGATTTATCTAGCCCATTCCAAGTAAGTGACATTTTATGATTATTCATCTTGGTTTTTGTCTTTTGTGGTCATTTTTACTGCATTTATTGACCCAATACTCGTTCTATTTGTGTGAAATCACTTTTTTTCTTCATGGTTAACCAACTAAGTGGATTTTGAGTGAAATTTATAAATTTTTGGGCTATGATAAGCTTTTCCCCTTCGGATCTTGCCATCTAGTGACAATGCACACTCGTATCATATCGTACAAATCATTGGAAGAGAGGAAAATCCTCAACTCAACCCCAACTACAATCTAAGAGAAAATTAAAGGCCATTTGATCCTTCTGTTGGCTACCTTACTAGCCCTCATTTCTCAACTCGACCCCATATCTCTACCCAAGCTAGATAGTAGTTGTTTTCTCACTTATACAATAATTTTACTTGTAAATAAAGCCCAACGCATATTTTTCATACCTTAATAATTATAATCTATTGATTTTCTTCAACTACCTATGGTTTTCCTTCCTATAGAACCTAAGTATTCAAGCTCAAAGTTATTTTCATGCTCTCAACATGGCTTTTGGGCTAAAAATATCTACCATTTTTATTTCTGTTAATATGGGTACATGAACAAACATTTATTGGCCCAAAACCACAGTATATCTAGTAATACCATAATTAGCTTCTCCATGGGAAAACACCTAGCCATCTTGGTAATATTGTGAATTTGACAATCTTTCTTTTTCCTCATCATTGAAACCTACTACCCTGCACGAACACATCCAACATTTAAACCTAAACCCCTTAGTTCTTTTCATCTTACATTGTAATCTAATACATATAATGGGTACTTGTTTCTTTTATTAGGTTTGTTAGAAAACCATGTACATGTCCAATAATCGAGCATGTAAATCTCCAATGGCTGATACATCAAATGAAGAAGAAGTTGATAATTCCTATGGGCCTAAGTTCCAGGACACTCCATATTTCATCAATAATTTCACCATGTATACATGGTCATAGATATACAAGATGTTTCAAAGATAGACCTATAGATGAACCAAGTTAAAAAATGTACATGGATATTACAAGATCTTGGTTGTAAAAAGTGGTTTCTCGTCTATCTATGTTCCCATGTGTTGAAATCATAGAAAGGCTAGTGAAACATGGAAAACCAAAATAAGGCATGATAAAATAAAATCATTGGAATCCCATTGTTTATTTTCATGCCCCTAACATAAAAATGTGGTACAAGATTCCCAAGGAAGAAGGGTTCTTAAATGAATATTGGATGATAAACTTTAGGATTTTTGCTCGAGAAATATTAAACACTCAGTGGACCAGAAAGAGGCTTCCATAACATGGAAACACAAAGAATATATAGTGAATGTTGAAATCCCAATTAGAGTCAATATCTGCCATGTTGTGTCATCTTTCTGGTAGATCCAATTTCAAGACCTTCCCTAAAGGTCAGGTCTCACTCATGTACACCATAATAGTTGAAGGTATGATTTTCAACTAGGTGGACATGTTATAAGGTTCTCTGATGGACAATATTGAGTAATATAATAACCCCAAGGAAGGTTTGTAATCTCAACTTTTCATGGCCTCTTATATCCTAGGCATAGTATGTGCCAAGGTTGTGTTCCTAGCCATGAACTAGAGATGGACCATTCACAAGGATTCGATCCATATTTATTGCAAGATACATTAGGGGGGTCACTATATACTATATTATACACATACCTTGTGTGAGGCCTTATTCAACAAGGTTTCCTTCGAAAAGGGATAAAAAGTAGTGTCCTCAATCAATGACTAGTTTTGTGGCCTAGGATGGATCCTACATTAGAGTATTCAAAGAAACTGAAATCCCCACCTACTGACCATTTTTGTAACTGAAAAAGTATTTCTTTGGGAAATAAATTATAAATTTTACACATGGTTAGGTGGATCTCTCACAAATACCAAGCAACATCCTTGGCCACACATGTTGTTCCAACTAGGATCATATGAATTAAAATACATCAAGATAGATAAATAATATATTAAGGCATTAAATATTTTCCTTTTTGGGGACCTGACATTCCTTGTACGTCATGAAAGTATAAGTGGGAGTATTAATCAAATAATTAGGTACAAGAATAAAAATAAAAGAATGATATAAATTTCACGAGTCATTTCAAGAATAAGATAAAATCCTACCCAAAAAGAAGTGGAAAAGACTAAAAAAAAATCTAGAAGATGTTTCCAGAACAACTCACGCATTTGATTTCAAGGAGTAGGAGGATGAAGAAATGAGGAGAGAGAGGTAATCAAGAAGAAGATTTAAGGAATAAAAAAGAGATGAATAAATTTATATAATTGAAGAAGAGAGAAGAAAACAAGAATAAGAGTAGAAAATATTACATGATGAATTAGAAGCCAAAAAAAATAGGGAAGAATCCCTCTAGCCCCAACAAGAAGAGATAGAATTGGAAGCTTAGCATGATTAAGCTGATTAAGAGATTAATTTAGTGTCTCTAATAGTTCCATAAATCATAGTACGCCATATACCCATCACAAAAATGGGAATCATGCCATTTAAGAGGAATAAGGTGGTCAATTTGAATAATTTTAGGTTATATCACAACATAAACAGGATCATGAAGCAGACAAAGAAGATATATGTCACTCCACATATTCCACCAGTTTATATTACCACTAAGAGGCCCATAGTACCTAATAAAATAAAATATCATATTTCCATGGAATCAACACGCATGACATTATATCAAGCCAATGAGGCAATTGTACAAGATCTCCTAGAGAAAATGAAGAAGAAATATGCATAAATAGGTGAGATAGAGCAACAAGTCAAATTGTTGAAAGTGGATATTAAGACAATGGAACAAGAGAGAATCAATGTGGAGCCTATAATACATGTGCCTCATAATTACATGAGTCTTATAATCATCTAGTCTTACAAGTATACCCATACCTATAGTTCATGCAGGAAATTTCAACCAAGCATTTTCGACTTTGGCATCTAGCCAAGGAGTGGCGCATTAAGCTAGAGGAGTCCTAAATGTTTTTAATTAGCTTAAATAATATCCCAAGGGATATCATAGGGCCCCAACAGGATTTTCAAGAATCAACACACAAGAATTGAATCATGGTTCTATAGCTATAAACCGAGCTTCGATGATACAAGAGAAAATATAAAAGGAAATAGATATATAAATGGTATAATATTAACAACATTACTCCTTGGATAACAGAATCATCAAAATGGATAAAATTGTATCAATATCTTGTCCAAGGAGATTCTAGGACGAGTGGAGAAGTAAGTATAGAATTGGAGGAGTCGTTGAATGCAAAGGAATTGCCTTTTAGTGTCTTCACTAGTAAGATAACTAAGGACAACTTAAATCAACACCTTATTGATCTTGCTAAGAAATTGATGGTCTTTAACTCTTTCCTTGTTTCACTAAGAAATATATTCCAATTCTCTCATAGAACACCTCAGAGTATCGCGTAGTCATGGAGAGATTTCTACCCAAAAAAATTATGATGATTTCATCATACTATGAAATTTGGATGGCTTAGCATCATGACATCATGAAGCTCCTAATTGAAGATACAATTAGATGGTAGTAGTTGTCAACCTCAATTATAAAAGTTTTAAAGAATTTTATTTTATTTTATTTTTTAAATGATGAGAAGCTAAAGAATTGTAAAGGACCCGAGAGAAGTTCAAAGTTACTAACTCAATCTATAAATATTATAAAACCCTCAATATTCTAAAATTTTGAAGCTTTTCTATCTTCTTGCAGACCTAATTTAGGATTTTGGTGATTTTGTATTCACTAATATAATATTAAGAATCATTAAAGGCCATTTTTGAAGCCATATTTATACATGCCTTGTGTTTTTTTCAGAATATTCTTGAACAAGTTCATTTATGTATATATTTAGCGAGATATATTGTTGTTATGTCACAAACTAATCTATGGAAAAGATAGTCTCTTCTTGCATGTTTATTGTTTCAATTTTGGAGCTTTCCTTATTACTTAATGAGCACTTATTAGATCAAAATACTAACTTTTTTGAATTTTTTCTAGTAATTTAATCTTTCATTGTTGTCCTATATATTAGCTAACTATTTCCTTAACTATGCATGTATGTGTTTAATATCAATTCACTTCTCCTTAATTCTTATCTATATTTCAATTGATAGTTAGCTTAGAATAGCTTCATTTTGCATTTAGATAGTCGTATCTTATAATTTCCATTCCCATAACATGAAAATCATCCATATGTCATATTATTCTCAAATTTGAGCATGGTTACCAAGACAAAATCTAGATAGGTCTCTTACCCCAAACTTTGTGAGGTCTAGTTGGGACCTTATATTGGAGACAACCCCTTAGTAAATATTTTTGGGTCATTTATCTCTATAAACATGACCCAAAAGTATGGGATTTTTGAGCTAGAATTCATGTTGTAAGGCCACAATTATTGTTAAGTCTATAACTATGTTGCAAGTATCACAAGTATCCCAAGATGAGTGCTCAATGAGACATTTCCAACACAATTATTCCAAGGTACTCGAATGCTCCAATTCCACCTCACATACATCATCACTGCTCATCCCATGCATCCTCATCCAAAAATAAGAATGAGATAACATCAAAATTCTCCAAGAGGGGGTTTATAAAATTAGGAATAAAAATGTGAGGAAATAAAAATTACAACAAAGCAAAAACAACACTATTTGTACTCTAAAAAAACCACACCAGGAAAATCCAGCATTAGTCGATCGATCTATTAATATCCTTGACCAAATTTTTCGAAGCTAGGAAAGTAAGCCCTCAATACTCATCGATAATCCCATTAAAGTGGAATATCCAAACCTATATAAATGTTTCATTACACATACTACACGGTCACAAAACCAAAAACTACTAGAACCATGGGATTGAAAACCACCACCATTGAGCTAAAATAGATTTCACTCTTTGGCCACCTTTAATCGAGTTAAATTTATCCTACATTCTCCCCTTTAAACTTGACTCGGGTAATTATCCTATGTCCTACACCCCCTCAAATTTTGTAACCAAGTATATGAAATAAAACATGCCCCTTGTTACCTAGGTCTACCTCTAGACTTTACCAGTGATTACCAAGGATACATATGCCTAAATAGGTATTCCAATCGTAAAAAATAAAAATTCTTTAATTGAATCCATTATATATGTGTGTGTGGGTATGGGAATGCACTCACCATGTCCATGGATTCTTTTTCTTGATAGGCCTCATAGCCTCATTTGGCATCCCATTACAGTGAATATATTGGAACCATAATAGTCTAGGATACATCATCTTGTTGAGGAATTCCATCAAACACTTTTCATGTGTCATTAAAATTGTTGATCTTTGCATACATATTCACAAGAGAACTCTCCAACTTCCACCACTCCATAGAAACTACCTGGGCCTTAAATTTTCAATTTTTGATGTACATGCAGTAGCACATTCATATTTATTTCTTACAACAAATCGTCACCATGTCTTATCCTAGTTGTTAGGAACAAAAATGTGAAAGAAAATAAAATTTACAACATACCAATAATATTATGTTTACCCTAAAAACCCAAACCAAGGAAATCCAACGTTAATATATATATTGATATCCTTGACCAAATCTAACCAAGTGAGCATTCATAGTTGACCTCCAAGCCCATTATAATAAAGTATCCCAAGCCTATTTAAAGACTTTATCAAATGCAATTCATAAGAACAAAATTGCAGGCCACCAAAAACAGGGGCCTAAAAACCATTATTGTTGAACTAAAATGGATTTTACTCATTAGTGTTTTTAATTGAGCCAAGTTTATCCCAACACATAGAACTTAAATAGGCATGATAATTAGGTCAACATGCCACATATTTCTAGATAAAATTGTCCCTCGAAGGATGGATGTATGCAAAGTATAATTAAATTATGTTCAACTTATGAGGATGTGCTCAAGTGTCAGCCTAGAGGTTCTCTTAAAGTGTGCCCTATAAGGTGCATGTGAGATGTAACAATAAAATATTCCTCCAAGGAGAATGTTATATAAATAACTTGCAAAATTAGAAACATGTCCATGAAATGGATTCAACCAAGCCACATGTGTTAATCCCAAGAATACCATCTCCTTATCTGAATATGAAAGGTGTTAAGTAAATGGAAGATTCCATAAGAAATGGAGTCTAATAGAATAATATTTGTAATTTCTCAAAGGCATAAAATAATATAAAATATATGAATGTGAAAGAGATGATTAATTACATAGATGGGCTATATAAATAATCAAAGTTTCCCCCTTAAAGGAGTCATGTCTTTTCATATTATGACTTTTCAATTATTGTTGTTATTATAATTATTGTTTATTAATTCATTACTATTATTAACATATTTTGTTTTTACTTCTTTATTATTTTTACTTCTTTTATTTATTTTTATTCATAATATTACCTTTCCCTTTGAAGAATGATTTATCCTCAAATCATGGGTAACGAAGGATGTGGTGGACGAAAATCCCCTATCTCCCAAGAAGCATCTTCTTCAGGTAGGTTCTTCCAGCCAATGGGATATTTTTTAATTACTCATGAGTGTATTTTATTTTATCTTGTGGTTATGACACCTTATGGTTCTAAAAAAAACTTGTCTTAAACATCTAACATAGGGAGTGTTGTCTCTAACATTTTGGGCTTATCCAACATCCTTTTGAGACAATATATATGGAAAAAATTGTGAAGTCATATTTTATCAAGTAGTTTCAAACCATATATTGCATCTTGGACAATATTTTTCTAATATAATAGGGATCAAAAAACTTTGATGCCAACTTTTTCTTTCTTTTTTGTTTTAGGGATAGTTGTTTGTAAGTTCATGGCTTCAAAAATACCCAATCTCCAATATATAACCCTCTCTATCCTATGTTGGTTGGGTTGTTTCTTCATACAATATCTCGAGATAGTTAAGTTTTTCTTGACTGTGTAAAATACCTTTGGTTTTCTTCCAATTGATCCTTTACTACTAGAATATTTGTTTCCTTTATATCAAGTCCCTTCCATTCAGGAGTATCATAACCTTAATTCCTAAAATGGAATAATTTTAGTCAATGTGTGATAATTATAGTTTTACTGCCACTCAACAATTTGCAACTATTAGCACCACACTTTCCTTTTATCTATTAAAAAACAACTTACGTAGGCTTCGAGACATTTATTAACATTTTTCAATTGGAAATTTGTTTAGGGATGGTAGGTTGAACTCATATTGAGGGATGTTTTGATTTTTTTGAAGAATTCATTATATAAATACCATTTAAATTTGGTATCTCTGTCACTAACAATGTTATTTGGAAAACCATGTAATTTGTTAAAAATTACAATTATTCAACAATTTATTTAGTACTGTATGATTTCTTTACTCAAGTATAAAGTGTGCATATTTTGAGCCTATCAACTACAATAAATATGTTTTTCCCTTCCATCTAACATGGGTAATCCTACTGTTGTTGCTCCTAGAGACAGCCTTGAGTTGCAAAAGACCAGTGCCTAGGACATCTTAAAATCAGAGGTTAAATGTGGACAACTATAAATACCTATAACAAAATATGGAATAAGAGAACAATTTTTTTGGTGGTTCATGGATGGAGAAGACCTTGGAGTTGATTCATGTGAATTCCCTATACCGTGAGAGGGCTCAAGAGGCTATGAGGCTTGATGGCTTTTAAATGGGCCAATTATAAAACAATGAATAAAAGTTTTAAAATATGCAAGGAGCATTGAGAAATAATAGAGAAGGAACCCACCAGAGACAAGCTTAAGAATATTAAGAATCTGTCCCCTGTGAACTCAGAGGAAACAGATATGAATGAGATATGGGCAACAACATAGGTTCATGGCGCACGAACTAAGGGCATGCAACAAGCTTAATGCATGAGAGTTAACACCTGAGCATTATACAAACACAAATTCATGAATAAAATTGCAGACTACCAGCAGCTACATTACATGAACCATCAAAGTAGCAGAGCATGAAAGGTGATTACACATAAAAAGGAGATTACTGATAACAGAAGAGAACAAATACATACTACTCATTGCTCCATCTAGAATCCGAATAACAACGTTGTATCATATTAAGTTCAAACAACTCTCCCAAATATGTATCTTAGAGCACAGGGAGCACAATCATACAAAACTACAACAAAATTCTTCCAAATTCCAGCACCCTTCTTTAATCTTGGAACGAGCTACATACAAATTTCCCCTTGATGGTCTTACGGTACTAATCATTTATGATCGAACCATACTTATGAAATCCAAACATCCTACCAAACTTGCAGAGCATACATTGAGAAATTACTTCTGTACTGGTAGAATTAAAACAAGAATGGGACAAAATTGAGATTTCACCAGCAAAATCATCAAAATTAAATAGAAAACATAAAGGACATGGTCGACCATGGAGGCCAATAATGGGAACATTCAAGATGGTATGGCAAGGAGCAGTCGTAGGTGGACAGACTGAATTTCATCATATGATTCCATATAATGCTTGCAAACCTCCACTCCCTCAGTCTGGTGATTTCCACTTAATCCATTATGAGGAGGATTGTAGTACTGCGCGCACCTAGTTCTTTAGCAAATATCTCCTTAGCAGACCGCATAAACCATAACTGCATGTTCCGCCTCAAAATCCCATGCAGTGTCTTTGAATTGTAAAATGAGAACCAGATTTCAAAGGGGGTCTCAAGTTGTAAGCGGTATCAAAGAGGGTAGGTGCTAAATGACGAGAGGACGAACCATGGAGCGGTGGGCGGTAATGGATACTTCCCATTTCGAACCACCCCTCCCATGGTTAAAGTTAGAAATTTGTGGGGAGTGTGAAATGAAACAGAGACTATTAGATGAGGAGGGGGTTATTGGATATGGAGGAAAGGTGGAGGGTGATGAGGAGAAGGAAATGGCATATTCGCGATGAGCGGAGTGTTATGATGGGTCCAAACTGCGTTGCAATCTCAACTCTTTACCATGAAGCAGTAAAGGTAAACTCTAAAATGAGTGAAGTGCGAAGCGCGGGGAGGAAGGATGTGACGTGGCAGGTGGTGGGACCAGACCGCAGCCTGCAGATCGCAAAACTTAAGGTTTAGACATAAGTGAAGGTGGTAAACACTAAAAGAAGCAAAGTGCAAAGTGCGGTGGAGAAGGTAAGTGACATGGAGGGAAGGTGGGACCCAGCCACATCACAAGTTAAATAAAATAGATTGCAGGCATTTCAAATGGTAAGTTAAAAACTCTGCGATGCGATATCGCAAATCGGCAATCACAGGTTTTAACATTTGTCATAATGGAATAAGTTGTAATTTTGTGAAATGTGATGGACGGTGGGGAAGGGTGGTGTGTCGAGGAGAATGGCCCCACTTTAATCGCAATCGAGGAATGGGGAAAAGCAGAGATGAAACAATGATATAATGGTGAAAAAGGAAAAGTATAAAGTTAAAGTGGAACAAAAGAGAAGGGTAAGGTTTAAGGCAGAAACAAGATTTTGCATGTGGTTTTGATAATGCAGTAAGGTATGGCAGATCCTGCTTCATCGCATTAGTGGAAAAACGAGGTTTGGTGTAAGTCTTAAGAGGTAAGGTTAGGAACTTGCGGGTTGCGAAGCGTGGGCAACAGGCAAGGCTTATATGCGCGCCACGAGTGAACGGGTCCCACCTCATCGCAAATCACATTTCACTCATTTTAACATTTACCCTTGTGCCTAGCCTGAAATATTTGTGATCTGCGATTGCAATTTGAATATCCACTGTTTATCATTACTTATATCCAATGACCCTCACTGCTCCCTTATTGTGGTTTTCCGACCTTGTCTCTTTGGTTGCACCCAGTCATTTTTTATTTGTTCGTGGAATACTTTCCCCTCGTTCACGACTTGACCTGCTTGAGCATTCATGACCTGACCTGAGCGTGTGCACGAATTGACCCAATTTCGTTCAGGAATCTACCCTGTGATTTCCTTATAGGGACCAGTTCTCCATGTTATGTGTGATCACATGCCAACATTGGCTCCATCTAGGGAAAACGTGTTGTTCTAAGTGCATTGAGGACCTGCAGACCCTAAATTTATGTGCTTTATTGGGCTCATGGAGTCACAAATATATACTAATTAGAAAAAAAAATTACCAACAGTCAAGTGGACACAAAAATGGAAGATGAAATGGGAGGAATGTAATAAAAATGGAGTATAGACAGTGGAATGATATATACAATGAGTTGGATTATCCCTCGTCAGTGAGGAGAACAGAACTTGAGGAACTTCCCATTCAAGGGCGCCTCAAGTATATCTCCTTCTAAGTTATCCAGGGAAAAATTATTGTTGCCTTTGACCTCTGACACCTTGAAAGGACCAAACTAGAGGGGGTCGAACTTACCATGTTTCCCTTTTTCTGCCCTCCTAACATACCATCACAGCACCAAATCCCCTACTTGGATTTCTCTATCTTTAGCTCTTTGGTAAAATAAGCCTTTCATTTTTTCTTGATATTCTGCTAGTCTGAGGCTTACCTGTTCTCGTGTTTCATTCAAATCCACCAACCGGTTCATTCTTCGGATAAGGTCGTTTGGCTCCTTCTCACTTTCTTGTAAGAATCATGCCACATGTAATGCAAGCTAAATAGGGAATACTGCATCCCTACCATACACCAGTTCATAAGGGGACTTTCCTGTGGATCTTTTCACGGTGATGCGATTTTTCTAGAGTGGAAACTTGAGCTGGAAGTCCCAGTTCTTTTGACTTTTATTGATGGTCTTCTTCAAGATCCTCACCAGTGTTTTGTTAGATGATTCTTCCAGCCCGTTCCCCTGTGGGTAGTACGTAGTGGAGTGGCCCAGCACGATGTTGTAATGCTAACAGAAATTAACAAATTTAGCTGACTTGAAAGCCTGAGCATTATTTGTAACGATTTTAGCTGGGCATCCAAACACAACTATTATGTTCTCCTCCAGGAACTTGATCACCATCGAATATGTAGCATTTCTTGCGGGCGCTGCCTCTACCCACTTGGTGGAGTAGCCTGTAATAGTGAGGATCCATGGATGTTGATTGCTAGAGGCAGGGTGAATCTCTCCTATGAAGTCAATCTGCCATTGTTTAAAATGTTCTTCAACATGTACTCGAATTAATGGGAGAGGTGTTGCACCTTTATTTTTCGGTGAACACCTAACACTTCTAGTAGGCCCAGATGCGAGCAGGTACATCGCCGAACAAATTAGGCCAAAAGAACCCTGCCTTTAGAATATTGTGTGCAGTGGATCACCAATTGTAATGCATGCCGCATATCCCTTTGTGGAACTCAATCATCGTGCGGCCAACTTCTTTCTCTATCAAACACAATAATAATATTCCCACCGGGTCTCTCCAATAGAGTCACCCATTTTCCACAATCTACTTTTGAGATCTCAGTCTCAAAGTGCGATAATTGGCTTTATCATAGTGAGGGGGACACCTCAGCGTTAAGAGATATTCCACTATATATTTATACTATGAGGATAGGAGGTACTTGACATGTGTTTTCTGAGCGGAAGATTCTATGCCTTAGTGTGCACCTGTGTCCTCCTGTGCCTCTCCTCCTGTCATGGACAGATTTATTCCCAAAGCTTGACAGTTGGATTCAGACAGGATTTTTGCTAGCCCCTGGCCTTTGATGATTTTAGTAGGCTTTAGCTCCAGTTTGTACTCTTGGATCTTAGCTATCCATTTCCCCCTCTTCCCTTCACTATCACCCTGTACCAGAATATCCTTTACTACTGTAGTGGGTGCATAAGCTGTTATGGTTGATTGTAACACATACACCCAGAATGCCTTCAACGATTTGACCAGAGTGTAAGATTGCTTCTCTAGAATATCATATTTCAGTTTAGTGTCCCACGGGACTTGACTGAGGAATTCAATGGGTTGTTCATGCCCATCGACATTTTTCTTTAAAATTACTGCATCTATTGTGTGAGGAGAGGCGAATGAGAAAATCATGAATGGCTTCCCATAATCTGGACCTGCCAGCACTGGAGCTTCTACAAAGGCCTGTTTGACCCTATTGAAATATTCCCTAGACTTAGGGTTCCATATAACTTCACTATTCTTCTTCAACATCCCGGTGATGCTGCAGACAATCTTGGTATAGTTGGGAATGAACCTTATGAGGAAATTTATTCTTCCCAATAACACTTGTACTTCCTTTTTATTTCTTGGTAGGGGAATGTCATTTATCACCTCTACCCACTTTGGGTTGATCTTCACTCCTTCCTTAGTTACTATGTGCTCCAGTAACTTCCCTTCCTCCAAGGCAAACATGGATTTTTGAGGATTCAGAGACAGGCCATACCTACGGCATTTATCAAAGGTGCGTCGAAGGTGCTCTATATGTTCAACATCACCCTTTGAAAATATGGTGATTTCTTCCAGGTATATCACCACAAACTTGTCTTGCTCTCCTATGAAAGCAATGTCCATCGCCCACTGGAATGTGGCATCGGCGTTTATCAGGCCAAAGGGCATTCGAGTGTACATGAAGGTCCCCCAAGGTGTAGTGAATTTTGTCTTCTTTTGGTCTTCCGGGAGCACTGCCACTTGGTTATATCCTTAGAAGCCATCCATCATGGACATAAGGTAGGATCCCACCACCTTCTGCAAGATGTGGTCCATCTTTGGGAGGGGATAGTTATCTTTGAGTGAGGCTCTGTTCAAATTGTAGAAATCCACGCAAAGCCTAATTTTATCGTTATTCTTTCTAACGAGCACCAGTTTTGCCATCCATTTGGATTATCTTAGAGGGACAATGATCTTGGCCTACAATAGCTTCTTTATTTCCTTTTCAATGGCTGGGAGCAGAAGGGGATTGACTTGTCTCAACTTTTTCTTATGAGGCTTGGTGTCCTCTTTAAACGATATCTTGTGATGTATAATGTCAATATTGAAAGTTTTCAGATCCTGGTATGACCAGGCGAAGACGTCACTATATGATTGAAACAACCTGAGATACTGTTCTTGGTATTCTTCAGGGATCCCTTTCGAAAACTTTACCACTTTTGGATCTTATTCTATCCCACTTTTCACATCCCTAATAGGATCGTTGAGGGTAATTTTGTTGGGATTCACTGGGATATCATTCTTATCAAATAGTCTCTCCAATTGCACAAGACCCCTGGGGATGACATTTCCTTTTAATTGCAGAACAAGGTGCCCATCTAGTGTCTCTTACCATCTGATTTTTGGCTCCTCATTTTCATCCTCCGGGACTGAATCGATCACCATATTTGAGAAATCACCCACCTTTTCCATAAATCAATGGACTTGCTCTTCATCTTTGAATACTTTCCAATGCTTAAAAGTTTCTGGAACAGAGGGGCGGTATTGCACTTCAACCTCATATCTAAGCAAAGGATTCTGTTGGGGGTGGAAATTAATAGTAGCCACAGCTAGTGAGTCCACCATTCTGTTCTTTTCCTCGGCATGAAATGAATGTTAAAAGCAAAAAATAAGTTCTCAACTAAATCCCATACCTCATTCCTGTAAGATCTGAGCCGCAGGTGTTTAGCTTGGCATTGGCTCCTGACTTGCCTCACTAAAAGCTCTAAATATCCAAATGCATTGAGGTTCTGTATGTTCATGTTCTGCACTACCTACAACCCCAAAAGAAGGGCTTCATATTCAGCCATGTTATTTTTGGCTTCGAATTCTAGCTTAAAGGAGAGGGGAACCAAGCATCCTTCTCGTGATATCAAGAGTACCCCAACCCCATTTCCTTCTCGTGAGTAAGCTCCATCAAACTACAAGGTCCATATTTTGTTTTCCTCTTTGCTCATAAGATTCTCCTGGATTATAGGACAAACCTTCGTTTCTTGCAAGAAATTTTCGTCCTCCTCGAGCATAAGACAAGATAATTCACCCTCCCTACTATATACCAGAGAATTTGTGGAACCATCAGCTTTGGTGACCATCTTCACGAATCTGGAAACGGTATAATCGTCTTTCCTTCCCACCCAATACTGGAATAGTGGCATAGGTGAGGTCAAGTTTTATGGATCCTCGATTCTTGGTACCCCAGGATCTAGACAACAACATTCCAAACTGAGTTGGGATATCGACCATAACAATTTCCATTACCACGCTTTTGGTCGGAATCTGGGATAAATTTACTACCAAATATTTTATCATGCCCAAGCATTTCACCCTCTTGGAATCAACAGAATATAGATATTTATAAGGCTTGGTGATCTGTAACCCTAATTACTCCATGACAGATAATGGAAACAGATTATGTGAAGCCCCAGAATCTAACATGCAGTTGTGCAATAATAGTTCATGTATAACTAGAGTCACATAGATTGGAGGAGTGGCTGAATCCAAATCTTCTACATGAGGTCCAAAAACTACCATGGGTATTTTTTCTTGGAGATTGAGGCTATTAGGGAGAGGGCCTACGCCTTTAGGTAGCATGAATTGAGATACTTGGGCCTTCTATGAGGGTTGTTTTAGGAGCTCAATCAAGGGGATTGATATCCTGACCTTTTCTAATTCTCTCTAGAGGCTAAAGGTCGTGGGAGATTTTTCTGTGATAACTTCTTTGAACTACTCTTTAGGAGGGTCGGGCAGTTTCAAGGGTATAGTTTTGGATCTATCATTTTGGGGAGGATCAAAGCCCTATTTCAAGGAGGTGGGCACAAAGGCTTTATGATGGGCAGACTCTTCTAAATGATTTTTCCCCTTACTAGCAGAACTAGAAGGGTTTTTCTCTCTTGATGTCAACTCTTCATCTTGTTCCTGAACTCAGGTTCTCTTCCTGGAGGACCTGAGATCATACTTACTATGGAGTCAAGCTTGCATGAAATCCACAAATTTCCTACAGTAATTTTCAATAGCTCAATCCTCTAGGGGTACTTCCTTCTCTTCTGGCTCTTCTTGCAGGACAATTTCACCTTCTTCATCCTATAAATAAGCATGGAATTGATCTTCTTGATTGTCCATGACTTAATTGACTTGTCCCTCCATTTCCCCTTCCAGGTATAGAGGAGGTTTGATGTGATCTTGCTACTCTTTCCTTTCTCTCTGCAACAACTGTAGAGGGGGCTTCCAGTACTGTGGTGTTGATCAATGGTTGTCATTGATGTCAACCCAAGCAGCACCAGGGGCTAACCCAATATTTCATGGGAATTTTGACCTACCAAATTAATATATTCTAGGTCAATAATGCTTTTTATGGTTTCTACTTGTCGATATTTTTCCGTTGATATATGGCACGCCATGTAATTCTTCACGGTTTGAGAGATATTCATGTTTGAAGTTTGTACCCCCAGTTAGTGGGCTAAAACCCCATGGGGTTGGGGCATGGGTAATTGAAAAGTAATAATTAATATTTTTTAAGCTCCTAAAATCCCTCCCACGTTCACTTGTTAAAGCCCCTCTCAACCTAAGCATTCATATAAATTGTGATCTTCATTTCCTCCTTAGGCAAGGGATTTCGCCATCTAAAACAGGTCATCTTGGAATTTTCACTCTAACGTTTTTTCTACTAAGCTTCAGAAGCTGAAATTTTTATGAGGCAAAGCCAAAATCATGAGGAAGTTGCAGTAAAAATTTCAGATCACGATGCGCAATATTTTTGGAGATATGATCTGTGGAATTTAGGGTTTTTGCAGGCTCCTGAAATTCATTTCAAAGAAGTGACCTTGGTAAAATCGTCATAACTCTCTCTCTGAGTCTCAGATTGGAATTCTGTAAAAATTGGAAAATATTTCACAATTTTTACTTTTCACTCTATCAATTTCAAAGCCAAATGAAGAAAAAAGTGACACGTGGCATTCCGTACAAGTGCGCTCTGCTGAAACAGTCCATAATTAGGGCATTGTGAGAGATTGGGCATAAATCTCTCTTGAAGAATCCAAATTGGGTCAGACCTGTGGAATTGGAAAGAAGACTCAGAGGACTACTACATGACCGAAAATCAGATATTGAGGATCTGAAATAACAGAGATACACCAGATTCAATATCGAGCTCCTAGAAGGCAAGAAAAAGCTAGATCATGTGTTGTCAAGGGTTGCAAAGGACCAGACTTTCTATGGCAGCAAAGCAAAGAAAGGTGCAACAGAGGGTAGCATGACAAGAGTAGCAACCAAGGTGCATAACAACAACAAGAAGTTCATCATATGAAGTCTTCAAGTGGGCAGCACTGCATACAATCATTGTAAAGGTATCATTGTACTTAGTCATTGTAAATACATTATTGTACAAATTGTACTAGTATCTATCTACCAAGGGTTGAAGAGGCAGTGTTGGGAGGTCTAGGATCATCATTAGGTGGTTGTGTCAAAGTTGGGGTTATGGTCTATTATATCTTCTTCTTCTACATCATTCTATATCATTGTAAAGTGGACCATTTTCCCTGGTACGGGAGTCCATTCTTCTTTTATTCTTCTATAGGGTGGTAGGGTGGTGCTAGGGTGAGTTGTAGCTCATTGGGTGTTGGGGCATCCGTTCAGTTGACTACTGAAGAATCTCGGGCATTGGAGCGTCCATCCAATGGGAGCTGGAGAAGAATGCTTTTCTAGATTCTAGGAAGTTGGAGCTTTATTTTCAATTGGAGTTGAATATTAAAGAATTATTAGAAAAGCATTAGGTGGTTTTTGTCCTGGAGTGGGTTTCCACCTTAAAAACTATATGCATTTGTGTTCCTCTTGTTTGCTGCTATCATTGTACAAACACTGATAATAATTGAAGATTAACTAATGCTCTAATTGAAAGAAATACTGATTCACCCCCCCTCTCAGTATTTCCAACAATTGGTGTTAGACCTTGGTTCCTTCAATAGCAGTTTAACAGCTAGAAGGAGGTCATGGAGTATACCAAGAATGGTGTACCTCTATTCAATGAAAATAATTATGCACTTTGGAAAGGAAGAATGGAGGTCTATCTCTTGGCGCAAGGTTACGAAGTATGGGACACTGTTCAAAATGGATTTACATCAACCGCGGATGAACAAGGTAAGAAGAATTTAGTAAATGATGCAAAAGCAAAGAATATTATTATCAATGGACTTATTGAATCTGCTTATCATAAGGTGTTGGGTTGTAAAACCACCAAAAATGTATGGGACAAGCTTGAGAATATATATGCAGATGGCTCAAATGTCAAAGAAGAAAACCTTCAAATATATAGAGCAAAATTTGAGCACCTCAGAATGAAAGAAGATTGCAACATTGTTGCATACTTCCTATACGTTGATGAAATAACCAATACTCTGGAAGGATTCAGAGAGCCAGTTGACGAGAAGACTATTATATGGAAGATTCTTAGAACGTCACTAGGGAGATTCAACCCAAAGGTATCGGTCTTAGAATACAGTGCAAATCTGGACAAACTCAGCAAGGAAGAATTACATGGAGTTCCCATAGCATATGAAATGAGACTTGATGAAGAAAAGGGTACTTCAAATCTAGAAACTGCGTTCGTTGCATCTAAGCAAACCAATAAGGACAAACAACCTTCAATTTAAATGACATGCACCTGCAAGTGTGAAGAAAAGGGATATGATGGAGAAGGTCTTTCAGATGAAGAATATGCTTACTTTACGAGAAAACTAAAACCTGGCAAGGGAAAATTCAAAGGTAAAATTCCATTGATATGTTTCGGCTGTGGTGAGGTTGGGCATTTCATAGCAAAATGTCCGAACAAAAGTGATGGCAACTCAAAAGGAAAGAAAGTCTTTAAGAAATTCAACAAGAAAGGAAAAAAGAAAGGATCCAAAAGGAACTTTCTCTCTAAAGAAGATAGCTCATCATCCAATGAAGAAAGTGACAGCAAAGAAGAAGCCAATGAGAAAGTATTGTTTATGGCCAAGCACAATAAACAAGAAGTATCAAACAATGAAGAAGAAGGGTTGAACATAGAAGAATTTTATGAGGAGGCAATCAAGCTTATAAAAGAGCTCAATGCTGAGAAGATCCGTTCCAACACTCTTGAAGAACAAGTTCAAGGCCTCAAAATGTAGGTTGAAGAACAAAAATGTATTGAAGAGTCACTTCAAAAGAAGTTGGAAGAAAGCAACCAAGAAAGGTAAGCATTAGAAGCCGAAGTAGTCTCGCTGCGTAAGGAAGTGGAGAAGGGAAAAATTGTCCAAAACTATGCCAACAGCTCAAGGGAATTGGAAGAACTTAGCAACAATCAACGATCTTACAACGACAGAACTGGCCTCGGTTACAAAGAAGAAGAAACATGACCTTCTACAAAAAAATACAATGAACCTATGAGATCTGACATACATGAAGACTTCATTGGACAAGATTCGCAAGCACATCCTTGGAAGATGATTCCTCGACGAATATTTTCATCCAGGTACCAACATATTTTTCATGGCTATTGTTATTCATGTGGAAAATTTGTTCATAAAGTTGTAGAATGTCGCACGTACCCTATGAACCAATACAATTCCAAGATATTCTTCAAATATGAACCTCCTAGGGCTCAACGAAACATCAATAGATTTGAAAATTTAAGAAATAATATGGAATGTTACAAATGTCAAAACTTTGGACACATAACCAGAGACTGCAGACTTGAAAATCCTCCAGAAGAATCTTTGAAGCCACAGAATGAACGAACATGGAAGAAGAAGAAGAAGACTGATAATTTTTCTCTCGCTCTCAAGGCTCAAAAAAAGAAAGATGTGTGGTATGTTGACAGCGGTTTCTCAACGCATATGACTGGAGATAGAAGGAAATTTGTATCTCTGAAAGAGAAGAAGGATGGAACCATATCCTTTGGAAATGATGGATCTTCAAATGTTATAGGATCAAGTACCGTCACTCTCGGAAGCAAAGATGTTATAGCCAAGAATGTTCTATTGGTCGAAAACATGAATCACAATCTGCTCAGTGTTGGACAAATGTGTGATCAAGGACACACAATGCTATTCAACTCCACAAAATGTGAAATCAGGAAAGACATGTATGGTAAAATTGTGGCTACAGCAAGTCGAGCTCCAAACGACATATATGTTCTAGATGAAGCAACTAAAACATGTCTACTAGCTAAAGAAGATGAAAGTTGGTTATGGCACAAATGAATGGGTCACATAAACTTTGACAGTCTTGTCAGGATAAGAAAAAAGGAAGCAGTATGACAAATGCCGAAAATCTCAAAACCTTCCAACACACTATGTGAGGCATGTTGGCATGGCAAGCAGACAAAATTCCAATTTAAAACAAAAGAACACTTTTCATCACATCCATTGGAATTGATACATACTGATCTATGTGGTCCTGTGAGAACAAAAGGCTTAGATGGAGAATTATATTTCATGTTAATGATAGATGACTATACCAGGATGACAACCGTCAATTTCCTAAAGAAAAAATCTGAAGCATTTGAGTGCTTTAAGATCTACAAGGAGTTGGTTGAAAATGAAACTGATTTGAAAATAAAGTGTTTAAGATCAGATAATGGTGGAGAATTCACTTCCAAATTATTTCAGCAATACTGTGACGAAAATGGAATAACAAGAAATTTTCAACAGCACGAACACCTCAGCAAAATGGAGTTGCCGAAAGAAAGAACAGAACCATACAGGAAATGAGTAGAACAATGTTGAAGGACTCAAAATTGGATGAAAAATTCTACGTTCAAGCAATTGATACGGCAGTCTTCATTATCAACCGAAGTCTTCTCAGAAATAATTGCAACAAGACTCCATATGAATTATGGAAAGGAAAACCAGCTAATGTAAAATATTTCAGAATCTTCGGAAGCAAATGTTATATCAAAAGAGAAGATCAAAATTTGGGTAAGTTTGAATCATGTATTGATGAAGGTATCTTTGTTGGTTACTCACGCAAAAGAAAGGCCTATAAATGCTATAATCTAAGACAAAAACAGATAGTGGAGAGCATAAATGTTACATTTGACAAAGATGGTGTTCTAGCGAGTAATGTTGAGGATCTAGAATCTTTGAAACTTGAGACAGAGGCTGAAAAAGACACAGATAAAATTGTAGAACAAGAAGCAAATATCAACGAGGAAGAAGTAAACAATGATCATCAAGATATACCAGAACAACAACAAGCTCCTCCAAGGAGAACAAAAGAGTGGATTAAAAAGAACCATCCATCAAATCAAATCATTGGTGACATAAATGAAGGTCGACATCTTCGTTCATCACAACAAGCTCACGTTGCTTTTCTAGCAACCTTTGAGCCTAGTAGTTTTGAGGAAGCCATCCAGAATGAACATTGGGTAGCAGCTATGAATGAAGAATTGGATCAAATTGAGAAGAATAACACCTGGGAATTAGTTCCACGACCAAAAGATAAAAAATTCATTGGGACTAAATGGGTGTTCAGGAACAAATTGAATGAAGATGGGCAGGTTACTAGAAACAAAGCAAGATTGGTTTGCAAAGGCTATGCACAAGTGGAAGGAATTGATTTCGATGAAACATTTGCACCAGTTGCCAGAATGGAAGCCATCCGAATGTTTCTCACCTATGCATGTTCAAGAAAAATCAAAGTCTACCAAATGGATGTTAAGTCAGCATTTCTGAATGGAGAATTAGAAGAAGAAGTTTACATCGAACAACCTTAAGGTTTTCTACTATCACAAAAAGAAGACTATGTCTGCAGGTTAAAGAAGGCTCTATATGGTCTCAAGTAGGCTCCTAGAGCATGGTATGCTCGTCTTGATGGATATCTACGTCAAAAAGGGTTCAAGAAAGGTACTATTGATAGCAATCTTTATGTACAAATAGATAAAGATAATTTAGCAATCGTTGAGGTATATGTGGATGATATAATATTTGGTAGCAATGATGATCAACTAAGTAAGAAATTTTCTACAAAGATGCAAAGTGAGTTTGAGATGTCTTTACTTCGTGAACTGACATACTTCTTAGGGCTTCAAATATCTCAGCAAGAGAAAGGAATATTTATATGTCAAGCCAAGTACATCAAGGAAATGCTCAAAAAATTCAAAATGGAAGATTGCAAACCCGTCCTTACTCTGATGGTAACAGGTTGAAAATTGAGCATATACGACTCATCTAGGGATGTGGATCAGAGGTTGTACAGATCTATGATTGGTAATCTTCTATATGTAACAGCCTCTCAGCTAGATGTTATGCAAGCAGTTGGACAAGTAGCAAGATTCCAAGCAACACCAAAATAATCACATATTATTGACGTCAAAATAATTCTTTGATATCTGAAGGGCACAGAAGAATATGGCTTGTGTATCCCAAGGGTAAAAATCTCATTATTCAAGCCTTTACAGATGCAGATTGGGTAGGAAGCGTTGATGATCATAAGAGTACTAGTGGAGCAGAATTCTATCTAGGTGGTTGTCTCGTATCATGGTTGAGCAAAAATCAAACTTCAATCTCGTTATCTACAACGGAAGTAGAATACATTGCAGTAGCATCATGTTGTACTCAAGTCCTTTGGATGAAAAAAAATTTGCAAGATCTTCCTTTGGATCAAGTACAATTCAGTGAGCCTATTCCCATATTCTGTGACAACACTAGTGCCATCAGCATCTCCAAGAATCCTGTCATGCATTCAAAAACAAAACACATTCTGATCAAATATCATTTTTTTAGAGAACAAGTCGCTGAAAAGAATATCAAACTTGAGTATGTTTGTACAAAATAACAAATTGTTGATATCTTCACTAAACCTTTACCTCGTGAAGCATTTGAATATCTTCATCAAAAGCTTGGGATTCTCCCAAGTTCTCATTAGATTACAGGTCTGCAGCACGGTTGTGTGTCAGGGGGAGTGGAAGTGTGTACAGGTCCATAGGATGGTTGTGTTTCAGGGGGAGTTACCCTTTGCCATTGATGTCAAAGGGGGAGAGAATGTTGTCAGAAGAGCTGTCATGATCGCAGGGGGAGTAATTGTGTTGCCATCAATGCCAAAGGGTAACTCCCCCTGAAACACAACCATCCTGTGGACCTGTACACACTTCCACTCCCCCTGAGACACAACCATCTTGAAGACCTGTAATCTAATAAGAACTTGGGAGAATCCCAAGTTCTCATTAGATTACAGGTCTGCAGGACAGTTGTGTGTCAGGGGGAGTGGAAGTGTGTATAGGTCCACGGGATGGTTTTGTTTTAGGGGGAGTTACCCTTTGCCATTGATGTCAAAGGGGGAGAGAATGTTTTCGGAAGAGTTGTCATGATCGCAGGGGGAGTACTTGTGTTGCCATCAATGCCAAAGGGGGAGATTATTGATCAGTGGTTGTCACTGATGTCAACCCAAGCAGCACCAGGGGCTAACCCAATATTGCATGGGAATTTTTACCTACTAAATTAATATATTTTGGGTCAATAATGCTTTTTATGGTTTCTACTTGTCGAGATGTTTCCGTTGATATATGGTACGCCATGTAATTCTTCGCGGTTTGAGAGATATTCATATTTGAATTTTGTACCCCCAGTTAGTGGGATAAAACCCCATGGGGTTGGGGCATGGGTCATTGAAAAGTCATAATTAATATTTTTTAAGCTCCTACAATCCCTCCCACGTTCACTTGTTGAAGCCCCTCTCAACCTAAGCATTCATATAAATTGTGATCTTCATTTCCTCCTTAGGCAAGGGATTTCACCATCTAAAACAGGTCATCTTGGAATTTTCACTCTAACTTTTTTTATACTAAGCTTCAGAAGCGGAAATTTTTATGAGTCAAAGCCGAAATCCTGAGGAAGCTGCAATACAAATTTCAGATCAAGGTGCGCAACATTTTTGGATATATGATCTGTGGAATTCAAGGTTTTTGTAGGCTCCTGAAATTCATTTCAAAGAAGTGACCTTGGTAAAATTGTCATAACTCTCTCTCTCAGTATCGGATTGGAATTCTGTAAAATGTGGCAGATAGTGCACCGTCTGTAATTTTTTCTCTATCAATTTCAGAGCCAAATGAAGAAATAGTAACATGTGGCATGCCGTACAACTGCACTCTGCTGAAACAGTCCATAATTAGGGCATTGTGAGAGATTGGGCATAACTCTCTCTTGAAGAATCCAAATTGAGTCAAACATGTGGCATTGGAAAGAAGACTCAGAGGAATAATATAGGACCAAAAATCAAATATTGAGGATTTTAAATAACAGAGATACACCAAATTCAATATCGAGCTCCTAGAAGGCAAGAAAAAGCTAGATCATGTGTTGTCAAGGGTTGCAAAGGACCAGACTTTCTATGACAGCAAAGCAAAGCAAGGTGCAACAGAGGGTAGCATGACAAGAGAAAAAACCAAGGTGCATAATAGTAGCAAGAAGTTCATCATATGAACTCTTCAAGTGGGCATCACTGCATACAATCATTGTAAAGGTATCATTGTACTTAGTCATTGTAAATACATTATTGTACAAATTGTACTAGTATCTATCTGCCAAGGGTTGAAGAGGCAGTGTTGGGAGGTCTAGGATCATCATTAGGTGGTTGTGTCAAAGTTGGGGTTATGGCCTAGTATATCTTCTTCTTCTACATCATTCTATATCATTGTAAAGTGGACCATTTTCCCTGGTACGGGAGTTCATTCTTCTTTTATTCTTCTATAGGGTGGTGGGTGGTGCTAGGGTTAGTTGTAGCTCATTGGGTGTTGGAGAATCCATTCAGTTGACTACTGAAGAATCTCGGGCGTTGGAGCGTCCATCCAGTGGGAGCTGGAGAAGAATTCTTTTCTAGATTCTAGGAAGTTGGAGCTTTATTTTCAATTGCAGTTGAATATTAAAGAATTATTAGAAAAGCATTAGGTGTTTTTTGTCCCGGAGTGGGTTTCCACCTTAAAAACTGTGTGCATTTGTGTTCCTCTTCTTTACTGATATCATTATACAAACACTGATAATAATTTAATATTAACTAATGCTCTAATTGAAAGGAATACTGATTCACCCCCCACCCCCCCCCCCCTCCCCCCTCCCCCTCTCAGTATTTCCAACATGCAGATTCAACCCACAGTTTGGAATCATTTGGTTAGGATGAGGAGGGGAATTTTTGGCCCCCAATTCAAGCTTCACCAACTTATTTGAGAGGTTCTTGATCATCTTATTCATCTCTTCGATTCTATACTCCTATGATTCCCTCTCGTGATTAGAGGTAGAAGCCTCCTCCCTACCCTTTCTTCTGGCTTCATGCTCTGTCTTGCCTTTGGATTTACCAGTAGAAGCAAAGTTAAATTCTACCTCCAGTGCATCAGTCTGAATCTAACCCAGAGATGTAGACTTCCTTTCTTTTAGGGTGAACCCAAACTCTGGTTCAAAAGCTCCTGTGAAAACCACCTTAGCAGCTGCTTGGGGAGGCTTTATTTCAGCAGGAAGATTATTATAAAGCTTATTGAACCTCTTTATAAATTCGGTTACATCCTCATTTTTTCTCTTCTTGAGAGCATTGAACTCTGTGAGAACATATCCATGATCCCTCTTTTCTCCCCATTTTAGTGTGAAGGAATTCTCCATTTCTTCCCAAGTGGTGATCGTGTGATCAATAAGAGATTTGAATCATTTCCGAGCCTCTCCATTCAAGGATTTGATGAAAAGCCTCAACACCACATCTATGTGATCTACATTTACGTTCTCAGAAAAGGCGCATAAGTTTTCAATATGTCTCTGTGCAGAAGTACTATCTTCCTTAGTGAACTGAGACAGGAGCTTTAGATAATCTTGAGGCATGTCATTCAATACTTGAGATAAATCCAATGGAGCATATTTATTGAGGAGGAAGCTAGGTACATCCATGAGGGGCGGTGGAGGTAAATTTTTAGGATGAATTGGTTGTGGTATAACAGGTGTGCATTGAATAGAGGTTGCTGTATTGGTCTGTAAAAATCTATGGAGTACTCCAACTTATTTAATTTATTCAACCTCAAGAGTAGGGTGCAAGGGAGGCAAATAAATATCAGCGGATTCAACTTTCTTCTGGAGAATACTCAAGTACGTGAACTGTGGTGCTAGGACCATAGATGTCGTATTTCTAACATGAGGAAGGCGAAGCTTCAAGAGTAAATGAGGGAAGGTCAACCTGGATGGGTTGCTTCTCCTTCGAGACTCTCCTAAATATAATCTTTTCAGGATCAGACACAGAATGATTTCTCTGTTGGGAAGTATCTGATAAAGTATGAGGCCTTTTGTAAGCCAGGATTATGACTGACTTGAACTTTAATATTAGTGGAGTCACGAAGGTGAGGCTATGAAACTATCAACCCTTTGTTCTCACCTGATCGAAGGGTGAAGATAATGTCATATCCCGAGGAAAATGTTTTCTAATTCGTCCTCCCCAGCAACAACGCCAAAAATATTTTGTTGCTCCTAGAGACAGCCTTGAGTTGCAAAATACTAGTGCCTAGGACATCTTAAAAATAGAGGTTAAATGTGGAAAATTGTATAAATGCCTCTAAAAAAATATGGAATAAGAGAACATTGGTTTTGGTGGTTCATGGATGGAGAAGACCTTGGAGTCGATTCATGTGAATTCCCTATACTGTGAGAGGGCTCAAGAGGCTATGAGGCTTGATGGATTTTAAATGGGCCAAGTATAAAACAATGAACAGAAGTTTTAAAATGTACAGGGGACATTGAGAAAGAAATGAGAAGGAACCCACCAGAGACAGGCTTAAGAAGATTAAGAATCTGTCCCCCATGAACTTAGAGGAAACGGATATGAATGAGATATTGAAAGAAAAAGAGGTTTGTGGAGTGTGAATTAAGGACATATAGTAAGATTAATGCATGAGCATTAACACCTGAGCATTATACAGACACGAATTCATGAATAAAATTGCATACTACCAGTAGCTACATTACACAAACCATCAAATCAACAGAGCATGAAAGGTGATTATACATAAAAAGGAGATTACCGATAATAGAAGAAAATAGATACATACTACTCATTGCTCTACATGGAATCCGAATAACAACGTTGTATCATATTAAGTTCAAACAACTCTCCCAAATATGTATCTCAGAGCACAGGGAGCACAATCATACAAAACTACAGGAAAATTCTTCCAAATTCTATAACCCTTCTTTAATATTGGAACGAGCTACATATACAGTTCCCCTTGAGGGTCTTACGATACTAATCATTTATGATCGACCCATACTTATGAAATCAAAACATCCTACCTAACTTGCAGAGCGTACATTGAGAAATTACTTTTGTACTGAGATAATTAAAATAGGAATGGGTCGAAATTGAGATTTCACCAGCAAAATCATCAAAATTAAATAGAAAAAAAAAGGACATGGTCTCCCATGGAGTCCAATAATGGGAGCATTCAAGATGGTATGGCGAGGAGTAGTCATAGGTGGACAGATGACTGTCACCATACAATTCCATCTATTGCTTGCAAACCTCCACTCCCTCAGTCTGGTGATTTCAAATTAATCCATTATGAGGAGGCCTGTAGTACTACACACACCTGGTTCTTTAGCAAATATCTCCTGAGCAGACCGCATAAAACATAATTTCATGTTCCACCTTAAAATCCCATGCCGTGTTTTTGAATTTCAAAATAGGAACCGAATTTCGAAGGGGGTCTCAAGTGGTAAGCGATATCGGAGAGGGGGGGTGCAAAATTATGAGAGGAAGACACGTGGAGGGATGGGCGGTAATGGATACCACCTACTGATCCCCCCCCAATGGTTAAAGTTCGAAAGCTGCAGGGAGTGCGAAATGAAACAAGGACCGTCAGATGAGGAGGAGGTGATTGGAGATGGAGGAAAGGGGGAGGGTGATGAGGAGAAGGACATTGCATATTTGCAGTGAGCAGAGTGTGTTAAACACCATGTTAAGCAAACACATGGTGTATGAGAAAGATAAACACACACAATAAGAGACTCAACACACAATAGAAGGATAAGCGTGTAGCTTTCCTCTTTTTCCATTATACATGATGTACATTTATAGTACAATGGTGTGACTATTGGTTTCACATTCCAAGGTCACTTGGACTCCATTGTGACTTTTCACATTCCACACCTACCCATGGAGGATTAGGTGTTCCAACATTCCCCCCCTAATAGAAGGTCGTAGGCCAAGAACAGTATTTTTTTTTTTTTTTTTTTTTTTTTTTTTTTTTTTAATTAACAGCAAAGAGAGAAGCAGAGAAATGCAATTTTTTTTTTAATGTATAGCAGAATTGCAAGAAATTTCGCCAATAAAAAACTCATAAATTTTTCAGTAAAACTGAAGGTAGAAAACTCAGAAATTTCCCAGAGAATTTTTCAGAAAATTTCAGCGGTAAAAAACCCAGAAACTTCTTCAGAAACCCACTTTAAACAATTTTCTAGCAGCTCTCCAAAATGTGCAGAAATTTAAAAGTAGGTAGAAATTGTAGGGAAAAAATCAGAATTGCAATGAGTAGTTAGAAAAACTGCAACACCAAGATGCACAATGCTGCTCTTCTTCCAAACACCTTTCTGAATGCTGCGAATTTCTGAATGCTTCTCTTCTCAAAATAAATTCTTGAATGCTACAGAAATCTCTGAGTGCTGCAAAAATGCCAAGAATTTTTGTAGATATGCACAGGCCGTAAACACAAATGGCTCACTCAATGTTGAGCTGGTTATGAACGTATCAGCTCTGATACCATGTTAAACACACACATGGTGTATGAGAAAGATAAACACACACAATAAGAGACTCAACACACAATAGAAGGATAAGCGTGTAGCTTTGTTATTTTTCCATTATACATGATGTACATTTATAGTACAATGGTGTGACTCTTGGTTTCACATTCCAAGGTCACTTGGACTCCATTGTGACTTTTTGCATTCCACACCTACCCATGGAGGATTAGGTGTTCCAACAGAGTGTTATGGTGGGGCCAAACCGTGTCGCAATCGCAACTCTTTACCATGAAGAAATAAATTCAAACTCTAAAATGAGTGAAGTGCAAAGCGCGAGGAGGAAGGAGGTTACGTGGCAGGCGATGGGACTAAACCGCAACCTACATGTCGCAAAACTTAAGTTTTAGCCGTTATTGGAGGTGGTAAACACTAAAATAAACGAAGTGCAAAGTTCGAGGGAGAAGGTAAGTGACGTGGAGGGAAGGTGGGACTCGACCACATTACAAGTTAAACAAAATAGGTTGCGGGCATTTCAATTGGTAAGTTAAAAACTGTGTGATGCGATATCGCACATCAACGATCGCAGGTTTTAACGTTTGGCAGAATGGAATAAGTTGTAATTTTTCGAAATGCAATGGATGGTGGGGAAGGGTGACGTGTTGGGGAGAATGACCCCACTTTAATCGCAATCTAGGAATGGTTAAAAGCGGAGATGAAAAAATGATATAGCAGTGAAAAAGGAAAATTATAAAGATAAAGCGAAACAATAGAGAAAGGTAAGGTTTAAGGTGGAAACAAGATTTTTCATGCAGTTTTGATAATGCAGTAAGGTATGGCAGGTCCCGCTTCATCACATCGGTAGAAAAACAAGGTTTGGCATAAGTCTTTGGACGTAAGGTTAGGAACCTACGGGCTACGAAGTGCGGGCAACATGCAATGTTTATATGCGAGCCACGGGTGAATGGGTCCCACCTCATCGCAAATCACATTTTTCTCATTTAAACATTTACCCTTGCACCCATCCTGAAACATTTGCTATATGTGATTGCAATTTGAATATCCACCGTTCATCATTACTTAGATCCAACGGCCCTCACTGCTCCGTTACTATGGTTTGTCGACCTTGTCTCTTTGGTTGCACCTGGTCATTTTTTTTCGTGGAATACTCGCCCCACGTTCAAAACTTAACCTGCTTTAGCATTCATAACCCGACCTAAACGCGTGCACGAATTGACCCAATCTCATTCAGGACTCGACCCTGTGATTTCCTTATAAGGACCACTTCTCCATGTTATGTATGATCACAGGAAAAAACCTACAAGGAATTCAATTGATATTTATTTTCATTTTTTATTTGGAATGTGTAAATGATGGAACAAACTTCAATTCATAACATTTTAATTTTTATTTCTCAAGCATTAATCACACTTTGCTACATATTTTTTAATATATTCACTTATCCCCTTCCAAACAATTGATGAGTATGCATTATAGTAAGTTAAAAAAAATGTATTGTGATTTTGGTTAGTCACAGGACTCATTATGAATCTTAGACTTAAGTTTTGGGGTTGGTCTTAGGTAAATGCTTCCTAGTATACCAAAGGATGTCATCGGGTTTGGAATTTTGAATGGAATTATTGATTATTCCACATGTTTATGTATTATTTGCATATTATTTTCTTTGGGTTTCATTAAGCCATTATGAAACAACCACTTAGATTGCAAGTGATAGTGACATAATCATTTTTTGAAAGAGCATTGGTTGTTGTATTGTCCTCGCCCCTTTTATGTTGTATCTCCATATAAAAGGTGACCATTTTTTCAATCCATTTTTCTTGTTATGTAGAAATTGTTTTCTTTTTTTTTTTTAAGGTGTTGGAGGCTATTGTGATTTTTTGGTATAAATTTTTTTCTTCCAAGAATATATTGTTGCCATTTAGCTAGCGTGTTCATACTGGAAAGCATATCTTTGTCATATGTAGATTTTAAACATTCAATTTTATTGAGTTTCATGCTTTTGACTATTGTAAGATGGTGGTCCCACATCAACATTTCCCCTATTATAAAACTTGTAAGTGTCACACTCAAATACAAAAGGTTTTGAAATATATAGAGTTGTTCATATATGTGTGGATGGAATAATTTCTTTTAATATTTTGAAACACCTTCTTTCTTTATCATCTCATTGTAATGAGTTCTTTTTAAAAAAAAAATTTGGGCGAGCATTCATATGAGTGTAATTCTAATAGCCTTTGATAGTGTTGAAATATGTAACTAGGTTCGGTATTCATAATGACATATGTAATGTTGATTTTATTTATTCAATGAAAATAGAAAATTAAATTTATTATTAATGTTCTTGAGGCATATGTTTCATTCTCAAGGGAAATTATTTTAGGTAAATCTTCCATTGAGAACTTCTAGGATTTGAGTCATTTTCATGTATGAATAACCATTCTTTGGGATGTTATATATTGTAAGAAAATTATTTGAGTCAAATTAGAGTCAAAATACACTCCAAGGCCATGTCAAACATGCAAGCATCAAGATAGCCTCATGGAGCAACATGTCGGCCTAAAGACATGTCAAGTCATCCTAATAGGAGGCTCAAGTAAACCTATACATAAGGCACTCAGACTCATTTGTAGACACTTCACTCTTACAGACATGTTTGATCATAAGGATAAGAAGAAGTGCGAAGAAGAGGAAGAAAAAGGAAGTAGGAAAATTTGAGCTATTTTGGATTTGTTTTTGCGATACTTCTCTCAAAACGTGCGAAGGAATTAGGGCACATATTGATGTAGTGAAGCTAAGTTGTAGAAATGAATTTAGGTAATCAAGAAGAGTTGTTTTGGAAGTTGAGTTATCTAGGAGAGAGAATATACCCAAGAGAAGAAGAGAAGTTGTAGTTTATGGGCAAGTCGAAGTTGCAGTTTCTGTGAAAGTTGAAGTTGCAATTGCAATTTCTAAAGTCGTAGTTACTAAGTAGGTCGCATTTGCTGGAAGGAGGAGCTATTTAAAGAGTATGCATTAAATTTTTCTTGGAGGGGTTCTTGACCAAGGGTCTAGGTCTTGTAATTCGTCAATTGAAGATTCTATAAGAAGAATAATTATGGTGGGTTTTCCTCTCAAGTTGGAGAGGTTTTGGCCCTGTCTGATCGCCTACATCTTGTGTCCTATTGTCTCATTTTTATTTATGTTTTTTGTAGTTTTTTTGTGATAGATAACACTAATTATAGTAAAGGAAATAATAAGTAAATCAAGAAAAGTAAAAATACATGACAAGCAATTATCAATAAGAAGATAAATCGTCTACTCTTGCTTCCTCTAGATTTTTCAACCATTAGGGGAATTTTGAGGTATAAATGGGCCTCCTAAGGAAATTATAAAATAATAGTGGAAATAATAAAATAATATTTGATTACATCATCAAATTTTAGAGTGAAAAAAATAAAATCTATTTTTTAAACTCGTATTTTCAACTTATCTCCCAAAGTTTTTAATCAAATTTCGAGCGGGAGTGCTCGTTGGATGCAAAATTTAATTCTTCATCCATGGAGTACCCATGTTGCATACTTTCTATGGACCCTGATATACTAAAAATGAGAAATACATGAAAAACACGATTGAATTCATGTTTTTCGCGTTTTTCTCATTTTTAGTGTAGCAGGGTCCATCGAAAGTATGCAACATGGGTACTCCTTGGATGAAGAATTAAATTTTGCATCCAAATAGTACTCCCACTTGAAATTTGAGTAAAAAAATTAGGAGATAAGTTGAAAATACGAGTTGAAAAAATAGTTTTATTATTTTATTAGTTTCTAGTTTTTTTACCCTTTTAATTAAAAAATGGTGAATCATCCCTCATGGTTTCATCATCTTGAATCCTACTGGTTCTTATAAATTTGATTTTTGTTGTACATTTTTCTTAGAAGGCCCATTTTAGACCTCAAAATTCCCCTAATGATGGGATCAAAGCTAAGGTGACAATTCAAGGAAGGGAAGCTCAATAAAGGACACTCAACGATCAAATTTTTAGAAAATTATCAAAGACATCAAAGTATCAAGAATATTCTCTCATCTCCAAGGCATTTCGATGACAAGGATCACATCATCATCTTGAAGTAAGTCAAAACCCTAGCTCATTTAAAGAAGGCATCTACACTTGCAACTTTCTTGGGATCCACGCTCTATCAATAATCAAAGGGGATACCTTAAAATAAAGGACTTTAAAGCATCTTGAATTTTTCACATTCAAGGGAATATGAATAAAGGCATTTTCAACATCATCAAAGATATCAAGGAAATATCCCTCTCATTAAAGAAAAACGATTTCATCTCAAAAGAGAATCCCAATTCCAAACTTCCTTGAACAATATCATCCAAGAAGCATCAAGGCATCATCAATAAGTCATCACCAATCATCATCAACAAATGCATAAAGTTGAAGATTTAATCTTCACTTGACTAGTAAGTATTTTTATTTCTATGACTAAATCTAGTAAAATGACTTTATTTTGCAAGGAGATCAACAAGTTGGTTGGGTCAAAGAACTTCCTTGGATGGAAAAGGAGGATAGACTTACTCCTCAAAGAAAATGAAGTTATTGATAATGTCAGTGGAAAAGTCTCCAAACCATCTGAAGGGAAATCATTATCTAAATATATGAAAAATGATCTAAGGGATCAAAGGATTCTTATATAATCCATCAATGATTCCCTCATCCCCTATGTAGAAGATTTGGAGACATCAAAAGGGATATATGATAAGCTAGTAGAACTATTCTCTGAAAGAATGTCATGAAAAGTCATATCACTAAGATCTAAACTATACAAGTTGAAAGCATCAAAGGATGAAGGGATATTGACATGTCTTACCAAATAATCACAAATAAGGAATAAAATTCAAGAACTACAAGAGATGATATCCAATAAAGAAATGATTACCATTTTCCTAAATGCATTAACTGATGAAAAAGGTAACCTTGTATCAAAGGCCTATGAAGAGGATAAATATATCCCATTCAATAATTTGTGGTCACTATGAAATATTGAAGAAAACGGGTTGAAGGAAAAAAGTGATGTAGGATTAGATGAGAAGGCTCAAAAAATTTCTATCATGTCAAGAAGAAAATGGAAATTTGGAAAGTTTGTTCCTCAGAAAAAAGAAGAATATAAATATGCCACAGATGCAATGCTATGGATGTCAAGGATATGGGAACTCTAAGAGAGATTTTCCTAATCTTAACAAGGAAAAAAATAAATGAATAAGGGAACAATCCCATATCACTAAAGACATGGATGAAGTTGAAAAGAAGAAATACAAGAAAGAGGAAGTAAAAGATATCTACTATTATTGAGTTAATTCTTCCCCACCTATTTCTTTTCATTTTTTGTTAAATCTAGCTATCATGGTAGGAATCATTAGAAGCATGATAGGATGCGTCATTTTATGGGATGACATCATAGTAGCATATGATTGACAACAAGAGCTCATGACATAATTATGAATCTTGAAATATAGTTGAAGTTTATGGTAGCCATTATTAAGGAAGTAGGTCTTGGTAACCTCATTAGAAGCACAAGTAGTACTTATGGGTAGAAGTGATTCATCTAGTATGGCTCTCATCATACATCATTAGGAAGGAGAATATGTAAGAGGAGGATAATCATGATCCTCTGCTGGAATATTTTTTAGAAGATTCATCTCTTGAAAGATGTCTCGCTGATAATTCCACTTTGGATGGGATTCATTATTCAAAATATGATGGTATGATGACAAAGGAATGCACAATGTCAAATATAATTAAATCACTCTCAATCAAGGACAGGAATCTATAGAAGGAAGTCTAGATGGAAAAATAAGAAAATAGTTATGTATGCATATGAGTTAATCCATGTCATTATATAGTTTCAGATAGTAAGGATGCATGCTCTACTTCATGAGTATGATCAAAGGAAAGGATCTCTATCTCTAAAATGATGCATAAAGGCATGGTTCACATATCTACTAGATTAAATCAACATAATAAATCCTCATATGGAATATGAGGTGGTTGAAAATATGAAGGAACTATAATTGGAAGTTCCTTGAAAAAAAATGTGTGAATAAAGAAAGGAAGAAATCATGAAAAATGCAACCACGGAGAAGGAAATAATCATCAAATGACTAAAAAAGTTGACTTTGATATCTATATGGGAAATATACAAATACCCTGATGAAATTTTGAAAATAAGGATACCTTTGTTATTGTATATCTTGGATATGTGTAAATATCTATGCAGGATGTTGTTATGACAATTGTTAACACTGGAAAATCGTACTGGTAGAATACATTAAAAAATGTCAAGAATAAGGTACAAATAAAGGTTTACAGGGAAGAAATACATTAGAGGAGCTAAAAATTTAATTTTTCCTAAGGTTAGAAGGCAAAAATTTTGTACCACGCACAGGAAACACTCGCTCTGAGCACGTGGTGCATCTTTTCCTTCGATATTCGTCTACTGCATAGCTATTTCTTTGATAGCCATGTAGTTTTGGGGATGTGGAATGTCACCATCCAGGACCACTTGACACACTTGGAGAAAAATATTCTCACTCAACCTAACCAAGTACCGTCGTATTTGAGCCACCTTGAGGCTTTAGTGCAGCACACAAAGGAATCATACCCCACTCTTGTGTCACCATCCATCTTGGACCAAGAGAAGGAGGGAGAATTTTAATATGGTCTATAAAAGCCAACAATGGGAAGAGAAATATGAGACACATTATTACGCTGGCCAAATTTCTCCTTAGAAAATCAGCTTTTGTTGTCTAACAACAAGAGGATTGGAAGGATTCAGTTGTTGTACATCCAACATCTCAATCCAAGAGAGAAGAGTTCACCACATATTCTTCGATCTACCATCCTTTGAGAGGGAAGAGACCGTTGTTTCTTGGATATTGGAGCTCCATAGCTCGAAGGATCCACTACAAGAGATTTAGCATTCTATCTTCTACTACTACCAACACCTAATAAAGGGAGAAATCTCTCCATTTTTGCATTATTAGTGTGTTTTCTCTAATAAGCATGTTTCTTGTGCATGTTGTTTTGTTTTTGTTTCATTGTTTATGTAACATGTTATGTTTCCTTTTAACTTAGCTTATTACACGTTGAACTTGTTCCACTAACGTTTGACAAACCACTTTGACTGGTGACTTGTATGTAGGTAAGTAGCCTCCCTACTAAGCAAATTGTATTTTGTTCACCCATATGTCGAATACACTACCACAACAACAAGTAAATTTCATGATGAAAATACCATCACAAAGGTAAGTTTGATTTAATGTTCATTCTTGGTTTTTGAATGATATATGGATGGGATAATGCAGGGCTGCCAAAGAAGAGTTGTATATGTCATCTACAACTGATACTCATGTGTTAGGATGAAAGATACTGAAGGAAACATGATGTGAAGAAAGTAGAAAGGTATGAAGGAAATTCCAGATATGGACTAATTGATCACTTTCTGATGAAACAAAGGATGACATGAATGACATGAAAGTGATGGATAGTCAATTCCCTACGAAGAAGTACTGAAAGGTGTAGCTTCCATAAAAAAAAAAATTCATGACAACAAAAGAGGGTCCTATGAGCAGCTAGTTCTCCCATGATATCCACCTAGAGAGCTACTAGAAGCAAGTCCCTGATTACGGGGAAGCTTGGTCAAGTCCCTAGTTAATAGGGAGATTGGGTACATTCCTTTTGTGGAATGGGTTGGTCATACCTAGTTAAGAGGGAGTGAAAAATATGGTTCTCTACTTCATGTGTCATGCATTATACTAGGACTAATAGTTGTAAGTCTTATTAAATTCCATGAGAAGATATGGACATATCATTCTTGTCTTCACTTGGGAAGAAAAGAATGGAGGATTAGGTAAGCAACTAGCATTTGATACTCTTTGAGGATGTGGTAGGGCATCCCAGATAAGAGTACTCGTAGAGGACCAATATTCTTTGAGGACTGAGAATCCAAGATAAGAATAGTCATGATGGAACATAATCTCAAGAACAATTAATTTTCTCTTTTCATTGAATAAATAAAATCAACGTTACATATGTCATTATGAAGACTGAACCTAGTTACATATCTCAACACTCCCTCTTAACTAGGGATGCATTCATAATCCATACAAGTTACTTGGACATTCTCAATCTGAAGAATTCTCATAGGAAGAGTTAGAAGACTTCAATATGACGAAGAATGCCATCATGTGGGCTAAGGAGAAAAGGGTTAATGAAGAAGAAGAGCGAGGAGGATTGAGCAGGATATTTCCCTCATGCTTGATGAAAATGAAAGGGGGAACTCCTCGGAGGAGCACAAATCTTCTCTCACCCTCCCGCAAACCAAGAAAATTTAACTACTCAGAATCAAGGAAGAATCTTGGAGACCCAAGAGCAGAGCCATCTGGCTGGAGGCAGGCAATAACAACACCAAATTATTTCAGTAGTGTGCCAAAGGTAAAAAAAACATAAATACCATGTGGGAGATTAATGATCAACATGGAAGAGTTTCCAAGACACATCAACAACTATCAGATATGGGCATAAGGAACTTCTCCCATATCTATAGAGATCCCAGGGTTGCTAACATTGGTGAGGTACTCATCATTGCAAGACAGATGTCGTGGTTTTTGAATGGGGAGGATGAGGAATCTCTCAATGCCCCTATTACTCTAACTAAGATTGAAGCAGTCCTAAAGTGGCTCAAAAAGGAAAAGAGTCCTTGGATGGATGGATGGCCTATCGAATTCTATCTATCCTTCTTCGAGTTCATTGGATTGGATCTGTTTTTGGTCATTAAAGATTGCAGAAAATCGGGTAGAATGTATTATAGATTCAACTCAACATTCATTTCCCTCATTCCCAAGGTGGAAAAACCTCACTCCTTTAATGACTACCTGCCTATCTCCCTCTATAACGGTCTCTACAAAATCAGTGCTAAGATAATTTCTAATCGCATTAAACCTATCTTACCTCAACATATCTCTAAGGAGCAATTCAATTTCCTTCATCATAGACAAATCCATGAGGCCATTGGCACAACTCAAGAAGCCATGCATTTTATCAAGCTCCATAACCTCAAATGTTCCATCCTAAATATTGATTTGGCCAAAGCTTTTGACTGTGCCTGCTAGACTTACCTCCATCTGATTCTCACTCACATTGGTTTACCCCACTCTTTTTATTCAATGGATTATGTGTTGCATCAACACCGCCTCTTTCAACTTACTCATTAATGGGGACGATACCCCCTTCTTCCATGTTGGGAGGGGGCTTCATCAAGGATGCCCATTATCCACTCTCCTCTTCCTTCTGATTATGGAGGGCCTCGCCACCCTCATTGCCTTTGCTAGAAATGATGATCAGCTTCTGGGTGTCAAAATCACTGACACTATATACCTGAATCGTTTTCTGTTTTTTTATGATGTGCTCAATGTATTTCTAGATGGATCTTTATGGGATTTAATTTCTTTCAAAAAATTAATATCCACTTTCTATACAGCTACTAGGATGCTTCCAAATCAGAACAAATCCACCATTATGTTCTCGAAATTCTCTGCCCATGAGAGACAACGCGCTATTCACATTTTCTAATTCGATCATCGACACATTGAAGAGTGACTTAAATATTTGGGATTTAGACTCAATCCTAATTATTATAGAATTAATGATTGGAATTGGATCATTTCTAAAATAGAGAAGATAATCAACATTTGGCAGCAGAAATGGCTCTCCAGAGCAGGTCGACTTATCTTGATCAAATCTGTGTTGAAGGCGATCATTGTTTATTGGATGGCGCTTGCCTGGATCCCTAAAGGTTTCACCAATAGAGTTCAACAAATCTGCAGACATTTTCTATGGAGGGGTAAGGAAGCAGATCACACCTTTTCCTAGGTGAAATGGGAGAAAATCACCAAGCCTAAACAGTGGAGGGGGGGGGGGGGGGTGGTTGGGGCCTCAAGGATGTTAAATTTTTTGCAAAAGCCCTGGCTGCCAAGATGGGTTGGAAACTCTTGACCTCAAACAGTCTGTGGTAGGAGGTCATATATTCCAAATACATTGCCCCTATCCATAATCTTGACTAGATCAGATGTTCACATCGCCCCCATACTTGCTCATCTATTGTTTGGCGAGCCATCGTGAACTCTATAGTGCTAATCAAACAAGGGACTTACTTGGCGAATAGGAGCAGACACTCAAGTTCATATAGTTCTAGACCCATGGTAAGGTTGTGGTAGGGATAATCTACTTCCTCAGGACATCATAATTTTACTTAGTGAAGGTGGGATCGCGAGACTTAGTCAAGTAGCAGACAGTGAAAATTTTGGTTGGACCACTCAAGGATGGAAATAACCAACTGACCTCAATATCCGAGAGCATTGGTGGCGGACTTGGAACAGGTATATTAGGGCACTTAAGATATCTCATAACAGGATCTCTGACACCGATGATGAATTGATCTGGGCCACTGCCCCCAAAGGTTACTAAACGCCTAAAGAAGGATACTCTACTCTCACTTTGGCACAACAACCTTCGAATCTAAGCTGTTGGTGGAAATCACTCTGGAAACTCAAGCTCCCCCCCCCCAAAAAAAAAAAAACCCGTCTCTTTATGTGGTGTATCCTTACTAATTGTTCACCCATTGAGGACAAACTGGCTAAGAGATCTTTTGGCCCCTCTCGATGAACACTTTACAAAGCACAGGCGGAAGACATAATCCACCTCTTCCTCAACTGCCTCGTGGGACAACTAATGTGGATGCAGATCACTAAGGACCTAGGCTTTAATTTCTCATGGTAGGGGGACACCATCTTACTGGCTTGGAAAAATTGGTGGCATGCAAGTACCTCGAGCAAGGCTTGCAATATGCCACTCCTGATTTCCTGGGGACTTTGGCTGTCTTGGAACCAAAACATCTTCCAAAGTGCACCAACTACTTGGAACACCATTCACAATTCCATATTATCCCTCTATCACTCCATCCCTCAAGAGACACACTCAAAGAAATAAAGGGTAATTTTTCCTAAAGTCGTTGATAAAAACCTTCCTTGGGCCTATTTCGATGGTGCGGTCGGGATTGATGGTTGTGGTGGAGGAGCATTATTGTACCTATCTGAAAATAATTTCTATTAGATCAAAATAGGTTTGGGCCCTGGCACAAACAACTATTCAAAACTCAATTGTCTCAGACTGCTACTTATTTTATCCTTAGAGAAGAGACGCAACAGGATGCAAATATTTGGGGATTCAAAGATCATTATAAACTGGTTCAATATTATTGTTGCATGTCATGCACACTCTCTTAGAAATTCTCTGGCTGAAGTACTTTGTCATAAAAATCAATTTGATAACATTACTTTCACTCACATTTACAAGAAAAGGAATTAGGATGTTGATCGCTTATCAAAAGAATTAGTGCAAATAACATGGGGACACTGGCATATAATAGAACATCAGGGAACAAACATATATCAGCATTATCATCATCCTTTCATAGAGGATATTGGGACGCCTCTGCCACCTGATCAACCTGACTGATTAGAGGCATTTATTTTTTGCTTTCTTTTTGCATGCATACACTGATAATTTTTTATAACCATGCCTAAATGGGAACGAACAGTGCCATTTTTGTAAATATCTTTCTTTATACTGCTGAAAAAATATGTTAACAGAAAACTACCAATATTTTTTGATATATTACTAGGTATGATTGATGCATCCCAATGCAAATGAAACATGTAATTTTCCTTACACTTAATGAAAATTACGACGTTTTCCTTGGAAAAACAATGCAAGAAGGAAAACCCACTGCTTTTGAAAGTCGTCCAATCAAAGGAAAGTATTTACATAGACGTATTTATGAGAAGGAAATGTTGACAATACTACATGCTCTAAATTAATGGTGACCTTACCTAATGGGAAGACACTTCAAGGTAAAAATAATTCATGATAGTCTTAAGTACTTATATTATCTTCAGAAGAGCAGCAAAAATGGGTCACAAAGATGTTGGGTTATGACTTTGAAATCATCTATAAAAAAGGGAAGCGAAATGTTGTTGCAGATGCACTCTCAAGAAAGGATGATGATGTGGAATATTTTCTTTGTGCCATTCCTATTATCCATCCTGAGTGGATAACCAAAGCAAGGGATGAATGGAAGAATGATGAGAGGTGTGGACACTCAGTCAAAATTTGCAGCAAGGTCCTAGTACATCTGAAACATTTAGCTGCAAAAATGATTCATTATGGTACAAAGATCACTTATATCTTTGTAAGAATTCCCAACTCAAACAAAATATTATTTTGGAATTGCACACCTCTCCCTTAGGATGGCACTCAAGATTTTTAAAAAATTACCATAGGGTCAAGAAGAATTTTTTTTGGGACGACCTTAAATCTGATATTTAAAAGTTTGTGGCAGAATATTTGGTTTTCCAACAAAATAATGTTGACACAATTAAGACCCCAGTTCTGTTACAACCTTTATCCAATCCAAGTCAACGTTGCGAGGAGTTTTTAATGGATTTTATCACAGGTTTACCCAAGTCCGAAGGAAATACTGTCATCATGGTGGTAGTTGAGAGACTTACCATGTATGCACACTTTCATGAATTATCTCATCCATTTAATTCCAATATAATTGCTACTGCATTTATGGAAACAATTCAAAAGCTACATGGAAACCCAAAGATCATTGTAAGAGACAGAGATCCCATTTTTACAGGAAATTTTTGGATGGAATTATTTTCTTGTTTGCGTACTCAATTAGCTCATAGCTCATCATATCATCCTCAATCTGATGGGAAAACTGAGATATTGAACAAATGTTTGTAAGGAAATTTGCGTTGCTTTGTATTTGATAAAAAGATACAATGGGTTAAGTGGCTACCTCTGGCTAAATGGTGGTATAACACTTCCTTCCATACTGCAGCAAAAATTACCCATTTATGGCACTTTATGGATATCATCCACCGTCCATCACATCATATTTAAGAGAAAGATATAAGTTTCAAGCAGTGGGATATCACATCGAGCATCAACAACAAGTTCTTCAACTCTTAAAGGATAACCTCACTTTGGCGCAGAATCGAATGAAACAACAAGCAGATCAACATCACAACGAAAGAAGTTTTGATGTAGGCGACTGGGTATTTTTACAGCTACAACCATACAAACAAATGTCCCTCAAGCATGCTAATAAGGATAATAAATTATCACCAAAGTATTATGGTCCTTACAAAGTGTTGCAAAATATTGATATTATGGTATACAAATTGGAGCTTCCTGCATCTTCACGAGTGCACCCAGTTTTCCATGTTTCATGCTTAAAGAAGGTTATAGGTGACAAGCTCTGAGTTCAAACAATATTTCCTGAACTTGACGAAGAAGTAAAAATAATATTGGAACTTGAAGTAGTCACAGAAAAAAGAACTCGACATCTACGAAATCGATCAATTTTAGAGTATATCATCAAGTGGAAGAACTTACCGGCTGAATATTTGACATGGGAGAATGCAAATTTTATACGGAAGCATCCATAACTACTCAAGGGTTTAGGACAACACTTGTATGAAAGAGAGGGGCATGCTAGGTCCCTATAATACTAGTGTATCCCATTATTTTTGTTGTTAGTATAGCTCCCTTATTATTATTGTTGTGCCCATGTAGTCCCCATATTTCTATTATTGTGCCCAATAGAAGCCCACTATTGTTATCGTTTTTCCCTTACATTGCTATTATTATGTCAGCTATGATTATATTGTGCCCCATTAGACTCATATATATAGAAATCAGGTTTTTTCATTTGTATCATCCAGGAATTGTTCATTTATGTAATGTAAACGAGGTTTCCCCCACGAAGAGGCTAATTTCTAAGTCATTGAACTATATTTTCTTCTATTTTGTGAGCTGCATTAGAGAACTTTTGAGGTCTAAAATGGGCCTCTAAGAAAAATGTACAACCAAAACAAACTTTATAATAACCAATAGGATTCAAGATGATGATATCAACCATGGGGGACGATTCACCATTTTTGGAATAAAAAGTAAAAGATTAAAAATAATAATAATAAAACTACCTTTTTCAACTCGTATTTTCAACTTATCTCCCTAAGGTTTTAATCAAATTTCGAGTGGGAATTCTCATTTTATGCAAAATTTGATTCCTCATCCGAGTACCCATGTTGCATACTTTTGATGGACCCTGCTACATGAAAAAAGAGAAATACATGAAAAAACGTGATTGCAATCACGTTTTTCCTGTACTTCTCATTTTTTGTGTAGTAGGGTCCATCAAAAGTATCCAACATGGGTACTCCTTGGATGAGGAATCAAATTATGCATCCCAAGAGTGTTGCCACTCGAAATTTCAGTAAACCCATAGGTAGATAAGTTGAAAAAATATATTTTTTTTCTTTTTCCCCTCTAAAATTTGATGATGTAATCTAATCTTATTTTATTATTTCCACTATTATTTTATAAATTCCTTAGGAGGCCCATTTTAGACCTCAAAATTCCCCTAATGGTTGCAGAACAGTCGACCTCATGGAGCAACAAGTTGGCCTAAGGACATGTCAAGTTGGCCTAATAGGAGGCTCAAGGAATTCTATATAGGAACTCAGCCTCATTTGTAGACACGTCACTCTTACACATAAGTTTAATCATAAGGAAACGAATAAGTGCGAAGAAGAGGAAGACAAAGGAAGGAGGAAAAGTCGAGATATTTTGGATTTGTTTTTGGGCTACTTCTCTCCACACATGCGAAGTAATTCGAGCACATATTGCTACAGTGAAGCCGAGTTGCAGAAGTAAAGTTAGGTCATTAAGAAGAAATATTTTGGAATCCGAGTTCTCTAAGAGAGAGAATCTACCCAAGCGAATAAGAAAAGTTGTAGTTTCTGGGCAAGTCGAAGATGCAGTTTTTGGGAAAGTTGAAGATGCAATTTTTGGGCAAGTCAAAGTTGCAGTTGCAATTTCTAAGGTTGTAGTTGCTAAGAAGGTTGAATTTTATGGAAGGAGGATCTATTCAAAGAGAAATCACTGACTTTGTCTTGGAGGGATTCTTGGTTAAGGATATAGGTCTTGGAATTCATCAATTGAATATTCTATAAGAAGGAGAATTCTGGTGGGTTTTCCCCTCAGTTGGAAATTTTTTGGCCCTCGTTGTTCGCCTACATCTTGTGTCCTATTGTCTCATTTTTCTTTATGTTTGTGGTAGTTTTTTTATGCTATAGAACACTAATTATAATAAATGAAAGACGAATTAAATAAAGAAAAGTAAAAATACATCACAATTAGTTATAATTATGAAGTGAAATCTCCTACTCTTGTTGCCTCCATATTTCTCAACAGATAATACCCCATCAAACCCAAAATTCCCCTTAACTTGGAATGTTAATCGACTTGGGCCACTTTTTAATTTCCTTAATTTTTTTGTTATCTACCACTATTCCTTACTGTGATATCACATGTCCCAAATAGTCTACTTGTTTTCCAAAAGTACATTTTGATATCTTTGCATAAAATTGATTCTCTTCTAAAAGATAGGTAACCTCCTCCAAGTGCTACACATGCTCAACACTTGTTTTACTATAAAAAATAATATTTTCAAATAAAACTAACAAAAACTTCCTTAGGTAGGGTTGAAACACTTCATTTATGGTTTCCTGTAAGGCTGCTAGAGTTAATTAACCAAAAGGGAATCACTTTTAATTCATAGTTCCCTTTATCACTTTAGAAGAAAAATTTGCCACATCTTCTAATCTTAATTTGATTTGGTAGTATCATGATCTCAATTTCATCATTAAGAAATACCTATCCCCATGGAGTTAATCCAAAATTTCATCTGTGAAGGGGAGAATAATTTTTTTTTTCTTATTGTTATCTTATTCAACCTTCTATAATTTTTGTATAGTCTTAAAATACCCATCTTTCTTTTAAAATAGAACTATATAACCTACACAAGGGATTCTTATTTTTTTAATAATACCACATCTCAATAGGTCTTGGCATATCCTCTCGATTTATATTTTTTTATGGTGTGGATACGAATATGGTTTTACCTTAAATTAACTTTAGTTATGTGCTCGATATCCCTTTCAAGAGGTATCTCCAAAGGTAGATCTTGAATTATTATTATTATTATTATTGGTTTCTGAATTAAATATTGAATATATGATTTTTCAACATTAACTAATTTTGAGGCCAACAATTTCATCTAGTGACATTATATTGTATATACTTGTGCTCCTTTTACAATTACCCTCACCACCTGAATGCAGGATACAATTTAATTTTGGGGTGGTTGGAATCCATATAACTTATGCCTTTATCCTTGCCATCTAAATTTTATATAAAAAAAATTAATGGTTTGTGGATTTTGTGTCTAATTTTTTTAGCCACTAGACTCCTATGACTATCTCCACTCCCTCCAAAAGTAGTGTAAAATTAGGATTCTAAACTATATCCTTGAATTTACAATTTAACTTTGTGGAATTTCCCCATGCCTTCAATGTTTTCCCATATACTACCACGACCTTCATATTGGTCATTGGGAATGTGAAAATATTCAAACTTATGGTAATAATACATCAACTAAATTATGGGTACTTTTAGTATATAATAGAACAATTGTATTTCTCTTGTTGATGTGCCCTTTAAAGTTTTAACATGTGTGGCTAGGCTATTATTTTCATGGGTGATAATGATATTTGCAGTGCATTATCATGATCTAAATATGATACACATTTCTGAAGTTCCTTGAAATCTCTTTCAACCAACTCTTCATTATCTGAGTCATCCTTCACTTTATATATATATATATATATATATATATATATATATATATATATATATATATATATATATATATATATATATATATATATATATATATATATATATATATTCAGTATTATTTCCCTTGAAATATTTGTGTTTGAGGTCCCATTTTTCTCCACAATGCTTGCATTTCCATTATTTTATCTATTGGGCTTCCACATTAGGTTTTTATCCTCATAATTGATGTCATATGTACTTTTGATTTTCCATATATATAGCTTAATGGGTCTTTTTCCTTGAATAAACCTTGTCAAATTTTTGAAATGGTCTTTCTAATTTATTTTCAATTTATTTTTTTTGTCGTATGACTGGCCTTATCTATCGTTTTGATGTTGTGCATTTCTAATTCTTTCCTTATATAGGCTTTTAATCCTTACATAGGTTTGAAGCAATTTGTATTCTAATAATTTCATCGTTTGTGTTACTAATGCCTCTAACGTGAGTGTAATCATTTGCATCACCTTTTATCTATATTCTAGTATTTTTTGCCAAAAAAAAAAAAATGTGATACCTTGAAACCTTTAAAGAAATCATATTTGAACCTAGTCCAACTATATTATCATACCTTGGTTTTAGACTTCCACCGCATATATTAATTATATGCATGGCCTACAAGCTACATTGAAGAATATTTCATGTTTTCCTCATTGAAGTGAATGCTATGCATTTCAGAGTATTCTTCTATTTTGTTGATGCATGCCACAAATTGTTTTTAATCTCCATCGAATTTGGATAACTCTAATTTTAACCTCATTGTATATTTATATATTTGATAGGGTTGAAATGGGTTGTTTTTGGTTGGCTTTGATGACTAGTAAACCATTAGGAAACATGATAGTTTACATGTTTGTTGTATTTGTAGAATCCATATATGGAGGAGGGTTGGTGGTGATGTTAGAAGAGTCAGGTCTCTAAAGACTTGTATTCGTTGATTTATTGTGGGGAAATTATTCTTTGTTCCTGATACATTTCTCAAATCTCTTTATTCCCGTGAGATATTTTTTCTTGGATTTATCTTTTCACTTCTATTTGTATCTTATTCATGCTTTAATTCACTCCAAATTTTATACCTATAGTGACACCACATTTGAGATTGTCCATTAAATCATGTTTAATATCTTCAGACTCTTTTTCAATTTCTTTCCTTTACTCCTCCTAGTTTTTATCATTTTCACCCTCAAGTTTTTTGTAATTCTATTGGGTTTTTTCCTCGAGTTTCTCAATCATTATTGTAATTTCCTTCATTATAAATGATAATATATATATATATATATATATATATATATATATATATATATATATATATATATATATATATATATATATATATATATATATATATATATATATATATATATATATATATATATATATATATATATATATATATATATATATAACTTATTCATATTATTCACTTTCCACGCTATTCACTTTATGTGAATACTTATAAAACTTATCTTATCATAAAAAAAAATATCTATGTTTCTTCCTCTTCTTTTAATTCCACCTTATAAATACCATGGGTAAATTGTTATGAATATAATTCATAATAAAATAATAATAAATGTAAATATAATTTAATAATAAATAATAAGTCATTAGCTAATTATTATCTAGTTATTCATGAAGAGACATGTCTTAGAGACATAGTTATTCATGAAAGGGCACCTGCCTAGGGTATAAAAGCAGGCCCTCATTTTCATTTGTAATCATCCTATCAACAATTCTTTATACAATATACAATTTACAATTTCTATCCTACAATGGATGTTTTTTTCTACGAAGCATTTTAATATTTTCGCTGTGTATACGACTATTACTCACTACATTAGTATCGGAGCTACATCTCATCTGGCCTTTGGCCATCAACCTATTGTCAACCTTGTTGTCAGTCTTGTAGATTCTCCATTCCACCGGATTCGTCAGCAGGACCTTGGCCATAAATAAAAAATTTGAGAAAAAGAATTTTTTGGAAAAAAAAATATATATATTTATAAAAAAAGAGGGGAAAAATTTTTCAAAACAAAATTTAAAAAAAATATATATAAGGGAAAAATAAATAAAAAAAACTAGCAAAAATATAAATATTAAAAAAAAAAATTTTAAAAAATTTAAAAAAAAAAAAAAAAAAAAAAAAAATATATATATATATATATATATATATATAAGAGAAGAGAGGTGAATGTTGACCGATCCATACCTCTACAATTGCACAGGCGCCAACTGTCCACACGACCGCTGCCACCACCGCTACCTTTAGCCCCGATTTCTCATTCCAATCGTGAGCCCTATTGGCACTAGCAACCAAGCACCCCACCCCCAAATTTCTTTGCAGATATCGCTACCATTTCCCTGCCTCTTGTTCGTTGCGGCTCCCTCACTCCATCCATCCTCTTCACAAATTTTATTTTTAACCAGACGGTCGAATCATTTCCGCCTTACAAGATTTGCAGGTCACTGCTCCATAGACCACCATTGCCAAATTGTTTCCACTCCATTGGCTCTCTCACTATCACCATTAGCTATCACCAAGGCCACCCACCTGTAGTCCACCCGCTCCTACAGTCATGAGCGTGCATGGCCTCCCGTGAAATTGAAAATTAAAATGCTTAGTCATTCAAGATCGTACCATTTGGTTTGAATAAGTCAATATTAAGTCCTTTTACATACATGAATTATATATAATATAGTTAAAAACTATACATACATAAACTATATATTATATAGTAACCATATAAAAATAAAAATAAATCTTTAAATAAAAAAGAAAAAGAAAGAAAGAAAGAAAGAAAAAAAGTGTATATATTTAAAAAAAAAAGGTATATTAAGAAAAACAATAAAAAAAGAAAATAAAAGGCGATTACATAATACTTAAAGTCAACGATTACATAATACCTAAAATCATCTCTACAAAACAAAAATGGGATCAATCATGGAAAAGAAATGTTGGAAATAATGGAGCTCAATTCTATAATAATGAAGGAAGAAAGGTTTTTCAGTTACAAATCACGGAATAATTACATTAAACGAAAGTATCCAAGGAAGAAAAATTAGTATCGCTATCAACACAAGCAACATAAAAATTATATCAACATCAACTTGGCGAATAAGCTATTAATTCCAGAGCCAAGTATTGGGGAAAGGAAAAATATTTTTGACCAAAAAGAGTATACAATTAGTGATTTACAAGTGACAGTAAATCATTATGGGTACATATCTCAATTTATTGTTGTAAAAATAGATTATACAGAGGTTGACGTCATACTCGGTCAACCTTGGTTTAAGGAATTGGGTTCATTCATGCTAAATATAGAGAAACAAGTTTTAACTTTTCCTTATAAGGTGAAGATGGTCAAATTTAGAGACATGAAAAGTAAATCAAAATCAATAACATCTTCATTAGAAGACTTTAAGGATATCTCAGACTTGATGTTTCAAGAAAACGAAAAAAACTATATCAAGGAAGCAAAAAGAGCTTGAAGAAGTCATCTCCAGCAAAGACAAAGAAGTTTCACGCCTCAGAGATCATCAAGAAAAACTACTCGAACAAGTCAAGAAATATAAAGCATCAAAGAAGGAACTCAAAAAGAATTTATTAGAACAAGAAGAATAAAATGTATGTTTTAAGAGCCTTAATCAGAAATTATAATAACAAATCAAAAGTTTAAAAGATGATGAAGCTACTAAGAATAAAATAAACAATTTAGAAAAGGATGAATTTATACTTTTAAGGAATTGTAACCAAACCCTACTTATGCGATTAAAGAAACATAAAAATGATAATAAATCATTTAATGACAAGCTAGAACAACTTCAAAGTGACGTATTGAAGTCGTGAGTAGTTTCAGTCCAAGTTGAAGACAAAGGGATTAATATTGATTCAGTCAATATCACAAGGAAGAAGAAGAATCTAGAGAAGTTAAAACATATGCAAAAGTTGCAATTCAAATGATGGACATTCCAACTGATGATTCAGACACCCACTCAACAACAACTGCGCCTAAAGAAAATCAGGAATCAACCACTAACATTATAAGGAAATCCAAACCAAAGGAGCTATGTATCGTCATCTGAATCACAAGAAAATACTTTCTAATCAAGCTATGTACCAGTATCACTCAGAAAATAAACAATAAATTCATGTTCCTAGGGATACTAAAGCTTGCAAAATCCATTCATACGACAACGATTCACCACACATCTCCAAATATCAAAAGATACCCCAGAAGATCAATCTAGGATGGTCTGATCCGTTCTTAGTATGACAGTTTTTTCTATCACTCATAGTATCATATCGTCTCGCATCGACGAAGATGAAGGTACATAGACGAGAAGATGTTCTTAAGTAAGCTTTGAGGACAACGATTCTTGAAGAGAGACGATATGTTATGAATATAATAAAATAATAAAATAATAACAAATGTAAATGTAAATGTAATAATAAATAATAAGTCATTTACTAATGATTAGTTAGTTAGTGATGAATAGGCATGTCTTAGAGACATAGCCATTCATGAAAGGGCACCTGCCTAGGGTATAAAAGTAGGCCCTCATTTTCATTTGTAATCATCTTATCTACAATTATTTATATAATATACAATTTACAATTTCTATCATAGAATGGATGTATTTATCTACGAAGTATTTTAATCTTTGCGCTTCGTATATGACTATTGGTAGCTACATAAATAGTATGGGTTATCAAAACCGCAAACTATAATACCTGGTTATGTGAGAATACTTGTGATTGCTCAAAGGCATAAAAACAATATAAACTATATGAATATAAATGAGATGATACATTATATGGATGGACCCTCTATAAATAATTTAAGTGGATTATATTTTAAGTGAGTCTTGTGAATTAATGTTTTTATTATAATTTATTATTTAATATTATTATTATCATCATACATATTTTTTAATTATAATTTATTATTTACTATTATTATTATCATCATATTTTTTTTTTAATTGTTTATTGGTTTCTATTCTTTTATTCTTTATATTATTAACATAGTTAAACCCAAAAATAGATCAAATACAATGAGATCAAAGACAAATCAAAGTTTTAAACATGCCAAAATTCTATGAAATAATAAAATATATACCTCCAAGAATAGTAAGAAGCATCTCCACAAATGTGTCCTCCAAGAATATGCCCCAAACATAGTAAGAAAACCATGCAAAAGCATATAAAAGCCACACATGTGGCCCTCTAAGTATGCCACAATCCCCCAAATAAAAAATATCCATAGACCACCTCCAATAAGATAATATATGTTCTGAGTCGAAGTGGTGATGGTGATCTTCACTGAAGGTTAAATAATGACAAGTTTCACTAAAATATCTATGAAATAAATATGAGCAAGCACCCAGAATAGGTGCAACTTAAAAAATTTTGCTATGTAACTACCACAACCCATTCAAGTGTCAACAAATACCAAGTGAAGTAAGGTGCTTACATTGTTAACCTCCAAAGTAATAAAATAAATGTTGAACCTTTCACCCTAAAAGTTACAAGAAACCAATAATTACAGTCCTCTTTAAGGGGTAAGCCTCCTTTTGCAATGAATACAATGTACTGTACAATATTTGATAATCCTAATACTAGGTTTCCTTAGTGTATATATAGGGAAAAAATGATACAACTATAATAAAATGAGACCGTGAAAGGTTCTAGGGTACATAACAATATAACAATATATATGTAATAATTCCATATATAGGGCTAAATAAGGTGCCTTAGGGATAACATGGTTCTTATTTAGGGCTAGTGATTCTGCATGAATAAGTCATCTTCCCATGTCACCTCTTGCACTAGAAGGTTCTTCTGCTTGATGAGGTACTCAACAATTGTTGAATTACTCGATTGCTTCATTAAGGGTATCTTGAGGTCTAAAATGGGCCTCATAAGAAAAATGTACAACCAAAATAAACTTTATAAGAACCAATAGGATTCAATTTGATGATGTCAACCATGGGGTATGATTCACCATTTTTTAAGTAAAATCTTAAAAAGATTAAAAAATAATAAAATAATAAAACTACTTTTTCAACTTGTATTTTAAACTTATCTCCCAAATTTTTTACTCTAATTTTGAGAGGGAGTACTCATTGGATGAAAAATTTAATTCCTCATCCAAGGAGTACCCATGTTGCATACTTTTGATGGACCATGCTACACGAAAAATGGGAAATACATGGAAAAATGTGATTGCAATCACATTTTTCATGTATTTATCATTTTTTGTGTAATGGGATCCATAAAAAGTATGCATCATGGGTAATCCTAGGATGAGGAATTAAATTTTGCTTCCAAAAAGTACTCCCACTCAAAATTTGAGTAAAAAATTTGGGAGATAAGTTGAAAATATGAGTTGAAAAAGTAGTTTTTCCTTTTTTCCCTCTAAAATTTGATGATGTAATCAAATTCTACTTTATTATTTCCACTATTATTTTATAATTTCCTTAGGAGGCCCATTTTCGACCTCCAAATTCCCCTAATGGATCCTTGTTTCAAAGATTGTTTCTATTTCTAATATCATATTCCCTTCTTCAATTGTCTCTAGTACACTTCATGCTACAAATGAATAACATGGTCACAATCTCAAGCATGTGGAAGACCCTTAGGCATTACTCCAAATACCTTGGAATTATTGTTGATTACTTTATGGAGATTCTCTTACATAGATGATATTGAAATTTGAAATTTTAGTAAGGATAATTGTGCAATAACACCCTAATTCCTTTTTTTGAGGCGTTTTGTCATTCCATTAGAGCTTATCACTTTAGAGGGCTTCCCTGGGATACCTCTAAGCTCGATTTTCTTACCTTTTGAGGTAAATATTATGAATATAAGTACACAATTGAAGGTCATGGTTCTCAAAAATTTAACCATTGGATTCCTAATACAACATCAACACCACCATTTTTATTGCAATCATGGGACTATCTAAGAAATACATTGCCATATTTAGATTAATAATATGGAACTCTCCTGAATAATTTATGGTACATCCATATACAATCATTACTTGAAACTTTGGTACTGGATATATGAAACAATTGAGAAGTTTAATTTGTAATTGATGAAATTATGGGTATTGCTAGAATTAGTCAACATTGTTACCTGTTTTCTTTTTGATATATCCTTCTCTCTTGAGAGTTTGTGGAGTATTGATACCAACCAATGCATGACAAGATATTGTGGGTGTAGGAACTTATAGCTTTGGAGCTTGTGATGGTTCAAATTCTTGACCTTCAAAGTCTATGTAGAATAATTTCTTCTTACTACATTGTTACCTTTTTCTTTTTGATATATTCTTCTTTCTTGAGAGTTTGTGGAGTATTTATGCCAAACAATGCATGACAAGATATTATGGGAGTAGGCACTTATAGCTTTGGAGCTTTTCATGGTTCCAATTCTTGAACTTCAAAGTCTATGGAGAATAATTTCTTCTTACTACATTCATGCCCCTTAATGTACTTGTTGTCACAATTGAAACATAATCATTTTGCTATTATTTAATCCTTTTTTTGAGGTGTCAACCTTGTTGGTTGAGTGAGGTTAAGATAGAAAGCATGATTTTCTCTATAGTTATTACTAACCAATTTTCTAATTGCCATATTTTTACTCTTAAATTTATTTTCCATACTGAAATCATGCTCTAGATATTTCAGTTCAAAGAGACGTGCCTTATTTTACATGTTTTCCTTTAAAATTTCCATAGATAAGTCTAATAAATTATCCCCTAAAATGTTCTTTACCCTAATACTTAGCTTTTGAAATTGTTGAATGTGCTCTATAACTAGACTTTTTTGTCGAAAATTTATCAATTGACTAAAGAATGCATTACTCTTAATATGCCCATAATGTGTTATCAATTCTTATGTCAAAATGGACCAAGATATAACACAAGTATTTTTCCTTTCACAAAGTCATTGATATCATACATATTGGTATTTTTCTAAAAGCATAGATGCAATATTTACCTCTTTTAAAGTTTCCACTTGGTGTAGATTAAATTATTTTTCCATATAGAATATCCATGTTATAGGATCACTATCATCAAACTATTAAATTTTAATGTTATTGCAATTAACTGGTTATTATTCTCCTATCAAATTGATTGTTTGTCTTCTGTATTTTGTATATGGAAAATGTTGAATAAAACACTACTACAACTTCACAAAAAATAAATAAACCACAGAAATTGAAAAAATATTGCACATACACACAAATAATGAATATTGAAAACTTTGGACAAATGTCCCTAGAAAAAACCCAATGTGAGGAAAACCTATTCTATAGATGATTATTTTATTTATTCTTTAGGAAAATTTTGTGATTGAAAAATCACAATTGTTTGTCATAAATTAGTAAACCACTAGAAAATTGTTTCTTTCACTTTTACAAGTCGATTTGACCTCCTAGAGACAAATCGCCCCCTATGATCCAATTTGATCGTCATCTAGAGCCTTAAATTGTTCCACATATTTGGCCCTACAAACTCGACCCTCACTGGGAAAATCATGCTAGCTGGAACTACACTCGGCCTCCTTTGGAATTTGACTTCTCCTATGAAAATTGATCACTCTGGAAAATTTCACCTTTCTCTTGAAACTCGATCTTTCCGAAGAAATTCAAACTATTAAGAAACTCCTCCTCTGTGAAGAAATTCACACTACTGAGAAACTCAACCTCTTTGAAGCAATTTCACTGCTAGGAAACTCAGCCTCTCTATAGATAAAATTGACCTCCCTCTATCCTTGAGAAATTGGAAATAACTATGAATAATCATCTCCTATAACTCTATCTTCAATCACTATTGATCTAAATCTGCTAGTTCCATCACACTATCTGTTATAGGTGTTAGAAAATTATATATTATAGAGCAATGAAACACATAAAATATGCCGAAAACACAAGCACACAAAACACATAAAACCATAGAGACACAAATATACGTGGTTCACACAGTTTGGGCTACATCCACCCCGAACAGCCAGTCCTTCCTTTCTATTATCCAGCAAAATGAAGAGACACAACCTACAGCAAATCTGTTGTAATATCCTTTATTCTTTCTCACAGTATCCCTATCTATTTCTTGCTCTGAGAATACACATACCATTACATAGTCGTAATACAATACCCTCATAAAAGCGAGGGGTTGCCTTCTAAGGAAAAAAACCCTAAACTAAACATAACTTCTACCGTCAGATCATCCGCCTAATGAACGGCCCAGATTGACTAGAAATTACTATACTTTTACAAGGAAATTTTACATATATTTTTAGCTTCGGGGGCACTTCCCCCGAAACCCCCCACCAGGGGGGGGGGGGCTCCATAAAGTCGCAGCCACCCCCCTAGACCCCCTAGGCAGTGTTTAATTTCGGGCGGTGTTGCCGCCCCCATTAAGGTAAAGGGGTCCAATGCTATGATACAAAATAAACAAGATAATCAGGCTCCACACCCAACAATAGGTCAATTTGGGCATCATCCCCCATGACCTGGTCAAACTGGACATCATCCCCAGGACCAATAAAATAGGGTCTATCATCCCCTATCATTTCAGTTGCTACATACCCTAAGAGAAGAATAAATCATTCATGGATTATGTTGTGAGATTTCCAAGGTTTGAAGTATATGTTATATCACTTATGAGCTCACCAACACTACCTCTCAAGGGACTAACTGTGTTTCATATGCATCTCCCTCCATTCAAGGGTGCACTGCAATGCACTTCCCGACATTCAAGGGTGCATTGCTCAAATGGGAGAAAAATTCTCATTGTTCCGGAATCTCCACATGGCCAGTTCCTTCTAGAAGAGTCCAAATGTGTCAAAATTCGAATCCAAGTGTCCATCTAACACCTCTAAACTTGGAAACATGTATTGCCTATTATTATAAAGTAATTGATTGAGAAACTACCTTCAGTTTCCCTATAAATTGAGCACAGATCCTAGTGCTAGGGAATGAAGAATTTTGGTAAAGAAATGTTATTGGATTCTCAATTGAGAGAGTGAAAGAAGTGATATGTTGCTGGTGAGATGTTTAATGTGATGAGGCTGGGATGAAACTAGAGCTGGTGACATCAAATTGATCATTGGTTGTAACCTCCCCCTTTTATTCTTTAATAAAGTTTTTTTTTCATTTTCCCATATATGTATATGTTTATGTTTCTATTTCTCATGAAATGGACTCTTGAATGATATATATGTTTCATGTTTAATCGATTTAAGTGATTAAGATCAATAGGCATTTGTATATTGCAATATCTTTGTTGTTCTCTGTTTATACTTGCAGGAATCAATCTGTCGACCTATTTATACAAGTAGGTTCTTCTATCTTTCTATGTGTCTATTTACTCTTAGAGAAAGTGATAGAAAAGTATTTAATCTATTGTTCTAAGTGCCTAGCACCACACTTAGGGAATTTGATTTATCCGTATATCATAATTCTTCATAAAAAATTGGCGACTTTGTTGCAGAGTTTCCAATCATTCCTAGTGTTTTTGCCTCTGCCTATCCACCCAGTAGCATCTAATTTCAATTATTAGACTTTTGAATCAAAGAATTGCATTATAAGTGTGTTTTATAGATTTAATTTTCAATCTCTGTTGCACCCAACACACTGTTGGTCAAGACACAATGCACTGCAGTGCACTGTCTCCCACTCAGGGGTGCATTGCAACGCACAGTCTCCCTTTAGAGACTGTGTTTCCCACTTAGCCAACAAAATTCCATTTGAATTTGTCATTGCCATCATTCTTAGCCATTTTTTTGCTGTGTTTTCAATTGTCTGATACCTCCTAGAGACCAGTGAATTTGCCTGATTCTTCCTCATTTGAAAAGTAAGTTTGTTCAATGTCTCTTTAAGTGTTTTTATTTATCATTGACAAAGAAAATTCAAAGTATTTTTTTTATGCACTAGATCCATTTGTTTTCGTAAAAAAAATTGTCGTTAAATTATTTTTTTCCTATAGGAAAAATTGTAGTTCCATTCTTCATTTTTCCTAAAACATAAATTGTTGTTAAATTCCTCATTTCTCAAGGAAGAAAACATTTGTTTTTGTTGATTTGATGCATATAGTTTTATTTCTTGCATTCACATTAAAGGAGCTGAAAAGTAAAACCTACATTTGCATATAGTGATTTGTGTGTTTTGCATAGTAACAAGTTAGGAAAGCTACATATTAGTTTGTGCTCTTTGTTGTTTGCTCTCAAACTGATTGCTATTTCCCTTAATAGCTAGGATTTTCTTTGAAAAATCTAAAATTGAAAAATTTTCTTATCATTTTAGTTTGCATTTTTAGGAATTTCCATCACATCACGCGATTAACCTCAAAAGGAAAATTGATAAACAAGATCAACTTAAAATTTATATCAATTTACATAAGAAAGCATTGGAACCATAACAATAACATTTAGAAGGTCTAGGCTAGAGACATGTTCCGACGTTGTTAAACATAGCAACTGTCATTAATTTTTTGCAATACATTCTGAGTGTGATACCGTACTCCATGTACGTAAGTATATCAGAGCTCGTCCATGTACCTTTGGGTATATCGAATGGTGTTCTAGTATGAAAAGTATAAGGGAGTGATCTCACTATGCGGTTTTGCATTAGACATTACTAATATGGACTTGGGCCTCCACGTACCTTCGGGTATATTTGAGAGGACAACTTTAGGTTGCTATCCATCCATAGTGAACCGACTCAGCCGTCTTGTAAATTTTCATACATCGAACACAACATCAAGGAGATTTCCTGCTCGTAATTCTTGGTTTACCAGGAGGTATTCTGCAATTCACAATTACATGTTAAACCTTTTGCCTAGAATTACCCTTTTATTTTGTTTATTTGTTTTTGGTCATAAAATAAATCAATCATCATGGAAGAAGAACATACCTTTCCTCACCGTTCGCGTAGAATAGCACTAAAATGACCTTTACCACCGGAAGCCACTTCTAGTCGGCGAAGGCGACATCGCTCTACCGAAACTAGTACTATCAGTACCTCTGGTGCGACATCATCCTCACATATACCAGAGTCGGCACAAGTTGTTTCTACAAATCCTGCTTCATCTACTGTTGTCGAGACAGAGTCCTGAAAGCTACCCGTGGTCACGATCAATCCAATTAGTGATACCATAACCCGACGTTGTTCAACTGGAAGTTGATCCATATCCTGTCACTTTTTTTCCAAAACATCTACATCCCAAAGTCGAACAACCGAAAGTTGTTCCTGTATCGGTCTCCCCATAGTCTATTGTAGCCATTGAGTCTCCCATATCGCATAGTCAACCTCATAAAATATACTTTGGACCTAACAGTGAAATCCTTCCACGTGGTTTAATTTCGATTGAAGAAATACCACAAGACGAAACACCTTTAACTCCAACTCATTTTTGGGTAGAGCTTTACCTGTACGAGTCTTTTCCTCAATCACATGCCTCTGCTTTTGTTGATCCTGTGTCTAATAGAGTTCCCGTAGATCCAATAGGGTATACATTTGGTCGAAAAACCATGCCTAAGCCAACATCTTTGGTTGGACCATCTATTCCAATTGTGACAGCACCTGCTCTTGCTACCCCGTCGATGTTCACGATTTCACCATAGTCACATTTATATGGTGGCCCTTCCGTCCCACCTGGTTACCAATCTTTATCTGGAACCTTCTCTGGTGCATCCTAAAACCCATGGACTTCACCAATGTCATCGTATGGTATTCTAACTGGTAAATCTATAGTGAGTACTTAACGGCTTGATCCTTTATACACATCATCAGGGCAATATCAAGCTAGTCCATATAGGTATATTCCATCTAGTACAATTTCAACTGAACTCCCTGCATTTGGAGAATAATATTTTCCATCTTATTATACTCCTCATGCTGGGGGGAAACCTATGGTCACCCATTTTGACAATACTCTGTCACTATTTGGTCATCCTAATGTTGGAATGGAATTTTGTCAGTGGCATCCCACTCTGCCCATTCGACCACGAATAGTTGAACACTAGTATCAACCGGTTCAACCTATTGCACCCACATCAATTCCACTTGTTAATACATCTTTACCACAATTACAGATTCAAACTGTTGTACCTTAACCATCTCAGGAAGGTCCTTCAACCCAATACCCTCAAGTATTAGGCCCTCAAACTCTAACTCCTTCGTTTGGTTTATAACAACCACCTGTATCTGGAATCATTTATTCATAAGCTGGATTAGCATAATATGGGATGTCGCAGCCGCAACCAGGTTATACCTATCCTCAACCGAATCCAAGCTATCTTAGTTTGGGTTATAATATTGGTGGATAGACCCCTTGTTAGCCACAAGTGCAAATGCCACAACCTTCATTTCAACAAGTAACGTATCCAGGTTTTGGTCAATAGAATCCTCAAGTGTTTTCTTATAAAAAAAACCCTATATGGGTTACCAACAACATATTCCTTATGCTGGTGCTCAAAGGCCTGTTTCCCAAGCAATTCCATCATACCCTAGATTTGCTCAACCCGAACTCAATCGATAGTTTCCCTTTGTTGCAACTTTAGAGTTACCGGATTTAAACCGCCTCACCAATGACCCAATCAATTATGCTCCTTGGTGGCTGGTGATACCCCATAAAATACCCTCGGATATTCCTAAGTTCAATGGAAACCCTGGGGAAGATCCGTCGACTCATGTTATGACTTATCATTTTTGGTGTTCATCTAACTCCCTAAATGATGACTCTATTCGACTATGTCCTTTCCAGTGTACACTCACTGTTCTGGACGCAAAATGGTACATTGATTTACCAAGAGATTTTTTTGATAATTTCATTGCCCTAGCTACTGTCTTTTTGACCCACTTCCAGTTACCCATACAATATGCAACTGGAATGGAACTCTTGAATAATTTTAAACAAACCAATGCTACTTACATTTCTGATCATATACATGAGTGGCGTCGTCGTTGTAGAATGGTTAAGACATTTGTTAGTATGAATCTTAATCGCAAGCGTACGGAAAAGGCCCACTTTAGCTGTGCATAACAAACAACCCTAACAGTAAAGATGGCTGCCAATTTCTTTAGATATACAATTAGTTGACCAAGATAAATGCTGAAAAATCTAGATCTATGCAGAAAAAGACATTAAGTAGTAAATAAAATCAAGAGTTGCTCCATGCATCCAATAGACAAGACAAGAATGTTTTTAAAGAATTTTTGTATTTTTTGACACCTAGGAAGGGAACATAGAAATATGTTACTAGTCCCCCTCAATGGGATGGGTTCTTGTAAGTCCTCAGCACTTCAGATCTAAAATCTCTCTCTCTTGATGGTGTAGAAAACCCAGACAAAAATGGAACTCAAAGGGAGCTCATAAGAAAAATGGTAACAAAATATAACAATGATGGTGGATTAAAGTCAGACCAAAAGTATAGATCCAGAGTGATCTTTAGGCAACAAAAGGTAGTGAGTGAATGGAAAAATCCTTCTATTTATAACAAAATATTGAGTTAGTCTAGATATTGGTGCATAATTAAAATATTATTAACCAAATCAAGATCCAACTTTTATGGAATATTGTATTATATTTGTTGGAGGGAAAAAGAATTTGACTTTGGTCAAATCCCTTTATTTGTAAATAATAAATAAACAAATGATTTATTTATTATTTTAAGGATGTGGTTGAGTAATAATTAAATAAATAATGATTTATTCAATTATTTATAAATTATTTGGTTAAATTTAATAAGGAATATTATTTAAATAAGGTTTAAATAATTATTCCTACAAAATAATAAGATAAATAATGATTTATCTAATTAATTTTCCTGTTTTGGGTTAAATGTGACAAGGAATATTAATTAAGCTATTGTTTGACTAATTATTCCTTGAGGAAAATCAAACAAATGTGGATTTATTTCATATTTCATCATGGGTTTCCTTGTTTAGACCATAAACAACTTAATAAATGTGGTTTACTAAGTTATTTTTTTATAGTGAAAGCAATTTTACTTAGGGTAAAATTGGTCTTACATGGTGTACTTTGGTCCATATAATAGTAAAAGGTTAGATGAAATAAAAATGGTGTAACAAATTTCTACCCAGCGTGCGAGCGTTAGGAGATAATCGTATGACCGAAGTACGTTGTAAGAACTCAATCACTGGACACTAAAGGGTAAGTAAAAGGGATAGGAATAAAAGGTAGACCAAAGCACTAGAGGACTAGACCCTGAGGAGGCGATACTTACATGTGCGACAAGTCTCTTTTATGAGTGATTACCTATGCTATAGGTGGTAGGGGAGGCATACCTATGCCCGCCGAGACAAAGTACAAAGAATAATGTGTCTAGTAAACAAGGGACTGAACTATATAGTACATGCTGGCATAAACATGAGCTAGATAAAAACATGATTATGAATCTCACATACATACTATGCTTGGGATAACAACCAGGACTTATACAATAATATCTAAGTACATGAGATATAAGTACAACCAAATTTCCCCTGTAAAGAGGAAAGGGCTCTAAAAATCTGACTGGTACATGAAAACTAAAAGGCGCTGCAAGCGGCTGAGGCCGACATCATCAAATCTATGGAGTGGCATCAAAGGTTGTAATGAAGAGGTCATCCGGGCATGTGGGGGGCTACCTAAAGGGCCACCCCCTCATGATTTCTGAAACATCTCACACACACCCAGGAATCACTGGTACAATCTGCTGCATCATTGAACCATCAAGTATACGAATCTCTATCATGCTGTAAGGAGATGGAGCTGAGAAAAAATCAATTCAAAGGGCAATAACGAGTCCCTTTGCCCAATTTGAGGCACCAAATAAGAGTGGAAGTTAGAACCAAGGTACACCACCCTCTAGACCTGTCTTCAAGAATGAATGATCTGATGTCGACAGAAGGAGGTCCACCATAGGTGAGGCAATAAGGGATCCTCAACTAAGTCATGAGAGAAAATAGTAGAGCGATTAACAGACTGACACCAGGGATGATGACGAAATGGGGGGTACTGAGTAGCGGACGGACGAATTCCCTTGTTAGAGCATAAAGGGCATGGATGACCTGGCAGCGACTGACAAAATATCAAAGGGGATAGGGGATAGTAGGACTGAAGGCCATAATGTGCGACACGAGAGAGGAACCAAGCAATGAAGGATGGAGGACTATAGCGGGATACAAAGGGACTCAGGATAGACTCCATGGATATGATGATGACTCAACTTGGATGCTCTAAACAAGGGCAACTCAATGATGATGCCACACAGAAAAGTTCTGGTGGGGACCATAAATACATGAGTACAAGATGGTTACTCACGATTAAAATCGACACGAGCATGCACAAGTATGGATGCAAAGTGGTGCCCCAAGTACAAGTGTTGCAGGTGAAGAAATTCGATTTGGAGGCATGGTGAAGTGGCCCTTCTTGGAAAAAAATGTGTCCTAGTGAAGTATAAACTCACGAAAAACTAACAGATACCCATTTGAGAGCTCGGTGAGAGATTTCCAATGGTACAGATATTTTTTCAAACTAAGCTACAGTTTGGCCGCAATAGGCGAAAGAAAAATTAGGGGTTTCTCTTTTAATAAGGCATTTTCTCTCCAAATTTACTCATTTGCAAGTGTAGTTGTGTTGAATGTAGAGAGGAGAGAAGGCCTTAAATCTTGCAGTGATCGTAGCAGAAAAACCGACCGTTGGAATCGAGATCCGTCAGTTGCAGGTAAGAGGCCTAACCCTACTCTTTCATTTTAGTGGATTGAAAGTTCAATTTAGGTGCCCAGAGCTTAGGAATAGACCCCTACTCTTCTTCATAGCCGGGTCGCACTTTTTGGGGCAATATCTATGACCTGGGTAGCAGGTTTTGGGCAAAAAAGTGTGACCTGTACTAGGATTTTGCCTGAAAAGTGCGACCTGGTAGAGAGGGGTTTTGCTGTGCTATTTTTCGGCTAAGAGTTGGGTTTTTGTGGTTAAATGCAGTCTTTCCTTTCTGTAAACTAAAAAATATGATGTTTTTGTACATATATGGAAGAATTACGGATAAACTAGAGAGAGAGAGACCTGGAGACATTATGGTTGGAGATCCGAGAGGATCATGGTGTCCACAATGCATTGGCCAGGTTTTGGGTTCTAAAGTTTGTGGAGAACCCTTTGATGAGAGCTGGAGAGACCTTGTTAGCCCAGATTGTCAGCTATTGGGATTGAGACCATAAGGTCTTTATAGTGCAGGGGCACCGGATCGAGTTAACGGTCTAGGATATATATTTTCTGACTGGTCTCCCACCACTTGGGATGGTAGGGAATACTCAGCCAGTGTTACCGCGAGGGCAGAACATCATGGAGTTTGTAAAGCACCATTTTCGACTAGGTATCCATGTCAAGGGGACACGGATACCCATCGGGGATTTAGAGAGGTTAGAGACCCGTGTTGTGGCCACAACGGTGCTGCGGATCTTGGGCAACCAAGCACTCCACCACATCACTAGAGGGCAGATGACGCTTGTGGAGAGTGTGTTGAGTGGGACCTACTATGGGTGGGCCCAGATGATGCTTTCGTCGTTGAAACAATAGTTATCGCTATGCAAACGGCAAGTGAACCATGATTGTGCTTATGGTACAGTGTTGTGCTCGCTCTTCTTTGAGAAGATCCCAACACTTCGACGTCGCATACAGCTCTAAGATGGGGGCTCGAGGGAGCCCAGGATGCACCGGTGGGGGTGACTACTGTGCAGAGGAGGAGGTGGGGTGGTCAGACAGGTGTTCCAACCCGAGTTCTTTTCTCATTGGGATCAGATGCCATTGTACATAGATGACTATCCATATAGTGGGATGAGTTATCGTGGGGACCCAGACTTGCCACTACTGCCTGGTCGAGTATGGGGGCCCGATGGTAAGTGAAAAGTTTCTAATCTCTTATGTGCATTGTAAAGTTTCAAAATATTGTAAATGGTACTGATTATTTCACTTTTTGTATGCAGATACATCACCGGTAAAACCAGCTGGGTATCTGGGATGGCCTGCAGTATCAGGAGTTGCAGGACCTAGTGGATCGAGAGCACCGCAAAATGAGGATGTAACGACCCTCCTGGAGGACATCCATCGTAGATGTGAGAGGCTTCTGACTGATGTTTCAGAGCGTGGCTAGCAAGACTTATATGACTAGTACATAGATCCATGTATCGGTCTAGCCTCAGAGTGGCGAGGGGTCATGTAGAGCATTGTGATGGTTAGACAAGGGATGTGCGATCTACAAGCTGCAGGAGCATAGCCATTGGCTCGGGATCCTCCAGATAGTGATTAGGTGTAGGGGTAGGTGGTGCCCAAATTTTTGAGTTTTTGTAACATGCTATAGGCATGTCATATGTATCAGAGTTAATGGACTCTAAAACATTTTGTACGACACATATAATGGATATGCATCGTTTTGATGGTTTTGATATTATTGCCTTGTGTTAAATTTGTGTACTAAATGCCAATATAGAATATTGATTGCAATGCTATCTACATAGTGATTTTGTGCTCTAGGTACATGATTGAATGTAATGATTTCAAATTCACGCATCAAAAGCTTCATTCATAAATATCTTCTAAAAAGGATAGGATTATGCACACGATATACACCATTCAATTGCATGACAAGAAGAAGGGAATCTAAATGAACATGAAGGTTTTGGATGCGATGGGAAAGGGCATTGGCTAATAAACCTCGCACTGCATCATATTCGGCCTTATTATTGGTGGCAGTACCAATGCATACACCATTCGAGACAACAATCGAATGAATGGGGTGAAAATGGCCCAACCTGCCGAGGCTAGATTCCGGGAGTAGCGACTTGCACCGTCGGCATAGCCGATATAAGGTGTAGACAGGTTCCATATGAAAGGTACCACAAAACAACAAATGGGAGGATGATGAACAATGCTGGCAACCTAAGTGCAAAGTAGAATCGAAAAAACACTGTTAGAGGGAGTGATTTGGGTAAGATGTCTACCACCCGCACACCATCGGGGAGGTGGTGTGTGGGAGATACCTTGGGGGAAGCTTGTGCTCAGGCCGCGAAAGTCACCATAGACATGGATGGTGCCATTCCGCTTATGGGCGGGAAAGATGAAGTCAGGGGTGAAAAAGGATTCCATGATGTCATCATCACAGTAGAAGATGGGTTGACTGGAGGAAGGGAGACCACATGACGCGGCGAAGCTACCTGACTCATCATCATGAGAAGAAAGGTTCACATGCGCATCATCACTGGGGGTGATGGAAGAACAAGCAGATAAGGGATCCACTAATGTTGAGCCCAGGGTGATCGCTAAAGGGAGGTCGAGTGAAACAGAAGGGGAAGTCTCAGAGGGAGCTTCCACCGTGGATCTCATGAATGATGATAGGTAGAGGTTGGTGGCTGTAGGCTCCATCATCTCGACATCAAGAGGGGGAATGTCAATGGGAGCAGGTAAATCCTCAAGCTGGCCCGAAGCATACTGCACAAGGATGGGAGAGGAAGACTGGTTTTGTTCAATATCGTACTCTCGAACTACCTCCAAAGAGGCGCGGTAATGCGTGAGGCATTGACAATGGTGGGAATAATGGCCATGGAGATCACACAAAGCACAAGGTTGATTGGTGTGAAAGGATTTGAGTTTCAGGACTGAATCGGGTATAGTGACATAGACCTTAGGGAGATCAGACTTCGGAAATGTCTCATTGACCATGGGCTTGAGGTGAGGCAACTCCAGATAGGTATGGGTGGCATGACCGAAAACATCACACAAAGCACATTGGATTATACACTTTGGGAGCCGAGGAGGGGCAGGTTTTTTCGGGGCAACCTTGTCTTTAGATACCTTCTTGCGAGCTTTGCCCTTTTTACCCGAAATTTTCGCAACAGGAGGAGGTTCTTGTTGAGGTGACTGAGTCACAGTAGCAGCGGGACAGATCATGGGGACCAGTTGAACCGGGGTCAAAGAAATATAAGGTTTGGGTTTAACAAGCAAGGTAGCGGCTGGGGGATCGATGTACCAGACATGAATCCCTAGGGTCAGGTTAGGAAGAGATAGGCTAGCCATAACAGGTACCGAGAACACTCCAAGAGGGGGAGCTAGGAACGGTATTTGACCAGAGGGGTAATGGCCAGGTGGGACAGCTTTGAGATGGTTAAGGCCTGGATGAACCGTTCCAGGAGGGTAGAGAGGCTCATGGATACCAGCTGCAGGTGAAGGGCCAGGAGGAGGGGGTCCAGAGGGCTGAATCGTAGGGCTAGGAGAAGGTTGCGGAGGGTAGGGATGCTGACTAGCCGAAGCGGGCTACTTGAGGGAAGTCCGAGACAATTGCATCATGCAAACATTTGATGAGCATCAGAGAGAGGAGGAGGAAGACCAGGGAATGAACCAAGAAAAGATGAGTCTTTGTAGACTCCTGGTGATACATTGGTCAAGGGGTCGATGGTTTGCTTATTGGCCTTCGAAGATATGATGGACTCAGGGGAGTTCTAAGGCTTTGGTTCGTAATATGTCAAATGGTCAATGGTGACTATCTTTCCATTATGGGGAAAGGACATCTTGCGGTGAACCGCAGATGGTAAAGCAGACATCTCATAGGCATAGCTACAACCCAATAGAATGTTGTAATCTAAGGGGGCATCAATGACTTCTACATCAACGCAAACAGTCTTACCCGCAAGAGTAAAAGGACAATTGTGGAACATGCCAATGGGCTTGGAGGAGTGGCTGTCCCATGCTCGAAGGGTGATAGTGGAAGGGTCCAACTCAGGTGATCCAAGTTTCTTCCAAACCAAAGCAGAAATCACACAGGTGGATGCCCCCTCATCAATGATACAATGGGAAACATTGGTGTTCTGGACCTTGACAGGGATTTGGAAGGCGACGGAAGCAGGAAGAGGAGGATGTTCTAACTGGTCAACATCAAAGATGATCAATCGATCATCTAAAGGATCTATAGCACCAATGGCAGATAGTAGATATTTTCGTTCTAAAGGGCACGAATGGAGGAGTTCCAGCATTGAGATGGTAGCAGGAGATTGCGCCAAATCATCTACTATACTATATGAATGGGCATCTTTGCCAGAAGCAGCATTTTGGCGTAATGGTCCCTTAGGGATCTTGGTATGAACCTCTGCCATCGTCTGAGGGATCTGCAAAGGACCATTGGTTATCGAAAGAGGCTTTATAGAACCTGAAGGAGGGGGCTCGGGGGCAGACGTAGCGGGAGGCTTGTTGTACTGATGGGACCGAGTCTGAAGGTTGAGGTCAACAGTAATGGGTTGGTCAGATTTCATCATGAGAATATGGTAATTGAAAGTACCAGATGTAGGAGGTTGAGTGGCCTCCTGAACTTCAAGTGGTTGGGTAGCCACAAATCCTTGCTGAGGGAAAGGATTAGTAAACACATTCAACTGACTAGGCGCAACATTAGGAGGGACAGAAAGGGAAGCCTTCTGTCCTCGTGATGCTGCTTGAGTCTCCCACATCTGCCGCATCTTTGGTAAAAGAGGACAATCGTGGGTGTAATGACCATAAACACCACAACAAGAACATGGCTTATTCATGTGAACAACACTATCCTACTTCGGCTGAGTGCCCTGTTGCTAGTTAGCAGTGTTAGGTGCATGACCTTGGGGATTAGGTCCAGGATTACTAGGGGCAGATTTATTTTGGGTACCTTTCCTCTTCTTTTTGGAAGTGGGAGGATTAGTTGCGCCCTGCTGTGCATACACCTACCCCTGAGCGGGAAGTGGATGTTTTTGCAGGGGTTGAGAAGGCAAGGGAGGCAGGGGTGATAATGCTGGATGAGCTGGAGCGCCGGGCTGTGGATACGAATAATAAGGAGTTTGGGTAAAATTGTCGTAAACAGGTTGGGCAAAAGGAGGAGGCATGCCATATCCTAGATACATGCTACCGAGAGGGGGGAAAGTGCTAGAGGTGCTATCCCCTCCCTGAGAAAAGCCATAATCCACGGGAGGCTAAGCGTATGGATGAGAAAGAGCTCCAATGAAACCATCGGCGATATGGGATGCCCCCGGTGCATTGGCACAACCGAGTCTATGGAGATCAGGTAGGACGGTATAAACATAACCAGGCTGAGCATAGATCAAATCACATTTTAATGCAATATGGAGAGCAGCTTCTTCGGTTTGAGGGAAATGCGATGCAACATCTTTGTCGATAGCGAGAAAAAAGGATCTAAGGAACCAGTCCATGTAGACACGGTCTTCGAAGGTAGGGGCTCGAAATAGGCTCTTTCTTCTCTGCCATTCATGGACACGATCGGATAGGTGGGTCGTAGACGATTGACGGAAAGAATTCAAAAGTTCGGTACCAGTGTCATAACGAAGGGGAAGCTAGAAATAAGAAAAAAAAGCCTGGGCAAGATTCGCAAAGGTGGTATGAGAGGAGGAGGCCTAATCAACATACTACTTAGAAGCTTCGCCAGTAAGCGTATGTTGGAACAACCGAAGACGAACAGAGTCACCGGTAATGGAGTTAGATGAACACCACATGTGGAAAGATCGAACATGGTTTGTAGGATCTTCTCCAGCAAGACCTTCAAACTTGGGGATGTCGAAAGGGAGCTTAGTTGGCATAACAAGCCAACCAACGTCATGGCGTTCATTGATCAACTGGTTAAAATCGGGAAGAATGAGGTCGACCATATAGGGGAGCAAGGGAGCAGTTGGGGTAGTTCCTGTTGTGGTCCCACTAGTAGTATTCCTAGCATTATGGCCGGGGCTACCACCAGCTTGAGGTCCCGAACCAGACATGGAGGGGGGAGAACCGGGGGCAGAACTAGAAGGGGAACCCAATGAACCATAAGAGGAGTTAGAGTGCGGACTCGGTGGAGGACTAACTCGAATCCTACGCGGAGGATTAATTTTTCCTACCGGAAACTGAGGGTGAAAGCCAAGAAATCTCTGAGATAAACACCTTGGGGGCGCAATGATGAAAGCAAAAACATGGCACAAAGGGAAGAGAGACCAACAAGAGAGAGAAGGTGGAGGATCAACTGATTACAATGTTGAAACAAGGGCAGAGAGGTGCAGGATCAATTGATTACAATGTTAAAGTCTTTTCCTGGCAGTGTTAACCAGGCTCTTCTTCACTTAGGGTGTGTGTGTTAAGTGTGTAAACTTTAATTTTTTAAACCCAAATGTTTGTAGAGAAAAAGAAAAAATGTGTTGTATAACTATAAATAAACCTGCAAATAACAATATATGAAACTGAAATAATAGAAAATAAACATCTAATTATGCAGTAATCTAAACCCAAGGAGGCAGGCCTCTCAACAACTAGTCTCTGGGTGGGCAAAAATCTAGTCAAAACACACCAAAATAGCCAATAGATCTAAATTCGGGAGGGACAATGATCTAAAGGTCAGATCTGCTGGAAATAGGTGCATAAAAACAACAAAAAATCAGAGGAAAAATTGTTGTAAATGAAGTGGTGAAAGGCTACAACCTGGAGGGAAGCGGAGGGGACCCTAGAGGAAGAGCCAAACAAAAATAAATGGAGGTGTTTTGGATGGATAAATAACTAATATGAAGTGGATCTGAAGGTAAGGGATTGTATCTGAAAAATGGATGAACACACTGAAATTTCAGACAAATTGCAGCAGCTAAAACTCTTCCACGAAAGGTGGAGGGTATTGAAGCCCTAGGGGCTAGGTTCCCACTTTGATGAGTAAAAAAAAACAAGTAAAGGTCCAAAAATGAGCAGAGATAGAGGTCAGACAACCCTAAACAGAGGCCCAGACAAACCTAGAAAAATCTAGGAAAAATTCCCGCAAAAAGTTCAGGTCACAGTTTCTAATCTATTTTTTGCAGAGGTCACAGGTTTTGGCTTGTTTTCTATGCCCCGAAGGTTTAGGTTGCAGGTTTTCGCCCAAAAAGTGCGACCTGCACTTCTGACACTCTCAGGAGAAGGTTTCAAAAAATTTTGTCATCTTAGCTGCAGTGGATGCCTATCACCTGCGCAATAGGTCTGAAAACACACGAAAGTTAGAATTTTTAATTTTTTAAGGTTTTATAGGTTAAAAAAAACATCAAGAAAATCAAAACAAGAAGCTGAAGAGAAATCCTAGGGTTTGAAGCAGCTAGTCATGCAGGGATCTGAAAAACGACAGAGGTCGTAATCGTAAACCCTTGTGGAGTCTCCAGTTGTTAGTATGAATCTTAATCGCAAGCGTATGAAAAAGGCTCACTTTAGTCGTGCATAAAAAAGAGCCCTAACAGCAAACATGGCTGCCAATTTCTTTAGATCTGCAATTAGTTGACCAATATAAATGCTGCAAAATCTAGATCTATGTAGAAAAAGACATTAAGCAGTAAATAAAAGAAAGAGTTGCTCCATGCATCCAATAGACAAGACAAAAATGGTTTTAAATAATTTTTGTATTTTTTGACACCTAAGAAGGGAACATAGAAATATGTTACCAGTCCCCTTCAATGGGATGGGTTCTTGTAAGCCCTCAACACTTCAGATCTAAAATCTCTCTCTCTTGATGGTGTAGAAAACCCAGACAAAAATGGAACTCAAAGGGAACTCATAAGAAAAATGGTAGCAAAATATGACAATGATGGTGGATCAAAGTCAGACCAAAAGTATAGATCCAGAGTGATATTTAGGCAACAAAAGGTAGTGAGTGAATGGAAAAACCCTTTATTTATAACAAAATATTGGGTTAGTCTAGATATTAGTGCATAATTAAAATATTATTAACCAAATCAAAATCCAAGTTTTATGGAATATTTGATTATATTTGTTGGAGGGAAAAATAATTTAACTTTGGTCAAATCCCTTTATTTGTAAATAATAAATAAACAAATGATTTATTTATTATTTTAAGGATGTGGTTGAGTAATAATTAAATAAATAATTATTTATTCAATTATTTATAAATGATTTGGTCAAATTTAACAAGGAATATTATTTAAATAAGGTTTAAATAATTATTCCTAGAAAATAATGATTTATCTAATTAATTTTCCTGTTTTGGGTTAAATATGACCAGGAATATTAATCAAACTATTGTTTAACTAATTATTCCTTAAGGAAAATCAAACAAATATGGATTTATTTAATATTTCCTAATGGGATTTCCTGTTTAGACCATAAACAACTTAATAAATGTGGTTTACTAAGTTATTTTTCATAGTGAAAGCAATTTTAATTCGGGTAAAATTGGTCTTACATGATGTACTTTGGTCCATCTAATAGTAGCAGGTTAGATCACCGAAAAATTGTGTAACAACATCTGTTCCTGATCAACTCCTTGCTGAATGGTTCATTAAGTCCCTGTTACCATCTATAACTGAGGATGTGGCTAAGGGTGGCGTCGTCACTAAAGATCAGGGCATTGCTCGTGCCAAATATTGAGACTTGATTTATACTTAGTCTGGCACGCTCTTTGAGAAAATTCCCAACACACCATCATCTAATTTTATTGTTCCTCCTCCATCTAAGGACTCTCATGCCAGAGACGATATGATTGGTATTGCAAGCACACATCACTCTACTGCATATGATCTTGCGCCTTCTTCCGAAATCCATACCGTATCATCTGACAAAGGAAAAAGTGACAAGCAACCCGAAAGTAAGAAAAAGGGGAAATCAAAGAAAAAGGAAACTTCTACCTCGTAGGAAATATCTTCTGATCAATCAATTGGAAAATTGAAAACCTTGTTACCCTTGCATAATCTGTAATGAGGAACACTTTTTTCAGGACTGTCCTCACCGTGCTGAATTATCAAAAATGGTTAAGGCCTCACATGCGTCAAGTGTGTTGGCATATCCATTTCCAAATCCAGACATAAATTTGGTTGCTACGGATCCAGGTTCTAGTTCACAAGTGCTTATATTTTCTATCACAAAGCCATTGACTGATGTTTTGGTATCAACGCATAATAAATATTACAGTAGTCAGGCTACTGATCAACCTACTACCTCGACCACGAATCCTTCTACGAAATCGATATCACCCACTTCTATTCCTGAATTGACAATAAAGCCACCAAAGGGAGTCGTTCATAAATGGACATTTAATCCTCAAGCCAAAATTTCTCAAAATTATAATATAGTTGAATATTTGGCCCAATCCCCTTCAGCTATGTCAGTGCTTGAGGTGCTACAAAATTGTCCCTCCTAGAAGCAAGCTTTGTTGTCAGAAATTAGTGGAATTGATCTAACTGATTCTAATCTCGTAGTCTTTAATCATACGAGCTATCTGCCGCAATTACCAGCAGAATTGGCATTCTCCATCCGAGTAAATATTATCAATCACCTTGTTCATCGTACTATTTTTGATGAGGGAGAATCTACGTGGATTATGTCTCTAAACTGCTGGAAGTCACTTGGCTCCATGCACCTATTTCAATCGCCTACGACGTTGAAATATTTTGATGGACATACATATAAGCCTTGAGGTATTATTAATAACCTGCATGTTGAACTAGGGTGAAAAACAATGAATGTTGAACTTGAGGTCGTTGACGAACCCCTTGACTACAATATTTTACTCGAAAGGCCATGGGTATATGATATGATTGCGATTGTTTCTACATATTTTAGAATGATCGCCTTTCCACATAAAGGTGTTATCACAATCATCAATCAACTATCCTTCTTTGCCTCTAGTTCCCATGTAACTGGAAGTGTTCCATTAGTTCACACACCCAAACTTGCACTTCAAAGCATTGGTGTAGGAATATTAAAGGATTCCACTCTCATGGGAACCTTTGCATTACCGCCACTTATGACGTCGACAGAAATTGAAAGCATGGAGACCTGCTACATGATATCTTCCACTACATCTGGATTAAGGAAGATTATGGGTGATTCTGAAGTTGTTACTTTGGATTAATTTCAGCCTCCCAACCCAATTGAGTTGGCATAGTAATCAATCTACATGGCTTGGGAAGCGAATCCGAAATCATCGTTGCTGGTTGTTTGGCTTGACCTTTTATTATATTTTGGTACTCCATTTTATCCTTTTTCCTCAAATTTCTTGACAGATGAGAATATTCTGGAAACCATGATTTCAGAATGAGAACCATGGGAATATCATCACCATCTCTCTCATCTTCAAGATTAAGAAGAAGATAACCTTAGTGAACTATATCACCCATCGATCAAAACATTTTTTTCAAATTATTTTCCTAATAACGCAATCGATTATGAGCGAAATTTATTAAATATTGAAGAAACCATTTCTATCGATATTTGGACCAAACCCAGCCTTGTAGAAAACATTCATGTCGACGTGTCTTATTCTCCATCAGAACTTGAAACATATCGCTCTCTCTTTCATGAGTTTTGTGATGTATTTTCTTGTTCCTACAAGGAAATTCTAGGCATAGATACTAGTATCGTTGAACACACTATTGATATGTACCGTGATGTCAAGCCGGTACATCAACGCCTTTGTCTTTTTCATCCAAAGAATGATGCTGCCATTAAAGAAGAAGTTGAAAATTTTTTGCATGCTAGTTTCATTTATCGTGTTCTGCTTACTGAGTGGGTTTCCAACATCATTCTTGTTATGAAAAAAAAGGAACCATCAGAGTGTGCGTCGATTATCAGGATGTCAATCTTGCTTGTCCAAAAGACAACTATCATACTCCCTTTATCGACCAGATTATTGACGATTGTGTTGCATGCGAAGTATTTTCGTTCATGGATGGATTTTCCGGCTACAATCAAATCAATATCCTCCCAGAGGACCAATATAAGACATCATTCATCTTTCCTTGGGGCACATTCACTTATCAAAAACTCCCTTTTTTTTAAAGAACGTTGGGGAAAGTTTTTATAGAGAAATGGATTATGCTTTCAATAACATCAAGCACATTGTTTAGCCCTATATAAATGATTTACATGCGCATTCACAAAATCAAACTGATCACCAGATGCATTTGAGAGCTATCTTTTTACGCTGCCGACACTACAAAATAAGCCTCGATCCACATAAATGTGTGTTTTGTGTTGGTTCTGGTCATTTTCTAGGATTCCTCGTCTCAAAAGAAGGAATTCGAATAGACCCACTCAAGGTCTAGGTGATTCTTGATTTTCCTGTGCCATCAAATTTGCTTCAGTTACAGAAACTTCAGGGAAAGGATAACTTCCTAAGGAGGTTCATACCCAACTACGCCTAAATGGCTAAAGGATTTACTCAGGTCTTGAAAAAAGGGATTCACTTCCATTGGGACAAAGTTTCGCAAGCTTATTTTGATGCTATCAAGCATACTCTTGTCTAGGCGTCATTAATGTATCTCCCCAATTATTACAGTGATTATTTCTTATATATCATCATGGCTGATATGACCATTTCTATGGTATTGGTCCAAGTAGAAAATGGGATAGAACATCTGATCTATTATTTGAGTCATAATCTCAATAATAGGGAAGTGAAGTATTTGTACGTAGAAACTCTTGCCTTGGCGGTTATTCAAGCTATCCAAATATTTCACCACTATATCTTGTTCCGAAAGACCACTATCATTTCATATTGCAACCCCATGACTTATATCTTATCACGTCAATTGCTGGGGGGTAATATTCAAAATGGATTATCATTTTGCAGGAATTTGATTTGGAATTCATCAAATCCAAGTCAAAGAAGTCTTTAGTTTTGGTTGAGCTTCTCTGTGACCTTCCCTTTGATAATACTACTACTACATCAAAACCATCTATTCCTGATGAGTCTCTATTTCTGATAGGATCGTCTAATCCTTGATATGGGGATTTTATCATTTATCCCCAGACCCAGACTTTTCGGCCTGATACCTCTCACTCTGACCAGCGACGTATTTGATACCAAGCCAAAGATTATCTTATCGTCGGCGATACACTTTATCATCGTGGTGTCGATACAATTTTAAAAAGGTGCCTCACTCATCAGGAGAATGAAATTTTTTTAAATGATTGTCATGCTGGGACTTGTGGTGGAAATTTTTCTGGATACGCTACCGCACAGAAGATACTCCACACCAGTTACTTTTGGCCTACCATATTTCGTGATTGCATCCTCGCAGTCAAAATTTGACATGTGTGCCAGATATTTGATCGTAAAATACACAAACCGCCAATGCCAATGCATCCTATTATCCCTGTGGGACCATTTTCAAAATGGGGCATTGACTTCATGACCTGTAACCCTCCTTCGTCGGGGGGGGCATGTTTATATTATTGTCGCAGTAGACTACTTTACCAAGAGGGCTGAAGCGATGCCTACATTCAACAACATATAAAAACCACCTGCATTGTTTTTTTTAATTATGTCATTTCACTGTTTTGGGTCCCATAGGCTATAGTCACAGATCATGGTTCGCATTTTCGCAACCATATGATGAATGAATTGTCTGGAAAATTAGGACTGTCACAAGACAGTTCTAATCCTTATTATCCACAATCAAATTGAAAAGTTGAAGCTATTAACAAGATTCTTAAACAAATGCTTCAACGAATGATAGGAGTTCATAAATGAAATTGGAATTTAATCCTGTACTCGGCCTTGTGGGCGTACTGAATTTTGGTGAGAAACGCAACCGGATTTACCCCCTTTCAATTGGTGTATGGTTTGGAAGCTATCTTTCTAATCCAATGTGAAATACCATCTTTAAAACTCGCAAATGACTTGTTACCTGACACCTCTGTTGAAGAAGCGCGTCTTTTTAACCTCATCCATCTTGATTAAACACATCATGAAGCCCAATTTGCCAAAGAAGCGCATAAGACACGTAAAAAGGCACAATATGACAAGCATGTCCAGCATCACATTTTCTCAAAGGGTGACCTAGTCCTTCTTTCTGATCAGGAAGCTGATGTAATAGGTACAGGGAAATTTGAGCAATTATGGCATGGCCCCTATATTGTCAAAAGAGTTCTTGCTAAGGGTGCCTACGAGTTGGTAGATTACGATGGAATTCCGTTGGCTCAGCCCAAAAATGGGTTTTATTTGAAACGTTACTATGCTTAATCATGAGCATAGTAATTTTTTGTATTATATTATATATATGTTGTTGATTTGCATTTATTGTCTTAGTTTGTTTTCTGGAGTTTTCTTGAAGTTAGTAATCCACTTTACATTTCATCGTTGATGTCTGAAACTTTGGAACCATTTGTTGGGTATGTTGATGGTGCTAGTCGTAGTACGCATAATCTATCCTCTGTAGCATGGGCTATTTTCACTTCGAATGGCGAGTTAGTGAGTTTTCAATGGATTTGTATCGGTCGATCTACAAACAATATCATTGAGTATAACACGTTGATCAAACTTCTCTCTGATGCCATTTCATTTGGTATTAATCACATCATCGTAAGGTTAGACTCACAAATTGTAGTATTACAAACTTACTAGTGTTTATACTATTAGAAATCCAGAACTGCATCGTATGTTCCTAAGAGTTCGACTTTTGGAAAGACATTTTGATTTTATTCAATATCAACACATTTCCAGGAACTTGAACACATCCAATGATTCCTTAGTGAATTATGTTATAAACATACATTTGTAACACATGTAAAGATACATTCACATAATTGAATAGGATTGAGCAATAAACATAGGAAAACACTGAAATCAAAATAGATAGATAATTATAGGTTTTTACAAAATTTGTGCCCAAGACACATTGGTCATATGACCTCAAAATGTATGCAACATGTCAAAAGTAAACTAGTGATGCTCATGATAACATGCTACTGATCTAGCTATCCTATGTAATAATCGCATCCAACGATTAGGAACACTAATAGTGTGGCGCTGCAGTCGCATGGGTAACTCTTTGATCCGGCAATCTGGAATCCCGAAGGTCAACCCCTGTATGTGCTTCTGAAGCTCAACAAGATTCTTAGCCATATCTAAATCCTAAAGGACCGCTCTCCCAACAACCCTCTATGTTGGCTCATCCGCTCCATGCTCTGGCTCTCCCACTGGTTGAACTCGACCCACATCTGCATTACATCAAAAATTTAGTTTAGTCTTTGGAAAAAATTAAAATACAAAAACATGTATAAACCTTAGAAAAATAAAAAACATGGTCAAAACATTCTTACCAATTGCACCCCACTAAGCACCTTCTGGTAAAGCTAAATCTGGATCTCCTTGGAAGTCGATGCCTGCATATGCATAGTCATCGATGGTGATAATATATTGCCTAAACCAAGCAAGAAATGTAGTCGATAACACGATGGACGATTGGTCTGCATGTCTAGCCATCAGTTCTACCCATATCTGCATCCTTGGATCTCTATGGTTAGATATACCCCGCGTCACAAGCTGAGGTTGCATCAGTGGAATCCGCTCTAAGGCAAAAGAAATGAGGATCAAACCATAGTTTAAATTTTTCTTCCTTCCTCATTTCACCTTGCTCAGTTGTTCTTTCATTTGAGAAAGAACGACTTCAGCCCAATTGAAAACTGTTGGTTCCATGCACTCTAGCGCATACTACATATAAGATATATTTGCCACATGGAGTGTAGCAGTAACAACAATTTTTGTGATCGTGAATAATATGGATCTCAATGGAAAATCACGAACATCTAGAATGTTTATTTTCCCATCCTTGCTAGGCTCTGCCCCTAGATTGCAATATTGCAAAATATAGTCTCTCATTGTCTCTCCTCTGAGAGCAGACCCTGAGAGATAAATGGGTAGGCCTCTCCTCGACAAGCCTGTCAGAAAATATATATCCTCCACTAAAATTGGGACCACTTTGTTCCCAATATGAAATGTCTCAACTGCCAGATCCCATGCACAAGCAAGGAACTCCAATAGTCCCATATGTTACCTCATACCTGATAGACGGAAATACTTCAATAACTCACAGTCTCTGAGGGCTCTTACAGTAACCAGATCATTAAGGGAAATCATGTTTTGTTCTTCATGCTATCTTTACCTCCAAGTAATTGTCATTTTGGTCCGTTCAATCCCTGAAATACAACCATAAGACTCGTTAGGACCCTTTCCGTGCAAAAAACTATGCAAAATTTGGGTACACTGCAAGAATAAGAAATGTGAATTGGGCCCAACGCAACCTTGGACAAGATACATTGTGTTGCATATGCACCTAGCCTTCATTTCAAGTGCATTCCAACACAGGTTTCGACATCCAAGGGTGTGTTGCCCGCTTTTGAAAATAGATTTACCCTAAGGGGCCCAAATCCCTAAAAAATTGCAATGAAATGAAACAAAAATACTACTAAAGGAAAGAGAAAGTTTATGGCACGAACCTGGATCAAACGACGAGGAAAATCTTCCACATAATCAATCCCAGTCAACAACTGAAGTTTGGGGGAAAAAAAATTTCAGAGCTCCAAAATGAAAATGGTAAAAAAGAATAGTAAAACTCTTTTAATTAGTCATTTGATTATTTTCAAATCATATTTATTGTTTTGAATATGTTTTTATTCATTTTTTTAATCATGAAACAGGTATTTTAATCCATTTGATTTTGTTCTGAACAGGTTTGCAACTAATATAGAAGATTAGTCATGCACATTTATTACAAGAACGATTTGACTACAAAGCATACTTTTATCCTTATTTTTCAAGCTTTGATAAAAACAAAAAAGGACTTGAAGCGCACTTTTATCTCTTTTTTGAGCTTCGATAACATCGAAAAATGTGCCCCTAGAGTCTTCTTTTAGCTCTTTTCATACTCTGATAATGTGAAACGATTGTAGAGCACTTGTCTTTTCGAGCTCGTAAAAGTAAATGAATCAACAGCTACTCAGTATAAGTTTAACCCTTTTCTGGACTGAGATAGACTATTTACGAAAAAGGAAAACCATAGTCGAACATGGCTAGGAGGTTCTCTCATATATCATTTTATACTTTTTCGGATCTAAGCGACAAATTTAAGAAAAAGTAATTATGAAGTTTTATTTTCTCCTCTTTTTTCAAACTCTCTAAATATGAAAAGGACCGAGATGTCACTGTCGTTAGGCTCTTTAAAACATAAAACAACGATGGGCTTGTTGATCATGGCAAGAATCGAGTTTCATTCATCGCTAGACACTTTAAATTATTAAATAGAAATACATTATTCGCCCGAAGGGTTGAATTATAGATCAAGCATATGTTATCCTCCTCAAGCTTGTTAAAAAATAAAGAGGTATTGGTCGACAAATGACCGAGGAAAATTTGGGAAAGTGAACAGAACTTTAAAGATAGTAGGTCGCTCTTGAACATGACAGTTCACTCCATCATCATGACTATTTGGGTTGGGTAATCTTCTTGACGTTTCATTCATACCTATAGTTCATCATACCTTCACTTATGTTTTGGGTCAATGCTGCCAACTCATCTCAGTGTCGCCAATATGTTCAAGAGAAGTCATCTAGTGAATACTCATCCTTCTGCAATATTCATAAACCTTCATTCTCATGACAGTCATCCCTGGAAATTTCTATATCAAGCCACATTTTGTCTCTGAAATCAGTAACTCCCGTTTCGCGATAAAGTGACTTCCTGTCGACATCAAATCATCATCTAGGATGTTTACTTAGAAACAACATCTTCTAGTACCATGAGGCTTGTTACAACATCGACAAAATCCTCGCTTCCGGACCTTTGACCGAAATATTTTTATTAGTGTTCGACATCAAGTCATCTATTCACGCCTTACAAAATGTACTGCAATACCTTGAGAGCCATTAACATCAATGGCGGTTCTCTCGTTTTTGTTAACAGCTCACATCATTAGCTAGTAATCAAACAATGTCTTATCATGTTCGACTACAAATCATATATTCACATGGCTAGACTTGTAATCAAACGATTGAGTGAACGAGATAAGAAGACCCCAGATCTAGTTTTAGCCATCTGGGCTGCGATTTCAGGATTGTTGTACACATCATCTGTACGGTGACCATACATACAGATCGTCATATGAACATGGGCCTATATCTATAGGCATGTCTATATTGGGAAACATTCTAATGTAGATGACTTTCTGCACTATGTACATGTTATTAGATAGTTTATTTGCTGAGCATGGGAATTCCTCCCTTAGCCATTCATGATCAAGATGATGATATCATGATGTAATGTATTGTAAGATTGATGCAGGTCGCCAATCACTTCAATTCCAACCCATCACGTCATAAAGCATGTCATTCAAAAATATTGTTATTATTATGACTTCATGATTTAGGGGCAGTTATTACTAGGTCAATTTGGGCATCATCCCCCATGATCTGGTCAAACTGGACATCATCCCCAAGACCAATAGAATAGGGTCTATAATCCCCTATCATTTTAGTTGCTACATGCCCTAAGAGAAGAAAAATCATTCATGGATTCTGTTGTGAGATTTCCAAGGTTTGAAGTATATGTTATATCACTTATGAGCTCACCAACTCTGCCTCTCAAGGGACCAACTATGGTGCATATGCAGCTCCCTCCATTCAAGGGTGTGTTGGTCAAATGGGAGCGAAATTCTCATTGTTCCAGAATCTCCACATGGCTAGTGCATTCTAGAAGAGTACATATGTGTCAAACTTCGAATCCAAGTGTCCATATAACACCTATAAACTTGGAAACATGTCTTTCCTATTATTATAAAGTCATTGATTGAGAAACTACCTTCTTTTTCCCTATAAATTGAGCACAGATCCTAGTGCTAGGGAAGGAATAATTTTGGTAAAGAAATGTTGTTGGATTCTCAATTGAGAGAGTGAAAGAAGTAATATGCTGCTGGTGATATGTTGAATTTGATGAGGCTAGGATGAAGTTGGAGCTAGTGACATAAAATTGATCATTGGTTGTAAACTCCCCCTTCTATTCTTTAATAAATATTGATGTTCATTTTCCCATATATGTATATGTTTATGTTTATATTTATTATGAAATGGACTCTTGAATGATATATATGTTTCATGTTTAATCTATTTAAGTGATCAAGATAAATAGGCATATGTATATTGAAATCTCTTTGTTGTTCTCTGTTTATACTTGCAGGAATCAATTTAGCGATCTAAGTTGGATTGGAGGCTACAAAAAAAGCGACAGAAGGAGAATAGGAAGAGCTTGGATCACAAGTAGGTTCTTCTATCTTTCCTTGTGTATATTTAATCTTAGAGAAATCAGATAGTAAATTCTTTAATCTGTTGTTCTAAGTGCCTAGTACCACACTTAGGGAATTTGATTTATCCGTCGATCATAATTCTGCATAACACTATCACTACACCCTTTCTATCACTACAAATTTATGTCTTTTATCTATTCTCCAAATTCCCATTGATTTCCTCTTATTTTTTCTCATTAACTAACCAACGATCACGATCTAATCTCAATTGATGGCTAAGTTCATATTGACCCCATCAAATGAATTTTCTAGAAGTAACTAGACTAAAATAGATTTAACTCAATTAATCCTGATTAATTAAGCCATTTACCTAAGTTAGACTTGATAAATTTAATAAACAAGCTAATTAATTCTAATTAAGGTATTTTTCCTTAGAAACTTTTATGGGTATTGGAGAAAATGATTCCATTTTTGCCTCTACCCTCATACACACTACCTAAGACTAGAACACATGTTTGAGCTACATAAACTAAGTTACACTCAATATTAGCGAGGAAGGTGTTTAACATAATACCCAAACTGTTTCTGAAGAAGATAAATCTTGCCTTCCCAATGCCTTTGTCATAATGTTTGCTACATGCTTATCTGTAGATATGTAATGTAGTTGAACAATCCTACGATGTACAAAATCCTTGACGAAGTTTTACCTGATATTTATATGCTTGGACCTATCGTAAAACACTATATTCTCAGATAACCTGATGCAACTCTGATTGTCGCAGTATATCATCGTCATCTCTATCCTCTGACCAAACAAGGTCACTAGTAGCTTCCAAAGCCATATGGCCTCACATGTAGCCATGCTATTTGTTATGTACTTTGTGTATGCAAAACTCAATGTCATGTACTTCTGCTTCTGAATGTACCAAGAAACAACTCTTGATCCCATACTGAAGCAACACCTTGAAGTGATTTTCTGATCCACTATATTACATGCCCAGAGTGCATCAGTATAGCCCACCAACCTGACACAATCACCTTGAGCATACTTGATCCCATACTTGATAGTGTCGCACAAACATCTTAGCACATGTTTAGATGTTGTCCAATACATTCTCTTATGTTCCACCATGAACTGACTAAGATAATTTACTATATAAAAAATATCTAGCATGGTGTTGAATAAATACATGAGAGAGCCTATAAATTGTCTATTTAAGGTGGGGTATTCATCCATATCCCTGGATGTGTCTACCTTCCTCCAATTCATGATCATGGGCGTATACATGGCTTTGAAATCCTCCATCTAGAACCTCCTCGAGATCTCGATGCAATATTTCCCTTGCCCAAGGAAAATCTCCCCTTTTGCATGCCACACCTCCATGCCTAAAAACTAGTGCATGAGCCCCAAATCATTCATTTTTAGCTCTGCTGCAATATCCCTCTTGCACTACTCTATGATCCCCATTGAACCTGTAAGAAACAAATTTTAACATACAAGACAAGAATGAGAACATCACCCCCAACCACCAAGTAGTATAGGTTCACATTCGCCTCACTCTTCACAAAACGTATGCCCTGCAAGTACCTGTCAATGCATTCATACCACGGCTTGGGAGCTTACTTAAGATCATATAAACCTCTCTTCAACCTGCACATGTGGATCTCTCTGATGTGTGCTACAAATCCCTCAAGTTGTTTAGTGTACACTTCCTCCTCCAACTCACCATTGAGGAACCTTGTCTTGACATCCATCTCATGGATCTTCCATCCCATTTGTTCTACTAATGAGATCACAACCCTGATAGAAGTATACCTAGCCATAAGAGAGAATGTCTCCTCGTATTCTATTCCATCCTTCTAAGAGAACCTCTTTTCCACTAACCTTGCCCTGTATTTTTTTCTGCTTCCATCTACATTGTGCTTGGTCTTGAATATCCAACATGATCCAACCACCATTGTCTCTATCATCTAGGAACAACCTCCCACACATCATTCTGCACAATTGAGATGTACTCCTCAACCATAGCATCTTGCCACACCTATTTTTGTGTGGCCTCCACATCGCTGGAAGGCTTGCTATATACTAACTGAATGACTAATGCCATGTAGCCAATGTACCTCTCTAGTTGTTTTTGTTATCACTCTGTGATTTTACCTAGTTCGAGGAGAGAAATTCCAAAGGTAACCACAAACCACTTTTAGGCCAGAATCTAGCCCTTCTAGCCTTGGAGAGGGCTCTCTCACTTAGGTTTCTCAACTGATCTGATATTAGGCTAGGTATAATGCTCAATAAGGTATGATTTTCAAAGGTATGTTTATGATAAAAGAGAAATATCCATTGGGCATGGAGTCATGTCAATTTGAGTTCTTTTTCCAGTGATATGATGAAGAAAGAAAGAGTTTATCCACAGGGGCAAGGGAAGCAGCCTTGGTGGTTGAAATTTAGTTAAATCGTTGTAGTAGTGTGAGTGTAAGAAGGGTGGAATAAAAAACATAGAGAATAAAACTATATATGAATTCTAAATTTTGCTTTAAGATGAAAACATAGATCACTTGGAAAAAACTAAATCAAACCACCATTAAGATGAATTTTGTGTTAAACATCTGGTTTTTTCCAAGAAATAAGACATAAATTTAAGGGATGTAAACACATAAGGAAAAATACAATATAAAATAAGAAAAAAACCATCAATATATGACATATAATTCCTACAAATCATCTTTTTTCTTACATTCATTCACTGGCAAAGTTTTCAAAAAAATACAGTACGCACAAGTTTGTTTCTCTCTAATTTGACCAAAATAACCATTAAATATGTTTTTATTCTCTATGTACATCATGAGGTTTGATATACTATTATATTTGGTCTAAATTATTGATAAAAACAAACTTATAACTAGATAGATCGAAGTTTTAGGGCATATACTTAAAAATAGGAGTGGTTTTCCTTACAACCAATCTATGCCTAAAACATCACCAACTTGGAATATTTGCAAATAAAAATTAACTACACCTCCTAAGACAATATTCCACCTATCCACATGATCCAAACTACTTATAGAAACCAAAAATTCGAAATATGAAGTGAAATGAAGTTGACTATCCAGTTTCACAGTGCATCAGTCAGTTTCACCGCGAAACAGGGACTGAATTTGTAGAAAAAGAGGGGTAAAATACTAGCCCATATCTCTTGAATCATGGAATTTTTTACAAAAAAAAAAGGATATTTTTGTAGATTCGAGTGTACTTAAGATAAAACTCTCTCTGTTTCCAAAATTTCTTCTCCAACTCCTCCCAATATTCACCTAAACATCATAACTAAAACACGAAATAACAAAACTTGATAAATAGGATGTACAAATGCATTTTAATATTTCAACATATGACACCTGTGCAGAAACTAAAGGAATTTTTTGTTCTTTGGTTCGTTATTGACAAAAACCTCTTTTGGTTTTCCAAAATTCAGCCCCATTTTGTTGGAAACAACTTTTGAAAAAGATGACAAAAATAGTAAGTTTCGCAGAAAATTCGTAGCAAGTCCAAGTAGCCCTCCATGCTCTATATGGTTGCACACCTCCTCTCTCAAAATGGATCAAATGGGTAGGTTTAAAATTTCTGTGTGATGGTGTAGAACTCTTTAAGTAGTCTATCCAACGCTTGAACCTCCTAGATGGCTTATTTCGAATTGCGTAGCATATTCACAACAAGTCCAACATTTTGAGCTTATGATGGCATTTCTACTTCAAAATGGCTGAGGAGCGATCTTACCACATAAAAACCCATTATAAAACCTTACAAATCTTTCAAAACTACAAAATTCCCACACTTCACCAAAATGAGGGATTATGCAACTTGTGCGGCAAATGGGTAGAAAATGTGAATGCACATCCAAGGTTGGTATACTTTGGGTCTTTTTCAAACTCTAAGACTGGATGGAGCGTGTTAAAAAAACTTCACGACGCATTTAAAATTGAACATAAGAGAGAAAAAATATTACTCAAAATTCCCAGGTCGTTTCACCACTTATGCAGCAATTTCACTTGCACAACAAATTTGCAGTGATTGCTTGAAATCAACCTACAACATATCCTTACTCTTCTCAATGATGTCTTTCACCTTCAAATTTCTCTATAAATCAAACCATACTTCAGATGAGCGAAAATTAGAGAAGTTTAAAATAAAATAAAAAGAATTTTTATGCCACCGAAAGCCTGCTTCCTGTAATGATGGTGGATATTGAATGATGTAAGTGAGATGAAATGAGAGGGTAATTTTGTAATAATGAACTTGATATGACACTATTGACTCTCCAACCAACTAACATGATTCACTTGACACCAACAACTAATTTATGATAACCAATTTCCCGATGACATGACCCCAATTTACACAAATATTTACAATGACCCTTTGACTAAATTTGACTATGAGACTCATGAAAACATAAGTTAAATTTTACAAGAGACCCCCAAATGAATAGTAAGACAGAAACACCATGATCCATATATTATAGGACCCTAACATTGGCTCTAATGGGGATGGCATCCTCCCTGTGAGGTGTCAAAAACATCGTAGACTAGTAGCATGAGCCATTGGGAAATGGAGTCCAACTGTAATATTCTCTGACTTGTGACCTCCTCCAACTAAAGCCAAATCGAAACTAAAACTAAAAATGAAATTACTTCCCTTGGCTGAAGCTAGGAGTGAAAACCAAACTATTACCAAACTAACAACCTGTTCTAATCCTCAAACTGAACCAAATCCATTCCTCAAAATGAAAACTAAACTGTACATTGAGAGATGAAAACTCTGCTATAAACTGAAAATGAAAATAATGCTCAGAGTGTTGAGCTTTTTCCTCATACCTACCCATTCAAAATTGTTGGAAACATCTACTACATCAAGTAACATAAAAATTCTAGTGTAACCATGAAAGAAGATGACCACTTACTTGAATTCTTCTCACACTTTCCTTAAGTAGGTAGAGAAAATAAGAGAATGGAAACTCAAACTGTACTTGAGACTGATAACCATAATCCATAAATAAAATAAAATCCATATTCCTTGATGATTGCTAAAAAATGGAAAAAAGGGTCTTGGAGATCATGAAGTCCTTCATTCGGTTGATCCTTCTCAAATTGAAATGCAAAAATTTGTTCTTTCTACATCCACAGGGTCTAGAACCTGAGTTAATTTTTTTCTAGTTCTCCAGAAATGCCTAAAGGTTGTTGACTTTCTTTGGCAAGTTTGGGAGAAAGCACGTCATTAAGATGCAGATTTGTTTCTTTTTCAGCTGGGGGAAAAATAACTACTTGCTGAGAATTTTCTTGAGTGTCATGGCATCTAGCTTCTACATCTTCTTCCCTGTTTTTGAATTTCCCTCCAAGGATACCATGAACATATTCATTAGGTAGTACTCATGAAATTGAACATTGAGTCTACGCACATACATGTGAAATTTAACCAAATTAAGAGCAACATCATCTCCTACCTGATCTCTGATATTTGGAAAATAAGATTTCCAATATACACAAGGAAAGAGGTTTGGAAAGCCTGGAATATGAATGTGATGCATAGGGGCATACCTTTCAGGTCTGTGATTCATCTCGAGCTAAAAGAGTATCTAGTGAAACCCAGATTTCCGAATCGTGTTGCCAATGGAGTCTCTGGATCAGGTTAAAACTTGATTGGAGTCTCCAGGTGAATGTTTCAGCATTCATATGCCTGACTGTTGTTCACCATCAACAACCAGATCTGAACCTTTTATGATCTTTCTCGGAGAAGATAAAACATTTCGTTCCCTGACAACGACGCTGGAATTTTATCACTCCGTGATTTTCGCTAGGCTGAGGAGAGAAATTCCAGTGGTAACCATAAACCACTTTTAGGCTAGAATCTAGCCCTTCTAGCCTTGGATAGGGCTCTCTCACTTAGGTTTATCAACTAATATGATATTAGGATAGGTATAATGCTCAATAAGGTCTTATTTTCAAAGTTCTATTGATGAGAAAAGAGACAATTCCATTGGGCATCAAGTCATGCAAATTTGATTTTTTTGTCCAATGATATGATGAAGAAAGAAAGGGTTTCTCCACAGGGGCAAGGTAGGTAGTCTTGGTGGTTGAATTTAGTTAAATCATGGTAGGAGGGTGATTGTAAGAAGCGTGGAAGACAACACATAGAGCATCAAACTATAGATGAATTCCAAATGCTATTTTAAGATGAAAACATAGATCACTTGGAAAAAAAACTAAATAAGAGCACCATTAAGATGAATTCTAAGTTAAACATATAGTTTTTCCAAGCAATAAGACATACATTTAAGAAATGTAAACACATAAGGAAACATACAATATAAAATAAGCACAAAACCATCAAGATGTGACACAGGAATCCCTACAAATCACCTTATGTCCTTCATTCATTCACTGGAAACATTTTCAGAAAATACAGTGAAAAAAACTATGTTTCTCTCTAATCTGACCAATATAACCACTTATTATGTTTATCATCTCTATATACATCATGATGTTTGATCTCCCACTCTAGGTGCTCTAGGTGGTCGACATTATTGATAAAAACAAACTTCTAACAAGATACTTCGAGTTTCGCAGTGCATAAGCGAAACATGGACTGGATTTCTGGAAAAAATAGGGTTCAAAGACTAGCTGATATCTCCTAAATCTTGATAGATATTACAAAACAAAAGGAGGTCTTTGTAGATGAGAGTGTCCTTGAGAGAAACCTCTCAGTTTCCAAAATTTCTTTTCTAGCTCCTCACAATCTACACTTATACATCATAACTAAAATAGGAAATGACAAAACCTGGAAAATACGAGGGTTTTGTTCTTTGGTCCATTCTTGAAAAACACACTTTTGGGTTTCCAAAATTCAGCTCCATTTGGTCGGAAAAAACTTTTGAAAATGATGACAAGAACAGTCAGTTTCATAGAAAATTCGTAGTAAGTCCAAGTAACCCTATATGCTCTATATGGTTGCACACCTCCTCTGGAAAAATGGATCAAATGGGTAGATTTAAAATGTCTGTGTGATGGTGTAGAAATCTTGAATTAGTCTCTCCAATGCTTGCAGACGTCCTAGATGGTTGATTCCCATTACTGCAGTAGATTCACAACAAGTCCAATATTTCAAGTTTATGAGGGTCTTTCCGCTTAAAATTGGCTTAGGAGCATTGTTACCACATACAAAATCCTTATAATAATTTATCAATATTTCAAAACTACAAAACTCTCACACTTCACCGAATTGAGGGACTATGCAACTTGCGCCACAAATGGGTAGCAAATGTGAATACACATCCAAGGTTGGTATACTTCAGGTCTTCTGAAAACACTGAGACTGGTTGGAGGGTGTTCAAAACGATTCAAGAAACATTTAAAATTTAACATAAGAGAGAAAAACTCTTACTCAAAATTCCAAGGCCGTTTCACCACTTATGTAGCAGTTGCATAGCAGTAGGTCACTTGTGTCGCAAATTCGCAACGACTGATTTAAATTGACCTGCAACCTATCCTTCAGTTTTCTCAATGTTTTCTTTCACCTTCAACTTGCTCCAGAGCTCAAACCATACTTCAGATGAGAGAAAATGGGAGAAAGCCTTCTTGTTATGATGGTTTATATTGAATAATGTAAGTGAGATGAAATGAGAGGGTACTTTTGTAATCATGAACTTGATATTCTCTCCAACCCGTCCTAGGAGTCCCTACAAACTCCTAAGCATCCTTGAGTGTTTGTTAAGCCTCGTAGTTACTCCTTCCAACTATAGAGTTAGGAATATCTACCTCTATATCCTCCTAATGCATCTCTCAAATCTATTGCATCTCCTGCTCCATATTTGTAAAGTCTCAGGAACACCTGCACTTGATATAATGCTCATTTTTGTCACTATACTCATGATCTGATGCCTCTAATCCCGCTACTCAACTCTAGGAGATTTTGTTGGCTGCTCACTCTAATCATGAGTTGCTGGCAAATATTTGGACCTCATGTATGCCTTGTTGTTAGGTCCATATAATACTAGTGTAACCCCCTTATTGTTATTGCTAATTTACCCCCTTATTGTTATTGTTGTGCTCGTTTAGCCTCCATATTACTATTTTTGTGCCTAGCATAGAAGCCCACTATTGTTATTGTTGTGCCTAGCATAGAAGCCCACTATTGTTATTGTTGTGCCCGTTACATTATTATTTTTGTGTGGGCTTTGATTATATTGTGACCCCTTACACTCCTATATATACCAAGAAGGTCTTGTCATTTGTATCATCCAAGAATTGTTAATTTATGTGATGTAAAGGAGGTTTCCCCCTTGAAGAGACTAATTTTCAAGTTGTTGGTATATCTCTTCTTCTATTTTTGGATCTAGTTGCATAACTTTTGGTATCAGAACTTTGGATTCTATGTTTTCACTGCTTCAAACAGGCCATCTTGGAATTTTCACTATAACTTTTTTTCTATGTGGCTTCAGATGCTGAAATTTTGAGCACATAGAGCCGAAATATTGGTGAACGTATTGTAAAAATTTTAGATCTTGGTTCACTATATTTTTGGATTTATGGTCCAAAGAATTTATGGTTTTTGCATGCTCTAGAATTCAGTCTCAAACAGGTTACCTAGGTAAAATAGTCATAACTTTCTCTTCGAGCATCCGATTTTATTTTGTAAAAATTGAATGAAAGTACATAGAGCATAGTTTCCCATGTGTCAATTTCAAAGCCGGAGGCTGAAATAGTGACATATGGAATCCCATAAAATTTTTCTCTACTGAACCAGTCCATAATCAGGACATCGTGGGAGATTTGACATAACTTTACCTTGAAGAATCCAATCGTGGTATGAATTGTGGCATTGAAAATAAGACTCATAGGGATAAAATAGGATGAAATGTTATACCTTTGGAGGCCTAAATCACAGAGATACAACAGTTTCAAGATCGAATTCCTAAGAGAAAGAAAAAAGTGTGTTTTAAAAAAAAATTACATCTTTTTTTGAAAATTTTGTTTTAAGTCATTCAAAGAGTATAGTAGAGCATAAATATCATTGTTTGATTCCAAAATACCTCAATAAATAATGGATATACCTAGTAAGCAACCACAAATCTCTATTATGACGCACGAGGAAGAGGAAGAAATGCAACATGATATATCAAAAATTACGAGACCAAGTGGAACAAATTTTCTCTCGCAAAGAGTAACCAAAAATGAATTGGAAGCGATGATTAATGTTAAGATGGATGGTTTAGAAGTAAAAATAAGAAAGGACATGGAAGGTTTGAATGATGGTTTAAGATCAAACTTGGAACCAATGATGAATGTCAACATGGAAGAGTTGAAGGAAGGTTTGACAAATTTGTTGCAAGAAAGGCTTCCTAGTGGTGACAAGGTAATCCATGAAAATCATGATGAGGAAAAAAGGAATATGAATTATGATTTTAGAGACTCAGGTTTAAGACCCACCACATTCCAAAGATAGATATGAGGAAGTTTGATGGAAAGGAGGGTCGATAACATGGATACTATAGATGGAGCAATTCTTTGGCCTACATGATGTGTCGCGCACACAAAAGGTACACATTGCATCTTTATATTTGGAACAAAATCAGTTTGTGTGGTATCGTTGGATTTATTCTCGTAAATAAATTGTCACTTGAACAATTTTTGCGGAATTGATAGCACATTATGAGGATGCAAATAGAAATACCTTATTTAGCGAATTGATAAATCACAAATAGAAGGGTTCAATGGCAGAGCACATTCAGGACTTCCAAAGATTGAATATCAAGGTAAATTATATTCCAAAGGAGAAAATGATTGATGTCTTCATAGGGACTTTAAAGGATAAAATCCAACATTAGGTTCACCTTTGGGAACCTAATTCATTGGAGAAGGCATTCAAGGTGGCAAGAAAAGTTGAAAGAAAAATTATGGAAACAAGGAAGTCTACCACTCACAACTATAAAAATGGAGGTGTTGCTACTCCTAGCCTCCCACAACCTACAAGGTTGACACCACAACTAATGGAGGAAAATAGAGAAAAAATTCTTTGTTATAGTTGTGATATCAAATACACTAAGGGTCATAAGTGCGCTGAGAAGAAATTATTTTACATAGATTGTGAAGAGGAGCAAGAAAAGGAATAAGAAACATCAAACGAATATGATATAAGCTAGGAACCAACCCCAGAGGAAGAAGGAATGAATCTGACCATATCTTGTAATGCATTGGTAAGAATTGCCACTCCTCAAACTCTCAATATAGAAGGATATATAAAAAAAGGTAGTAGTGTTGATCGATTCTGGTAGTACCCATAATTTTATTCATTGTAAGATAGTCAAGGAATTGATTTTCTTTCTATATCCAACACCAGAGTTTCAAGTGATGGCTGCAAATGAAGGAACTATAAATTTCTCAGGTAAGTATCATAATATCAATCTAACCATGAGTGAATATGTATTGAATAGTCCAATGCTTTCCATTCCAATTGGTGGTTATGATGTTCTATTAGGAGTCCAATGGTCACAATCTTTGAGGACGATAGATTTTAATCTTCAAGATTTTTTCTTAAAATTTTCCTCGAAAGGAAAGGAAATTGAATTAAGGAGCATCATAGGGAAATCAGGGAAGATAATAAAATCTAATGACATGACAAATCTTTTGAAGAAAAAACGACAAGACTTAATTGCACAATTATGCTCACTAGATGTTCAAACACCAAAATCAATTGTTTCTCCATATCTCCAAAGAATCTTGGACAATCATTTCAAGGTATTTGAGACTCCCAAAGGTCGCCCACCTATTCGTGATCATGATCATTCTATTCAATTGATTCCATGAAGTGTTCTTCTAAACATCAAACCTTACAAATATCTCTATGCCAAAATGAGTGAAATTGAAAATATGGTTGCAAAAATGCTAGAGGCAGGTATAATTCAACCTGGCCAAAGTTATTTCTTTGCCCCAATAGTATTGGTACACAATAAGAATGGATCATGGTGTATGTGTTAAGATTATAGGGAGCTCAACAAGCTCACTATTAATGATAAATTTACCATTCTTGTAATTGTTGAATTACATGGAGAAATTTACTTTACCAAGACGAATATTCGTTCAATATATCGTCAAATTAGAATTAAGACAGAAGACATTTCGAAAACATCATTCAAAACTCATGAAGGTCATTATGATTTTTTAGTCATGTCTTTTGGCCTTACTAAAGCACCTTCCACATTTCAAGGTTTGATGAATTCCATTTTCAAACCCTTCCTCAGAAAATTTGTGTTATTATTTTTTGATTATATACCAATCTACAAGAAGTCTTGGGAATATCATGTTCAACATGTTGATAGGGTGATCAAACTATTGGAGGAGAAACAATTGTATGCAAAAACCTCCAAATGTTTTTTTGGGGTACAGGAGGTAGAATATTTGGGTTAGTTTGTATCTCATATGAGGGTGTTAAGGTAGATCCTAAAAAAATTAAAGCCATCAGGGAATGGAAAATCCCCATAACCCTGAAGAATCTTCGAGGATTTCTTAGGTTGATAGTGTATTATTGAAAGTTTTTCTTGTTTTGGTACTCAATTAGCTCATATCTCATCTTATCATTCTCAATCTGACGGGAAAACTGAGATAGTCACACAAATGTTCTAAAGTATATCTTCATTGCTTTGTATTTGTTAAACAAACACAATGAGTCAAGCGGTTACCTCCAGCTGAATGGTGGTATAACACTTCCTTCCATATTGCAGTAAAAATGACCCCATTTATGGCACTTTATGGATCTCATCCATTATCCATCACATAATCTTTAAGATAAAATTATAAGGTTCAAGAAATGGAAGATCACATCGAGCATCAACAATAAGTTCTCCAACTCTTATAGAATAACCTCACCCTGTTGTAGAATTGAATGAAACAATAGGCATATCAACATCGAAGTGAGAAATTTTGACATAGGCGACTAGGTATTTTTACAGCTACAACCATACAAACAAATGTCCCTCAAGCAAGCTAAGAAGGACAATAAATTATCACCCAAGTACTATTGTCCTTACAAGGTGTTGCAAAATATTCATACTATGGGATACAAATTGGAGCTACCTACATCTTCTAGAGTACACTTATTTTTCCATGTTTCATGCTTAAAAAAGGTTATTACTGACAAGATCCTAGTTCAAACAATATTTCTAGAACTTAACGTGGAAGGAAAAGTCATATTGGAGCCTGAAGCAAACACGGAAACAAAAACCCAACGGCTACAAAATCGATCAATTTTAGAGTATCTCATTAAGTGGAGAACTTACTAGCAAAATATTTTACATGGGAGGATGAGAACTTTATACAGAAGCATCCAAAACTACTCAAGCATTGAGGACAACACTTTTTCTAAAGGAGAGGGACATGTTAGGTCACTATAATACTAGTGCAGCCCCCTTAATATTATTGTTAGTGCAACCCCCTTATTGTTATTGTCATTCCCATGTAGCCCCCATATTGTTATTGTTGCACCCCATAGAAGCCCACTATTGTTATTGTTGCGCCCTTACATTATTATTGTTATGTAGGCTCTGATTATATTGTGATCCCTTAGGCTCCTATATGTACCAAGGAGGTATTTTCATTTTTATTATCCAAGAATTGTTCATTTATGTGATGTAAATGAGGTTGCTCCCTTGAAGAGGTTAATTTTCAAGGCAATGATCTATCTTTTCTTGTGTTTTATGATCTGGTTGCATAACATTTGTCCTCAAGGAACATGACATCTCTCCTGCCTAGAATATGTTTTGCTCCTAGAATGAAAATATGACATGCCTTAAAGTTCTATGTACCCCATAAAGTACCCCCTTTGTGCCACCTTATCTAGCTTGGAATGTGTATCTCCCGAAATGTGACAATATGCTAGGCTACCAAGTATATTAAAATCGCTGACATCTGGCCTCTTCCATGTGAATTCCTCCTCTGATATCATATTTCCATATGGTCTATGTGGAACTATGTTATGTATGTAAACCATCATACTGCATGTCGTTGCCCATAAGTAGCGTGGTAGGTCTTGGTCCTACAACATCTCTCTCACTACCTTCGAAATAGTACAATTATTTCTCTCATTAACCCCATTCTACTATGGGTTGTAAGGAACCTTCCACTCTCCATTCCTACCCTAGTACAAAACTCATGAAACTACTTTCCCATTTACTCACCTCCATTATTGCATTCTCCATTAGAGCTTTAAACTTCTGAAAGTGAATGAAGACCTCATCCTTGGTCTTCAGGAGATATATCCAGGTCTTCTTGCAGAAATCATCAATAAAAGTATCAAAGTACTCATATCCCCTGAGAGACTTCTTAGACAATATCCCACATATATATGAATGCACTAAGTCAATAATAACCTGCAATCTAGTGTCACTCCTTGGAAAAGATGATTTCACAAAATTCCCCAACACACATCCTCTACAAACATCGTTAAGCTTTGTGCTCACCTCCGGAATACTTGTAACCGTCTCACGAAGCAATCTAAGTGCTCCACGATGTATATGGCACATCCTCCTATGTCATAGATCCCCCTAATCCCTCAGAATATTTTTTCTAACTAGTTCCTTAGAAGCCCATTTTCAACCTGTATAATCGGTCGCTCATAACTCCAATCGCTATATGTGATTTTCGCTCTTTGTGCTTGAGTAGCACCTGCACCCCTCTAAAGAGTACATTGTACTTTATCCTAAAGGATAGATATGGAAATAAAATTCATTCCCAAGCCTGGCACATGCAACATGTCATGAATCAAAATTGGATTTCCATTCTCCCTCTGAAATAGAAAAATCCCTCTTGCAACTGAATTACATTTGGAATTGTTCCCCATTTGGATCTAAAATTTGATGTCCTCCTTTTTGTAGCTAGAGAAGTACTCTCTAACTCTTGTCATGTGAAATGATACCCCACTATCTATAGACCATACACCATGTTAGGTCGAGCTAGATAGGAAAGCTATTAGTGTGAATTCCTTATCCATCATTATGGAGAGATCATCTGCACTTGTTGAAGTTATTGTTTACTTCTTGCCCTTCTTCTCAGTCTTCTTTCTCTACAAACAATTATTGACATAAAGGCCAAACTCGTGACAACCATAGAATTTAACCTTGGAAAGGTCCTTCTCACCTTTTAGGTTTGGCCCCTTGTTGGACCCATTCTTCGCTTTTCCCTTCCTAGCTAGGGCCACATTCTCCTATTGCTCCTCACTCTTCTAAGTCCTATTGCTACTGCCACTGACAAGACTGAGCCTCAGCTCCTCCTGAGTGAAATTGCTCCATAATTGATCCCAACGCGTAATGTGTCATTTCCAATGATCACTTGGAGGACTACATCCCACTACTTTGTAAAGACATTTAGGGTTATATGCACCATCTCGTCATCATCAGGTTTATTTCCCATTGTAGCTAAATCATCCTTTACAAATCTACGTCTAGTGAGGTAATTAGTAACATCTTCACCTTTGCGCATCTTCATATTCCTTAGCTTTTCTCTGAGAAGTAGCTTCATGTTAATGGTAGCATCCTAGAAAAGTTTCAAAATAACGTCCCACATTTTCTTTGTTGTATCCAACTTAGCAATATGCAAGAAATATATGGTCCTTGACTCCATCAAGGATTATTCTTCATGTTTTGGCATCTTCCTTCTGGTATGCTGAAATTTATGCTGGATTCGTTGGAATGACTATCACATTGGTTGCATAATCCTTAAGACCATTTTCTTCCAACAATAAGGAAATCCTGGCTTTCCAGAAACCAAATTTGAGACTCCATCCAATCTATCTTGATCTCTCAAACCCACTAAGGCCATTTTATAAACCCTAGGAAATATAGTGAAACCCTAAACTGAAGAATATGATTTAGGTTTTAAACCTTCAACTTTTCTCTTCCCATATTTGCGCAAAGCCTTCTTCTACCCTTATAACTGCTTTGATACCATGTGAAATTATAATATTGTTGCAGTTAATTGGTTATTATTCTCCTATGAAACTGATTGTCTTCTATAACCTGTATCTGGAAAATACTGAATAAAACACTACTAGTTCACAAAAAATAAATAAATCATGGGAACTGAGAAAATATTACACACATAGAGATAATGAACACCAATATTTTTGGACAATTGTCCCAAGGAAAAACCTAGCGTCCAAAAATACCAATTATGCATAAAAGTATTATTTTTATTTATCAGCAAAATTTTGTGATAGGAAAACTATAACTGTTTGTCGTAAATTAACAAACCTCCAAAAAATTATTTCTTTCAATTCTACAAGTTGATTTGACCTCCTATAGATAATTTAGGCCCTCTGATCTAATTTGACCCTCATCTAAATCCTCAAACCAGTCCGCAGGTGCGGCCTTGGAAACGTAGCCCTCACTAGCAAACTTGCACTGGCTGGAAATAAACTCGGCCTATGGAATTCGACTTCTCCTAGAAAACTCAACTTCTCCCGTGCAAATTGATCACTCTGGAAAACTTCTCCTTACTCCAAAAAATAAGCCTCTCTAAAGCAATTCACACTGTTGGGAAATTCAACCTCTTTGCAAATAAAATCAACCTCCCTCTATCTTTGAGAAATTATAAATCGTTGTGAGAGATTATCTTTGACAACTTTGTCTTCAATAACTATTTATCTCAATATGTTGGTGCCCTCACACTATCATTGTAAATTTTTTTTTGATCTATTATCCAAATTCCTATCGTTTTCCACTTATATTCTCTCATTGAGCAACCAACGACCATGATCTAATATCAATTGATGGCTAAGATCATCTTTACTGTAATATTCCAAATTAGCAATCAGCTAATTGGAATATTAATTTTGATTAATTTTTCCTCTTTCTAATATTCAACAGAAATAAAGTGGGTAAGGGGACCCTCAAATAAATTATGCAGCTAATTTACTTTCCTAAAGTCACTAGAGGAAAATATTTAGGCTTAATTGGGGTCCATGTGGCCACCCACTTGGATGAGGCAACGTCCTAGTGGAAACATGGAAGAGGTAGCGCAAAGATAGTCCGGAGGAGGGGCAGCACAGTGCATGTGGGCCCACGAGAACGTTGGAGGCTTAGCTTGGACAAAAGAGGACGAGAGCAACTCATTCCTCATTCATTCATCACCTATTTTATTTCTGATTGAATGTAGCATGATCGAGTTGTTTAGCTGAGTCTGCAAGTGTTGTTTAGCACCAAGATTTTCAAGCGGAGATCTTAATCTCTACCTCGGGGGACTTCGAGTGCCTGCTTAGGAGAGGAGTTCCATCTTCTTTCAAGAGGAGTTTTGTAGTGACACATTCCAGGCATACGCAGTCCCTTCAGGACAACGCAGAGGCCACACTGATTGTGTGGGGAGTACGCAGTCTAGTTGAAGAGAGGCGTTGGGAAGTTGGGAGGAAGAACATATTTCAGTTGGAGAATTGGAGGGGATGCTAGCCACCTCCTACCAAAGATTTCGAGCAGGATTTCAGAGGCACTTTCCAGCATTTCAGCCAGAGAACCAACAAAACCAAGTAGAGCAATGTGCCAAAACCAAAGAGGGCATTTTTCGAGGTAGGGATTTCTGGAAACTCTTCGCAGGCTTTTGTGGGTCTTGTGAGTAGTGTGAAAATTCTACTGCAGTGTATTGTATTATTTTCTCCTACCTGATTTGATTAATACAAATTATTTCCAGAAATTATATTTAAACAATACTGAAAATAAACACAACTACAACCTACACATGCAAATCATTTACTGAATAATACGCTCATGTAACAAAGTGACACATGGATTCTTGCACACAAGTCCCCGGAAAAACCAAAGGCAGGAAAATCGATGCAACAGATATGAGGGTTTATTATTAAGAAGTTATAAGTACAGTAAATCTGGGTTCGAGATCTGGAAAACCAAACAGAGAATAAAAGTAATAAAATATGCAACTAACTTGAAGTTCTAATGCCAAATATCTTACTGATCCACACCCTCAAATGGGATTTACAGAACTCAACCCAAATCTGGCCCTACGAACCCTTAACGTTTCCCCTGAAGCCCCTGCATCCCTTAGAATGCCATTGTGATACTCATAGGGGGACTGCGTAACCCCTGGAAGGGTAACACAGGCCTTACACTGACCTAGAATCCCTCTGTGTAATTTTTGAAGCCCCCTGAAGCCTCTACGATTTCCTGTGTAGCACCTACGTAGTGGTTGAGCTGCACCTGCATAGTTGCTACTGTGCTTCTCTGTGTTGTCCTTGTTGCTGCTTCTCTGTCTCTTACTGACTCTTGGCCCTAGAATCAGATCATTTCCTTGGTCAATACTACCCCTCTTTGCAAGAAATTCCTTCAGAAAATCTTAGCAAACTCGCCCTAGAATTCCAGATCTATTCCTCAGCTCTGCAACTGTGTGTCTCCTCCAACTGGCCCTCAATTTGTTCTCTTATATCTTTCGTTGAACCCTTCAACGGTCGAGATTAAATCATCCATCAACGTTTGAGATTAAAAGACTACTTGATCCATGTGACTTCAGACAATTTCAACACATGTGTTAATTAATTCACTTTAAATATTTTATTTTCCTAAGTTAAAACTTAGGAAATCCATTAAAATAATTAATTATTTGAATAACTTGACACCAGCTGAAATTTCTCAAATCCCTTTCTGGGTTTTGGACATCAAGTGTTTCCTAGTCCCTTCAAAAAATATTAGGGCTAGAGCACACCTGATGCTACACCAACTATACAAAATCTCAACACTCCCCCTTAGCACGGAGTGTGCTCTAAGAAAGTCTACTCTAACAATGCATCCACACCATGCAATACAAGATCTTGAAGTTGGATTTTGTGTTGTTGATGCTTGGCCTAATGCACTCCATCCACTAACACTGCCACATCTGTACTGTAGCTCCCTCTCAAATTGTTGCATCATGTTTCCCATAGCACTGCCACTGCTAACTGTTTCATTGCAACTCAGTTGCTGAGAAGTAAGCAACTGAAAGACTCTGCCCAATTGTTTGACAGATAAGTCAAGTTTCCTTCCACCACTGAAGCTCCTTGAATGCTAATTTACACTGTCCTCTTGGAGACGATGTCATGTTGAAAATCTACACTACGTGAGCACGACTTCTCAGCGTTGTTGAAGCCCCATCAGCCCCTCGATGTTGATGCGTCCACGCTGCTACTGCCTCTGCATTACGTTGCTCCCTCTTCAGCTCTTCAGCTCCCTCTTCCGCTTTAATGTGTCCTCCTGCAACCATCTCCCGACTCATCCCACTACTGTCTTAAGGCTCCCATAGCTCGTATGTGATGCAAGAGTAGGGATGACTCAATGATCCCGCCACTGTTTGTAGATGCTCTACAGATCCATGTCACCCCACCTCTTATCTCGAGGTACATGAACACTCATGGCTACATCATCATCAGAGCCATCATCCTTTGTTGCTGCAGCCTTGGAATCAGAAGAGCCTTTGTCCTTCTTCTTAGGACAAATACTAGAGAAATGTCCAAGATCACCACAGTTAAAGCATCTGACCTTGGAAAGGTCCTTCCTCTTCTTCTCTTGTTGTTTCTTTTCCCTCGATGCAAGGGTTGCATCCTCCTCCTCCTCCTTGAATTTGGCATTTCCACTTCCTCCATTGATATTCTGCCGCTTGGTGACCCTCTTGATATCCTCTTGGTGGAGGATAGCCCACATGTCAGCCCAAGATGGTAACGATACCCTTCCGAGAATGCTCTGGACAAACATTTCCCAATCTTTCGAGACTGCATTCATATCAATCCTCACTAAGAGCCCCTCATTCGAAGTAGCACCAATGCCAACCAGCTGATCTCGGATGGCTTTAAGCCTGAAGAAAAATGGATCTATCTCTTCACCCTTCATTATTTGGAACAACCGCATCTGGTTCTCAAGAAGCATTCTTCTTTGCACAGAGCCTCCTTTGTACATTGTGTCCAAGGCTACCCACATGTCATTTGTTGTAGTCTTCCCAGCAATATGAGGTATAACGTGGTCCTTGACTCCGTCTATGATAAAATGCTTCGTCTGCGCTTGATTTTCTTCATACTTCTTGAGAGGATCTACATCGGTTGGTACAAAAAGAACCTTCTCTGCATGCTCTTTGGGACCATACTCATCCAAAACTGAGGGGATTCTGGCCCTCCAGATAACATATTTGGACATGCTGTCCAATCTATCTTGATCAATATCGAGCCATATTTTCTCAGATCTGACAGAAGAAATACTTCTCCCTCTAGATCTAGGTTTCTTGGTGACTAGAAACCCTCTAGTAGCTGCTTCCACTAAAGACTGATTTCTCTCCTGGAAATATTCCACCAAAACACAAACAGATAATACTCTTTGATTTTCCTAATCGAATCTCAGATCTCTTTGGCTCAGATATGCTGAGTAACAGTCTTCCTCCCGCCTTTGTTGCCTAAGCTAGGCACAATTCTGCACCTGCAAAATCTCTACCCCACCAGCACTGTTGAAGATATGAAGCACTGCTTCCAGATCTTGGCTAAATTCTTCCGCAATTGGAGAAATGAATAAACAACGTCTCACTGGTGGCCCAGTGTAGTCCCAACTCTCCTCATAAGTGGACTGTGTAACCCCAGACTAGGTGACACAGTCCTTACGCTTCCCTAGGAAGGTTCTGCGTAAGCCTAAAGGCCTTATGCAGCTTCAGCATTGTCTTATGGATCTGCGTTCTCTTGATGTCAAGATGCCCTTTCTAGATCTGCTGCTTCTTTTGCAACCCTACAGAAAAATATTTCTTCAGCTGATTGTTGGAGATTCATCTTGATCTGATATCGCTTTGATGCCATGTGAAAATTCTACTACAGTGTATTGGTTTATTTTCTCCTACTTGATTTTATTAATACGAGTTATTTCCAGAAATTAGATTCAGAAAATACCGAAAATAAGCACAACTACAGCCTACACATGCAGATCATTTACTGAATAATATGCTCATGCAACAAAGTGACACATGGATTTTTAGACATAAGTCCTCGGAAAAACCCAAAGCGGGAAAACTAGTGCAACAGTTATGAGGGTTTATTATTAAGTAGTTATGAGTACATTAAATTTGGGTTCTAGATCTGGAAAACCTGACATAGAATAAAAGAAATTAAATCTGGAGCTAACCTAAAGTTCTAGTGCCAAATATTTGACTAATCCACACCCTCAAAAGGGATTTATAGAACTCATCCTAGATCTTTCCCTAGAAACCCTCAGCGTTGCCCCTGAAGCCCCAACATCAGCCCTACTAGCCTCAGAATGCCACTGCGCTGCCTAGAGGGGAACTACGTAACCCCTGGAAGGGCAGGGGTTATGCAGGCCTTACGCTGGCCTAGAATCCCTCTACGTAAGTTTTGAAGCCCCCTAAAGCCTTCGCGTTGTCATGCATAGCAGTCGCATCACCTGCATAGTTGTTGCTCTACTTCTCCACATTGTCCTTATTGCTGCTCCTCTACCTCTTACTGACTCTTGGCCCTGGAATCAGAGAATTCCCTTGGCCAATACTACCCCTCGCTGCAGGGAATTCCTTTGGAAATTCTTAGCAAACTCGCCCTAGAATTCCAGATCTATTCCTTAGCTCTGCAACTGTGTGTCTCCTCCAACTAACCCTCAAGCCTTTCTCTTATACTTTTCGTTGAACCCTTCAATGGGCGAGATTAAATCATCCATCAATGGCTGAGATTAAAAGACTGTTTGATCCATGTGACTTAAGACAATTTCAACACATATGTTAATTAATTCACTTTAATTATTTTATTTTCCTAATTTTAGACTTATGAAATCCATTAGAATAATTGATTATTGGGATAACTTGAACACCAACTGAAATTTCTCAAATCCCTTTCTGGGTTTTGGAGATCAAGTGTGTCCTAGCCCCTCCACAATATTTCAGGGCTAGAGCACACCCAACGCTACACCAACTATAAAAAATCTCAACAAGTAGAGCCAGGGTTTTAATCTGGGAATTTTCTGAGCATAGGAGCATGCCCAACACGTAGTTCACTTCCAACCAGCAGCAACAATTCCAGCTCTAGCAGCATAGAAGAGGAGCCATGCAGAGCAACAAATCAACAATGTTTCTGTCCATGTTTGAACAGTATCTCAAACTGTCTTATGCAAGCCCATGTGCCATCTTTCTGAGCACCTTATTGTACTCTTTCCCACATAAAAATTAATAAAATGGCTTAGAATTTTTTGGCTCCATTCATGGTGTTTTAATAACATTTCATGTTTTGTTGTAGTTTTTAGTCTTGTGTGCTTTGTATTGTTGTTTGTCCCCAATTTGGGATATTACAGTGGTATCAAAGCTCATATACTTGGCTCAGCATGTGGAGCACGCAGTCTATGACAGCGGAAGAAAAACAAAACGTGACTTACTGGAGGCAAAGATACAAGAGCAGAGAAAGGAGGCTCGAAATCACTCCAGACCAAGTTGATAACGTTCCGTAGGTTGTAGAGACAGAGATGGTGCACACATATGATGGAAGGAACGAGGAGAAGGAATTTGCTAACCTTCTTCTGAAGTCATTGGAAGACCTCTCCAAGAGGATTGAGAGGATGGGTTAGAGGATTAGCAATGGAAATAAGGGAAAGGGATTTCAAGGGGAATTCCAAATCAGAGAAGGATCCAACACTTCCCATCACCCACCCGAGCCTAACATTGCACAGCAGATGGTGCCACGCACTCCACCATGTTCCACCATGCCCATGTTCCTGGCTTCGAGACCAGGAGTAGGAGGGGCACAAGAGCCAGAGGTGGCTCACTACAAAGAGTACTTTGTAGATTATTAGTCATACGGGCCACAGTTTGGAGGTTCCCTCACCTTCAATGAGTTTTTTCAGCTTAAAAACAACAACAGACCCAGAGGCCAGACCAGAGGAGGAGGGTACATGCATGGCAATGACCTACAACGTACTATGGGCAGGCTTTTCCTGCCTACTTTCGATGGGTCATGAAAATGTTTAGCCAAAGCATGGGTGGAGAAGCTCGACATTTATTTCCAGCTTAATCAGATGGCGTAGGTAGAGGCCATTAAGGTGGTTGCGTTACATCTAGAGGGAGAAGCCCATGACTGGTGGTTCCATGGTCTGACTCCATTGGGTCACTCAGGAGTGACAAAGTATAATGATTTCACTCAGAGAGTGCTAGAGAGGTTTGATCGGAAGGATCAGGAGGAGCATTTTGCTGAGCTAACCTAGCTTAAACAAACAAGGAACCTAGAGACATACATTTTTGAGTTCTTGAGACTCTCAATCATGGTTCCAGACTTGTCCATGCCTAGGAGGATCTACATGTTCATTGACGATCAAGAAAAACATTTGCATGGGCTAGTGAGATCTACGATGCAGGACACATTAGGGAGAACCAGAGACTTGCAGGACGCTTTGCTGAGAACGAGGCTCCCATGCCCAATAGACCAGTGTTCCAGCAGAAAGAAAGGGACATGAGCCCCACCCTCGAGAAGGAACTAGGGCCAAGGGCCTTTGGATGATGATACCTAGAGGGATTTGAGATGGAGGAAGCTCTACTTCACCTGTTAGGAGCCATGGGCACCGGGTCACAAATGTGCCAGAGGGAAGGCACATTACATTGAGGTCTTCTCTGACATTGAGGGAGAAAAGGAGACATATTTTGAGATGGGAGGAGATGTCGGCACCAGAGCACTAGGAGAGGATCCTCCACCACCACCTCCTCCAGCAAAAGGGGGATCAACGTTTGCATCGACCGGAGGGGTCCTTGCATCTTTGCGAGGAGTTCCCAAGTACCTGACACAAAGGGTCTAGGAGATAGTTTAGGGGCAGTGTGTCTCAGTGTTGGTGCACAACGGAGCTACACACAACTTCATTGATGCCCAGCTAGTGCAAAGGAAATGCATACATACAAAGAGCTTTGATGGGTTTTATGTGCTAGTTCCAGGGGCTAGGACGATGCAGTGCATGCGTTATGTTCCGACATTGTCAGTTACCATGGGGACATACACATTGACATATCACTTCTTTATGGTTGATATTTCAGACACCAACTTGTGTTGGGAGTCCAATGGCTCATCACCCTTGGGAAGGTCACCACTAATTGGAAAACACTGGAGATGGATTTTGTGGACAAGAAGAGTGGGAATCAGGTGATGCTCAGGGGCATGCACATATGCCCTCCACAAACAGTTTATGTGTATAGTATGAAGGCAAATTTCGGAAAGGAGACATAGAGTGGGCCATGGAGTTGAGGATTTCGGATGTTGGTGTATCGAGCTAAACTACGCACCTAGATGTGCACATTCTCCTAGACCGTTACTCTACGGTTTTGGGGGACATTCCACCGGGGCAGCCACCGGATCGGGGGTTTGAGCACACTATTGAGCTAGAGTCCAGCATTTAGACCGTGATCACCACCCCCTATAGGCACCCTCAAGGTCTATGAGGACGAGATTGAGAGAGCTACCCATGAGCTCTTGGAATTGGGGCACATCATGCCCAGCACCAGTCCATTCGCTTCTTCAGTGGTTTTGGTGAATAGGAAGGATGGCACACTGTGGATGTGCATAGACTACAAGGCCCAGAACAAGAAGCCCATGAAGAAATGCTACCCTATTCCCAGCATCGATGAGTTGATGGACGAGTTGAGGGGAGTGAAGTTCTTCTCCAAGATTGATCTGAGGTCGAGCTACCACCAGATCAGGGTGAGGGACAAGGATATCCCCAAGACTGTGTTTCGTTGTCATTATGGCCATTTTGAATTTTTGGTGATGCCCGTCGGGCTGACCAATGCTCCAGCTACTTTCTAGTCTTACATGAACCACATCTTTCATGGTTAGTTGAGGAAGTTTGTGCTGGTATTCTTTGACGATGTCCTCATATACAACTGCACATGAGAGGAGCATTTGCAACACATAGAGATAGTGTTGCGTATCTTGGAGGAGCAACATTTATATGCCAAGTTGTCCAAATGCGAATTTGGTTTGATGAAGATGCTCTACTTAGGGCACATCATTGGGGTGAACAAAGTGAGATTCCACGAGGAGAAGATTAGGGTCATCAGAGATTGACTGGAGCCGAAGAATATGACAGAGCTTCGAGGGTTTGTGGGCATTTATACCTACTACCGAAAGTTCATCAAAGGGTTTTCATAGCTTGCCGCACCCCTCACAGACCTCACCAAAAAGGGGGCTTTCAGTTGGACTGAGACAACACAGAGGGATTTTGACAGGCTCAAGGAGGTGATGAGCAATTTTCTGATACTAGCCATGCCATACTTCACACAACGATTTGTGCTAGAATGTGATGCTTCGAGGGAAGGAGTAGGCGCAGTACTGTTGCAGGGAGGGCGCCCCATAGCTTTCGAGAGATGGAAGTTATTGCTGCATGAGAGACTCTACCACATTTATGACAAGGAGATGTTGGCCATCATGCATGCGTTGGCTAAGTTTCAGCAATATCTAGTGGGGAATAGGTTCTGAGTGAAAACAAATCACAACAACCTCAGGTATTTCTTGGAGCAGAAGCAACTGCAAGAGAGGCAATAGAAATGGATCAACAAGTTCTAGGCATAGACTTTGACATTGAGTATGTCAAAAGGAAAGACAACATAGTTGCTGATATGTTTTCCTGGAGACCAACGTCTCTATCCTTGATGAGCACTCACATGGATTGGAGGGCTCAACCGCTGGTGGAGTATTCCAAAGAGCAGTTTGCATGCGAGGTACTCGATGGGCAGGTGACAGATGACCGGTACAAGGTGATGGAAGAGGTTATTTATTATCGGGACCGAATCTTTTTGATGGCCAAATCCCGGTTATGGGAGAAGATTTTGCATGTAGCACACGATTATCTACTTTCAGGGCATCAGGGGTTCACCAAGACCTACCTGACCATTAGAGAGAGGTTCTCCTAGAAGGGCCTCAAGGAGGACATACTCTATCATGTCAGGGAGTGTGTAATATGGCAGAAGAACAAGGGGGAGCTGAACCACCTGACGGGATTGTTGCAGTCGCTTCCCATTCCGGAGGGGAAATGGGAAAGCATATATAAGGACTTCATCACGGGGCTTCCTATGGTACAGGGCAAGGATTGCATCTTCGCGGTGGTTGACCGGTTGACGAAGTATGCCCACTTCTTTTCCATTTCAGCTCGGTACACTGCTTCATAAGTGGCTTGTTATTTTTCAGGGACATTTCCCAACTCCATGATCTCCCCAAGACCATAGTTAGTGACAAGGACAACTGATTCAGGGAGGCTTATGGCAAGAGCTGTTCCATTTGGTGGGCACAAAGCTAACACCCAGCACCAGCTACCACCCACAGAGAGATGGACAGACCAAAATAGTTAACAAGTGGTTGGAGGGCTACTTTAGAAACTATGTCACAGGGCAGCAGAAGACTTGGTTCCCTTGGCTGCATTTGGGGGAATACTACTACAACACGACATTCTACATGTCTATTGATATGTCTCCATTTTATGCTTTGTATGGTTATAATGCACTGAATTTTACTGATGTGATGTTTGGAGCTAGCAAGGCCCCCAAGGCCAAAGACTGGATCCAAGAGAGACAAGACATTCTCAGGGCTCTCAAGGATAACTTGGCAACAACCCAAAACCAGCAAAAGATGTACACATATAGGGGCCACGTGGAGAGACAATTTGAGGTGGATGACTTAGTATACCTTCAACTTCAGCCATATAAGTGGTCCACACTAAAGCAGAAGGCAGTTTAGAAGCTCAAGCCACACTTCTATGGGCCATACAAGGTGATCTGGCGGGTTGGAGAGGTGGCATGAGTTGGAGTTGCCACAGGGGAGCCGAATTCATAACGTTTTCCATGTCTCACGCCAGAAGAAGGCTTTGAGGCAGCAAGTGACACCAACTACGGAGCTCCCTCCTACCGATGATGAGAGGCATTTGGTGCTACAACCGGAGGCCATCTTAAAACCCAGGGAGAGGCATCTAAGGAGCAGGGTGGTAAAGGTGTATCTAATCAAGTGGATGAACCTTCCAGATGAGGATGCCACTTGGGAGGGGGAGAAGATCCTGCAGCATCCATCTTTGCAATTGCTTGAGGACAAGCAACATTTTGGCGGGGATGACTGTAATATTCCAAATTAGTAGTCAGCTAATTAGAATATTAATTTTGATTAATTTTTCCTTTTTCTAATGTTTAGGAGAAATAAAGTGGGTAAGGGGTCCCACAAATAAAATATGCAGCTAATTTACTTTCCTAAAGTCATTAGAGGCAAATATTGAGGTTGAAGTGGGGACCATGTTGCCACCCACTCGAATGAGGAAGCGTCCTAGTGGTAGCGTGGGAGAGGTAGCGCAGCTGGCAGCGCAGTGAGCAACACAGTGATAGGCCAGAGGAGGGGTAGCGTAGTCCATGTGGGCCCAGAGGAATGCTGGAGGCTCAACTTGGACAAAAGAGGATGAGAGCAGCTCATGCCTCATTCATTCATCACCTATTTTCTGTATGATTGACTGTAGCATGCTTGAGTTGTTTAACTGAGTTTGCAAGTATTGTTTAACACACAGATTTCCGAGCGGAGATCTCAACCTCTACCTCGGGGGATTTCAAGTGTCCACTCAAGAGAGGAGTTCCATCTGTTTTCAGGAGGATTTTTGCAATGACACATTCCAGGCATACGCAACCCCTTTAGGACAGTGCAGCGGCCACACTAATTACGTGGGGAGTACGCAATCCAGTTGAAGAGAGGTGTTGGGAAGTTGGGAGGAAGAGCATATTTCAATTGGAGGATTGGAGGGGAGGCTAGCCACCTCCTACCAGGCATTTGGAGCAGGATTTAAGAGGCACTTTCTAGCATTTCAGCCAGAGAACCGATTCACCCAGCAGAGCAGCATGTCAAACCCAAAGGGGGCATTTTCCGAGGTCGGGATTTCTGGAAACCGTTCGCAGGATTTTGTGGGTCTTGTGAGTAGAGCCCGAGGTTTTAATCCTAGAATTCTCTGATCATAGGAGCAAGCCCAACACGTAGTTCATTCCCAGCCAGCAACAATAGTTCCAACTTTGGTAGCACAAAGGAGGAGGCATGCAAATCAACAGTGTTTTTGCCCGAGTTTAAGCAGTATCTCAGCCTATCTTATGCAAGCCTAGGTGCCATTTTTCTGAGCACCTTATTGTACTCTTTCCCACACAAAAATTAATACCATGTTTTTGGCTCCATTCATGGTGTTTTAATAGCATTTCTTGTTTTGTTGTAGTTTTTAAGTCTTGTGTGCTTTGCATTGTTGTTTATCCCCAATTTGGGATATTACATTGAACCCATTAAATGACTTTTCCAGAAGTCACTAAAGGAAAATCGATTTACTTCAATTAATCCTGATTAGTTAGGCCATTTCCCTAAGTTTGACTTAAGAAAAATAATAAACTTGCTAATTAATTCTAAGGTCATTTTCCTTAGAATTGTTTTCTAGGTATTGGAGAAAATTAATCAATTTGTGTCTCTAGCCTCATACACACTCCTTGAGACTGCAACGCATGTTCGAGCTACATAAACTAACACAAACTTTCCCATATCAATCTTCGAAATATCGTAGTTCCTTGGTGCTAACTTGAAGCTTCGATGATGTAGATTTGGGATTGAAAATTCATGACAAGGGTTTTGTGCTTTGATATTTTTGATCTATAATTATGATAAGATACTCCCCATATGTGATTGAGTTCCAACACACTTGTTCTCTCTATTTTTCTGATTTCTTTGGATCTCAATCTATCTTTCAGGTAGATTCTTTAATATAATGGCTTGCAATTCTTTTATGAAATTTTTGCATTTATTCTTATTTTAATTCATCTTCTTTTCCATTTCTTCCACCATTTCTCTTTTAATGTTTTTTTGAAACCCTGATAAATCCATCTTTTTTAACATACAACCTTCCATTTCATTAATTTTCTTTTTTAATTGGGAGAACCTAAGTTTTAAGTCTTCACTTTCTTCATAAGTCGTAGATGAGCCTTCAAGAGGATTGATTAGTGTACTAGTTTTTCAATCTTTCTTTAGAGATATGTGAAATAATAACAATACTCTTCTTTATCACAATTTCCAGTTACCCAAAATATGGATCTTTTAATAAAAAGTTATGTTACTTGTAAGTTATGTGCCTTTAAACATTGTTTTGGAGGATACCTAAATGGATGTCATTTTTCTTGATATATCTCTAAGATTTTAGCCCGTATAAATATGAAACTTCAATTTGCAATACTCTATTATGTCTTCTATGCAATTCCATAGGTTTGACCAAAATTTGATGATCCAAGTGAAAATTATGGTAACTTTCCTGAAAATTGTTTTTTGGCCTCTTCCTATAAACAAACTTCTATCTCATGCCACATGTCCAATTCTTCAAAGATACTTCTTTATGTCTCCTAAGATCCCTCAAGATTTCATAGTTTAAAAATTCCAAGAGAAAAGTTGTAACAAAAATACCAATCTAGCCTATTTGAAACTAATTTTATGATCCTTCACAAACCCTAACTTCTATAGAGTATTTCTCCAAAAGTATAGGGAACCAAATTCTGAATTTTGCACCAAATGTTCCACAAGATGTCTCCTTAATATGGCCGATGTTCTACCATGTGAAACATCCCAAAAAAAGTTATAGAAAAAATGTCAAACTGACATATTTGAAATTGATTTCAGGAGCATTCAAGAACCCCAACTTCTTTAGAGCATATCTATGAAAGTATAACGAACCAAGATCTGAAATTTGAACCAGATGCTTCCCAAGATTTCTCCTCAATATTCTCCAAGTTTCACCCTCAAAAACCTCCCCAAAAAAAGTTACATAGAAAGTGCCAAATTTACCTATTTGAAAATGATTTCAGGAGAACTCAGGAACCCTAAATTCCTTGTAGCATATCTCTAAATGTATAATGAACCAAGATCTAAAATTTGAACCAAAGGTTCCTTGAGATTTATGCTCAACATTTTCAAGTTTTACCATCTGAAACATACAAGACAAAACTTATAGAGAAAATACCAAGATGATTTGTTTAAAGTAGCAAAACCCTAGGATCATAGGCTCTAATACCAAATGCTATGAAACTTGCGCCTTAAAAATGATAAGAAACCAATCATTATAGTGATCTTCGAAGGGAAAACCTCATTCTACATTGAATACAAGGTACAAAACAAGATTTGATAATTCTAAGACTGTCTCCTTAATAAATAAATATAAATATATATATATATATATATATATATATATATATATATATATATATATATATATATATATAAGAAACAAATGGTACAATTATAATAAAATAAGACCATGAAAGGTTCTAGCCTACATAACAATATAACAATATAAATGTAATAACATGTGAGCACAAAAGTTAATGCTCCAATAACACCCCTGTTTGTTACACCAATAACATCACGTGACTGTAAAAATCACTAAGAAACTCCAACAATATGATGAAACATTTGCCTTCTAACACCATCAACTAACCCCTTAGAGGTACTAGAACCATCATCCATATCCAAGATAGACAAGTAAACCAAAACCACATAATAATGAGATAGCATGCTCCAAGATACCAGCAAATATACAACCAATGGGTGATCAACAAGGCAAGAACATGTGAGAAGACCACCAAGTCAGAAAGCACAATCATCCAACCAAGGAGAAGACAGATCCCCAAACCAAGCCCCCGCCAAATGATCCAATGCAATGAAGAAAATGGGCTCCATGAAAATGTATCCCCCAAAGTGTCAGTCCAAAGCTCCAAAGTACTAGTAGCAAATCTCCATCAATGTGATGAAAATCACAAATTGGAACCACATACAGTATGAGGTGTAAAAGGAACAATACAACTGAAATCTACATTAAACATCCAAAATAACATATCTAGCTTACTTTTGTGCACTGATTTATTAGCACCCGTCAAAAATGAAATTAAACTCTTGAATAGATAAAAACAATAATACAATTACCAAAATAGCATATCTAGCATATTTTTATGCACAATGATTTATTAGAAGTTAGAACCTGTCAGGAATGAAATTAAAATCTTGAATAATGAGCACCATAATACAGTTATCGTACTCAACTCTAACAGACGAGAAATTTTTTTTAGTAAAGCATTGCATCATAAAAATAGCACGAAATATACAAATGGTGTGGGCATACTTGGATTGCAATCGAGATAATACCCACGAGCAAATTATGAGTACATTTTCCTTCAACAACATTTCTCCAAGGACATGTATTTACAGATTGCCGTTTAACCACTTTCCTGCAGATTTTCCACTACAGAATGCCAAAATTTCCATGTTGAGCCATTCTAAATATACATAATTGCAACAGATTATGGACACAATATCATGAAACAGTGTCCTCTCTGACAAATGACAGCAAGCTGACATTCTTAATACACGATGAAACAATTGTGTCACAGGATGTGGTAAGTGCAGGTTCATAAAATACAATTCTGCACTGGTTCCACTTACCTGCTTTGTGTTTTTTTAAAAGAATCAAAACCAATAAACTGGATCAGAAGCTCTAAAATTACAATGATGTCAACATGAAATTGCCAGACTCCAATAGGCCATAATTTATAATTCATCATATAATAGTAAATACACTGAATTGATAATGTACAAACAAATACTGTTGCACTGTTTGCTAGGCTTCATGGTTCGCCATTTCAAGGATATTGCAATCATAGACAAACCGACTGGTTGCAGCTGCTGCTATTGGCCATTATGGAAAAAACTATCCTGTTGGTGGCTTCCTTTTTATATGTTTGTTGATGTGTTGCTTGCAGAATATGAGTCATAGCAAGTCTCAGTTTGTGCCTTGACCTTGTCAGCTGAACCAGATTGTGTTTGAGAACCATCCGTACATGGTGATATCATTATTTCAGACGTGGCCTGTGAAAACTCTATTTCAGGGCCACTAGAAATGTCTTGAAAAGATGTTTCAGAAGCTTTCTGACAGGATGTAGTATCTGAAGTTTGGGAGTTTTTATTTTGGGAAACTTCTCCAGTTTCCAGATCTCGAAGGGAGGCAATGATTGCTTCCATGACCATCTACAAAACAATCATGTAAAATATCATGTCAAGCTTAATCTTGAGCATACAAACATATGAAGAGGAAGATTTGTTTTCATTATGAGAACATCAATACCATGAATGATGATATATATCAAAGATAATAAAGGTTATAGTATTTTAGCGTAGCCCAATATTTACATGCTTCAAACATAATACAAAGTTGGAAGAGGATAAAGAAACAGTGAATAACTTCCTAATTTATAAGATGCAACGTAAAATAGGCTGATAAACAAGAAAAAATAGAAAAATTCTTCAAAATATAGAAGCACTATTGAGGATGTTTTTCAGTTATATAAGTTCCTTACAGCCCAAACGAGAGCGATTTATTACATATTCGGCACCAGAACCAAAATTACTGAACTCGAGAACAGCACATGTTAAGCCAATAACTAATCATATTTTATGTTATTTACTAATTAGTAGCTTGGGTATGAAGAAACGAAGGTTAGGTTGCGAAGATCACACTTTCCAATCTACTAATGAATATAAATATCATTCAAACTCTTTAACTATTTCAACATCTACTCAAACAAATTTGAAAAAGACTTCTGCGGTCCAATTAGATTTTTTCTCACCAAGATTTTAATCGAGGCAGATTCCAGAGTCAAATGGAACCACACTAGAGAAGTGAAAATATTATGTGATGATATTCATTTGGTATTTGTTGTTAAAACGTCATGAATGTTACATTCAAATGGGCTGCTTCTTTCACTAAAATACTTGTCACAGACCAAATGTGAGACTTATAAAATCCCATCCAGCACACAGGGTCATGGATGACCATAAACGACTTTCTATAGAATACAGTGCTAGTCATTGTTGCCATCACAAACAAAAGGATTGAACCAATTCTTAATAAGTAGACAAAAATAATATTAATAATTGTATAAAACCTACATGCAACTATATGTTTTCCAATGCTAAAGCTTCATATACACAAGAAATAGCACAAAAACCAACCAGAGCATCGCATTCCTTCAAGTATTAGCTGTCTACAAAGTAGCAAAAAATAATTTGAATGTAGCTTTTAATGTATGTAAATACTAAATACACCTTGAATCGTCGTGCAATGCAGACTCATCATAAATGGTTGCTTTCTCAGGAATTAGTCCATTGCCAAATGAAGAATAAAGCAAATGGATAGATGCATTCCAGTGAGGAATCATATATAAAAACATCAAGTTAATGCACAATTCCCACCCGTGTATTAATACCCTACATCATATCATTTCTATGTGAATGTTGAAATTCTATAGCATGTGCAGTGGAATACAATTTTCTGATCTGATTATTACTTCTGAATGAATTTTCAAACAGTATTTTCCATGCCACTGTTATTGAATAATTACACCTAGAAAATCTCAACTGTAAGTGCAGTGGAAACAATTAAGATCATAGAAAAAAAGCCATGCACAATAGGCACAATATTTTTACCGTGGGAAACCCAATCTGGGAGAAAACTCAGCAATCTTTTCTTGAGGAGAAATTGTCTTTTCAGCAAGGTTTACAAATCAGAATTTGTCTAGAAATCTGTGCTAACATTACAAGTCAAATCACCATTCAAACCTAGTCAAACTTCTACTGGTCAATGCTGGTCAAACCATTCAAAAGTCAACTCAGTCAACATTGGTCAGATTGCAGCCTGCAATCAAAATTGCACATGCAGCATGCGGTCAACTCAGCCTGCGGTCAAACCCTCGCACATGCGGCATGTGGTCAACTCAGCCTATGGTCAAACCCTTACACATGCGACTGCATGGACTGTGGTCAAACCTGGTCAAATCCTCACACATGTGGTTGTACGGATGTTAGTCAAGCTTGATCAAAACCCTTCACACGTGCAGTCTCCAACAAAGAGAGAATGATGAAGAAAATATGAAAGATTGAAGACAAATTTCTCCTTAGCTGAAATTTCTCCTCTAGAAAAAAGGAACGAGCTTGCTATGTTGATGCGTGTCTCCTCACATGCACATCTATTTATATAGAACTCTAATGTTGAGTGGAGACCCAATAAGAAGCCCTTCATCACAAGAGACCCCTTCACTTATTGAGCCTACATTACAACTCAGCATTAGACTAGAATTGTTTATTAAATTATTCCACTAGTGGGTGAAAATCCTCATGAAATAAACAAATTAACCCACCTCTATAAAAAAAAAATCACTCCATCCTGAAGCAGGCAACGTGAGTACCTTGGGCCAATCTCCATGAGCTATGTGAAAATTTCTAGTCTGAAATCCTAATACAGCAACTGGAAATTATTTTTCTAATTGCTAATTAATTTAACAATTTATTTGCTACGACAAATACCAAATAATTCACACTGCAACCCTCACAAATAAAATTGTGGAAAATAATAGCATTGGAAATTGCGAAATGCTAGCACACACACATCAAAAAATTAACAGTTATTTTGGACACATGAGCCCAGAAAAACCCAACTTTGGAAAACTGGTGCAACAACTAAGGGTTTTTATTATGATGCAGCAATGAAATTCCGAGTACAATTTGGATGCACAAATTGGAAATCAACTACAGGAGAAACTATCCACAAAAATTCGTGAGACAAATTTTGCCTCACCCGACATTGATCCACCTCTGAAACTGGCTCTGGATGAGCTCTACGAAACCCCTGCATTAGCCTCTGCGTCAAACCTATGCGGGCACTAGAACGCTCTGCTTGGAACTGCAACTGATCAAGCCGTCTACCCAATCCAGCCTATGAGAATGACTTATTGGCACCTGCCGGAAAACTTCCCGTCCTCCATCAACCGCATCAACCCTATGTTTGGCCAAATCGAACTTTTCCTTTGTAGCTTTGAGCTGCCTCTGTGCAGCGTCACTAAGGAAACTCGGCCTTGTTGTAGCTGACTCTCTAGATCTGGAAAATCTTTCCTCTAGACTCACTGTCCCTACTCCTCACTGTCTCTGCTTCCTTCTCTGGCTTTCCGGTAACAGTTCTTGCTCTCTGGAAATCGAAATGCTCAAGGAAATCAAACTCCACAAGTGTGTCGGGTGTATTCTCCATCTACCCATCGACTCCTTATAATCCTCTGTTGGACCCCCAACGAACAAGATTAAAAATTAATCAAGGACCCAGATTAATTTCTTGTCGATCTGTGTGAGTTTCTAGATGATTCACACCTTATCTCAATTAATTCTACTTAATTAACCAGTTTTCCTAAGTTTAGACTTAGGAAACATTAAAAAATAGGTTAATAATCTAATTGAGACACTTCTAGGTGGAATTTCCAAAAACGATTTCTAGATTATGGAGAACATCTGTATTCTAGCCTCTCCACAAAGTTTCGAGACTAGAACATCTTCGATGCTACAAAAAACTTGTTAATCCAAGTTGTCATTGATGGCAACAGGTTGAATGAATGAACACACTTGATGAAGGTTGAAAGACTAGATGATAACATATCATTTGAAGTTCTCCTAATGGTGCTGCACTATGACATATTACTACACTATTATTGAATACATGATGCTATACCTTCATGACTTTGTTGGGTACTATCATGATGACATAGATGTCCTACATGATGACACTATGATCCTATAATTGATAAGCAAAACAAAGGAGAAGCCTAGCAGTGGAAAAGGCATGCTGTCCTATTCACCTTCTGCACAAATAAATGACCAGTCACATTAAGAATTATTTTTCTCTATCTTGGAGGCAGAATTTCTCTATGAAACATTTACCATCCTTAAGAGCATAATTTTAGCTTTCCAACAAGCCCTTACTTGGCCAAAAACTCCAAACGGTGAGGGATAACGTGAATTTTCAAGTTATAAAAATATGTTTCTGATATTGAGCCGACCTATGCTCAAGGACACAAGTCGGCCTCCAAACAGGGACGTGTCTTTTCATTTGTTATTTCAAAGAAGGCTATATATACACAGTCCGAAATTCATTTATGGGCATCATTTTTTTCGGTCACACATCCACAGAACAGAAAAGATTAAGTTCACATCTCGTGAACCTAAAGGTTAAAGAAGAGAACAATTTTGTTTGGGCTTTAAAGATAATTTAAACCGCATTGTAAATCCTGTGGAGGCTTTCAACTTGTCACTCAGATTTATCCAAAATTACAGTAGATCTGAAACAGCTTTCCTGTGTGACCGAGTGCAATCTTTAGTGGGTGGATGGTTGCTGTTATATTGGCTGAATGTGTGGCATGAAGATAAGAATCTCCCTATTATCGAAAGACAAGTTGTTCATTCACCACTGAATTGAAGTTCACTTATAAGGGAGCACTGTGAACATAATTTTGGAAGCACTGTGTGTAGATGCTACTATGAAAAGTATTTTCTTTTGAAGGGTTCACAAGATTATTTCAGAGTTGTTTTCTGCCCAGAAATGAAAGCATTCTCTTGCACAAGTTGAAAGCACTATCTCTTGTGCCCTTTTCTTATGAATATACATCAGAAATAATATCTGTGTCAAAGTTCCTTCCTGTGGTTAAAAAAAAGGGTCTTGAATCAGTGTGGTGACTGTGTATCATCATTTTCGTTGGACTATATTTTTGCTAACTGTGGGTACTGTCTTCATTGGACTGTGGATACTATTCCTATTCGGACTTGGCTCTTTCACATTTGTTTTCAGTGGTGGACATTCACTGGGACAGCTGTGAAATCAATTGCATTTGCTGGTGTACCTGTGGTGAAATTTCTTGTAGATTCGAGTAGTGACATTTTCCCTCTTGGATAGTGAAGACAACGGCACTGATGGATTAATTGAAGGCCAGTGATGAAGACAACTTGACAGTGAAGCACAGTGAAGAATTTTTGGAAGCAATTGTACAGTAAGGAATATGTCAAGGACATTCAAGTAAGTACATCACACATTTTCTATCAAAATAAGATTGAAGGATTGGTGCCCTAGGTGTTGGTGCCTCTAAACACAAGGTTGGAGCCTTGAGAAGTATAGAGTCGAAGCCCTAGAGGTTGGAGCCTCACTTAAGTCCAAGTTGGTGCTTGGCAACATGTTGTTGCCTGTTTCATTAAAAGGGTTGGTGCCCTCACTCATCTATTGTATACTATTTAAAAAAAAGAAAAAAGGATTGAAGTTCTTATTAATCCTTAATATTATTATTATACACCTTTCTGTCTTTAATTATGAAGAATCTAACTGGCAATAATTAACAATTGAAAAGAAATACTGATTCACCCCCCTCTCAGTGTTTCCAACAATTTGTATCAAGGCCAACTTCTTCATTATCAGCCTAACAGCTGGAAGAAGGATTCTTAGGCACAAAGAAGAACATGGAAGCAATAGGGAAACTGCCAATCTTTGATGGAACAATTTTTAGTTTTTGGAAAAAGAGGATGTCTTACTATCTAATGTCTCTTGGCCCTGAAGTATGGCACTCAGTTTTGGATGGGTACAAAGCTCCCTCCAGTCTTCCAACTGATCCAGATCAAAGAAGAGCCTACATTGCTAATGCCAAAGCTTTAAATTCCATTACTAGTGGAATTACTGATTCTGAATTTACGAAAGTCATGAATTGTGACTCAACCAAAGAAGTATGGGATAAATTGGTTTCTCTATATGATGGGGACTCCAAAGTTAAGAAGGCAAAGCTTCAAACCTATAGAAGACAATTCGAGAGTCTGAAAATGGATGATGAAGAAGATATTGCATCATACTTCCTTCGAGTAGCTGAAGTGGTTAACTCTCTTAAAGGATTAGGAGAAAATATTAAAGAAAGCACCATTGTTCAAAAAATCATGAGATCGCTTCCTGACAGATTTGACTCCAAAGTAAGTGCCATAGAAGAAATGAAGGACCTAGATAATCTCAAGATGGATGAACTTCATGGAATTCTTATTGCCTATGAGATGAGGAAAGGGAGTCCAAATTTCAAAGAAGCAGCTTTCAAAGCCTCAAGATCTACAAAAGAAGGAAAAGGATGGAATTACAACAGCGATGAATCTGATACTTAAAACGATTTAGCTCAATTTGTACGAATACTAAAAAGGGGATCTAAGCTAAAAGGTAAGTACCCTCTTATTTGTTTCAATTGTGGAAGAATAGGTCATTACGCTGCAAAATGTCCTCATAAACATGATAGTGATGATGAAAAGGACTCTAAAAGGATGATGTACAAAAAGAAAGGGTTTAATAAGAACAACTTCTTCTCCAAACAAGATGAGTCTGATGAAGATGAATTTGTAGTCATAAAAAAGAAATCAACTAGAAATATGTGTCATCACAAAAAAAGTGATGATGAATCAGATGAGGAAAGTAATTATGTTGGAAGCATAGAAACGTTATTCATGGCATTTACAAATGATGATGACTCAGAACTGGAAGATGAAAGAAACATGGATAGTTTGCTAATGAGTGCCATTGAAGAAAATGAGAATCTACAAAAGAAGATAATTTCCCTCAAAATAGAAAGAGAGGAAGCAAAAAGAAGGGGAGACTTCTTGAACATTAAGCTAAAAGAGAAGGATGATATCTATGAAAAATGTGAAGCTGAAATAATATCTCTAAGAAAGGAATTAGAGCAAGTCAAAAGGAGTTGGCAAAGCTCTCTAGCTCTTGACAACATTCTTAATACTCAAAAACCTCAACATTTTCGGTCACACATCCACAGAACAGAAAAGATTAAGTTCACATCTCGTGAACCTAAAGGTTAAAGAAGAGAACAATTTTGTTTAGGCTTGAAAGATAATTTAAACCACATTGTAAATCCTGTGGAGGCTTTCAACTTGTCACTCAGATTTATCCAAAATTACAGTAGATCTGAAGCAGCTTTCCTCTGTGACCAAGTGCAATCTTTAGTGGGTGGATGGTTGCTGTTATATTGGTTGAATTTGTGGCATGAAGATAAGAATCTCCTTATTATCGAAAGATAAGTTGTTCATTCACCACTGAATTGAAGTTCACTTATAAGGGAGCACTGTGAACATAATTTTGGAAGCACTGTGTGTAGATGCTGCTATGAAAAGTATTTTCTTTTGAAGGGTTCACAAGATTATTTCAAAGTTGTTTTCTGCCCAGAAATGAACACATTCTCTTGCACAAGTTGAAAGAACTATCTCTTGTGCCCTTTTCTTATGAATATACATCAGAAATAATATCTGTGTCAAAGTTCCTTCCTGTGGTTAAAGAAAGGGTCTTGAATCAGTGTGGTGACTGTGTATCATCATTTTCGTTGGACTATATTTTTGCTGACTTTGGGTACTGTCTTCATTGGACTATGGATACTATTCCTATTCAGACTTTGGCTCTTTCACATTTGTTTTCAGTGGTGGACGTTCACTGGGATAGCTGTGAAATCAATTGCATTTGTTGGTGTACCTGTGGTGAAATCTCTTGTAGATTCAAGTAGTGACATTTTCCCTCTTGGATAGTGAAGACAATGATAATGATGGATTAATTGAAGGCCAGTGATGAAGACAACTTGACAGTATAGCACAGTGAAGAATTTTTGGAAGTAATTGTACAGTAAGGAATATGTCAAGGACATTCAAGTAAGTACATCACATATTTTCTATCAAAATAAGATTGAAGGATTGGTGTCCTAGGGGTTGGTGCCTCTAAACACAAGGTTGGAGCCTTGAGAAGTATAGGGTCGAAGCCCTAGAGGTTGGAGCCTCACTTAAGTCCAAGTTGGTGCTTGGCAATAGGTTGGTGCCTGTTTCATTAAAAGGGTTGGTGCCCTCACTCATCTATTGTATACTATTATTTAAAAAAAAAAAAAGGATTGAAGTTCTTATTAATCCTTAATATTATTGTTATACACCTCTCTGTCTTTAATTGTGAAGAATCTCACTGGAAATAATTAACAATTGAAAATAAATACTGATTCACCCCCCTCTCAATATTTCCAACAAAACTAACACTCCCTCTTGGCAAGGGAGGTGTTCTATTATCGTAGTGCTACAACATCCTGTCTCTATATCACCCTCTATCACACTACTGATGTCTAGCTACTGTGACTGCCTGCCACTTCCCACCAACCACTGCACAACTCTGATGTCCTGTCTGTGTTGGTGCTGCCAACTCTGCATCTGCACAGCAACTCCCTCTCATCTGTTGTTGCTGCAACTGCAACTACTGCAACTGAGAAGCATCGAAAATATTGAATCATATATGTCTGCTGCATTTGTCCCCTGAGCCCTTACTGCTCCTAGCATCTACACTGTCTATTGATGAATCTGCATTATTGCCAACTCTACATTGAACCACTTGCTCTGTTGTCAACACTGCACTGCGCTCCTCAGCACTTGACTGCTACTAGTCTACAACTCACTCTGGATTTGACTGCATCATTGACAATGATCCATCCTGCTACTGAATATTATGGGCCCTTGTAGCAAGGTAATGATCCATGAGGAGGACACCTCAAGGACGTTGCCCAAACTTCTGCAGTTCTGGACTATAGCTCCATGTCACCCCCACCTCAATCCTGTAGATATGGATGCCATCATAGTGAAGTCTTCCTTCAGCCTAGAGGACAACTTGTCTACCTCGACTGACGTTGTTGCCGGGTCTTGCTTTTCCTGCTTGTCCTTCTTTTTGAGAGGAAACTGAGTACTATAGTGACTGAGCTCACCACATCTGAAGCACTTGACATTTGTCAGGTCCTTCTTCTTCTTTCGATCCCCCTGTCCCTGACTGGGACCCTTAGATGCTAGGGCAATATTCTCCTCTTCCTTCTCACTCTTTACGACCTTGTTGCTGCTACCGCTGATGGTGCTCTTTAGTAAAGCTCGCCACAACTCTTCCTATTGCAGATCGACCCACATCTTGTCCTAACCAGGTAAAGTGTCTTCCCAATATGCTTTGGACAAACACTTTCCAGTCCTCTGAGACACTGCTTAGTGCCAATCGTACAAATTATGTGGGTTAAGGTACCTCCCCAACAGCTACAAGCTAATCTCTGACCTCCTAAATTTGAATGAGGGAGGGTTTTATGCCTTCATCATTCCGCATCCTGTTGGTTCTTAGCTTCTCCTGGAGAAACATCTTCCGTTCCTCAGAAGAACTCTGATATAGCGTGGAGAGAGCTACTCAGATTTCCCTAGCAGTATTCTTGCCAAAAATATGAGAGACTATATGATCTTGGACTCCATCCTAAATCATCCACTTTGCCTTCACCATCTCCTTCTTATACTCCTTGAGTTGATTGACATCTTGGGGTACTGCTACCATATTATCTATATAGGCTTTCAGGCCATATTCATCGAGAAGAAAGGACATCCTATCCTTCCGGATGACATAGTTTGAGGCTCCCTCCAACCTATCGTGATCTTTAAGCCCTGTTGCGGCCATCTCTGAATCTGGTCGAAAATATCCCTCTTTCCCGCTGCTTGGCTATTGGATCCGCTATCCGTACCCCCTGTTGGAGTGAGAAACTCTGCTCACAATTTCAGCGAATCTGCAACTGGAAATTCATATTTCTAGAACTCAAAATCCCCCGAGAGATATTTCCCCTCTATGTGTGTTATTTCTCTTCCACCCGACACAGATTCTACTTCTGCAAACTACTGCAAAACCCTCTGTGTCCAACCAAGGAATCTGCTCAGTGAAAATTTGAGTTGATGCTGCTCCCTTTGCCTGTTGGAATCACTATTTTGGGCAACTCGAATTTTATGCAACCCTGCAACTAAAAATTAAACCCTTTTTTTTTTTTGACAGAAACAGTTATGTGATATTAATATTCATCTTGGCCTGAATGCCAGAAATCTGATTACATTGAGGATGTCTAAATCCTGATGCATCTTACTGCTAATATTGAAAATGCAGCCGAAGCTTGCAAACTTCTTCCATGACAGACAATCTAAAAATTCGATTTCAGAGATTTTCCCTAACTTAAAGATACAAACAAATTTATTTAAGAGCCAACAGTAAAACATGACCACGGACAAACCCTTGCCCAACAATTCATAATGCCTTGCTAGGTACTGTGCAGCACCAAAAAATTTCAGCCTATTGCTCCCTTTGAACAACGAAATTTTCTTCTTCTACTTCTGAGCTTCCTGACTAATCAATCTTGCTCTCATACCATGTGAAAATTTCAAGTATGAAATCCTATTGCAACAACTGGAAATTGATTTTCTAATTGTTAATTAATTTAATAATTTATCTGCTATGACAAATACCAAATAATTCACACTACAACCTTCACAAATAAAAATGCGGAAAATAATAGCGTTGGAAACTGAGAAATTCTAGCACACACATCAGCAAATTAGCATAGTTATTTTCGAACAAATGTCCCTGGAAAAACCCAACTTGGGAAAACCGGTGTAGCAGTTGAGTGTTTTTATTATTATGCAACAGTGAAATTCGGAGTACAATCTGGATGCACTACAGGAGAAACTGGCCACAAAAATTAGTCAGACAAATTGTCTCACCCGAGATTGATCCAGCTTTGAAACTGCCTCTGAATTGGATCCACGAAAACCTTGCATCAACCTCTGTGTCAAACCTGTGGAGTTACTAGAACAGTTTGCCTGGAACTGCAATTGATCAAGTCGTCTGCCCAATACAACCTCTTATAATGACTCATTGGCACCTTCTGGAAATCTTCCCTCCCTCTAGCAACCGGATAGACCCTTTGTCTGGCCAAATCAAACTCTGCCTCTGAAGCTTTTGCACTGCCTTTGCATAGCCTCACTGAGGAAACTCGACTCTCCTGTAGCTGACTCTCTGGATCTGGAAAGAAATTCCTCTGGACTCACTATCTATGCCCCTCAATGTCTTTGCTTCCTTCTCTGGCTTTTCGGCAACTGTTACTGCTCTCTGGAAATCGAACTGCCAAAGGAAATAGAACTCCACAAGTGTGTTGATTGTATTCTCCATCTACTCATCGACTCCTTATAATCTTTTGTTGGACCTCCAACAACCAAGATTAAAACTTAATCAGGGGCCTAGATTAATTTCCTGTCAATCTGTGTGAGTTTCTAGATGATTCACACCTTATCTCAATTAATTATGATTAATTAACCAGTTTTCTTAAGTTTAGACTTAGGAAACATTAAAAAATAGGTTAATAATCTAACTGAGACAGTTCTAGGTGGAATTTCCAGAAACAATTTCTGGATTATTGAGAACTCTTGTATTCTAGCCTCTCCACAAAGTTTCGAGACTAGAGCACCTCCGATGCTACAAAAAAACCTAACAAGATAGACACCAAGGTTAATGGGAGAAACACTGCCCTGAGCCATTCACCCCTAGCCAAATCAGCATGGCCCCATGGGTGAATGTATCATTCTCCCCTAGTCAAATCAGTGTGACCCCGTGGGAGAATGTCTTCCTAATGCTGCAAAAACATCAACACTCACTCTCAGCAAGGGAAACATTCTACAACATGCCAAGCTTGTCTTTGAAGTATACAAACATCCCCCTAGACAAAGGCTTAATGAGATGTCTGCAATCTACTCATCTAAGGATATGTATTGGAGCTTCATTGCTACCTTCTACACCATGTCTAGAATGAAGTGATATTTGATCTCAATGTGCTCCCTTCTACATGATGTCTAGGATGAAGTGATATTTGATCTCAATGTGCATTGACCTATCATGAAATACTGGATTATCCAAAAGCTTGACACAACTTTGATTATCACAATGTATCAAGGTCATCGTCTAATGCCTGATCAAATAGTCCTACAAGAAGCTTCTGAAGCCACCTTGCTTCTTGACTTGCGAGACTAGCTACGATATACTTCACTTTTGTTGTACTGAACGTGACAAAAGTCTACTTCCTTCCAGATCAAGATATCATAGTTGATCCTAAGTTGAAGCAATACTCGAGGTGCTCTTTCTGTCCATTGCTCTCCCAGCCCAATTAGAATTAGCATATCCCTACAACCTCACCTCACCACCAAAGGCATATCGTAAACCATATACAATTGTACCACACAGGTACCTCAACACATGCTTTGCTACAACCCAATGTACATGCCTCATCTCAACCATAAACTAGCTCATGGTGCTCACTGCAAAGAAAATATCTGATCTTGTGTTAACTAGGTACATCAAGGATCCAATCAACTGCCTATACATAGTGGGATCCACCAAATCTGAATCTGAAGCAAAATCACTTCGCTTCTTCAAATTTGTCACCATAGGTGTAGCCATGGACTGTACTGAATCTCTTCAAAATATGAATTGTGTACTTTCCCTGTCTAAGAAAGATCTCACTTGGCCTCTGCCATAACTCCCATTCCAAGAAATAATGTATCAAATAAGATCCTTTATCTCAAACTCCGAAGCCAACTACCTCTTGCACCCAACAATGAGCCTATCTTCCCCAATAAGGAACAAATCATCAACATACAACACCAAGACCAAAGAATCACCATAAAAAAACTTGTAGTAAAGGTTAGGATCGACATTGCTCTTGGTGAGCCCAAACACATCCAATATCCAACATTCTTGGAATACCATGCCCTAGGTGCCTGTTTGAGTCCATACAAAGCCTTCTTCAAGTTGCAAACATCAGACTCCATCCCATGTATCACAAATCCCAGAGGTGGCTCTATGTACACTTCCTCCTCAACCACACCATTGAGGAACACAGTCTTTACATCCATCTGATGTAACCTCCAACCCATAACCGAAGAGAGAGAAAAAAAGTCCTAATAGAAGTGTACCCGAGGACTGGAGCAAAAATATCCTCATAATCCTCTCCCTCGAACCCTCTAGCCACAAACATCGCTTTGTACTTCTCAATGCTGACATTTGTTGCATGCTTGATCTTATAGATCCACTTCGAAATCAATACTGACTTCTCCTCTAGTCTCAAAACTATTTCCCACACATCATTCTTCGTGATGGACCGATACTCCTCCATCATTGCATCCTTCCAAACCTATTGGCTCGTTGTCTCCTCATAACTGGAAGGTTTAGAACCAATGATGTGGCTCATCAATGTCATATAACTCAAGAACCTAGGTGTTTGTATACTCTCCCTGAAAGTACCACTAGCGGCTACATGCCTCTTTGCATCCAACAAAGCATCTTGAAGCCATGTTGGCCTCTGTTCTCTACAACATCTCTAGGCAAATTCACTAGCTCCGTTGGCTCTACTGACTCTTGATAGTCTGAAGGATGAACAACTGGACTAGAGGGATTTGTACCCAAATCCTTCGAAACCTCCTGCTCCTCACTATCAATCTCCATATGAGACTCTCTAGACCTCTTGGATGCTACTTCATCATCAAAAATAACATCCTGACAAACCTCAAACTGATGTCGTCCTAGAATGTAGATCTTGTACGCCTTCAAAGTCTCACTACATCCCACAAAAGTACGCTTCTTCCCAGAAGGTTCTAACTTCTTCCTCTTCTCCTTAAGCACCTGGATGTATACTGAACCACAGATCCTCAAATGAGTAACCTTTGGCTTGACTCTTGTGAATGCCTCCTCAAGAGTCTTGTCCTCCAATATCTGGTGAGGACTCTTGTTCTCAACATAAATTTCTGTGTTGGAAGCATCTGCCCATAAGAATAGGGGTAAATCCAGATCATGAATCATTGCCTTGATAGCCCCCACAATGGACCTGTTCTTCCTTTCCACAACCCCATTTTATTAAGGGTTGTAAGCAACTATCAACTCCCTCTTGATCCCCGTCTCTTTGCAGAAATCACTAAAGTCCTTGGAAGTATACTCTCCTCCATTATCTGACCTCAAAACTTTGATCTTCTTCCCTTTCAAGTTCTCTACCTGATCCCTGAACTCCTAGAACCTGCAGAAGACATCATTCTTGGTATTCATGAAGTAGATCCATGTTTTCCAAGAGAAATCATCAATGAATGTCACATAGTACAAGAAGCATTCCAAAGATGATATTGTCACCGGTCTGCATACATCTGAATGTACTAGATCCAAGATCCCCTTGGACCTACTATCACTGTTCGCAAAAGATCCCTTGGCATTTCTACCAAGTGCACAAACCCTGCAAACACCCTCATGCTTTACTTGCATCTCTGGAAGACATGTAACCATCCTCCTCATTGTTGGAAACACCCTATAATGCAGGTGAGCAAATCTTCGATGCCACAACTCACAAAAGATCAAGAGATTCATGTACTAATGTCTGGGTTGGATGTCCTAACAATTTGTACAGTTCTCCCTCTCAAACACCAATCACTCCTGTTAAGTCTATGCTCAAGCCCTTAGGCCATACAAGAACCTGACCATTTACAAATGCAACTCTATAACCTATATCCTCCAATGTTGAAATAGAGAAAAGGTTCTTCTTCAATCTTGGTATGAACAATACATCTCTCATGTGTAGAGAATCTTAGGACTCTAGTTAAAACGATGTTGTCTCAACTCCCTTCACTGCATACTTGTAATTATCTCCAAGTTCCACCTGTAATGTTGAATTCTTCTCTGTCAAATATGTGAGAGAATCTCATGAACCTGTCCTGTGCCTAGAAGCACCACTATTCACCAACCAAATATCACTATTGACAGTATTAGTGCTTGGAAGAGTAGAGACAAAGAAATATTATTTTTGAAGTCCATCTGCAATCTCATCAAGTTTAGATTCCTTTGTCCTCTTCTTCTATGGTAGATGCTCATCATCATTATCAACATCGGTTGTTATGCATGTTGCTTTCCCTTCCTTTCTTTTGAGGACACTCGGAGGCATAGTGACCAAATGTAAGACATTTGAAGCATATGATCTTTGGATGATCCTTCACAATGGACCTGTGTTTTTCTTACCATAAATTCTTCTTCCTTTTCCTTTCCTTACATGAGCTGCAAGGTCTTGGGTTTCTTCATCCTGAGGTCTCTACAAGTTGTTCTTGGACAACAATCTGGCTTCCTCGTGGACACAATTAGTCCAAGGCTGATCAAACTTAGGTAGCTCAACCCGTGCTCAAATATCCCATACAAATGGATCCCATGAAGAAGGAAATCTATTAAGAAACACCGTAACAAGCTTTGCATCATCAATGGTATCTCCAGTAGCTTTCAGTTGATCTCTCAACTGGGAGACTCTCATGAGATAAGTGGCAACTGAATCCGATCTAGACATCATGATAATAAGGAGCTGACGCCTTAAGGCTAATTTCATGCTAGTGTTTTTACTCTCAAACAATCCCACCAAAGCATTATACATTTCTTTGGTAGTCTTCAACTCAGCGACAAGTGGAATCAAGTAGTCCTTTATGGAATCTATCAAGATCCTCTTAGCCTTTGCTTCTTTTTATACTTGGATTTCTCCTTGGCACTCTTTGGTTTCGACACATTTTTCTTCACATGATTCAAAACCTCATTTTCATCCAAGACAAATAGTATCCTAGTCTTCCAAGATCTGAAATTTGATCCAGTTGTTCAATACTTAAGGCTGGAGTCAATGGTTGACCTTCAACAAAGTTTTGATACCATGTTGAAATTCTATAGCATGTGCAGTAGAATACAATTTTTTGATTTGATAATTACTTCCAAATGAATCTTCAAACAGTGCTTTTCATGCCACTGTTACCATTGAATAATTAAACCCAAAAAATCCCTTGTAAATGCAACAGAAACAATAAAGATCATAGAAAAAGAACCATGCACAATAGACATAATATTTTCACTATAGGAAACCTAATTTGGGAGAAAATTCAACAATATTTTCTTGAGAATTTGTCTTTTCAACAAAGTTTACAAATCAAAATTTCTCTAGAAATCTGGGCCAACATTACAAGTAAAAACACTGGTCAAACTAGGTCAAATTGTTGTTGTTCAACATTGGTCAAACTAGTCAAAAGTCAACTCAATCAATGCTAGTCAAACTACACACTGTAGTCAAACTCGCACATGTGGCTTGTGGTCAACTTGCACATGCGGCATGCGATCAACTTGGTCAGTGGTCAAACTCGTTCAAACCCTCGCACATGCGGTTGCGATCAAACCCTTACACATGCGATTGTATGGACTACATTCAAACCTCGTCAAATCCTCAAGTGTAGTTGTACGGACGCTGGTCAAACTAAATCAAAACCCTTCACACATGCGGCCTCCAAGAGAAATAGAATGGTGAAGAAAAGATGAAATATCAGAGACAGATTTCTCCTTAGCTGAAATTTCTCCTCCACTAGAAAAGATGATTGAGTTTGCTATGTTTATAAGTGTCTCCTCACATGCACATCTATTTATATAGAGCTCTAATGTTGATTGTAGACCCAATAAAAAGCCCCTCATCACAAGAGACCCCTTCACTTATTGAGGCTACATTACAACTCAACATTAGACTCGAATTGTTTATTCCACTAGTGGGTGAAAAACCCCATCAAATAAATAAATCAACCCTACACTAAAAAATAGATAACTCCATCCCGAAGCAGGCAATGTGAGTTCTGTGGGCCAATCTCCTCAAGCCATACACCAAGGATAATGGGAGAAAGACTGCCCTGGGCCATTATCCCCTAGCCAAATCAACATGGCCCCATGGGTGAATGTATCATTCTCCCCTAGAAAAATCAGCATGACCCAATGGGTGAATGTCTACTCAAAGCTGCAAAAACATCAACAGTGAAAATTGATATATTTGCGAAGAAGCACACCCACACAAGATTACTCTTTTACTCCAATGCTTGGGTACATGGAAGAAGATTTGTCAAGAGATAGAGTAGAAAACTCCCATCTCATTGAAGACTGTACTAAATAGATTCTACTTGCCATAGTTGGCTATTTGGAAGGCAAAATATATTATTCATTATCTATTGTTGTTGTTGCCACTACCATAACATGCATTTGCAACCAATTTAAGAAATAATTCGTATTTGTCTCTTCTATGTTTTACATAGGTGATTGATCACATGAAAGAGGCTCCAATTTGTTGTTGCTACTATTTTGCTATTGCCCAATGGTTAAAATACTCTATGCAGTTTCACCCACCAATGTTATGAGTGTGAAAATTCCTAAAACTGGAATCCTATTGCAACAACTGGAAAATATTCATGTAATTATTACTTTTAACTTAACAATTTCTTTGCAGTTTTCTACAACAAACACTGAATACATCACACTGCAACCTACACAAAATGTAAAACGTTGCAGAAACAAAATACAGTGCAGGAAAGAAATAACACACACATTCGACATCGTTATTTTTGGACAAATGTCCCTGGAAAAACCCAATGCAGGAAACCGGTGCAGCAACCGAGAGTTTAAATTATTAGGTAGTAGTTATGAATACAATCTTGGATGCCTTACTGGCTATCTGATACATAGAAAATAACTGGCGAGAAAGTTAGTGAGATGACCTCACACTAGTATGGGAAGATCTGATACTAATCAAACTGAAGACGAGACCTCTGTGTTGTCTCTGCATAGCTCTACGTCACACCTACGTAGTTACTGCGTCACTGCTGCAAGGACTGCGTCACACCTTCAAGTTGACCTTCTGCTAGTTGGAAACTCGATCCTCTGACCTCCCGGTCTCACACCCTGGCTTCTGGTACTGGATCTCAAATGCTCCTCAGCAAAACTTCGATGTCCCACTAAAGCACTGCATTGCGTCTACGTTGTCCAGCGTGGCTCTACGCTACCTCTTCTGCACCTCTCTCTGCCTCCTCTGAAATGTATTCACTGGATCAAGAATACTTCCACCGACAAACTATCTCTGCCCCTCACTGCAAGAAATCTCTCGATAACTTCTCTGGAAACTGTTGAGTTGCTCACTTGAGAAATCAATCTATGATCTCTAATTCGATGCGTCTTCCTAGTGCCCATCAAGCCTCTTCTTCTAATCTTCTCGTTGAACATTAAACGGCCCAGATTAATTCCTAATCAATTGCTCAGAACATCTGGAATCGATCTTTGTCTTTTTCTAGAAGATTCACACCCGGTTTAATTAGTACCCTTTAATTATTTTAATTTCCTAAGTTTAGACTTAGGCATCCATCAAAAATAATTAATTATTTTAATAAAACTATCTCTGGGTGGAATTTCCCAAAATGATTTCTGGGTATTGGAGGATGCATGTGTCCTAGCCTCCCTGCAAATTTTGAGGCTTAGAGCACATCCGATGCTACAAAAAATCAACAATGAGGAATGCCTAGACTAGACTGGCTCAGACTAGTTCACAAGGGGTTTAATCTGGTTGAACGAGTGGCAGTTCTAGGGTGTAAAAAAAATAATAAGAAAAAAAATTAGGTATCCCTCCCAAACCCTAATATGCTAAGTATTGTGCTATTTCTCAATCAAATTCTTTAGGAATACATGAATATCTTGCTCAAATTCCATTTGGATTTCTGTAGGAAATCTCTATTCCAACCAACTCATTCTTCATGTATTCGGCATCAAGCCTTTCTTGTTCGATGCATTAGATCATTCAACCCTTTATTAGTATTTTATCATTCATCCCTCAACTTGACACCTTTGCTTAACTCAACCTGTTGTATAAATATGAGATGTAAGGCCTTTTCAGAGGCATTTTGACTTACTTATTTGCAACTTTGGATGACTGCCTAAGGCCAGCCCTACCTATGGCCTATACTTGTCCTTTTCCACCTTGTTGTCCTTCAAAACTTTTCATAGACTTAGGTTAGTCCCTCTTTCTAGGGCTTGTTTTTCTCATCAAAACTTGGCTTCCTCAAGGTACTAAAGTGGCTACTCTTTCACCTAGGCTATGATACCATGCTGAATTTTCTTATAAAAGAAACTAATTTTCTAATCAGATAATTACTTCCAATGGTTTACACTCAAGTTATCTTATGTCACTTATATAATTAAGTAATTATACATAGAAAAACCCTGGGAAAACCCAACCAAATTTTCTTCTAAGGAGAATTCAATCTTCAACAATGTATGCAATTGAAAATTGTCTAGAAATCTGTGCCAACTTCTAAGCACAAATACTAGTCAAACCTGGTCAAAATGCTAATCAAAATTCTTCAAACTATATGACATTCAACTCTGGTCAGAGGTGTTAATTTGTCTTAGGGTTTTATTGTTCTTTACTTTGATAATTGCATTAATACATTTTTTATCATTACATATTCATTCACCCCATAACATCATTAACAACATATGCAATTATATAGAAAGAACAACATCATCAACAATCCAACAAAAATAAAAGGAACATTAGAAGAAAAGCGCACACACAAAGAGACACCAGGATTGGTCAAAGACCAAGCCAAAACCCCACAAGGGGGAAAACCTGAAATTCAATACTTCTTCCATTAGATTGTCATTGAAAGTTCGATTAGAGAGGTAAAATGTACAAAATGTCAACAAACTACCCATGGCCATGACTTATTCACAACCTTGTTTGTGAACAAGTCTCATCACCAAAATTTCCATACAATACTAACATGAATAACTTACCAAATACCTTAACTTCCTTTGGACTGCAAGGAAGCCATACATATACCAATACTTCTTGTAATGTTATATATGAATATATATGATGATTAGGGTTTCTGTTGGAGATAGGGTTTTTGCATTTTACTTGAAAATGCCAAGGAATATCATTAGCTGCCTTGCACAACTACAATGTCAAGTCTAACCATACAACTATACGTGTTCTACAGAAATCCAATTCAATATGTTGAGCTATACCAATACTGTCGCACTTTGCATATATTAGGGTTTCTATAAGATGCCACCGGCATAAAATACATGCGATCATTCTATCATACTATGATGACAATAAAGCCATATATACATAACTAAATTATTATACCAAGGTTGTGCTGAGAATACTGTTTTGAAATGCCATATATGCATTGAACTGAAATGCCATGCGTTGGATGAAATGTCATGAATCCCCTGCAGATACTTGTACACATACGTTTCCAATACCAACAAAGATCCATATAATGCAATGCCATATATCACTGAGTCATATAAACAATAGTGATATCATACATCTGAGATGTTATACGATGGATCATGCCATACGTACAGTCCATATAACAGAGGCGTGACTCATCTAGTGTCGAGACAGATATATATTGTTGAGACCAATGTTATCAGAACCGAGCCGGTTCTGAAAAACCGGCCGGTCCGACCGGTTTGGAGGCAAAACCGGTCCAAAACGGCCCTCCGAACCGGAAATGACCGGTTCGGTACTGAACTGGCCGGTTCCGTCACTGAACCGGCCTGTTCCGTACCGGTCCGGTTCGGACCGGTTCACAAGCCTGGGCACTAAAAAAAAAAAAAAAAAATTTCTTAATTTTTTTTTAATTTTTAAAATGTTTTTTCTAAATTATTATTTTTCCTAGTTAATAACGCTACCCTAGCCCCCCCTAAAGCTACTTAAACACCCCCACCCCCTCTATTTCCCTCGCACTATTCATGGTAATGTTAGATTCTTAAAGTAAAAGTTACTTAAATTTTTAACATTACCATGAAATGACTCAGGATGTTTGAGAGTGGTTCCGACCTCATTGGATTTCATATGGAGAAAGTAGAATTTTAGATCTCATTCAAAATCCAGCAGACTTATCAGTTTTTCAGGATTTCAGGATTGAGTTATTGCAATGTTTCCATTGAATTTTGTCATGTATTAGGGTATAGAACTCGTATTTAATCAAGAGCACCAATCCCTCTATGTACCTTGATGTTAGTGACATTGGTTGTCAAACTCCTCTATCATGACCCTACTAAAAATGTACCCATCACTCAAACAAAACCTTGACTATCGAAGATGATAGATAAATCTATGTTTAAATCAATGAATTAAGTATGAATTTGTGTAAAAAATATCTAATTTTTAATATATATATATATATTTTAAAATATATATATTTTTTAATAAAATAATATATAACGTATTGTATCCCAGAAGTATGCTGTTCCGGGGTCACCGTACCCGTATCCGATTCTTCGAATCCCCGTATCCCCGTATCAGGTGACTTAGGGATTCTGATGATGATTGATGATTTGATCATATGTAGCTTGTAGTATTGTAGGCTATAGTATAATACTATGATTTAACATGTTATTTTGGACTATAAAGGCCTTTAGAGCCTGTTTCTTGATGTTTGTTACATTTTTTGTTCAGCGATGTTTTGCACTAAGTGTTATTTTGGCTATCTGCACCTATATAATGAAAACTTTTGCATAGTTGTGTTTAAATGGTTTGGATTAATATGGATGTACATGAATATATCTGGTTTTTCTTTAAAATATGAATATTTTATGTGTTTTTGGTAAACCGGTTTTTTTTTCGGTTTTTTTCCGGTTCCGACCGGTTCCCGGTCCACAAGGTTTTCCGGTTCGATAATCGGTTCGGTTCCGATAACATTGGTTGAGACAATAGGGATGTCGGGACTGAAGTATAACAATGAATATATGCAAAAGAGATTTCAACCATGTCAAATAGGTACCATACGAATGATCCCAATCATACATGTTGTACCATATATATATAGCAGAGATCCGCAAAGAAAATATACCCATTGCAGATCATTTGTATCACCGAGATTGATAATCGCAGAGCAAGCCAATTGTGTATTAAATTGCAAAAGGAATAGAGCATATGTTCAATCAAGAGACTTCCCATATAGACAATATTCTATGCCAATATGCCGAGACATGACCATACCAATAAGATGTCAAGTGCCAGACAATCTTGTGATACTACTGAAATACCAAGAGTCATGATCCAGTGGAATGTGAACCATAGAAATAGAATGTGAGAGCCATAGATGTCATATCATTGAGGTAAATGCGAAGCACAAAGAGATATATATAATGAGACCATCCACAGAGAGCGGGTAACCTTTCCACCAAGATATGAGTAACTTCAAATGTTGAGACACTATCAAGTCCGTGACACTGTGGAGAATGAAAAAATCAAAAAGCGAGGTCCAAACAAGCCATCAAAATTTCAGAACGATCCAATTTGCTCTTGGAAATCACCCCTATGGGGTATTTATAGTTGTTCATCATTGATAAAGGCTCACAACCCTTGGATGGGTTGACATGAAACAATTGAAGCCGACTTGAAAAGAAGTTTGAAATACAATAATTTTCCCTCTATTAAGGTCGACATTGAATTTCAAAAGAAAAATATTTCTTTAATAATTTCGGTCGACTTGGAGATCACAAATAATAGTTCAAACTCAAAAGAGCTAGGGAATTTCTTCATAGCAATCAAAATCAACAAGAGGGAGCCGAAATTTGCTTGAAGTCAGTGGTCAAAATATTGAAATTCATTTGCAATATTGAATTTCTAATAATGATAATTACTTGTCACAGTTAAATATGTTTTTCTTTTAGCATTTACTTCATTCAATTAGGTCATCAAGAAATTATAGATTCCTAGTGCACCAAAAGACGAGATGCCAGAAATTAGACCAATGACCAGGGAAAAACACACAAGGGCGAAACCCAAGAATCCTTATAGAATATTTGTCAACAAGAGAGAAATCCAAGTCATAGAAAAACTTACCAGTAGTAACTAGATCACTCTCCAAGCACCAAACCAACCCTCCAAGACTTCGAGAATAAAGTGCCTCAAATTGTCCACAATTAAATCTATAAGGAGGTCTGTTTCAGTCTTTCATAAGGGCTGAATTTCGTCTTCTGCTTCGGATCATGTCACAAATTATACTTCAGGATGGGAGCAAGGTTCCATAGAGAAACTTTGAATCATTCCACAAATATTGTTCCCCAGAGATATACTACCTCTGACTTGCGCAATGTCACAACCTTAGATTCACACTATTACAAGGATACATCTTGCCTCGATCTTGTGTACTCTCACTACCTTAGACTCGCACTATACAAAGATGTATATCTACTGCAGATTCCTCGTATAAGCCTCATAGATGTACATGATCTGAAGTGTGTCTGGGAGAAGAGTGATTAGGCTCTATTTATAATTGTGTCGTCATGCAAAAAGTTGTGTCCCATGAGCAAGCTGACTTGATCCTTGGAGTGCCAACTGGGGTGATTGGAGAGATAAGAATACACCATAAAAATTCAATTTTCTTCTTTTCTTTTTGACTCAAATAATTTCTTCTTGTGACTTTTTACAAAATATAATGATAAAATATTATGAAGACCGAACCTAGTTACAATTTCAACACTCCCTCTTAATTAGGGAGGTATTCATAATGACTCATCGGGATATTCTCAAGTTGAAGACATCTATAAGAAAGGATTCAGAATGATAAGCATCGTTATAAACATCATCATGACCAACATTGTCAAATTACCAAGGCCTTGACAAGTAAGCTCTATCTCTCCAGTAGACCATACCACAATGCAGGGAAGCATTCAACAAGACACCACACAATTACCTCTTCGAGGCACCACCTATGTTCACTAGTGCATGTCCTCCATAGGACCATTTCCTAATTCAGTGTCACATTACTTGACTTAAGGATGCCAGTCCTAATCGGTCACCGTACTTGACACAAGGAAATGGCGGTCCACCAGACCATTCTTTAAGCATGTGCGTGTACTTAACTTATGGTTGTTAGTACTAGCCACAATACATGACACAAGAATGTTTGTCCAAGATGTTTATCCAATCCACCATTCTCCCTATTCATGTCCACATAGTTGACCTACGTTTGATAGTCCCAACCATAGTACATGGCACAAGGAGAACTAGGTGTCCATCCTCACTCTCTCTCAATCTGGGAGGAGTCATCCACAAGCCCAAGCTTGTCTTGGAAGTACTCATACTTCCCTTACATCAACAACCCGTTCATTCATGGAGATCTAATGTAGCTTCTCAGCAACCAACAACACCATATCTTGAATAATGGTACTTATTCATAATGAGCTTTGACCTCCATGAAAAACTAGGTTTTGTGTCAATCTTCATACAAAGTATCACAGTCGAATCCAGCATGCCATCAAACGGTCCATTAAACATCCTTCGAAGCCAAACTTTTACACAGAATATCATATCGTCCTTCTTTGCAGTGCTTAGTGCAACATAATCTTGCTTCATTCTTTTCCAAGAAACCATATCAGATCCCAAGTAGAAACAACTACCAGTGATACCTTTTCTCATCATGAGCACTATCATCCTAATAATCGAATCAAATACATCAGAAGACCAATCAGCTTCCATCATCCAAATTCCAGGAGGATCTTGATAATATGCCTCCCTTGATCAAGGAGGTTTCTACCTGGTTTCTAACAAACCTCAAGACCCAGGTAGTAGTGTATCAATCCAAGATCCTTCATGTCAAATTCTACGTCTATCTCCCTCTCAAGGCAACACCTTTTCCTTTGATACAGGAGTCCTCCTTTCATTAGAAACAAGTCAATCGATCAATCCTAAAGTACGTGATCTTCGGTCAATCGATGGTTAAGGAGGGTGTGGGCCCGGTTGCATTATTAAAATGATGCGATGTTGTTGTGTAACCAGCTCCAAAAATAGAAGAAATGAGATATCAACGCCTTAGAAATAAGCCACTTCGAGGGGGCAACCTCCAATACATTACATGAATGAACAATTCTTGGATGATTCAATTTACAAAACCTCCTTTCTATATATAGGAGTCCACGGGGCCATAATGTAATCCTAGCTGACCTAACAATAATAATTTAAGGGCACAATAATAACAATATGGGGGTTACAAGGGTACAATAATAACAATAAGGGGGTTACACTAACAACAATAAGGGACTATACTAGTAATATAGGGACCTTACATGCCCCTCTCCTTCAAAAAAGTGTTGTCCTCAACGCTTGAGTAGCTCTGGGTGCTTCAGTATAAAATTCTCATCCTCCCATGTAGAATCTTCAGTGGGTAAGTTCTTCCACTTGATGAGATACTCTGAAATTGATCGATTCCGTAGCTGTCGAGTTCTTGTTTCCATGACCGCTTCAAGTTCCAATATGATTTTTCCTTCCTCATCAAGTTCTGGCAATATTGTTTGAACTGGAAGATTTTCACCTATAACCTTCTTTAAGCATGAAACATGGAAAACTGGATGTACTCGCGAAGAAGCAGGAAGCTCCAATTTGTATGCCATAGTACCAATTTTTTGCAACACCTTGTAAGGACCATAGTACTTTGGCGATAATTTATTATCCTTCTTAGCTTTCTTGAGGGACATTTGTTTATATGGTTGTAGCCGTAAAAATACCCATTCTCCTATATCAAAACTTCTCTCGCTGCGATGTTGATCTGCCTGTTGTTTCATTCGATTTTGTGCCAAATTCAGGTTATCCTTTAAGAGTTGGAGAACTTCTTGCTGATGCTCGACGTGATCTTCCACTGCTTGAACCTTCAAATTTTCCTTTAAAGATGATGTGATCGATGGTGGATGATATCCATAAAGTGCCATAAATGGGGTCATTTTTGCTGCAGTATGGAAGGAAGTGTTATACCACCATTCAGCGAGAGGTAACCACTTGACCCATTGTGTTTGTTTATCAGATACAAAACAACGAAGATATCCTTCCAAACATTTATTTACTATCCCAGTTTGACCATCAGATTGAGGATGATAAGATGAGCTATGAGCTAATTGAGTACCCAAACAAGAAAATAACTCCGTCCAAAAATCTCCCGTAAAAATGGGATCTCTGTCGCTCACAATAACCCTTGGGCTTCCATGTAGCTTTTGAATTCTGTCCACAAATGTAGTAGCAACTGTACTTGCTTTAAATGGATGAGATAATGCACAGAAGTGTGCATACTTGGTAAGTCTATCAACTACCACCATGATGACACTCTTTCCTTCGGACTTAGGTAAACCTGTGATAAAATCCATTGAAATCTCCTCCCAACGTTGACTTGGAATGGATAAAGGTTGTAGAAGTCCTGTGGTCTTAATTGTTTCCACTTTATTCTGCTGGCAAACCAAACATTCCGCCACAAACTTTCGAATATCAGATTTAAGGCCATCCCAAAAAAATTCTTTCTTCACCCCGTGGTAAGTTTTTAAAAATCTTGAGTGTCCTCCTAAAGGAGAAGTGTGCAATTCCAGAAGAATCTTTTGTTTTAGTTGGGAATTCTTACAAAGATATAAGCGATCTTTGTACCATAAGGAATCATTTTTTCCAACTAAATGTATCAGATGTACTAGGATCTTGCTGCAACTTTTGAATGAGTATCCATACATCTTTGTCCTTCTTCCATTCATCTCTTGCTTCAGTTATCCAATCTGGTTTGATAATAGAAATGGCACAAAGCAATGCTTCCACCTCTTCATTCTTTCTTGAGAGTGCATCTGCAACAACATTAAGCTTTCCTTTTTGTAGATTATTTCAAAGTCATAACCCAACATCTTTGTGACCCATTTTTGCTGCTCTTCTGATGATAGTCTTTGTTCCAAAAAGTGTTTAAGACTATCATGATCAGCTTTTACCTTGAAGTGTCTTCCCATTAGGTAAGTTCGCCATTTCTTTAGTGCATGTAGTATTGCTAACATTTCCTTCTCATAAATAGGTTTCTGTAAATACTTTCCTTTGATCGGACGACTTTCAAAAGCAATGGGTCTTCCTTCCTGCATTAAAACTGCACCAATTCCATTTCCTGAGGCATCACATTCCACAATAAAGGTTTTTGTGAAGTCCGGCGTAGCTAAGACCGGTGCTAGGCACATTGCCTCTTTAAGATGTTCAAAGGCCTTAGTTGCTTCAGGAGTCCATGAAAATGCATCTTTCTTCAATAATGTTGTTAGAGGTGCTGCTATTCTCCCATAATTCTTAACAAACTTGCGATAATACCCTGTCAACCCGAGAAATCCTCGCAACTGCTTTATGGTTGTGGGCACTTTCCATTCCTTAATGGCTTTAATTTTGTTAGGGTCTACTTTAACACCCTCGTGAGATACAATATGACCCAAATATTCCACCTCTTGTACTCCAAAGAAACATTTGGATGTTTTTGCATATAATTGTTTCTCCTGCAATAGTTTGAGCACCCTGTCAACATGTTGAACATGATCCTTCCAAGACTTACTGTAGATTATTATATCATCAAAAAATACTAGCAGAAATTTTCTAAGCAAGGGTTTGAAAATGGAATTCATCAACCCTTGAAATGTAGAAGGTGCATTGGTAAGGCCAAAAGGCATGACCAAAAATTCATAATGGACCTCATGAGTTCGAAATGCTGCTTTTGGAATATCTTCAGTCTTCATTCTAATTTGATGATATCCCGAACGAAGATCCAACTTGGTAAAATAAATTGCTCCATGTAATTCATCCAATAATTCATCAATCACAGGAATGGGAAATTTATCTTTAATGGTGAGCTTATTGAGCTCCCTATAATCCGGACCCATTCGCCATGATCCATCCTTCTTGTGTACCAATACTACAGGAGCAGAGAAAGAACTTTGACTAGGTTGAATTATACCTGCCTCTAACATTTCTGCAATCATGCGTTCAATTTCGCTCTTTTGGAAGTAGGGATATCTATAAGGCCGGATGTTTGGAGGAACACTTCCTGGAATCAAATGAATAGCATGATCATGATCACGAATAGGTGGGAGTCCTTTGGGAGTTTCAAACACCTTGAAATGATTGTCCAAGACTTGTTGGAGATCTGCAGAAATAGATGATTTTGATGTTGGAACTTCTAGTGAGCATAATTGTGCAATTACGCCTCGTTGTTCTTTCTTTAGAAGCTTTGTCATGCCCTTAGAGCTTATTATCCTTCCTGGCTTCCCTTCAATACCCCGTAGTTCGACTTCCTTTCCTTCTGAAAAGAATTTCAAGAAAAGTTCTTGAAAATTAAAAGCTACCGTCCCCAAAGATTGTAACCATTGTACTCCTAGTACAAAATCAGCACCTCCCATAGGAATGGAAAGCATTGGGCTAGTCAACACATATTCCCCCATGGTTAGCTTGATGTTATGGAATTTTCCAGAGCAATTTATAGTTCCTCCATTTGCAACCATCACTTGACATTCTGGTGCTGGGTATAGGAAACAATTTAATTCCTTGGCTACCTTACAATGAATAAAATTATGGGTGCTACCTGAATCAATCAACACTATTACCTTTCTCTTCTGGATTTGTCCTTTTATCTTGAGAGTTTGAGGAGTGGTAATTCCTGCCAGTGCATTACACGATATGGTTGGATTCATTTCTTCCTCTTCTGGGGCTGGTTCCTGGTGTATAACCTCTTCTTGTTCATTTTCTTCTTCCTCTTCACAATCTATGTAAAATAATTTCTTCTCAGCACACTTATGACCTTTAGTGTATTTGCTATCACAACTGTAGCAAAGCCCTTTTGCTCTTTTTTCTTCCAATTGTTGTGGTGTCAACCTTCTAGGTTGTGGAAATCTAGGCGTAGCAACACTTCCTTCTTTATAGAATTGAGTGGTAGGCTTCCTTGTCGCCATAATTTTACATTCAACTTTTCTTGCCAACCCGAATGCCTTCTCCAATGAATCAGGTTCCAAAACGGGAACTTCATGTTGGATGTTATCCTTTAAAGTGCCTAGGAAGAGATCAATCCTGTGTTCCTCTGTAAGATCAGTTACCCTTATATTCAATTTTTGGAAGTCCTCAATGTGCCGCCCCACTAAACCCTTTTGTTTGAGATTTATCAATTGGGTAAATAAGGTGTTGCTCTTTGTATCCTCATAATGTGCTATCATTTCCTCCGTAAAAATTGACCAAGTGACAATTTTTTTACGGGAGCAAAGCCATTGATACCATACAAATGTATTTTTTTCTAAATGTAAAGTTGCAATGTGTACCTTTTGTGTGTTTTGCACGTTGTGGAGATCAAAATATTGCTCCATCTGTAGTATCCATGTTACAGGATCCTTTCCATCAAACTTCCTCATATCCATTTTTGGAATATGGTGGTTCTCCCCTCCAACAGTAGAGTTTATGAAATCATGATTAACATTTATTTTGTTCTCATCATGAGGTTCCTCTCCTATATTTCCGCCATTAGGAATCATTTCTGGTTTTAAGCTTGTCATCAAGCCTTCCATGTATGCTTTTAGATCATTCTTCATGTTTTCTATGTTGTCTTTCATGTCATCCATCTTAGCTTCCATGCCCACTTCCATGCCATCCATCTTAGCTTCCATGCCATTCATCTTAGCCTCCACGCCATCCATCTTAGCTTGCACACCATCCATTTTAGCTTCCACGCCTTTCTTCAAACCTTCCATCTTTACTTCCACGCCATCCATCTTAGCTTCCATGCCTTTCTTCAAACCATCCATCTTCACTTCCACACCTTTCTTCAAAACTTCCATTTCATTTTTTGCTGCTCTTTGCGAGAGTGAAATTTGTTGCACTTGTTCTTTTAATTTTGATAGATCATGTTGCAATTCTTCATCTTCATGAGTCATGGTAGAGCCTTCTGAAGGCTTGATGGGTGTTGAATTCTTTTTAGGGGCCATTTTAGAATCCAATATTGATATCTATTCTACAAGATGCCCTTTCGAATCAATTCGAACTGATTCTTCAAACAAGACTTATGCAATTCGGGAAAAAAAATACACACCTTTTACTAGCTTTTAGGAGCTCGATATTGAAATTGAATTATCTCTGTATTTGAAAATCTTCGATATCTGAAATTCAGCTCTGTAGTAGATCTCTGAAGCTTCTTTCAAATGCCACAGGTCTGACCTGATTTGGATTCTCCAAGACAAATTTGTGTCCAATCTCCTACAATGACCTAATTCTGGACTGGTTCAGTAGAGCGAACTTGTACGACTTGCCACGTGTCACTGTTTTGTCCTTTGTCTCTTAAATTGATAGCTCAGAAACTTCAGTCTGTGTACTTGCGACCAATTTTTACGGCACTTCAATCCAATGCCCAGAGAGAGAGTTATTGAAGTTTTCCCACGATCACCTCTTTGAGATGCAATTCAGGAGCCTGAAAAAGCACTACCTTCCACAGACCATATCTCCAAAAATATTGCGAACCAAGCTCTGAAATTTTTTGACAAATTTCCTCAGGATTTCAGCTTCGCACCATATGAATTTCAGACTCTGAACCTTCGTACAAAAAACTTTATAGCGCAAATGCCACGATGACCTGTTTATGAGTCTGAAAAGATACCTAACTTCCACAGATGATATCTCCTCAAATATTGCGAACCAAGATCTGAAATTTTTAGACAACCTTCCTCAAGATTTCAAATACACTTAGAAATTTCAAATTGGCCAGATAGAAAAAAGTTATAGCGAAAATGCGATGACTCCGTTTGGAGCAAATAAACCCTAGAATCCCAAAGCTCATACCAAATGTTGTGTAACCAGCCCTCCAAAATATTAGAAGAAATGAGATATCAACGCCTTAGAAATAAGCCACTTCGCGAGGGGGCAACCTCCAATACATTACATGAATGAACAATACCCTGATGTGATTCAATTCTAAGAATCCTTTCTATATATAGGAGTCCACGGGGCCATAATGTAATCCCAGTGGGCCACAATGTAATCCTAGCCGACCTAACAATAATAATTTAGGGGCACAATAATAACAGAATGGGGGTTACAAGGGTACAATAATAATAATAAAAGGGTTACACTAACAACAATAAGGTACTATACTAGTAATATAGGGACCTAACAGATGTTTTGTTTTGTAAGCAAGAAGTGTTAATGAAACTTTGGGACCAGAATAAATATACATTATGTTGTGGGCCATGTATGGAGGTGCGTTTGACATAATACATATGTGCTATGTATTCGTCGGTGGCTGAAAAGTTTTAATGTTAACTAGCTATATATATAAGAAGTGAGCACAGTACTTTGATATATAATTGACCAAAGTTGAAAGGTTGATGAATATGCCGGTAAGCGTGGGACCCGAACTTTTATTTTTATTGTTGTTGGGCTTTTAAGCCAAGTCCGAGTTATGCTTTAGCCAAGGTCGAAGACATATATTAATGGAATATGATGCCGACAAATTAAAACAAGGTAAGAACCTTATGATTAGAGGATAAGTTACATATGCCATGGGACCGAAGACTTCATTTAATATAAGTGCTAGTGACATTCGATGGTGAGTGCAATGATCAAATGCTTGTTACCAAGCCTTATTGAATGGTTCCTAACATTTGATTGGGCAGTATATATCTATGTTGATATATATATTATGTCTGATGATAAAGCCGAACCTTGTACAATAAGAATATTTAGTAAAGGGCGCATACATATTTTGATGACTGGCATTTGGTTTTTATTCAAAGTCGAGTTTAATACGAATCAATGTTACAAACATCGCGATCGGGATAAAATTGCCGAGGGGAAAAAATCAGAAAAAATCGTAAAAATCGGGAAAAAATCGTAAAAATCGGGAAAAAATCAGCACATACAAAAATATTCATTTTTTTAATATCTAAAGCATCTACAGCATAAAATAAATGCATTGACACATAAATATGAAAAAAAAACTAATATATAAGATGTGTAATATCATGTCTAGTGCTACATCATACATAAAACTGAATCCTGTCCTGAATACTAAGTCCTGAGTCTCAAGAGTCAACTCAGCCTCAAAATATCAACAAAAAATATAATAATGTATCTCATATCATGAGTCATAATTTCATATACAAAGGAATGTCAATGCACCATATAACCTATGGTCCTATACTATTGATTTCCTCTGCCCCTCTTGCGAGAAAATACAACAGCTTTGCCTTTCTCTCTAGATGAAGAAGCTAGCGGGACTGGCAATGGGCTCTGTCGTGCTCTAGAATAAAAAAATGAAGCACCAGAACCGGAACGGGAACCTGAACCACTAGGAGCTAAAGGAGGCAGACCACATCCTCTACCGGTAGTAGTGGTAGGTGGTGTCACCTCCTCCTCCTGCTCCTCCTCCTCCTCCTCCTCCTGCTGCTACTCCTCCGAGTCCTCCTCCGAGTCCTCCCCCTCCACTACCTCCTGCTCTATCCAATCAGGGGCTGACTCCATGACAGGCCTCTCAACCTCAACCCTCCATTCAGCAGTGGTGTCAATCGCATCTAAAGAGATGGCCTCCATATCAGGGGTCCTCTCAAGTTGTCTCACCCACAATCTAAGATTGTAGTAGACATAAACCATGTCATTGAGCCGCTGGGCCTCCAACCTGTACAAGGGTCATAAATTAATAAATTAAATATTTAAAAAAAAAAATTTAATGAATTCAAAAAATCAGTTGGAATATTTTAAGTTTTTTACCTGTTGTGCCTTTTGGTGTGTATTTTTTCAAATACACTCCAGTTGCGCTCGCACCCTGAAGAGCTACATGTTTGGCTGAATATTCTAATGGCAAGTTTTTGGAGTTTTGGTAATCTGCCACCGTAGTTCCTCCACCATGCATCTACAAGTTACAAGTCACAACAAATAAGATAAATTTATAAAGTTACAAACATAAGAAAAATTTTAAAATAATGAAAATCTTACCTGGCATTTTAATAGTCCTATCCTGGATAGCCATGTCGAAGCTCAAGGTGCCACCTGCCATTCTGTATATCTCCATCTCTTTGGATATCTCTGCACGTTCTGATGGATTTGGCACCATCTTCTGAACACAAGTGAAAAAGCCATCCATGACCTCAGCATCAAATTGGAAGCCACATGAATAAGAAAATGTGGGGTTCAGGAAGACCCCTGCAGCATGAATGGGACGATGGAGTGTGTTGTTCCATCGATCATCAATCACTTCCCATAAAAGAAGTTGTCTTTGAAACCCCTCATCACCCTTATCATCATAATAGCTGCGAACAGCTTCTTTGGCCCTATCCATGGCCTCATACAAGTAGCCCATTGCGGGCTTGTCTCCATCCACCAATTTAAGAACCTTTACCAAAGGTTCAGTAATGCTGCACACCTCTTCCACTCCAGCCCAGAAACTTTCCTGATATGACACCAACCTGCAGATGGCCTGTCCCTCTGATTTGCGGCTGATAGTCAAAGCACGCCACTCATCTGAAACAAACATTCTCTTCAATTCCCACTTAGAATTCAAGAGGGATTGAAGAGAGATGAAAGTAGTGGCAAATCGTGTAATAGCAGGTCGCACCAACTCCTTATTGTTGGTGAATGTCCTCATCAAATGAAGCACAGATCCATGGTTATATATAAATTTTGTGATTCTCTTTGATGATTCTACAATATCATTGACAAAATCAATCTTTCCGATGTCCTCCAACATCAAATCAAGGCAATGTGCAGCACAAGGTGTCCAAAATATGCTCGGATACCTCTCCATAAGCATCTTGCCAGCAGAAACATAGTTTGTAGCGTTGTCCATTATGATTTGGGCAACATTTTGGGGCCCAACCTCCATAATGAACACATCTAATAAATCACATAATAATTTTGCATCTTTGACATGTGCAGATGCATCAACAGATTTCATAAACATTGTCCCCTTGGTACAACTAACCAAGAAGTTAATAAGGGTCCTACCCCTTTGATCAGTCCAACCATCTGACATCACAGTGCATCCTGTGACTTCCCATGATGCCCTTAACTCTTCCAATCTCTTGGTGCAGTCAGCTTTCTCATTTTGCAGAATGCGCCCTTTAAGGTCATTCTCTGAAGGGGCTTTGTATCCTGGGCCAGCAACAGCGATAGCATCAATCGCAGACTGATAAAATGGATTGGTCCTGGCAACACTGAAAGGAATATCACTCCAAAGAAACAGTTTTCCCAACAACTTATCAGCTTCTTCCTTCTCCTTTATTTTAAGAAAGGAGGAGATAGATGGCTGTGCCCCGGGAGTGGTTCTAGGAATAAAAAATGAGGCAGCAGCTACAGGGCTGCCTGTAGAAGAGGTTGATGCTGAAGAGCCACTACCACTCTCACGCTCAACTCCAAACCCTGATATTTGACTTTTCAGAGCTGCTTTGCTGAGTTTAGTGGTTTCTATTTCTCCCAATGAGTTCATGGCCCTTTTGATTATTTCTGGATTGGTGTTTTTGCAAGGGCCTACTTCATGCCCAGGAATTTGTGCCAAGTGGTATTTCAACCTGTATATCCCCCCTGTCATGTGTTGACCACATAATTTGCAAGTCAAGTTTGATCGGTCAAACCCCCCATCAGGTTCACCAAATTCCCATAAAGGATCTAATTTCCTTGGCATGTTGGAAACTTTGAAGTTTGAAGTTTGAATGTTGAACTTTGAACCTAGGGCACAAGAAAAATTGCCAGTTAAAAAATAAAATAAAAAAATTACAATTTTACATACAACATTTTGATTTTTTTCACAAAAAAAAACCCTCAACTCAATGCAAAAATAATGGGAAAAAATATATGTTGAAACACAAGCAAAAATAATGGGAAGAAACTAAGAGCACAAGAAGAAATATAAAAAACAAAATTTAACAAACAATTTTTTGCATTTTTGACCAAAATAAACCCTCTCCTCTCAATAAAACAAAAACAAACAAAAAAAACACAGCCAAATGCAATCACAAATGATGAAAAATACATGGGTAATAGAAACCCATGGAAGAACAAAAAAAAACAAAAAAAAAAAGTCAAATTTGATGCCCATACCTGGAAAAACGTTTTGCCGGAAACACTTGGTCCAAATTCGATTTTTGTTCACTTGGATTGCAAGAAATTCTTCACTTTTGTCCAATCTTGGGCTTGTAAATCACGTATCTCCCTCCTTGGCTCTCCTCCTTCCCTCCTTGGCTCTCATAAGCAAGTCTGTCCAACTAAAAATGACAAACAAAAAACCAAAAATCGCATTATAAAGTCGTTGTCCGATGCTGCCAAGATTTTTACCGGTCGACTCGCGATTTTTTCAAAAAATCGTTCAAAAAATCGCCGATAAAATCGGCAGCCCGAAAAACTCGCGAGATAAAATCGTGATGTTTGTTTCACTGATACGAATAAAGATGACAAAAGCTGTGGGTCCGACTATGTGTTAGTACTGGAATTAAAACATTATATAATGGTGTTGGTTTATGTTTAACCAAAGTCAGACCTTTGTATGGAATATGATGTGGCCTGTTGACCATTGGGGTTTAAGTTATAAAACCGAGTATATCCCGAGACTTATATAATGGTTTAGTCGGAATATTCGAATATTAATTCAACATATTATAAGAGGGGTTTTGATTATGGTTTTAACCATAGGTTTGAAGCCGAGAAGTAGAGCTTCCGCATAAAGATAAGAACTCTGGGTTGTATTGCATCCATCAGCAGCTTTAGTGACATCATCACGATGTTGTTTCTCCTTGCAAAAGCTAGGTATTCTTCTTTCAGCGGAAACGTCCAAATCTAGGGCTTTCCAAGCTTTATTGCTTGCTAGGGCTTACAAACCCTAGATGTCAGAAACCCTAGAATTTGATGAACTCATCATTGTTTCGTCCATTGATTGACTTTCGTTCAAGACACTGAGATCTGAAAGTGATTTTTAATCTTGAAGATAGATTAGGCCTCATGACCTTCTGAGATCCAATGAAAGGTTTCATAAAGAATATAATAGTGACAGATATCTTTCTCCTCATTTCAAACTTGGACTATAGGACTGTGTATCCAAAATTCTATATGCCTAGTAAATCTCTATACACAAATAATGATGCCAGAAACTCTCATTACTTCATTTTGACTTCAGTATACCAAACACTTTTCCCGGCACAAGACATTTGGTCTTTAATTGTCTCTTACATTTTAGGTATCAAGTAGACCTTTTGTACCTTGCGGGTCTATCTTGTTCACATACTTTTAGTGCTTCAATGGACTTCTTTGAGGATCGTGATTCATATGGAAACAGATGCTTAGTATGTTTTCCCTTCTCAAACTTGTCATGGGATTAAACCCTTCTCTTGAATAACATTTCTGATTTCAAAGGCAAGTTTTGGGTTTCTTCATATTCACTGAGATATTCATCCTTCAACAGAGATCCATTTCTTCCAAACCATAAGAAAGGACTCATAGAGATTTCCATACGATGCTTTCAAAGAGATACCAGAACAGCTCCTTGCAATGCACCACAAATATTAATGCCTTCCAGAGTTCAAAGATTAGGATACACAGATCCTTTCAAGGTAACATCAGATAAATTTCTCAAGTGATTTAAGGGTTCAGCTTCATCAATTCTGAAGATGATTTGGTTAAGCTTGCAAAACAGAGATTAGGCTTCCGAGATTTTTCCAGCCTTCCTGAGGTTCTTATCACTAGTGCTTCGATCTCTGCTATGACACTTTCAATATAATGTGTTTGAAATCAATCTTAAGACGGTTCTTGACTTTACACAATCTTAGGTCTGTTGATATAATCAACTTCATGAGAGATCCATGACATTATTGTATTACAGCACCAGACCATTTTAAACCTGAACCTTTCAATCTACTTGCAATAAGAACTAGGTGACCTACGCCTTTGAAATAATTGACTGTGACTGCCTTGTCGATTTATTGAGGTTCTCAGACCTCTAAATTTCTGAGGAAACTTCGACCTGAGGATATGAGATTTGGCCTAATGTAATTTCAGCGAATTAACTTCAAATATTATTATATGTTGACCTTTCTATTGGCTGAGAATATCTGAGCTTCATCCTTCTTAGATTTACACCCTTAGTCACAAAGATTTTGTACAGAGCATACTATTATAAAAATAAGCTCCTTTGGAATTTGTAGACTTCATAGACTTTGTAGAATTTCTCTGTCTAGAACAGAGACTATCTTTGGATCTGCAACCTTCTCACTAAGGGTTCTGAGGTTTCTTCAACCTTAGCAAGAACACTGGTAATCATTTCGACCTTTGCAACTTTAGACTTCGCTTTTAGGGCTTCTCCTTTCCTTAGCTCTGATACCATGTTGAAATTCATTTGCAAGTTTGAATTTCTAATCATGATGATTACTTGTGACAGTTATATATGTTTTTCTTTTAGGGTTTACTTCATTCAATTAGGTCATCAAGCAATTATACATTTACAATGCACAAAAAGACAAGAGAACAAAAATTAGGCCAGTGGCCAGCGCAAAACCCACAAGGGAAAATCCCAACAATCCTTTCCTTATATCATCTTTATCAACAAGAGAGAAATTCAAGTCATAGACAAACTGACCAGTAGTAACTAGATCACTCTCTAACCCACAAGGGGAAATCCCAACAATCCTTTCCTTATATAATCTTTATCAACAAGAGAGAAATTCAAATCATAGACAAACTGACCAGTAGTAACTAGATCACTCTCCAACCAACAAGCCAACCCTCCAAGACTTCTAGAATAAGGTGCCTCAAACTGTCCACAATTAAATCTGTAAGGAGGTCAGCTTTAGTCTTTCATAAGAGCCGAATTTCATCTTTTGCTTCACGTTCACCCATTTTTTCAACATTTCAAGGGAGCAGGATCCGAGGACTTCAAGGAATTTTTCCAAAGTCAGAATCATCATCCAGCAGTCAGCGACCAGTCGGCAACCAGTCTGTTCTATGTCATTGTAAACCCATTTTGCAAAATTGTAATGTAAATGATGCTAGTACAACTGCTTTATTATGTAACAACCTAGGTAAGCCTATGATTTTGGCAACATATTTCATCCTAGGAGGTTTTTTATCTCACTGATTCATTTGTGTTTCTAAACACGAATGATCGGCAGAGTTAACTGTTTTTCCCTCCATCCTCACCCCAAAGCTAGGGTGGGGTTTATCGTCAAAGTCTTAGGTGAGACCTAATCTTTTAGTCGAATCTATTGTAAAAGTGATCTGGCAATAATTTAAGCTAGTTGGCCAAATTATTTTATCACAGATCACTTGGTCTACTAGATCATATTGTGTCACAAAATTGAGTAAATTTTGAGAGTTTATAAAAAACGGGTAGTCCCCCTTTCAGGGTTGAAGTTTCCAATCTGTTGCCCACCACTTTGTGGCGAATATCCCTAGGAGAAATTTTTCTCCATGATGGACCTTAGCTGAAAGCCAACAGTGCCTTGCAGCCTTCAACTAGCTCGTTCTGCGATTTCTCTGCCCCCTGAGCCAGCCATGTGGTCCCTCACCTATTTGCATTGATCGTATATTTGAAGGTGGGCCTCCCGAACCTAAAGGTATGTCTTGTCATTTGGTAATTGAATATTGGGTCTACTTATCATGGACACTTTTGGGCATGAATTGATAGGGGTATTTGGCAGAAAGAGTGGGCTTAGTTTGTGCTCCTATCCCCTTGATCTCTTTTGGATGTTACCGTTAGATCTTAGTCCAGTGGGATCTCCTTTATTGACCATTTGGATCTAGGGTGGTACAACTTGGGAAACCCCTTCTTCGGGTGTATGGTCCCACTCATTTATCCACATATATTACTCCCATTCCACTCACTATAACCCCATTCATCATTTCTCCCACGTAGGTCCACATTGCTTCTCTGGGTTCCACATAGGGTCATCCTCCCTATCTCCTTCCCCCACCTTGGGTCAGGCCTGGAAAGATGTCCCAGAGGTTGAAGCAGCTAAAAGAAAAAGTAAAAGCATAAATGGCCACATTCAACATGAAATTGTACCACAAAATGCAAAAGACGGTCGGGACAAAAATAATTAGCACGTGGGCAAAATCTAATACATGAGCTCTACCCCATACCCATGGTCATCACCCTGGTTCCATAGGCCCTAGATAAGCCTCCTTTATCATTTAGGAACCCATGATTGTCCCAGCCCCTATAGGGAAATGAACCGCCCTACCTAAAAACAAGTAATCAGTGCTATATCTTTCACATCATGCTCTTGTCCTTTGAGCCCCGGGCAGTTAATTAAAGAAAATTCACAAAAGGAAAAAGGCATATAAAGAAGGGTGGAAAAATCAAGGTTGGGGCACCTCATATACCACGATTTCTCCCTCCTATACATTATATACCCAGGTGTGCGCTTCCCCTCCTCTAGCTACCCTTGAGCCCCAATATGTGGCCCAGGACTACCCCTCTCATTCCCTATTCCAATTCATTTCTTTATCACTTGGCACCCCCATTTGAGGTATGTACCTTGGACATATATCCCCTCTAAGGGTAGAAGCCACCTAATAAGGTACCTGAATAACCCCCTCTGGAGCGAGGAGACATTAGCACATGCCAAAGCCTACTAAGGAAGGGCATGCCATTATGAAGTAACTACTTTGTTGTCCATGGTTTTTAAGCTCTTTTACATGATTACTCTAATGACTTGTTGTACTAGAGGGCTAGGGGATACATTGGATCTTATGCAAGATTGCAGATGGTGTCCATTTAGGATTGGTCCCTCTATGTGGGGTCCTAACCTCCCAGAGGGCTACATTGGGATATGTAGGGTATGTGTAGAGGGCCATGGGCCTCCAAAGCAGCAAACAACACCCCATGGATCTGCACCAATGTCTATAGATTACTAGAGATCCACCTTTGGGACGAGGATGATGCACTTGGCACACTATGCCCACCAGGGCCCATAGGAGCACTAAACACTTGGAAAGTGTCCCGGAACTCTTATGATGACATGGTAGCGTTCATGCCATTATTTGAACCCTTATAGATGGTCTACAGGCATCTTTGACTCATATGGAGACCCATGGGGTCATTAGTGTGTCCCCACACCCATAAGGAGCACCATATGTCTACTACTCGGAGAACAAGGGGTCACCCCCTTGTCCATCACATTTTGAGGAGTTTATTCATCATTATGGCACCTCTGGACATTATCAAGCCTTTTGGAGGGCCCCACAACATGCATATATTATTATTTGACCTCCTGAGAGGCTTGATATTTCATTTATGAGATAGTTTGGTGGCCTTGTGACCAAAACTTAGGTTATTTGCACATTATTTTATGTTTAGTGGCTAATGTAGGCTCATTAGCTAAATCTCACTCCTAAAAGGTGTATAAATAGGAGTTGGTTGGATTCATTTGTATCATCACTTGACTGGGGATCTCTTTACCTTTAGATAACTTTGCATTTTTCCTTGGAGGACTATTTTGGATGATGGATGAATTTTGATGTATAGATTTGGGCTATTTCTATCTTGGAGCTTCTTATTTGCAAATGTGATGCTAGTTGGATACACTCTCTAACATTGTAAGTGCAAACTTAATGCTATTTTCTTGTTGCTACATACTATTGGATTTCGTTATAATTAGTGCTAATTGTTGCATGTATGAAATGTGGAATTATGTGTCTATTTAGCTTATTCTATGTATGGGACATTGTTAGATGAATGAAACATTCTAGAGATCATGTCACCTTGATAAGCTTGCACCATTTTTATGAAGTATAAACGCTTGAAAGTCACTTTTCTTCTTTTTCTCTAACATTGGACGAAGTCAACTTCCTGGGCCTCCTTCAACAAGAAATTGAATTCTTCTTCATTATTATCCTTGACTCCATATCCCCAAGTGAATCAAGCGCTAGTCCCACAAAAAAGGGTGATCGTTTCCCCCTCTTTTTCACATTTTTCCCCTTTTTCTAGGTCTAGCCCCATTATGTCATCTAGGGCATCAATTTCCCGAGAATCTAGCCACAGGAAAACTTCGATCTCCTAGAGGCAACTGCATTGGTGGGTCCCCTCACGCTCCTTCAAATTTGGGCCAATTCCGACGGTGGAATCTCTGAATACCTCCAGCCAGTGGGTCCCCTCACTCTCCTTCAAATTTGGGCCAATTCCGACGGTGGAATCTCTAAATACCTCAAGCCCTACCTCTAGGATCAAGTTTTGCCTCGGTGCTCCCAAGGCTAGAACCTAGTAGGATCGATTTGACATCATTGGAAGAAAATTATTGTTTGATCCTTTCCCCTCACCTTCACCAGGTTATGAACATCATTAGGTGCCAAAATCCATCCCCTAACATGGGTTGGGTCTACTTGGCCTCGTGTGGTCCTACTCTTCATCAAGGCCAATTTATCAAGGACTACCGAAGAATCCAATTTCCCAAAGGATTCTAGGGATTGACAACCTCCTTTGTAACTCTCATTCTTCTACCTTAACCCTCCAATCCTCATCCTCTCTCTCTAGAAGATCAAGTCCCTTGCTTAAAAGGCAAGCAAGTCTCATTCTTCACTCTATCCTAGGGAAAGGGTTTCTAGAGTCACTTCACACCTATTCATTGATCTACACTTTACAAGTGACTTCCTACACTACTGGGTCTCCGCCCATCGGTGAGGTTCTGTAAATAGTAGGGAGTATTAGTTGTGGTGACAGTGGGCTAAACCTCCATCATTTCCCTTAACCTAGTAGTTGCCCTCATAGGAACCCCTCTTAGGTCCCCTACTGGTCTAAGTGGTAACACAACCCTTAAAATCCCTAGACGTCTAAGGTTTTTGAGCCCATTTTTGCAGGTTGTTTATTTTCAAATTGGGGAAGAAACCCATTTTCTGAAGGCCCTAGCCCTTACCCAACCTAAAAGGCTAATGTTTGGGACCTATTTTGCAAACATTAAGAAGGTCGTAAGCCCTACAAGGGCTAAATCTCATTGCAAACAAGAGCTTCTTCAAGGGATTGGCATTTTATCTCTAATTTGTGATTACAACAGTCATAAAGGTCTGATCTTTGGGTTTTGAGCTAACATTTTTCAAGTGCAGGTTTTGAGGAATGATTTCTCTCACATATCCAAACTTTGCATAGGCCATTAGGCCTTGGGGTTTGCTTGTATTGCCTTCATCTCTCATTTTAATTGACTGCATAATTTATATCAAATCTAATATATTGATATAACAGTGGCATAATCATCATAATACAAGCCTAAACAACCCACACATTAAGTTCATAACATTTAAAAATTAAGGATGGAGAAATTATTGACAGAAATGATGAACTTCTCAGGTGGGGCTCACTCAACCTGAGAGTGCCTGCTCACAAGTCACTTGTTATTCATTAGCAAGAAAGCACATACATTTAAGCTTTTACAAATATGTTGAGGAGTTGGAACAACTTCCTCATAAATAGGATCTGCATCCTAAATAAATCTGACAACCTGACTCGGACACTATAATCTCAACAAACATATAATAATACATTATAGAATAGTCTACATTTATCCATTAATTCCAAGTTCCTCCCTTAATGGAGAAATGGATCAAAGCATGACATAGAAAACATGCCCGCTAGTTTGAGTCTCATTCAAGCTTACAAATTAATGATTTCATTTTTACTTTTCTTGCTATTAAATAATGATGTTTCTTCCTTAAATTTTTCAGTTGCATGATGTAACTAGGCAATAGTTCATCAGGTTTTGGAGGCCGGAATTTGTCTTCAATAGTCGCATATTCTTAAATACATGCAAAAGTGGGTTGTTGTGCTTTACATCGACAATACCTTGTTCAGTGGATTGTTGCCACATTAACCTATAGTAATGCCTAATTTCTTCAAGACTCCACTGCATAAGAATCCCATGAAATTCTTCAAATGTATCAATTGTTGTTTCAATCTCCATGTCACCTGCATCATTCATGGATTATTCATATGTAGTTGTGATTTTTGTGTAGATTTTATCAAGGCATGGTGTTTCAATCAAAGATGAAAAAATCGCGAGTTTTTCGGGCTGCCGATTTTATCGGCGATTTTTTCAATTCAAAAAATCGTTATCGCGATAAAATCGCGATTTTTACGAAAAAAATCACGAGTCGAACAATAAAAATCATGGCTTCCTCAAACAACGAATTTATAATGCGATTTTGGGTTTTTTTGTTTTTCATTTTTACTTGAACAGCTTGGGTTATGAGAGCTAAGGAGTGAAAGAGGAGAGCCAAGGAGGTAGATACGTGATCTACAAGCCCAAGATTGGACAAAAGTGAAGAATTTCTTGCAAGTCAAGCGAACAAAAATCGAATTTGGACCAAGTGTCTCCGGCAAAACGTTTTTCCAGGTATGGGCATCAAATTTGACCCATTTTTTTCTTGTTCTTCCATGGGTTTCTATTACCCATGTATTTTTCATCATTTGTGATTGCATATTTTATTTTATTTATTTTATTTATTTTTTATTTTTTATTTTTATTTTTTTTATTTTTTTCGGTATTTTATATTGAGAGGAGAGGGTTTATTTTGGTCAAAAATGCAAAAAATTGTTTGTTAAATTTCTTCTTGTGCTCTTAGTTTCTTCCATTATTTTTGCTTGTGTTTCAACATGTATTTTTTCCCAATATTTTTGCATTGAGTTGAAGGTTTTTTTTTGTGAAAAAAATCAAAATGTTGTATGTAAAATTGTAATTTTTTTATTTTATTTTTTAACTGGCAATTTTTCTTGTGCCCTAGGTTCAAATTTCAACATTCAAAGTTCAAAGTTTCCAACATGCCAAGGAAATTAGATCCTTTATGGGAATTTGGTGAACCTGATCACAGGTTTGACCGATTAAACTTGACTTGCAAATTATGTGGTCAACACATGGCAAGGGGGATATACAGGTTGAAATACCACCTGGCACAAATTCCTGGGCATGAAGTAGGCCCTTGCAGAAACACCAATGCAGAAATAATCAAAAGAGCCATGAACTCATTGGGAGAAATAGAAACCACTAAACTCAACAAATCAGCTCTGAAAAGTCAAATATCAGGGTTTGGAGTTGACCGTGAGAGTGGTAGTGGCTCTTCAGCATCAGCCTCTTCTACAGGCAGCCCCGTAGCTGCCTCCTCATTTTTTGTTCCTAGAACCACTGCCGGGGCACAGCCATCTATCTCCTCCCTTATTAAAAGAAAGGAGAAGGAAGAAGCCGATAAGTTGTTGGGCAAACTGTTTCTTTGGAGTGATATTCTTTTCAATGTTGCCAGGAACAATCCATTTTATCAGGCTACGATTGATGCTATCGCTGTTGTTGGCCCAGGATACAAAGCCCCTACATATCATGACCTTAAAGGGCGCATTCTGCAAAATGAGAAAGCTGACTGCACCAAGAGATTGGAAGAGTTAAGGGCATCATGGAAAGTCACAGGATGCACTATGATGTCAGATGGTTGGACTGATCAAAGGGGTAGGACCCTTATTAACTTCTTGGTCAGTTGTCCCAAGGGGACAATGTTTATGAAATCTGTTGATGCATCTGCACATGTCAAAGATGCAAGATTATTATGTGATTTATTAGATGTGTTCATTATGGAGGTTGGGCCCCAAAATGTTGTCCAAATCATAACAGACAACGCTGCAAACTATGTTTCTACTGGCAAGATGCTTATGGAGAAGTATCCGAGCATATTTTGGACACCTTGTGCTGCACATTGCCTTGATTTGATGTTGGAGGACATCGGAAAACTTGATTTTGTCAAAGATATTGTAGAATCATCAAAGAGAATCACAAAATTTATATATAACCATGGATCTGTGCCTCATTTGATGAAGACATTCACCAACAAGAAGGAGTTGGTGCGGCCTGCTATTACACGATTTGCCACTACTTTCATCTCTCTTCAATCCCTCTTGAATTCTAAGTGGGATTTGAAGAGAATGTTTCTTTCAGATGACTGGCGTGCTTTGACTATCAGCCGCAAATCAGAGGGACAGGCCATCTGCAGGTTGGTGTCATATCAGGAAGATTTCTGGGCTGGAGTGGAAGAGGTGTGCAGCATTAGGTAAAGGTTCTTAGATTGGTGGATGGAGAGAAGCCCGCAATGGGCTACCTGTATGAGGCCATGGATAGGGCCAAAGAAGCTGCTCGCAGCTATTATGATGATAAGGGTGATGATGGGTTTCAGAGACAACTTCTTTTATGGGAAGTGATTGATGATCGATGGAACAACACACTCCATCGTCCCATTCATGCTGCAGGGCGCATTTGCTTATTCATGTGGTTTTCTATTTGATGCTGAGGTCATGGATGGCTTTTTCACTTGTGTTCAAAAGATGGTGCCAAATCCATCAGAACGTGCAGAGATATCCAAAGAGATGGAGGTATACAGAATGGCAGGTGGCACCTTGAGCTTCGACATGGCTGTCCAGGATAGGACTACTAAAATGCCAGGTAAGATTTTCATTATTTTAAAAAATTTCTTATGTTTGTAACTTTATAAGTTTATCTTATTTGTTGTAACTTGTAACTTGTAGATGCATGGTGGAGGAGCTATGGTGGCAGATTACCAAAACTCCAAAAACTTGCCATTAGAATACTCAGCCAAACATGTAGTGCTTCAGGATGCGAGCGCAACTGGAGTGTATTTGAAAAAATACACACCAAAAAGCGCAACAGGTAAAAAACTTAACATATTCCAACTGATTTTTTGAATTCATTAAATATTTTTTTTTAAATATTTAATTTATTAATTTATGACCCTTGTACAGGTTGGAGGGTCAGCGGCTCAATGACATGGTTTACGCCTACTACAATCTTAGATTGTGGGTGAGACAACTTGAGAGGACCCCTGATATGGAGGCCATCTCTTTAGATGCGATTGACACCACTGCTGAATGGAGGGTTGAGGCTGAGAGGCCTGTCATGGAGTCAGCCCCTGATTGGATAGAGCAGGAGGTAGTGGAGGGGGAGGACGAGGACGAGGAGCAGCAGCAGCAGCAGGAGGTGACACCACCTACCACTACTAACGGTAGAGGACGTGGTCTGCCTCCTTTAGCTCCTAGTGGTTCAGGTTCCTGTTCCGGTTCTGGTGCTTCATTTTTTTCTTCTAGAGCACGACAGAGCCCATTGCCAGTGCCGCCAGCTTCTTCATCTAGAGAGAAAGGCAAAGCTGTTGTATTTTCTCGCAAGAGGGGCAGAGGAAATCAATAGTATAGGACCATAGGTTATATGGTGCATTGACATTCCTTTGTATATGACATTATGACTCATGATATGAGATACATTATTATATTTTTTGTTGATATTTTGAGGCCGAGTTGACTCTTGAGACTCAGGACTTAGTATTCAGGACATGATTCAGTTTTATGTGTGATGTAGCACTAGACATGATATTACACATCTTATATATTAGTTTTTTTTCATATTTATGTGTCAATGCATTTATTTTATGCTGTAGATGCTTTAGATATTAAAAAAATTGAAAAAAATGAATATTTTTGTATGTGCCGATTTTTTCCCGATTTTTACGATTTTTTCCGATTTTTTCCCCTCGGCGATTTTATCCCGATCGCGATTTTTTCATCTTTGGAACTTTCAATCCACGCTTTAATGAATTGTAGCTCTTTCTCAAACTTTGTTATTTTTTCCTTGTCATTGCTAATATCTACACAGTGAACATTTCCACTTAACAAATCATCTATTAATTTCTTTTCTTGCAACATTTGTAACCAACCTTCACTGGAGAAGTTTTCCTCGTCATATAGTGGTTCATAAGTTGTAGCACATTCAGCAACATTAATACTTTCATCTTTAGTTACATCATTGCATTCCATTTCTGTCTAATTCCATTCTATATTTGACATTTCATGTGTCGCCTCTACCCTATGATAATTTCTCTGGAATTGTTTAAATTCTCTTCAGAATTGTTTAATTTTACTTTTCCTACCCATTGTTTTGGAGTAGCAATTCTACGGACATATCTGAAATTATCTGCAAAACAAAAATGGCTATGCCAGCAATCTACGATTTGCGAGAGTGACCACGATGTTCAAACAACAAACAAACAAACAAAAAAAACTAACACAGGCACGTCAACAATACCAATGCAATTAACTCTTATTGGTTGCCTCCCATTCGAGCCAGCTCCAATGCTCATTCCACACACGGCCTATGCACTCCACTTTGCACACAGACACCTCCAACAGGCTCTACCTCTGCCCCGACTAAATTTGCAGATTATGTGGTTTTCACATCCTTCAACGTTGCAGCAGTGTCCACTGACATTGCTAGTTCAACAAGTTACACTCAGATCTCGGCCAGCACCAAGTCGAACCACTTCAATTTTATCAACTGAATACTATCAATCAATCAGGGCTCCTTGACGTAATTTTATTGTTTACAAACTTGCATCCCACGCGGCATTCAATCCACAGCCTTCAACTTCAATTCTCCACAAGCAATTATGCAACGGGAAATAATGCTTTGGGCGTTGATTTATACCCTTAATATCATTCGAGCATCAAATTTCAATGTTCGATAGAATCCCTCGTGCGGCACAAGCTTCAACACAGAGGCCAATGAAGAGGATTCAGTGCTTCTCTTACTGCGCGAAGTGCTTTGCTTACCACAGGAGGTAAAATAAGGAAAATCAAATGAACGACTTCACCTTGCCACACATACACTGGCTGCTCCTCAAGGGACGGCTCAGTTGATGTTCAATGTGCCAAAGAAACTGAAGACCTCTCACCTAAACGCTCATCACAGTAGTGACTAAAAACAATTGATCTCACAACTTGTAGGAAGACGACATTCCCACGTGCTCGGTAAAAGTCAACACGATCTCGACTCCGTTGGACACTATTCAAACCACAATCTTCACACATAGATGGGTTCTCCAGTTGACATTCCCACGTGCACTTCCATGCTGGCTTACTCCTTAGATCCGGGAACGACACCAAAGCACCATAGTCGGCTTGCTCTCCATAACCTACTCTACCGAAAGGTCAGTCGCACCACGACTCCTCCACAATGTTGTAGCTCTAGATTAGGTCACCTTCGACCACGTCAAGGTATGTGCAACAATACAGGTGTCTGGTTTCAAACACTGACAATGGCCACCAATAATTTCTCCAAGGATAACAAGATTGGCTCAGGAGGCTACGGCAAGGTGTACAAAGCAGTATTGCCCGATGACGAACAGATGGTGGCTATGAAAAGGGCAAAGAAAGAGTAAAAATAAGGTGTCGCAGAATTTAAGACGGAACTAGAACTCGCGTTCATCAAAATAATCTTGTGGGACTCATTGGATTTATTTTCGAGGAAGGCTCTGAGCAAATGCTTGTTTATGAGTACCACACCCCTCAGTGCCTCCTACACAGGCCAACGTACAGTTGTAGCTCTCAACTCCATCACATCAACCATGCCAGAGACACGCCCTTGCCCTCGCCTTTCGCACTAGAGTCGTTGTTGCAGGAAAAGAAAACCTTAACCTCCAAATTTGTAAGAAGACGCAATAGAGAGGCACGCAGTGCAGCACTCTCCTTTGATCAACACTCTCTGTGTAGCTCTCCAAGCCTCCTCCATAGGCCAATGCAGCGGTCACAAAAGGCACAATTTCTTCAAATTGCAGTAGGATTTGGTCTCCTCAAACACGTTGTCCTAGAATCAACTTTGTCCAATGCACTACTTGAACACTAGGCCCTCAACTTAGTTCAAAATTACCGCCACACAAGTCTCTTCAAAAACAAACAAAATGTCAACAGAGAACACAACCCAACATAAATCCAAGAAGATGGTACAGCTCATCCACTAATGCATCTAGCCCGTTTCATTGTTTTGGTAGCTGAGAGTGGATGCCTACCCCCGCAAACATAGGGTACCAATGTTCATGCCCTTCGCCCTCCACTTCCAACAGTGGTCAACTCCTGTCAAACTAGCTCGAAATCACAAAAGATAATATGCCACTCCCAACATCAATTACGCGCCAGGATGGATTGACAATTGCAATGATCGAAAGATCCAACTCTTCAATCACTCGGCTTTGGTTGTGTTCGGCTCAATGTTGCAGGAAATGTCCCCCCCCCCCGGCTCCAAGGCCCGAACCGCGTCCCGTACGGAACCGTACGGGATCCGTACCCGAAACCGTGGATCCGATTTTCGGAAACGCGGATCCCAAAAAAATTTGTGATTCCTGGTTTTTCGGATCCGTATGCCCGGATCCGCAATTCCGTACAGTGGATCCGCGGATCGTACGGCGGATCGCTGTACGGAACCGCCGCGATTCCGGGACGGATCCGTACGGATTGCGAACGGTTCCGTACAGTGCCGTATGGATTCGACTAATGTAGGTCAGAAAAATGATTTTTTTGATTTTTTTGTTGAAATTTTTTGTCTTTCGTTGCTAGTAGGTGAGTTAGTGTCGATAGAGATAGGAGGAAAAAAATAAGTTTTTTTTTACCTCCTGGGATATTTCGTATGCCCTCATGGTAATGTAAGTGACATTCTCATTTATTTTTCATTTTCATCATTTTACTTAAATTTTTAACATTACCATGAAATGACTCAGGATGTTTGAGAGTGGTTCCAGCCTGATCGGACTTCATATGGAGAAAATAGAATTTCATATCCTCTTCAAAATTCAGCAGACTTAACAGTTTTCAGGAATTCAGGATCAGTGGTATGGTCGCATGTCATTAGATTATATCATGTATGAGGGTATGTGATTAGCATTTAATCAAGAGCACCAAGCCCTATATGTACCCTAGTGTTGGTGGTGTTAATTGTTGAACTCCTTTGTCATGTCGTTAGCAAAAAATTACATTTCAATCAAGTCAAAATAATCGATCAAGCATGTTAAGTTCTTTCTACCATATTTTAAGGCTTGCATTAGGGTTTGATCAAAATTGGGCAATTTTGACTAATGTCCCTAGATAATCGAGGTAGAGGCAAAGGCTAGATAAGAGGAGAAGAATCTAGATTATAGATGGTTGATGCATCTATTCTAAATGGTTGATGCTCAAATAATTAATCATTAATGTACAATGGATGTCATATCTATCTTGATTTATGTACAAATATGCATGCTTCCATGTCTTCTACAATTAATTTGGTATTTTGGATATTTTTTTAATATAAATGCAAAAAAATAAAAATAAAAATATATATATAGTAGATGCTTCCGAGACGCTTCGCTTCCTAGATTTTTTGGAAATGACACTTCCGCGTCCCCTCTTCCAAAAAACGTCCCTGCTTCATCCCAGCTTCGTGCAACGTTGGTTCGGCTCTCCACACAGCCTCTGCGCAGCGCTCACCACCATTGGTCAAACACAATACATATGGTCAAACAGTGGTAGGATCTAACTTCTTCGCAGGACTCCAGGCTCATGGCCTCACTACTCATCAAATTTTGTAGCTCCTCCTCAAATTTGAGAAACTATTTGCACACCAAAACAAATTCTCGAATTTTGTAGCTCCTCATCGATCTTGATCTGCCAATAAATCTCCAATCAAACAGCACCCACACACGTGACCTTCAACTCGGCTTTGCCTTTGCAACATGTGCACCACTTCTTACATCGAATTACACCACTGGAATTCAGATCTTAACTTGGTTGGGTGGCTCAATCCTCCCTTTTCAGAAACAGCTATCTACTATTCGGCTCACCAATCAATCAATTAAGCGCACTCTGCCAAACACCAATTTAAATGCACGATAAACACAACCTATACACAAACTCACCCATCTTCCACCTGAAGCTCCGATACCAATTTAAAAATTCAAGATGGAGAAATTATTGATAGAAATGATCAGCGCTCAGGTGAGGCTGACTCTACCTAAGAGTGTCTGCTCACAGGTCACTTGTTACTCATTAGCAAGAAAGCACATACATTTAAGGTATCACAAATTTGTTGAGGAGTTGGAACAACTTCCTCATAAATAGGATATGCATCCTAAATAAATCCGACAACCTGACTTGAACACTCTAATCTCAACAAACATCTAATAATACATTATAGAATAGTCTACATTTATCCATTAATTCCAACTATAACTCATGCAAAACATCAAAATAAATTACAAAGTCTTGATCTATCAATTTTATTGTTTTATGTATAATTTGCAGAGGTTTGATTTGAAAGTTTCATGTTTGATATAATCGTTACAGCAGTGTATTCAGGGCATAAACACACATAAAATAGGCCTAAATTCATTGACAAGTCGTTTAGGGCATTGAACATTAATCTTGTTGTTAAATTGATTGCATATAAGTTATTTTTTGAGGACTGATGGGAAATTTCCAGATCTGATATGTTTGCTACAACCATTTATGCAGTCATATAAACTAAATAAGAATCATCAAAATCGACTAAAGATCATCTAAAAATCACTCAAATTGATCAGTTAATCATTGGATTTTACTTGGCATTAATATTTAGGCACGTTGTTGGTTTATTAAGGACTGAAACACTGATTTTTTGAGTTATTATAGATCTGATATACATCATTTTCAGGTTTGATCTGAGCATAATAAATTTAATCTATAGTGTCTAAGCAGTCCTATAATCAAGTGAATATAATTGCAGGTTAAATGCATTGATTTTCAAGCTTATCTTTGGCATCTTGCATTACTTCTTGACTACGGATATAAAATTGCAGACGTCTGAATACAAGGTTGCAGCGATAATAAATCACATATAAGTCTCTAAAATTGGGTAAGGAAATTTTAATTTTCATAATCATTCATGGTTGAAGTGATTTGGGCTTTATTTTAGTCATCAATATCTTTTACACTCTTGCATTCACACAAGTGCTCCAATCAAGTTGATAAGTGTTTAATTGGCTAATTGCTCTAAGTGACATTGTGGATTAGTGCTGTTAATTTCTCATTGCCATTAGTGTCATCGAGTGGATTCACTGCTCATTGTTAAATTGGATATCTCTTGTGGATGCTATTATGATCATAATTGTGATAAGAGATTTAAATTTCTCTCTTGTATCTAGGTGGCATATTGGTGATTTATTGATTATAATCTTGGAGATTGTGAATTGTCTTAAATAGCATTAATCGTATATTTGCGCAATTGTCTTTTTATATTACTGTCACATTTCTCTAGCACTGTTAAGCTTGAACACTTTCTCTTGTGGTAGATATTTTATTCATTTATTGTTTAAGTACCTTATTATTCTTAATTGAAAATCATTGTCATTAAGTACTTAACAAATTAAGTAATCTTACCTTAAGACCACTCATCCATCTTGCATATCATTCTAAGACTAGTCTTGCATTTAATAATTTACCTCCAAGCATAAGCTTGGTTGATAGAAAGATAGGACCACCTTTCTCACTAGTTTTAAGAGCCTAACACCTCTTTATTGGTTAACACAGTGACCTTGCAGTCATCACAGCCATAGTCTTTGCAATGTCGGAGGCACCAGGTGGCTAGAAGCTAAGGGGAGGTATCGTTAATCAAGCATTTGCTTGCTTCCCCTTGGCATCTTTCTCACAACATACTCTAGAGACTAGCTTCAAAATAGTTAAAAGGAAGGATACATCTAGAATAGGCATATAATTAGAAGCAATCAAGATTTTTGAATCGCAGCTAGATTCCAGAATTTGCATAACACATAAGGTAGATAAGCATTTAAGCAACGGTTGTTCATCCAATCATTTGCTCCCTAATTGATCTAAAAGCAAGTAAGTTGACTCAATAAGGAACTGGTCTCACATCTAAACCTAATCTAATCTATAAACTTTCTAAATCAACCAAGTGGCTAGGCCATTCAATCGTGTCTCCCAAACTCTTTGGCTGCCAATTTGTCTCTCATTTTCTTCTTTCATAGGGACTAACCCCTATAGTCTGTTGTTGGGAGACAACTAGAATGGAGAGGTCGGGGATCAGGGTGACAGCCCCTGACCTGAGTCGTTGTCGCACCGTGCCTATACAGTCTGAGTGACAACACTTCAGATCATGCCACAAATTATACTTCAAGATGTGGGCAAGGTTCCACATAAACACTTCGTATCGTTCCACAGATATTGTTCCTCAAAGATACTGCCTCAAACTTGCACACTTTCACAGCCTCAGATTCACACTGTTACAAAGATACATCTTGCCTCAGTCTCGCGTACTGTCACAACCTCAGACTTGCATTAAACTAAGAGATATATATGCCTTTGATTCTTCATATATGCCTCCAAGATGTATGTGATCTGAAGTTTGTCCTAGAGGAGAGTGATTAGGCTCTATTTATAGTTGTTTCGTTTCGTCATGCAAAAAGGTGTGTCCCATGTGCAAGCTGACTTGATCCTTGGACGAGCAACTTGGGCACTTGGAGAGAAAAGCATATACCATAAAAATTCAATTTCCTTCCTTTTAAATGTCCAAATGGAACTGACAAATAACTTTTCTTTTTTACTCAAATTTATTCTTTTTGTGACCTTTTACAAAATATTAATGATAAAATGTTATGAAGACTGAAACTAGTTACAATTTCAACACAATGTAGCCTACGGTTAAAGTGCCCAAAACTTTAGTCAAAATAGGTCAAAACAGGTTCGAATTTTGGTGGTCAACACAACAATCAAAAATTTCCTTCTCTCAGTCAAAACTCGTCCAAGATAAGTCAAACAATAGTTCGAATCAACAGGTCAAAGATGGTCAACGAATAACTTCAAAATCCTTGCTTAAAAACTCATAAAACCCTCCTCCTTAACTTGCACATGTTGAAAAAATTGCAAATGATAATAAGATATCCCAACTGTCCAAATGATGGAGGTAGAGTAAAGTATTTATATCAGTCAAATGAGTGGGTTTATGACCAAGGGTCACAGCCTTTCATGGTGGGGTCGACTTCATGATTTGGGACCTACATGAACCCCACAAATTACAATTTTAATTTTATTTTCCATAATTTCCTTAGCTAATTTGGTAGGCCTATTTGCCATACCGGAATACCTCTCGATGCTACACAAAAAATCCACAATTTTTCCACCCTTCTTGTGTTCGTTTTAGTTTTTCTTGATTTTTCTTTGTATTATTGCTCGTAGCTCAAGGTTTAGAGCTTCCTCTCTATGATGTATAGCAATTATTACCCCCTTAATGATGAGGCAACTCATTTCCGATCAAAGGTTGGGACATGAAAGGGTTCCTTCTCATAATATGAAGATCAACATGTGCTTAGGAACTGGGTGACGATAATAATGAGTGAGGTAGATCTCATGCTAGGCTTTTACCCACGTGCTAATGTTTATGTCCCAACCAAACTTTGCATTTTGATCTTCCTTGGTTTTTGTTTGTATCCATCATAAATTTTTTCTTGTTTTTTAGTTGCATCAACCTCCCAAGGCCAAGTTCCAGGCAATACCGAGGTATAAGGATGTATGGTGCCAAATCCCAAAGAACCAATGGTCAGTTGAACCGAAAGAAGGGAGGTGGAATATAGGGCTTGTAATGTAAGATGGAAAGTGGTAAGTATAGAATAAGAAGAGATGGGACCGTGCTATCTCAATTGGGTTTTCCCAAGTAGTGCCCCTCCTATACCCATTAGGCCATTACGAGAGGTCCCACTAGACTAGGATGAAATATTAACCCCCCATTAAAAGTGAGGAACAAGATAACAGTGAAAAACCCTCTTCCTTCCAGGTTACCCCATAATCCATGTCAAATGCTCAAAATACAAACAAGCATAAGCACCTGATTGCAAAATGAATAAAGCACCTTTTGATCAGAATCACACCTTCCAACATGTGCCCTTGCCAAATGGGCAAGGAAACATATGGCTTATGTAGGTGGTAGAGTTATGAATGACACATCATCGTCTACTAGTAGTAGTTGTCAGGGGTTGTTGGTTGACCAACTGGAAGAGATGATGGTTGAAAATTTCTCGTATGGTGTCACCCACTTTTGGTAGGTAACAATGCAAATTGTCTCCATCTCAGAAAGGGAGTGTTGATGTTTGTGCAGGATTGGGCAGACATTCTCCCATGAGATCATGCTGATTTAACTAGTGGGTGAATGAAATATTCACCCATGGACCCATATTGATTTGGCAACGCATGAATGGCCTAGGGCAACAATATCTAGAGTCAAGACTCACAAGTTAAAACTGAAAATTAAAAATGGGCAATGAGCATTGAAGGAGCATCGCAAGGAAAGAGTGCCAACAATTAACTGGTAAGTCAGATAGCATCGTGGGGTAAGCCAAGTAGAGGTAAGCTTGGTAAGTCGAATAAGTGAATTAAGGATTGCAAATTAGTTTAGGTTTTGATATTTGTTCTATATTTTTCTTTCTAGTTTTGAATTTTTTATTTTTTTATAATTTTTTTCTTTAATTTCAAGGGTTATTAGACAAATTGAGGGGGATGCACCACTCCTCAAAAGGGGTGCTTTTGGGCTTGGTTCTCTCGATTAAATACTAGTTCCAGACCCTCATACATGATAGAATCCAATCGGAACATTGCAATCCCCTTAATCCTGAAATCTTGAAAAATTTAACTCTGATGGATTTTTAGTGGGACCTAAAATTCTACTTTCTCCATATGAAATCCAATGAAGTCAGAACCACTCTCAAACACCCTGACTCAAATAATGGTAATGTTAAAAATCTAAGTTTGAAAATGAAAGATAAAGGAGGATGTCACTTTTACTTACCATTATTTACATAGCATTATAGGGCCTTATGGTTGAATATTAAGCTTCCCCACTCATAAATTATTGTTTTTAAGAAAAAATAATGGGGGAAGCCTAGTCCTTTCTAAAGGGAGACACCCACAAGCACCCCTTTTGGGGAAACATGTCCCCCACACTAGGGAAACATTCTACCCACGTATCCCCAAAAGGGAGGCATGGGGAAACATTTCCCCAAGTGTCCCCCTGTCCCAAGTGCGTGGGAAGAGTGAGGTGCATGCAACCCACCTTGGGGGACACATCCCCATGGAACACTGAAACAAACATGAATGGATTTGGAAAATTACCGAGGACTGAAATGAAAACTTTTAACAGGGATTATAATGCTTTCATGCAACGACTATGTGTCTCAGAAAGTAATCGAATATAAGAAATCACGGTAGTTGAGAAAGAATGAGTGCATCTATTATGGTGCAAATGATTCTAAAAGACCTATGGACCAAAAGATCTAATACAAGTTTTTTGATACAAAACTCTAACATAATGTTGCAGACACTATAAGCATGACCTTTGTCTAAGATCAACAAACAGATAGAAACAGAGGAGGGCATTGAGGTTGGTGAGTAATACATGTTTGTCTGTGTGTGTGTGTGTGTGTGAGTGTGAGAGAGAGAGAGAAAGACAGACCCTTTCTTCATCATCTGTTGAAATTGGAACTTGAGCAAATCTATCCAAAGGACTGTCAGAAACTTGGTTGCCTGTGTGAAATGCTGCTACAGTATCAATGCAATTTTTGTCAAAGATGCTGTCACTGCTTTTATCACATTCATTGGATGTACCTTCATCATCGCTTTTTTCTTTCCTCTGAAAGAAGACAAATGTAAGTGATAAAGTAAAATTGAAAACCATTAACAATAGCATGCTTAGAAGACTTGAAACAGGAAGGTTGGTTTAGCAGGTCACTAAGTGCCTTCTGTAGCCCCATCAATCTATCAAGAACTTTAAGCAGTCTAAAATTGTGAAAAGCTCCAGTATCTATAGCATAATAAGCTACTCATGAACGTATGAATTTAGCCATAGTGGAAGCATAATTATAATATCAAGACTCGCTGCTACATATTTCAACATCAGGATCATAAGATTTTGAAGCTAGCACCTTCTGTCCACTTAAGTCCTCTGCATGGATGATGCCTACAGTTTTTTCTGATTTGCCTGTAAATTCAAAAGGTACCTGAAGATGTGTACAAAAAATTAGAATAACTAAAAATATTGTTTTAACTGCTATAAATTCAGTTGCAAATTGACGCCTTGAGCTCTTTTAGCAACATAAAAAATTGTTTTTATCTCGAATATCTATGAACTGTAGTTTTTCAATCAATGTCGTTAAAACATGTATAGATATGATAGATGGGAATGCCTGTAGCAAATACAAAATAGCGTATAAGAATCTCAAAACATGTACTCCTAAATATCATAATCAGTATCACCGTTATTAACACTGACATTGTACTCTCCTCCCTCTTCCTCCAACATATCCAGTAAAAGCACTGCATCTACTATCTGGTAAATGACTCAAGAGGATCGCCATCATCAAAAGTGATCAACTCTATGACCAATGCATCAAAATTGAAAAGTACTGAAACAGTGACAATAGTTAACCAATGCCAACACACAACCATTAGCCATTGGCCAATGTCAGGACCCATGTGACTTCAGTGCTGAACATTCATAGAGACATGCCCTAAAAAACACACATGTCCCATGAGCTTTTTTATGCTTGGGATACAGATGTCCCAAGTGTCTAGGTGTGTGACACAGTTCAGGTGGCCTAAAAGGATAGTGTCATGTGACATATTAATTAACCAAAAGGTTAATTACTAGAGCATCCATAAAAGAACTGGTAAATTGAAGAGCGATATATTTAATAGGCGATTCATACAAGTATAAATGTAATTGAGGGATTGGGTCATTATGATAGTGAGTCACCATTGAACCTACCTATTAGTTAATAGGATATAACTATAATATTAGTAATTAGAAATAATATATATACAAAATACGTAGGTATATTACAAATCCCTTGTCCAAAGAAGAATCAAGATACAGAAGATCAATCGGTACAGGGATTTTACCTACCTACCTAAGTGTGTGAGTCACATGTCAGAAGGCCACATGAGCTGTATAGCTGTTGAGAGAATAGAAGATTGTGAAAGCACCCTTAAATGGATGAACAGAAGGAGATGCATGCAAGGAAAAATTCCCCTAAGAGGCTGTTGCAGAGATGATTGTAGGATGAGTTTACAATACTACAACCTTGCCGTACAATGTTGCTATAAAAGTCTGATGTGCCTTAGCTGTTTGGGCAATGGAGATATAAAAGTCTAATGTCTACATGGAGAACAGTGGATGTGAATTCACTACAGGAGAGGATTCCGTGGCTCATGACACTCTTTATGACAACTTGTGTCTGCAGGAGGTTAATCAAACAAGAGAGAAGATGTTGGAGCATGTTACGGAGCATGAATATGTGTAATAGGTGTTGACATTCATGTCAAAGGAGTGAACAATAAAAACCTCTAGAGTGTATGTTGAAATCCATAAGAAAGAGAGGATCAAATGGAACCAACCAGCAATTCTAAATCCTGCAATATACAAGGAGAAAATAGTGAGCACTAGCGCAGCCCTCAAAAAATAAATATTGCTAGTGTAAGTGCACAAGCGAGAGAAATAATTCATAGAAGAGGGAGTCCATAAGAGTGCTTTAGTGAGAAATATAACCATGCACAATGGCGGCCAGGAACAACAGGATGCAATAACATATGGTATTGTAGGCTAAAGAATGAATCAATAGATCACTACAAGATGATATAATAAATGAGAGGTAAGTTGTGTGTTGATTTTTAATGTACCTTGGACAAGTGGTTTCCCATGGTTTAGTCTCTACCTAGGGAAAAGTGTCCAAAATAATTCTTTTCCTAAGTGTGACTTTATAAAGTGTAAGTGACTTTATAAATGGTAAAGTCAATGTTAAATTATAAAGTGAAAGTGACTTTATAAGTGGTAAAGTCAATGTTAAATTATAAAGTGTAGAGTGACTTTCGACATAAAGTACAGTGTGGGTACTTTATTTAATGTGTAAGTTAAAAAATTCAAAGTGAGAATTAAACGCACATTTATTCTCATCCCTTGATTTAAATGAATCTGAGCCATTAGATCTTAGGGTTGCCCAAAAGTCATTTAGGGAAACAAAAGGGGGAAAAGAAAAGGGAGACTGCATTCATTCATTAATTTTTCATGAGCAAATTGGAGAAAGGACGTTGAGGGCTGGAGAAAAGTTCTAAAGAAGAAATTTGTTGCAGCAAGCTAAAGGAGTGATTTTTGGGCAAAGCTGGGCACAAAAATCAAGGCATAGAAGATAGCAGAAGGTACAGTACAAACAACATTTAATGTTGTGAGCTGCACACAAGTCGAGAGAAGTTTTTGAAAAAAAAAACAATTTTTTTTTGAAAAAAAATTCGTATAGTCTATACAGTGATACCAAAATCCGTACAGTACAATATGTACAGCGGTACGGAAATCCGTACAATACAGTATGTATCTGTATAGTACATATTTTCGTCTTCAAGTAGGCACGGAAATCGAGGAAAAGTGGGCATGCTTTTCAAGGAGCTTCGGGCTGAAGAGATAAGTTTTATTTTGTTGTTTTGTTTTGTCTACAAATGTATTTTTCCTGAACTTGAAAGATAAATAAATTTGAAGAGTTCTTTAATAAATTTTCCCAAAAGAAGATTGAAGGGGTTTTACCTGGGTCTAAATTGACCAAAAATCTGTGTCTATTCTTTTATGTGTTGCTAGTATGTTCTTGTCCATATTTATTTTCAGCATGTGTTGACATTCCCATGTGTTTTAATCTAAAAATTTCATTTCCAGAATTCGATATGTTGAATGTATGTTTATGGGAAAAGACATTTAACTGAATGGCAGTGATAAGGTGAAATTAAAACCGGGTTGGGATTGCAGGAAACTTTTTCATCATCAAATTTCTACATGGTATTAGAGCTACAGGCTAAAAATTGCAGTTTGAACAGCAGACAATAGTTTGGGACAACAAACTGAATTTTTGGACACTAAACTGATATTTTGGGGCAGCAAAGTGAAATTTCACACAAACTGAACTTTTGGGACAACAAGGTGTGCTTGAAAGTTCATTTCTCCATTTAATTGGTATTGTAAATTTTGGACAGTAGTCATAGCCATGTTCTTAAGGATAGAGTACAAATTGGATGGAATATCCAACTATGTCGTTTGGAAGGACATAATTCAGACAGTGTTTGAGGAGGCAGCAGTTTGGGCCATAGTGCGGCAAGAGGTTGTATCTCCTACTACTGCAGATTAACTTCCTGAATTCACAAAAAATAATGCAAAGGCTAAAAGGATTTTGATGGACAGTCTGAAGGATCGTGTGGTTCCTCGGGTGAGAGGAAACACATGCATATCAGATGTGGACAACTCTAACCACTCTCTATCAAAGTACCAATGGCAGCAGGAAGGTGGTACTCAAAGAACAATTGAAGAACATCAGGATGACAAAGGCTGAAAGTGTAGTTCATTACCTTGGCAAGGTCAAACAGGTACGTGATGATTTGCGTTAGTCAGGATAACTGTAGCGGGACTTCCTTGTTGAGATTTTGGGGTAGCATCGAGTGTGCTCTAGCTCGGAAACTTTGTGGAGGGGTTGGAACACACGAGATCTCCAAGACCCAGAAAACGTTTGGAGAAATTCCATATGGTGTAAAAGTTTTTCAAAAAAAAAAAAATTTAATTGGGACCCTAAGTCTAACTTAGGAAAATTAGAAAATTAAAGTGAATTAATTTACACATGTGATGAAATGTTCTAACTTTTTAAGTGACGTGGATTAAGCAGTCTTTTAATCTAAGCCGTCAAATAGAGATTAGATCACGGTCGTTGGTTTGCCAATGAAAAAAATAAAGAGGAAAGGCTTGGGGTTAGTTGGAGAACAAACACACATTGTAGAGCACTGAAGCTAAGTCGAATTTAGTGGGGTTTGCTGAGGAATTCGAAGTGAGTTTGCAGTGCACTGAGGGGCAGAGATCGGCAAGGGATGATCTAATCCGAGGCCGAGAATACAGCAGTAGAGAGGCAGCTTGTACTAGGCAGCGCAAAGGCATGCCACAGGGACGCAGTCCAGCCTGGACCACGCAAAAGGCAGCGCAGAGGTTGCATAAGCACAGTAAGGGTGACGTAGGCCCAGCCAGGGCAACGCAGTGGCAACAGAGACCCAGCCAGGGTGATGCAGGCCCAGCCAGGGCTACGCAGAGGCAGCGCAGCACCAGTCAGGGTGGCGCAGTGGGTACGCTGGCCAGTAGGGGTTGACGCAAAGGCTACAGAGGCAGCGCTGAGGGTTCTAGTGGGCCAAAAAGGGCTCAAATTCGTAATTCCCCAGTGAGGGTTGGATCAGCCAAAATTTCTGTCTCCGAATGAAACATACAACTGTCGTGTATTTTCTCTGTAGCGCACACCATTTCTGGTGCCGAGAATGTTGTATTCAAATTTTGCATAATAATAAAATCCTCTATAGGTATTGCACCGGTTTTCTCGCATTGGGTTTTTCCGGGGACATTTGTCCAAAAAATCTTTGTAATTTTGTCACATGTGCGTGCTATTTAGTAAATGATTTGTAGATGTGTAGGCTCCAGTTTGTAATTGCTTTAATTTTTTCTGAATACTTCAGATTAATAACTTGTTAATTAATCAAACAAGTAGGTGAAGTAGATCAAGACATTGTAGTAGGGTTTATGTTTTGAAACTTTTACATGGTATCAAAGCATTGCAGATCAAGTTGATCCATCAGTAGAGCGGCTGAAGATAATTGTTGCAGGAAGAGCAGCTGAAGCAGCAGAGATCTAAAAGAAGGCAACGCAGCACCAAGAGCGACGCAGAGTCGTCTGAGTGACGTCGAAGCAGCACAGAGCCTTCTAGAGTGACGCAGGAGCAGCCTGCACTGAGCCAGTCTGCTCACGCAGACGCTGAAGCAGCGCCAGGAGGGAGACGCAATCCGTTTCAAGAATTGTTGTGCAGTTTGCCAAAGTCTGCAAGTGAAAGAAACAACATGGATTCTAGTTAAAGAAACCAGTCATCAGAGACTAAGATCAATAATGCATCTATGTGCATTGTGAACCAAGCTTGAATGTTAAGGTCAATTTAGTACTTCAAATAAGGATCCCTATCCAAAATCAGGACCAAAAAAGGTGTTTCCTTCCTAAGTAGGGGTGGCTAAAGGTCAACCCTATTAGTGTTGAAATTTGGCAGCTCATGGAGAAATTCCCTGCTTTGGGAAGCCCTCCTCATCCTATGGAGACCCTTCTAGCCCTTGGAAGAAATTAATTTGCACAAGGAAAAATATTATTTTAAATTTGACAACCACATCTACAGAAAAGAACAAGTCAACCTGGTTAAGGAAATTCGACCTCCAAGGGAACATATCAATAGACCACTCTTGGCATCACTTAGAGGCATCATCACACATCACATCTTCTCTTGTTTGATTCGAATAGCTCTAAAATTGCAGGTACAAGTTCACACATGCAAAGAGGAGAGAAAGAGAGAATTTCTTAACTACGTTGACTTTCTGTTTCATGACTTTGACCAGTGTTGACATTTGGTGTTTGGACTTGGTTTGACCATCTTTGACTTGGGATTTTGGATATGTTTGGAAGGTTGAGTTGACTAACACATTAACCGAGATTTTTTAGGTTGTTTGGCCAACAATGACTACAAAAATTCGGCTAGGGTTTTCGTAGGTCAACATTTGACGTTGACCAAATCTTATCGGCATATTTTTGGGATTGCTTTGACTGATTTTGATTGAAGAAAGCAAGCCACATCTTTTGGTAGGTTGACTGAATCTTTCGGAGCTGATTTTGACCATTGAATTTGACTGATTAGGGAGTTGACTGATCTTTTCGAGTTGACTTGGACCAAAAATTGCAAGATTCAAGTTTGATCAGATTTGACTATACTACTCATATCGGTTTGGATATTGGATAGTTGACTTGGTTGGTCAAGGGTTTGACCCTTTGACTCATTATTGATGTACTTGGACATTGTATCTCTCTGTTGAACATTTGATGACAATAAAATAGAAGAAGAATGTGGAAAGGGATTTCCCCCTCATGGGGTTTTTCGCTAGTCTTTAACCAATCACCAAATTGTTGTCTCTATTGTTCTCAATTGCCTTCTATTGTGCATTTGGTTTATTGTTCTATCTACAATTGCTTATTGGTGTTGGAGGATTGAAATGATATTGGAAATCGATTGCTAATAAAAGAAGAATTGTCATAATTGATTGTGTTAAGCATAGATGTTAAATTTGGACAACTAGGTCCAAACTCCAGGTTGTGTTGCTTAGATGACGATCCCAATATTTTTATTGGATTCCTCTTTCGGAGAGATGTAAGATTGATCTAAAGATCAGCTCGATCGGATGAGCAAAACATGTACTTTCAATTTATTCCGCTTATGTGCTAGGTCGGCCTAGAATATAATATAGACTTAAATGTCTTAAAGGACATGCCACACACCCCCAAAGATGCCTATATATTAGAGAGACTTGGAGTTCATTATACACACAATGTGTGGAGGATTTTCTTCTCTCCTGATGGTGATGGAGCTGCGCTCTTGGTGTTGCGTCTTTGTGGAGTATTCTTTGTCTGGGTTGTCTTCGGGTTGTGTGACACATGTGGGTGGCTGACCTTATGAAAGACTTTGCTGGTTGAAGCATCCTACTGATCGCCATAATGCCATCATTCATTATCTCTATTTTGGGTTGTCTTCCATCAATCTATTGGAATGTTCTATCTGCTTCAGTATTTTGCCCTAATCTGAAATGGCATAGAACATGTTCACAAATTAACATGGTATGAGAGTTGAGGTGAAGACAAAGCCCAATTTGTGTTGAAATCAATCTCCGACCTATTGACCCATTGTGCAACACACAACAAGAAAGGGAGCTCGATAAAGGAGGGAACTTGGCCGCAGCAAGGAGGAAGGAACAGTGTGGGCAAGAGATTGTTTATAGGGTCGTTTCAAGTGACCAAAGTGTTGTAGGAGGCCAAGGAGAAGAGCTGGAAGGCTGAGACTATTGTAGATGTTTGCGGCCTTGTTTGAGGGTCAAACAAAGTTATGAGGAGGGTGGTTAGGGAGCCGCCACAAACAAAGGTACGCTGCAAGCCTAGCCTCTCCAAAACAGGCCAGCGTGAAGGTGTTAAGGGCTACCACTTGCCCAGAACAACAACCCACAAGGAGGCCATCTCACCTCGCCTAAGCCGCGGCCCTAATTGAGGTTTGTTAGACAGAAAAGAGGGCTAAGAATAGCCAAAATCTTCAGCGTATATGAGCAGCCCTACAGGTGATGAAACCCCCAAATATTAGAAGGATTTTCGAGCAAAAGTTTAAGACTGGAATAATGGTAACTAGCCCTAACCAGGCCGAAATCAACAATAGAGGAGCATACCAAACAGCGAGCAAATAAGGTATGTTTGAATAAGGTTTTTGTGTTATTTATGTGTGAGAAATCTCTGTAACGGGTTGCAGAAAGGAGGCTGCTATAGCAGCAGTATAGGATGCCAGTATGAAGACGCGAGGACTTGGAGAAGCCCTTCTCTCTAGGCCAAGTATCTGTTTGGGTATGCCCTAAAGCCTAAAAAGACGTTCAAGTTAGGCCACAATTGATTAAAGCTGGTACGAAGGAATGAAAGACCTGGAATAAAGATTATGCACAGGTTTTATTTAGGGTTGTCATGATCTAACAGAAAACCCTAACCAGGGCCAAGACCAATGCACAAGTTGAGGTGTAATCAAGGGCTGAAATATGTAGTCCTTCAAAGGTATGTATTTTTATTTTGGTTTCGATTTATTCTGAGTATAGAAAGGCTAAGTTGAACAGTCAAGTATGGAAGCTTATGTACAATTTGGAGAGCTGTTGAAGACCCCTTGTCCGAAAGGCATATTTTTGAGGACCGATATACTGTGAAGGGAGGCTGAGGCAGCTCCCTAGAGGGCCAAGTCAATTAAAGGCTGCTTCAGCATGTGTAGAAGTGTTGTGGATGCAAGGAATGGCAACGTATGCTGTTGTTGGTGAATTGCTACACTTGGAAGCCTACTTCAGCCGCTTATGTTCTATGTTTGGTGGAGATTACAAACTAAGCCCCAATCTCTGCAAGGAAGTGTGGTAACACATAGTGCGGTCTCCTGAAGAAGAATGCGGACAATACAGTGCAGATTATACGTAACAACAAATGCGGTCAAATTCATAAGCAAGACAACAGTGACATTTAGAAGATGACACACTATGTCATTTAAGACTACATGTTTAGAAGTTGTGCACTGTGATTAGAGGGGCCAAGAGGGAAGATGTGTACAGGTCACCTTGAAGAGGAGAAATCAAGATGAGGTATGTTCATAGGTGATGAACAACAATGGTCGATGTGCACTTATGATTGTGCTAGATCTGCATAAAAGAAAGGTGTCATATAAGGTATGAACTGGCATGAAGAAGGGTTGATTCAGTGTTTGGAACAACTGTATGATTGGTTCCTAGATCTGTGCAATTTAGGAGACAAATTGCAGAACTAAGATCTGAAGATTTGAAGCCCTAGATCAGTCAACCATTAACTGTAGTTGGGCAAATCTGGAAGCCCTAAGAAGATGTCTTTTAGTAGAGTTGGAAGGATTTTTAGAGGGTTGACTGTGGAAACCCTTTGTGCAATATTATGAAGTGGTCAGATTGAGCAAATCTGTAAGCCCTAGGGAGAGTGACAAGAGAAGTTGATTTGTCATAGAGTTAGGCCAATTTTGGTAGCCTTAGGAGCAGTCTTCTGAAAAGACCAGAAGAATGACAAATGGGTAGATCTGGAAGATAAGAAGCAGTGCAGGATGCAATGGCAGATGTGGCAGATGAAGACTTCAAGTGCAGGATCATGAGATAAGGAATCATGATAAATTAGAAGGCAGATTGGGATCCCTAGTTCAGTGAGTTGCAGTAAAGAAAATCTTAAAGGGATGCTTGAGGAAGCTACAACAGATCTCCACAGAATAACAGTTAGTTGTTGTAAGGTAAGTATGAGTACTTCTGACACAAGCTGAGGCTTGAAGATATATTCTCCCTATTTGACAGCGACATATGGCAGAATATGTATGACCATGAAGTTTGAAATCTTCAATACTATATGGCAGTATGGCAATGATGAAGATAGTGATGGGTACGATAAAATTATGGCAACATTGTAATCAGCGATATGACAATGATGACAGTTCTGTAGCCGCAAATTTGAGGAGCTAAATCTGTGATTCTATGTCACTGGCATTATGAAAATGACATAGACAGACACCCATGCTTACGAAATTCATAATAGCAGTAAGCTTGTGACAGTATCATCAGTCTTACATTGGAGTGTAATGATAAACTTGAAAGTGTGAGCTGAGAAGTTTTTGCAACCTTCAGTCACGTTGTTGGAGTCTTGATCCATGATCAGCAAAGCCTGTGAAGATTTGAACAAATATTGTATATGACACGTGCCAAGATGCATGATAGCTATATGACAATATATGGCTATGAGTCTTGGATGGCTTTGGCTGTGAGAGAATAAGATTCAGGCCCTTGAGTACAAAACTCCTTTCCAAGTTGGTGTCTGGGATGCCCTCATTTAAAATAGATGTCTTCTCTCACAAGTGAAGCTGGCATTAAGAGGAAGAATACAACTATATATGCTCCTGAGCTAATATCATTGCTGAAAGAAAGAAGACCCTCATGGCTCAAAGATATATGGCTTCAAGGGGGAATTTCCGGTAGAAAAACAAGAAGCCATATAAATACCAGAGGTATCTAACTGCCATGAGTACAATATGAGCCAGAATCATTTGGGAAAAGCTGTAAAGTATCAAGTCTGGAAGGATGTGATACACAAAGAGTACGAGTCCATTATGGAGGGTGATGTCTGGGATATGGTCCCTAGACCACAAGACAAAGCTGTTGTCACCTCGATATAAGATCAAGCATGGATCTGATAGAAAATGTGTTGCCTGAGATTTCTTTCTAGGAAGGCATTGATTATGTTTGCACCTATAATTTACTATTACCCTTGCTGCTACGCAAGGACGGAATCTTCATCAGATGGATGTGAAGAACGCCTTCCTGCATGATGCGATAAAGGAAGAGGAGTATGGGCAACCTTTGGAATTCAAATTCCAGGATCGAGACACCCATGTTTGCAAGTTGGCTAGCTCCCAGGGCTTGGTACGAAAGGATAGATAGCTACCTGATGAAGTTGGGCTTCACTCGTAGTAATGTTGATTCAAACCTTTACTTCAAGGTTGATAAAGAGAAGCCTCTCATTCTGGTGTTGAATGTGGATGACCTCTTCCTGATAGATGTTGACCCTCTCATTCATCAGTGCAAGAGGGAGCTCGCTGCTGAATTCGAGATGAAGGACCTAGGACTGATGCACTACTTCCTAGGCCTGGAGGTCTGGCAGAGACCTGGCGAGATTTTCCTTTCTCAAGAAAATACATTGTGAAGCTTCTGGAAAGATTTAGTATGGTGGACTGCAAGTCCGTGTCGACACCGATGGAACTCAACTTTAAACAGTTGAGTGGCAGCGCTACTGGGCCCGTGTTAGCAAATCCTACTAAGTATCGTTAACTCGTAGGGGCCCTGATGTTCTTAGTGAAAACTCGTCCGGATGTATGTTGTGCAGTGAACACTTTGAGTCAACACATGGTTGATCATAACATTCACAAGGTTGGTGCCAAGAAACTCTTGAGATATCTCTGTGGCACGATAAACCATGGGTTGAGATACACTGCCAGGAGCATGACACTCCTTGGATATACTGATGCCGATTGGGCTGGCAGTGTGGTGGATCACAAGAGCACATCTGGATGATGCTTCACACGTAGATCTACTTCGGGCAAGAAACATAAGTCGGTAGCTTTGAGCACCGCAATGGCCGAATACTTTGCAGCATGTACGACCCGTTGTGAAGTCACTTGGTTGCGAAAGCTCTTATGAGAGTTGTTCGAGCAAGTGCTAGATGCCACCGTTATCCCCTGTGATAACCGGAGGGGGATTCATTTGTCATAGAATCTCGGGTTTCACGATTGATCCAAGCATGTTGATGGCTAGTACCACTTTATCCGGGATATGGTACAACGAGGCGTCGTAAGGCTCGATCATATAGGAACTGATGAGCAAGTCGCGGATATTCTCACAATGCCCTTGGGGAAGGTCATGTTCCTAACCTTCCATGAGAATATTGGAATCGTGGAACGACCCCATTTGGAGGGTCCTATTGGACGATGAGCCCTGGGAGCTCTCGGGGGGGCTTTTGGGGATAGCTTCTTGGTGCTATAAGCAACCACTGGGCTAGGCTTCTCGAACCTAGTTGGTGTGCTTCTACCCTACCGTGATGATATTGAGATGGTTTACCTCTCTATGATCTATGCCTCGTATGCATCCCACCCATGGAGTTTCGGACTCATGGGAAGTACCTCTCATTTGGCTAATGAGGTGGGAAATTTGAATAGAGACCATAGCAAGACCAATGGACACATCGGAGATTGTCGTACTCTCTATATCTAGGATGGCACGTGTCCAACAACTTGACCTGGGACCAAGTTTAGCGAGGTTTCGGACCTCCAACCGACTTCAGGTTAGTGAAACTAACTTTGGGTTAGTATAAGACTTTCTTGAGTGCTAGTGAGATTTCGGACCTCCATCGACGGTTGGTATAAGACTCTCAGAGTCCTATAGAGGTTTCGGACATCTGGGCTAAATCTGTCAGCCGGGAATGATGTCTTGGTGACTGACCCACTTCTGTTCTGAAATAAAGAAGCCAGCGAAGCAAGTTACGGCGGGATGACGCACGATGTTTGGATTGCACTAGTGGATGAAGTTCTCCCTAGTTGAGAGGGATTGTTAAATTTGGACAACTAGGTCCAAACTCCAGGTTGTGCTGCTCAGATGATGATTCCAATATTTTTATTGGATTCCTCTTTCGGAGAGGTGTAAGATTGATCTAAAGATCATCTCGATCGGATGAGAAAAACATGTACTTTCAATTTATTCCACTTATGTGTTAGGTCGGCCTAGAATATAATATAGACTTAAATGTTTTAAAGGACGTGCCACACACCCCCAAAGATGCCTATATATTGGAGAGACTTGGAGCTCATTATACACACAATGTGTGGAGAATTTTCTTCTCTCTTGATGGCGATGGAGCTACGCTCTTGATGTTGCGTCTTTGTGGAGTATTCTTTGTCTGGGTTGTCTTGGGGTTGTGTGACACATGTGGGTGGTTGACCTTATGAAAGACTTTGTTGGTTGAAGCATCCTACTAATCGCCGTAACGCCATCATTTATTATCTCTGTTTTGGCTTGTCTTCCATCGATCTATTGGTATGTTCTATCTGCTTCAGTATTTTGCCCTAATCTGAAATGGCATAGAACATGTTCACAAATTAACAATAGAACACCAGAAAATTAATAATTAGGTGCTTCCAGCCCCTGACGGGAAGTAACAGTTCCCTGGTCCACCCTTCAATTGATGGGTGCTAGTGAATAATAATGTGGAAAATGGAGGGGAAAAGACTCCATGGCCAAGTTCCATTGTCAAAAGGGCCAACTGATTCGAGTGTCCACATCATCAATGTATAGATGTGAGGAGGGAGTATTTGTGGATGCATGAGTTACCAGCTCGGCCTTTGGTTTTCCCACCCCTCTTGTGTTCCTTTTACTTCTTTATTTTCCCTTATATTATGTCGATTTATATAGCATCGAAAAGAGTCTAAGTCTCATTTTTGGTAGAGGGGCTTAGACATCAGTTATCCAGAGAACCCAGAAATTGTTTGTGGAAATTGCACACAGATATGACTTTATTAAAATAATTAATTATTTTAATGCAGACCCTAAGTATAAACTTAGGGAAATTAAATAATTAAAGGGTATTAATAGAGCAGAGTGCGAATCTTCTAGAAGATGAAGATCAAGTCATCTTTTAATCTGAGCCATTGATTAACGATATAATCTTGCCTGTTGATTCATCAGCGAGAATACTGTAAGAAGAGACTTGAGGGTCATTTTGAAATCAAGTCGGGGACACTCTCAATACCCAAAGGAAATCAATTCTGAAGCAAGAGAATTCGATTTCAGTGGGTGAGTTTGTAGAGGCTGCATTGCAGAAGCAGGAGGAGGGAGAAGTCAGTTATCAAGAAGCAGAAGTCAGGAGGGTGAAGGGAAGGGCGAGCTCATCAGCAGCAATAGCCCTTCCACGCAAAATCACGCAGTCCAGAGAGGGACTGCGCAAAGCATTCACGCTGGATGACGCAGAGGGTGAAGAAGGTCACCCCGAGGGTCAGAAATTTGTCTAGAAGGTCTAGAAAATTTAGCCAAGTGTTTGCGAATTTTTCTCTGCTCATCATACACCTGTAAATGTACTTTCCATTTTTGAAGATAAATATAAAACCCTCATCTGCTGCACCGGTTTTCCCACATTGGGTTTTTTCAGGGACAATTGTCCAAAAACATTTGTGTTCATGTGGTTATTTCTATTGTGCTACTAGTGTAAATTATCTTTCTGTTCTTATGCTCTTAACGATAGTGAAGATCTGCAAATGTGTTTATTTCAGAATTTATTGAAGCATCTGTAAATAACTTATCTCATAAGTAAAAGAAATAAACCAAGTATTGCAGACATATTTTCCTCTTGAAAATTTCACATGGTATCAGAGCAAAGGGCTAAAAACAGGAAGGAAGGATCTGCCATGGACCAAAGGAAGGGTTCACACAGTCAAAGGGACTCATGCAGTCCTCCAAAGCACGCAGAAATGCAGATAGAACACGACATGAAGGTGTTGGCATCCAGACTAGAGGAGGATCTTGCTTGTGTGTCAAGCACAGCTCCTCCAAGTGTTTGGTACATTGATAGTATAGCGTCTGCTCATATGACGGGGGTTCGAGAATGTTTTTCGAGTTATCAAGAAGAACAAATGAATTTCCAAATAACTATGGGAAATAAGGCAAAATATACCCCCATCTAGAGAGGTATCGTAGCATTTCAGACTGAGGATGGCAACATGATTCGAGCCACGAACGTTTTGCATGTACCAGGGTTGGGGATGAATTTACTCTCGGTGTCTCAACTACAGAACAAGGGCTATGACATATACTTTATTCAAGATAAGGTGTATGTCAAACACTCTAACTGGAGCAAAAAGGCACAAATCGGAGTAAGGAGTCAAGCTGTATAAGCTCCAGCTTGAATCTCTGGTGGCCCTGATCGGCAGTACAGACGACAGAGATCTAAATGAATTATGATACAGAACGATGGAGCATCTAAATCATGGAGCCTTGGGGATACTCAAAAATACTGTCACATGGGCTCCTGAACTCAGCACAAAGAAAGACGAAATTTGCAAGGGATGCGTACTAGGGAAGTACGCTAAGGCAGCGTTTCCAAGAAGCAGCAGCAGAGCCAAAGGTACATTAGAGTTAATACACTCTGATATTTGCGGTCCAATGTCCACAACAGCTCTCAATGGGGCAAAGTATGTTTCCACCTTCATTGATGATTATTCTAGGAAAACTTGGATCTATTTTCTTAAGACAAAAGACAAAGTCTTTAATCGGTTTAAAGATTTCAAAGCATTGGTGGAGAACTCTACAGGGAAAAAGATCAAGAAGTTACGATTAGATAACGGTGGAGAATATATCGATAAAGACTTCACAAATTTCTGTGCACGGGAAGGCATCAAGAGAGAATGGACAGCTCTATACAATCCAGAGCAAAATGGAGTTGCAGAAACAGAAGAATCGGACCATAATAGAAGCTGCAAGGGCAATGTTGTACGACCAGGAGATGCCCAAATTCTTATGGGCAGAGGCCTGCAACACAACAGTTTATATTCAGAACAGAGTTCCCAATAGAGCTTTGGGGAAGGTTACTCCCGAGAGTGTGTTCACAGGCAGCAAGCTAGAAGTGAGCCACAACCGGATATTTGGCAGCATAGCATACTGCCACGTTCCAGAGGAAAAGAGGAAGAAGCTGGATCAAACTGCAGAAAAGGGTTTTCTGATGGGCTATAGTGAGAATGCAAAGGCATACCGCATCTATATTCCAAAGAACAAGAAATTCGTGGTAAGAAGGGATGTAAAATTCCTAGAGGCGAGAGCCTTTAGGAAATCTTGAGAGATGGCCACAGATACGCAGATTGAGGAAGACCCACTGGTGCAACCTCAACAACCTATGGAGGAGAGGTCCATTGCCTCTCCAAGGCACAATATTTCTAAGGGAAGATCCTCCGACGAAGAACAAGAGGAAGAACAGGTGAGACCGCCCACCACTGATGGGAGACTGAGTAGAAAACTCCAACAGATTCTTAGGGATGCAGAAGGATTTGTTGGAACCCCTAGAGAAGGAAAGAGGATAAGGAAACAACCTAACAGATATCAAGCGTTGGTAGATCAGGTTGGAGAACCTTCTACCTTTCGGGAAGCAGCTCAGCATCAGGTATGGGTGGATTCCATGGTGGAGTATAGCTCCATCATCACAAATGATGTTTAGACTCTGGGAAGTAGTCCCTAGACCACAGGACAGATCTGTTGTAGGATCTAGATGGATCTACAAGATCAAATATGTTGCAGAAGGAAACATAAAGAAATTAAAGGCAAGATTTGTAGCAAAGAGGTATGCCCAAAACGAAGGCATTGACTATGAAAAAACTTTTGCTCCAATAGCGCGATACACTTCTATCAGATCCATCATCTCTCTGGCAGCGCAGATGGGATGGGAGATTCACCAAATGGATGTCAAGATTGCGTTCTTGAACAGGGTGATAGAAGAGGAAGTGTACATAGAGAAGCCAGAGGGCTTCGAGACACATGAGCAGAAGACTCATGTTTGCAGACTTAAGAAAGCCTTATATGGCTTAAAACAAGACCCCAAGGCATAGTATGGTCAGATTGATGGCTAATTGCAGAAGATGGGGTTCCTCAAGAGTGACGCAGATCCAAATTTATACTACTTAAGAGAAGGAGATGAGTCGCTTATTCTAGTTCTTTATGTGGATGACCTGTTTTTGACTGGATCATACAAGCTCATCAAAGACTGCAAGCAGAATCTAGCATCAGAATTCGACATGAAGGATCTAGGGCAGATGCACTATTTTCTTGGTTTAGAAGTCTGGCAGCAGAAAGGGGAAATATTCCTAGGACAAGGAAGATACACGACAGAAATTCTGAAGAGATTTCAGACGAAACACTGTAGACCCATGGCCACGCCAATGATTACTAACTGGAAGAAGATAGACATATCAGAGGATGAGGACGCTGATCCCACATTGTACAGACAACTCATCAGAACATTGATGTTTCTGGTCAACACGAGACCAGACATCTATTATGTAGTGAATACCTTCAGTCAGTTCATGGTGGAACCAAGGAGGGCTCATTAGGCAGCAGCCAAACATATTCTCAGATACTTGAGAGGGACAATCGAGTATGGGCTGAAGTACACCAAGGGTAACGAGATCCAATTGAGTGGGTTCACAGATACAGACTGGGCTGGAAGCACAGTAGATCGGAAAAGTACCAGTGGGTATTGTTTCAGTCTCGAATCAGGAATGACCTCCTGGTGCAGCAGGAAACAGAAGTCCGTAGCACAGAGCTCATCCGAGGCAGAGTACATGGCAGCAAGCACAGCTTCGTGCGAGGTCATATGGCTCTGCAAATTTCTCTTGAACCTACTTAAGAAGCGAATAGAACCGACCAGGATTATGTGTGATAATCAGAGCTACATTAAGCTCTATGAAAATCCTGTGTTTCGTGACCAGTCGAAACACATTGACATTTTGTGTCACTTTATTAGGGACTATGTCCAGAGGCGAGCAATATAGTTGAGATACACTCCTACAGGAGAATAGGTGGCAGATATCCTCACAAAGGCTCTAAGTAAGATCAAGTTCACTTACTTCAGAGAGAAGATGGGGATGGTCGAGAACCCCTTCCACTAGAGAAAAGGGTGGTCTTCAGAAGAAGAGGGAGCTGCAGTACGGATGCTATAGTGGCAGGGCAACAATACAGGAAGTAGCAGCGCAAAGATGAGGGGCTGCAGCAAGGACATCATCAGCACAGCAGATGATGTAGAGTCAAAGTAGGACAGCGGTATCTTGCGTAAACACTTTCCTCGCTAAGAGGGAGTGTTGATTTCTATAGCATCGGAAAGAGCCTAAGTCTCATTTTTGGTAGAGAGGCTTAGACATCAGTTATCCAGAGAACCTAGAAATCGTTTGTGGAAATTCCACTCAAATATGACTTTATTAAAATAATTAATTATTTTAATGCAGACCCTAATTATAAACTTAGGGAAATTAAATAATTAAAGGGTATTAATAGAGCAGAGTGTGAATCTTCTAGAAGACAAAGATCAAGTCATCTTTTAATCTGAGCCATTGATTAATGATATAAACTTGGTCGTTCATTCATCAGCGAGAAGACTATAAGAAGAGACTTGAGGGCCATTTGGAAATCAAGCCGGGGACACTCTCGGTACCCAAAGGAAATCAATTCTGAAGCAAGAGAATTCGATTTCAATGGTTGAGTTTCTAGAGGCTGGGTTGCAGAAGTAGAAGGAGGAGGGAGGAGTAAGTTCTCGAGAAGCAGAACTCAAGAGGGTGAAGGGAAGGGTGAGTTGATCAGCAGCAAGAGCCCCTCCACGCAGAATCACGTAGTCTAGAGAGGGACTGCGCAGAGCATTCACGCTGGATGATGCAGAGGGTGAAGGAGGTCACCCCAAGGGTCAGAAATTTGTCTAGAAGGTCTAGAAAATTCAGCCAAGTGTTTGCTAATTTTTCTCTGCTCATCAGACTTCTGTAAATGTACTTTCCATTTCTGAAGATAAATATAAAACCCTCATTTGTTGCACCGGTTGTCCCAGATTGGGTTTTTCCAGGGACAATTGTCCAAAAACATTTGTGTTCATGTGGTTATTTCTATTGTGCTATTGGTGTAAATTATCTTTCTATACTTATGCTCTTAACGATAGTGAAGATCTGCAAATGTGTTTATTTCAGAATTTACTGAAGCATCTATAAATAACTTATCTCATAAGTACGAGAAATAAACCAAGTATTGCAAACATATTTTCCTCTTGAAAATTTCACATATTATTGCTCATAACTCAAGGGTTAGAGCTTGCTCTGTATGAAGCAGCAGTCTTATTACACCTATAAGACGAGTCAATTTATCATTGATCGATGTTGGGACATTCAAGGGTTCCTTATTTTGATGTAATGGTGAAACATGAGCTCAAGAACTGGGTGATGGCCATATCATTGAGGTAGAGCTCATGTTAGCATTTTTCCTATGTGCTAATCTTTATGTCCCTAGCCATGTCCTGCATCTTGATATTCCTTTCTTATGTATTATTGTGGCCATGATATGCTCTTTATTTTTCTTTTAGTTGCATTGACCTCCTAGGGAAAATTTTCCAGCCCCTACTCAAGGTATGTGAACATTATTGCCGCAAAATCTAACATGCCTTGAAAATGGAAACCCACAAGGTATAAACGATATCTATAAGCAAAAATCGAGTAGTAGCCCACCGTCACCACAACCAAAATCCCCTGCTCTTTATGGACTTTCACCGATGGGAAGAGTCCCAGTAGAAAAAATATTTAGTGATAATAGGTATTCTAAGGTTAATGTGTGAAATGATCTCTCTATGAGGTTGTCAAGAAAGACACAATTTAGGTTCAAGGCTTCATAAGGAAGCAATTCCTTTTATTTGAAGCATCCTAGATGTTGAGAATTTGGAGGGCTAGTGATTAATACAAAATTCTCTTCTTGATAATTACTTGTGAGTTACTTATGTCTTTTCTTCCTTAGCTTATTTAGTCTTTCATCAAGTCAATTATCAGAATACACGAGACACAAGAATTAGGCTCCTAGAGACAAGGCAAAACCTCTCCCTTTTGGAGAGAAAAACCCACGATAAATTCTTCCTATAGATCTTCAAATGACAAGTACCATGAGCAAGACTCGGACCCTTGACCTATCAATGCTTCCAAGGACCTTGTCACTTCTTCTTCTTCTTCCAACGATGATCTTTCCTTTCTTCATCAACTTGCAGTGATTTGCATTCATATTAGAGAACTCGATCTCTAAATTTATCTTGGAATACTTCTTGATTGCTGGAGATGTAGATCCTTTGAATAGGAAGGTAAATCTATGATTTACCTTCCTTCTTTTTATCATACTGCTCTTAAGCCTTATAGCATGATCATCAGCTTTATCCACTACTTCAGAGTGCTTCACACCATACTTGGAATATTGTCTTCAACTCTCATTTAACTAAGCTTTACTATGGTGTACCTATCTCAGATAAACTCTGTTCATGTCTAAAGTTAAACCAGAAGAGTATCTGCATATATTACAGGAGTATACAGGTATATATTATACCCTTATCTGAATATGTATATAACAAAATTAGCTCTATTTCTGAAGTCCGCAGTGAAACATCACACTTGTCATTGCATTCACCTAAGACTTGCACTTTGCATCAATCAGGATTGACCGTAGCTTCTGATTTGCACCTATCTTCATGGAGTTGTACGTCAACTGACCCTCTGCATTGAAGCTCTCGTGAACATACAGATACAATCTGCACTCCCATTCTTAGTAGACAGCAGCACTTCATTATACTCAGGTATCATCAAATATATTCGTTTCTTATTCAACCCGAAGTCTGTGATATACGCTGTCATAGATCCGCAAAACTCAGAGATGTTCGAAAATCTACACTTCCAACTGATCCGCAAAATAGGTATATATATATATATAGGAACATGTTCACTGATTTGAGGCCAACCATATCTCTTGCTGTGAGGTCGACTTTACATTCAATATTTAGGCCGACTTGATCACAGTAGATGTTGCATTTTCCAGCGTTGATTTAAGTGTTGTTCCAAGCCATTCTTCCATAGCTTCTTTGACAAGGTATTGGAGAATTCTCTTGCCTAGATACTTTATACATATGACACTTATTATGTTTATATCTAGAAGACAAAAACCTACATAGACATCAAGAAGAAGCCTACCCACCTATAATAAAATCTTGCTCATGAAACCCATGATGCAAGTACAACAAATACATTTTATTATCTTTGTCTTCTTCTTTACATAAACTCATAATTACATAGTCAAATATGAAGACCGACCTAGTTACACTTTTCAACACTCCCTCTTAACTAGGGAGGTATTCATACAAGTACATGGTCACTTTCAAAATGAAGAATCTCATAAGAGGAATCGAATTGGCAATCGCATCTATATAGCATCATATCAACCGGCACTGTCCTAGTGCAAGGCCTTGACTAACAACCCCATCTCTCACCGAGATAATGGGCTACAATGTTGGCAAGACACATGACTAATAGACACCATAGTCATTGTCTCTCCAAGGTACATATTCCACCCAAGTGTTCCCAAAGTATGACCTTCATGGACTATTCTTCTCTTGGGTAGCCAACCCTCAAAGAAGATTGGTCCACGACTAATCTTAACTTGAATGCCCTATCTCATTCTCAAAGAGTATCAAATGCCAGAAAATTACCCAATCCTCCATTCTGTCTTCTAGGTGAAGACTAGAATGATGTGTCTATCCATTCTCTTCACATGGCCTTCACTAAGACTTACGGCTGTTAGTCCTAGTCTAGTGCATGACACATGTAATAGAGAATCACATACGTCACTCTCTCTTAACACAGGAAGGACATACGTCAAGTTTCTTCCAAGCAAGAAACTTACCACCAGGCTTCCCCTCAACCAAGGTCCAGCAACAACAATCCAGCTACTCATGAAGAATTCCTCCCCTCGATGTCATAGATTTCGATGTTTGAGGAATCTTCAACTTTTGGCTTCATAGGGCACAGATCATCCATCACTTTCAGTCACGAGTCATGTCCACTATCAGAAAGTGATTCATCAGTCCTTCTTATCTGGTTCACCGTTATTCCATGTTGTTTTTCGTCGAATCATCTCCAAGGATCATACATCCTTTCTCATGATTAGCAGCGTTGCACAAATTCATCCAGATAAACATATACATATGAACCTTTTAAAACAAAAGTTACCTCAGTGATGATCTTTCACCATGACATCTTCCTATAGGCATTAGTATCCTATACTCAGATTAACACGTCTCCGAATGATATGTTTTGTCAATATTTAACCGACTTTTGTCAGAGTCTACATATCCTCCCAGGAGATCTCCTAGTCACATCTTCTTGACTTCACAATGATAACTGCCTCTTGACATGGTTGCATTTCATGATCTCTTTCTTTCTGCACATTCTCCATTCCTAGGAACTTACAAATTTTCTAGTTTCTCATTCATATACAACCACTTCATATTCCATGAGGACATCTTATGTTGATTTCCTCTGTCCGTGCATCGAGAGATACTCCTCCATAGATCATACTTCTAAATACAGAAGTCCATTACCTACAACCATATGACATGACTTCATAGCATCCAATGCCAGCATATAAATATATACATACTTCATACCTTTTACCCTTGAGTCATCCTGTAGCAATTTCTCAAAAAATAAGAGCTTCATTCCCTTGGCCTGCTCCATCAATATGTCATCAAGTCCCAGAAATCAGTTTCCATGATGACCCTTACTCTTGATGACTACTTTCCATTAGTAACGTTATCAGAGAGGTTTTCCCGGAGTTGATTCACCAGGAGATCCTACCATGCTTCGATCAGGATGCTACATTGCTTCCTATCATACAATCAACAAAAATCACTTAAAGGAGAAGATGATCTCAATCGTAGTGGATATTCCTTGCTTCTTTCTTAGATTTCTTTGCATCAGGTTCTTTCCTCATTTTCAGAGACATGGGCTTCTTGCCTATTTCTCTTGGCCCTTTTCAGATTAAGGACAATTTCTATTATAATACCCATTACATCGTGCTTTCTCCATACTATTATGAGGACCAAACTTACCGAATCTTCCTTTCTTCCTTGACGTGGTTGCAAAGACTTGATTCTAACACCTTTGGCTTTCAATCTTGTTTCCTCTATTTTACATAGAGACCTTAAATTGTGAAATGGTGTGGCTTCTTTCTTCTCGTATAAACCTGAAGTGAAGTTTCCCCATTCATCTAGTAGAGCTTCCAACACCAATTTAGTCATCTCAGTGTCAGACATTGCTTCTTACACTTTCTGCAGATGATCTCAAAGAGATTACTTCTTCTGCAGTATTCACAGAGAATAGCTCCACAAATTTCTTATATACTTCTTTTGATGATTTTAGATTTGGTACACCAAAGATGATAGAGTCCTTTATGGATTCTATAAGAATCATTTGGGCTCTTATATCTCCCTTTATGAATTTGGCATGACTTCATTGTCCTTGTCTTCTATGGAACGTTTGAAACCCCAAACACTTTGTTTCTTTCTTTGCAAAGGAGACATTTTAATAAATTCATATAAAGTCATAGATATACTTACTTGAGTAGATGCTTTTCTTCTTCTATCAGCTTGATACTTTGAAGATGGTTGAAGCTTCTTTGAATGGTGATTGATGAGCATGTTTTGTTACTTCCTTGAAAGATCAAGGATGATAGGTAACTTGCCTTGAAGCTTTTGATGGCAATACTTTGAGATGGCAATGAACTTTCTTCGAATCAAATTCTTGCTTTGATGCCTTCCATGAAATCTGATCCTTGAGTGTCTCTATGCCCTTTCTAGCACCTTAGCTCTGATACCATGTTGAGAATTTGGAGGGCTAGTGATTAATACAAAATTCTCTTCTTGATAATTACTTGTGAGTTACTTGTGTCTTTTCTTCCTTAGCTTATTTAGTCTTTCATCAAGTCAAATATCAAAATACACGAGACACAATAATTAGGCTCCTACAGCTAGGGAAAAACCTCTCCATCTTGGAGAGGAAAACCCACGAGAAATTCTGCTTATAGATCTTCAAATGACAAGTACCATGACCAAGACTCAAACCCTTGACCTATGAATGCTTCCAAGGACCTTGTCACGTCTTCTTCTTCTTCCAGTGTTGAACTTTCCTTTCTTCATCAACTTGCACTGATTTGCATCCATATTAGAGAACTCGGTCTCTAAATTTATCTTGGAATACTTCTAGATTGTTGCAAATGTAGACCCTTTGATTAGGAAGGTAAATTTATGATTTACCTTCCTTCTTTTTATCATACTGCTCTTAAGCCTTATAGCATGATCATCATCATTATCCACTGCTTCAGAGTGCTTCACACCATACTTAGAATATTGTCTTCAACTCACATTTAACTAAGCTTTATTACATTGTACCTATCTCAAATAAACTATATTCATGTCAGAAGTTAAACCACAAAGTATCCGCATATATTACAGGAGTATATAGGTATATGTTATACCCATATCCGAATATGTACATAACAGAATTAACTCTATTTCTGAAGTCCGCAATTAAACATCACACTCGTCATTGCATTCACTTTAGACTTGCACGTTGCATCAATCAGGATTGACCGTAGCTTCTAATCCGCACGTATCTTCATGGAGTTGTACGTCAACTGACCCTCTGCATTGAAGCTCTCGTGGACATACAGATACAATCCGCACTCATGTTCTTAGTAGACAGCAGCACTTCATTATACTCTGGTATCATCAAATATATTTGTTTCTTATTCAGCCTGAAGTCTGTGATATACACTGTCATAGGTCTGCAAAACTCAAAGATGTTTGAAAATCTACACTTCCAACTGATCCACAGAATAGGTATATAAATATAGGAACATGTTCACTGATTTGAGGCCAACCATATATGTTTTTGTGAGGTCGACTTTACATTCAATATTTAGGCCAACTTGATCACAGTAGATGGTGCATTTTCCAGTGTTGATTTAAGTGTTGTTCCAAGCCATTCTTCCATAGCTTCTTTGACAATGTCTTGGATCATTCTCTTGCCTAGATAATATATACATATGACACTTATTACATCTATATCTAGAAGACAAAAACCTAGATAGACATCAAGAAGTCTAGTAACCTATAATAAACTCTTGCTCATGAAACCCATGAGGCAAGTACAACAAATACATTTTATTATCTTTGTCTTGTTTTTTACATAAACTCATAATTACATAGTCAAATATGAAGACCGATGTAGTTACACTTTTCAACACTCGAAACAAAGGCGCCAGACATAGGGTTTGATAGATTTAACAAGTGTTGGAGCAACTCAAGGTCAAGGCAAGGAGAAAAGGTTTCTTATTGTGAAAATTTCATCTATCACAGCAACTGGAAATTATTCTCCTAATTGTGAATTTTTATTTAACAATTTATTTGCAATTTGCTACGACAAATACTAAATACTTCACATTGTGATTTTCACAAATAAAAATGCGGAAATAAATAACACTAGAAACTGACAAAATACTAGCACACACACACAAAATGGCACCATCATTTTTGGACAATTGTTCTCGGAAAAACCGAACTTAGGAAATCCGGTGCAACAATGAGGGTTTTACTATTATGCAGTAGTGAAAATTTGAGTACAATATATGGATGCCAATTGGCAATCCAAACAGCAAGAAAATCTAGGAAAATTTATTTTACGGGAATTACCCTTCTTCCACAAGCAATCCCAGCACAACTTCCTTCAAAAAGCTCGGCCTCCAAGACCCTCTACGCAAACGCTATGACGTCAAGCCTCTAAATTGCCTCTGATGAATTCATTTTACCTGTATCTGCTGAGCAAATCACCTCTCCGACACTCTGGACCCTTTGCCCAGCCTCTAGAACTGAGAACGAATTTTTTTCCAACTAAATCGAATTGCTTCTCTGAAGCAACTACGCAATCCTCTGCGTTGCCTCACTGGGAATAACTCTGTCGTCTTGCTGCTGCCTCTCTGGATATGGAAAACTTCCCTTAAATCAATGTTCCTACCCCTCACTCACTTCTTTGATCTTTGGCCCTCCAGCAGCTGACTGGTGCTACTCTAGAATTCAATATGCCAAGCGAATGGAACTTTTGGTGTTTTGGTGTATCTTCTCCAAGTGCACATCGACTTCCTCTTATAATCCAGTATTGGAGCACCAATGACCAAGATTAAAACTTAATCAATGGCTAGGATCATCTGACAGTCGGCCTGTGTGAGTTTCTAGATGATTCTCACCTTGACTTAGTCAATTCTGATTAATTAGTCATATCCCCCAAGTTTAGACTTAGGAAATATTTTAAAAACGACTAATAATATAATTAAGCCATCTCTATATGGAATTTCCAGAAACGATTTCTGTGTCTTGGAGATCTCATGTATTCTAGCTTTTCCACCAATTTTCGTGGCTAGAACACATTCGATGATACAAAAACTAACACCCCCTCTTAGCAAGGAATGTGTTCTAATGCTACACACCATGTCACAACACCCTGTCCCTGTACCATCCCCCGTCACATTCTTGATGTCTAGCCACTGTTGTCCAACAACTACTGCGCAACTTTGATATGTGTTGCACCCGTGTTGCTACTGACCCTGCTGAACTGATGCCAAAACTGCAACTTTGTTGTTACTACAACCGCAGCATATGCAACTGAAAAACATCCAAAATATTGAATCAATTGTGTTCAGTATGATGCAATTGTCACTCAAGTCTCTGACTACTACTAGCTATTGCATTGTCCACTGAATACTTTGCGTTATTGTTGACTCTGCACTATGCCACCTACATTGTTGCCAACTCTACACTGTGCTCTTTAGCATATGATTGGTACTAGTCTGCAACTCACTCTGGTACTAACTGCATCCCCTGAAACTAATCCATCCTGCTACTAAATACTGTGGGATCTCGTAGCCAAGTAATGATCCATGAGGTGGACTCCTCAATAGACCCTGCCCATATTTGTAGCTCTCTGGGGCAACAACTCCAAGTCACCCCACCTCACTCATGGAGGTATGTGGGAAATCATCGCGAAGTCTTCCTCCAATCTGGAGGATAGCCTATCTATCTTAGCATTTGTTGCTACCTGGTCCTACTTCTCCTGCTTGTCCTTCTTTCTGAGAGGAAACTGGGTACTCTAGTGGCCAAACTCGCCACACCTGAAGCACTTGACCTTAGATAGGTCCCTTTTCTTTTTCTACTCCCCCTTGTGTTTGACTAGGACCCTTAGATGCAAAGACCACATTCTCCTCCTCACTCTTCATGCCCTTACTATTGTTGCCAATGATGGTGCTCTTCAACAAACCCTGCCTTAACTCTTCCTGCTGCAGATTGGACCACATGTCCAACCTAGGCAGCGTATCTCTGCCCAACATACTTTGGACAAATACTTGTCAGTCCTCTGAGACACTATTCAATGCCAATCGTACAAGCTCCATAGGTTGAGGTGTTGATCCAACAGCTGTCAGTTGATCTCGAACATCCTGGATCCGAGGGGGCAAGGCATCTATGCTCTCGTCATTCTGCATCCTCGTGCTCCTCATCTTCTCCTGCAGGTACATCTTCCGCTGCTCGGAAGAACTCTGAAATAGCTCTGACAAGGCATCCCACATCTCCTTGACAGTTGCTTGTCTTGCCACATGTGAGACGAGATGGTCCCAGAAACCATCCAAAATCATCCTCTTGGCCTTCGCCATTTCCTTTCTATACTCCTTCTGTTGATCGCCATCCTGGGGTACTACTACCACACTCTCTGCATAGGGCTTCAGTGTTGAGAATTTGGTAGGGCGGAGTTTAATTCAATTCTCTTACTTGATAACTACCTGTGGTATACTTGATATGCTTCTTTACTTAGATCTTATCTTAGTTAAATTATTAGGTCTTTCATCAAGGCAATTATCAAAACACAAGAGACACAAAGTTTAGGCTTTTCAAGCCAGGGCCAAGACCTCTCCCTCTTAGAGAGGAAAACCCAAAACAATTCTTCTTATAGATCTTCCATTGACAAGTACCATGACCATGACACAAACCCTTGACTTCAGAATGTCTCCAAAACCTTGTCACTCCTTCTTGGCACCATACTACACTAGTCCTGAACTTTGGTCCCTAACTAATGTACTTTTGTTTGCTCCTTCTTCCTCGGCCTTCTCCTAGAATCTCCTTCTCGATCCACTATCTGTACCTTTGATACCCAAGACATAGTCGTTGTACTTGTTGGTATATTCCTCCTTAACATTTGAGCTTATCTGAGGTCTCCTTAACACTTGTGATATCCTTCTCTATGCTGTCAATAAACCTGTTTAAGGATTGTATTCCTAGATGAACTATACCCTTTTCTTCCATGCTGATCCATCTCTTTTCTAGCTTGACTACAGTGCTTTTTTTCACTGTTCTGGCTTCCTTTCAACGCATCAATTGAACCCTAAACTCTTCGTTGTATTTCCTAGAACTTCTGCATTGTGATCCGCACATATTATTGCAGAGATATTCGAACTGTCTTCCTACAATCTTGTCCGAAAAACTCAGAGAGATAATGATTGTTTTATCTGTCATTTCAATGAAGTTTACATGGGTATATATAATTGTCAGACCCTACTAAATAGCCGACCTGTGCCTAGTGAACCGTTGTGTCATATTCCAGTGAGTCGACATGATATAGGTCGACTTCTATAAGGAGTATATACATCATACTTTGAGTTGACGTGGTGGAGCGTTTAGACAAGGAGAGTATCCACTATTTTGAGGTTGTCCTCAAGGAGATAGTGACAACGTCTTGAGACATTCTTTTTACATCAATAATTGTCCTTTGTAAGTGTAACAACACTTCATATACATGACTCTAAATTATATATTTATGACTAGATGACAAACCCCTAAAAGACATCAAGAATAAGTCTTTGACCTATAATAAAAACTGCTTGCTCATGAAACCCGTGAGTCCAGCTTTACAAAATACATTTTATTATCTTTGTCTTCTTCATTACATAAATTCATAATTGCATAGTCATTATGAAGACCAATCCTAGTTACACTTTCCAACACTCAAACCATATTCATCCGAAGAAATAGCATCCTTTCCTTCCAAATGACATAAGTTGGAGGCACCCTCCAATCTGTCTTGGTCCCTGAGCCCAATTGCGGCCATCTCTGATCTGGTCTGGAAACTTCTCTCTTCCTCTGCACAGTTACTACTTGCACTCCCTCCTGGAATGTGTTGTTTTGTTAGCTGTTACTGCCAATCTACAACTGGGAAAATTGAATTTCATAGCTAGAAACCCTCAGAGAGAAATATCCCTCCCCTCAGAGAGAAATATCCCTATGTTTGTGTGTTTTTCTCTTCTACCCAACTCTGGTTCTACTGCTGCAAAACCCTTTGCGTCCAACCAAGTAATCTGCTTTGCGAAAATTTGAGTTGCAGCTGCTCCCTCTGACTGCTCGAATCACTGATCTGGGCAACTCGATTCTTCTACCACCCTGCAACTGAAAATCAAACTGCTGCCCCAAAAACTCAACCTGCTTGTCCATGGACTGCACTGCCTCTGAAAATTTCGGCCTGTTGCTCTCTCTGATCAGCGAATTTTCCTCTTTACTTCTGAGCTTCCTAGCTGAACACTTATGCTCTGATACCATGTGAAAATTTCATCTATCACAGCAGCTGGAAATATTATCCTAATTGTTAATTTTTATTTAATAATTTATTTGCAGTTTGCTATGGCAAACACCAAATAATCCACACTGTGATTTTCACAAATAAAACTGCGGAAATAAATAGTGCTAGAAACTGAGAAAATACTAGCGCGCACACACAAAATGACACGGTTTTTTTAGACAATTGTCCTCAGAAAAACCCAACTTGGGAAAACCAGTGCAGCAGTGAGGGTTTTTATTATTATGCAACAATGAAAATCTGAGTACAATCTATGGATGCCCAAATGGCAATCCAAACAGCAAGAAAATCTAGACAAAATTAATTTAAGGGAAGTACCCTTCTTCCACAACCAATCCCGTCACAACTTCCTTCAGAAAACTCGGCCTCCAGGACCCTCTACGTCAGCCTCTGCGCAGACCCTATGACGTCAAGGCTCTGGACTACCTCTGATGAAGTCATTCTCGTTGTCTCTACTAATAAAATCACCTATCTAGCACTCTGGACCCTCTGCCCAACCACCAGAACTAAGAATGAATTTCTCTCCAGCTAAATCGAATTGCTTCTCTAAAGCAACTACGCAGATCTCTACACTACCTTACTGGGAATAACTTGGCCCTCTTGTTGCTGCCTCTCCGGAATAACTCGGCCCTATTTTCCTTTCCCCTCACTCACTGCTTCTATCTCTGGCCCTCCGGCAGCTAACTGGTGCTACTTTGGAATTTGAACTGCCAAGAGAATCCAACCTCCGGTGTTCTGGTATATGTTCTCCAAGTGCCCATCGACTTCCTCTTATAATCCATTGTTGGGGCACAAACGACCAAGATTAAAACTTAATCAATGGCTAGGATCATCTTGGAGTCGATCTGTGTGAGTTTCTAGATGATTCTCACCTTGACTTAATTAATTTTGATTAATTAGCCATATTCCCTAAGCTTAGACTTAGGAAATATTTTAAAAACAACTAGTAATCTAATTAAGCCATCTCTAGGTGATATTTCCATAAACGATTTATGGGTCTTGGAGTTCTCATGTATTCTAACTTTTCCACCAAATTTTGTGGCTAGAACACATTCGATGCTTCAAAAACTAACACTTATAATGTTTATTAACTAAGCCAAGACTCGTGAAACCTTCAAGCAACTCCTTAAGTTGAGGAAAGAAAAACTAGGGTTTTCATCTTAGAGAAAACACCTAGGGCAAGAGAATTTAATAATTTATGGATGAAATTGGAGTGGATACCCACCAAATTGATTGGTTTTGTGGAAAACTCTGCCCTTTTCATGTTTAGGCTCTCCAACCACCAAAATCCTTCCTCCCAAGAAATTCGCACCTAGCCCTAAATTAGGAGAGAGAGTAAATGGATAAAATTAAGATCTAATAAACAACCAAATGGACCAATCCCTTGTTCCTTGGGAGTATGGAGTCCGTATTGCATTAGATGGGCCAAAGAGCTTCTAAGAAGGCCAACATTTTGATGCCTTGGCAAGCAAAATTCCAACAATTACCTATGCAATCGAAGATGAATTTTTCATGGGAGAGCTACCAAGATTTCACCACAAAGGTCATTCATTTACACGTTATTTATGAGAGATGCTTGCAATAGATCATCTAAATTAGCATTGAATAGATATTTAACAAATTAGGGAACAATTGCAATTACTAGAATCAACAAAATTCCATACATTAAACATGGAAGAAATAAATTTTCAACATCTAGATACACTTACAAGATAATATGCATAAAATCCATTCCATTCATCCAAAGAATAGCTCCAAAGATAGACAAATCAACTCCAAATGTCAAAGTGCATCAAGATTACTCCAAATCATCCATAAGAGAAAAGTGTGAATTGCTCAAGAGGGCCAAAATTCCAAGTGATGAGATCATGTGAGGTCAAAGGAAATGATCTCTAATATATATGTGTCTAAGACCTATTTTAGCCTATGAGCCCCTCAAATCATAAAATAATGAACAAAAACTAGTCAAGGTCGCAAGCTGACCTTGTAGCTAATGTCAAACATAATAAAATCTCCAACAAGAAGGCCAAAACACTGACGTCATGTTGTCGTAGGCTCTTCTAGGGCTTGTGTTGAGCTCCTTTAGTGCCATAACATGCATAGAGGGTTCCTAAAATCAAGGTCTAGGGGTTAGCCCCTAGATCTCTATGCAAATCATCCTGTTGCCCCCAAATGTGGGTTTGGGGCACAAAATTAGGTCTCATGGGTCTCCAAGTGGTAAATAATCATGATTCTGCTCCAACATTGAGGGCTTTAAAGATGGTGCTAGCCCTCCCATGTCTCAAGCAAGAGAATTTTACTAGGTAATAAATCGACAGTGGCTAGGGTTAAGAAAATCAAAAATTCTACATGCTTGGTGTGCATTAATTCCAATGTTCCACTGAGTTTCAGGGACGGGGAAACGCAGGAGCAGGGATATGCACAAGGGGGACGTATATAAGCAACCCCAAAATTTAGGGAAAATTCGGGGAAACGAGGGGATGTCAGAGCCATAAAAATTATAAAATTATTAAAAATTTAATATATATAAAAAAAAATCCCAACAATATGTTAATAACTAAATTAGTAGATAGTAAATCTTATTAGTTATGAAATGCACATTTAAATATGATCATCATTTCGTATTAGACTATTGTGAAGTAAAATTGTCATTTGACATTTATGCAATCATCAATATAAATCTAAAAATAAATTACTAAATTGAATCTATCATTTGACACTATGCAATGTTCCATCTAAATTCGTCATTTGGCAATGGACATTAATATTATGCAAGGTACATCTAAATTAAATTCATCATTTGACAATTGAAACTACGCAATGCACATCAAAAATTAAATTCATCATATGACAATGACACTTGAAGTCTAAAACAGCCATAAAAAACTGAACTAAAAATAAACATAGAAAGCAGTGAAATACAGAAATTGTTTTTTTAATTGTTATTAGCGAAAAAAATTCAGGGGATACGTCCCTCTTGCATCCCCTCTGCATCCCCTTGTCCCCCCACAAGAGAGACACATTTCATCCCCAAAAAGATGCCCCCCTATAGTTTCCCCAAGTTTTCCAAAAAAGGGGACATGGGGAAAGTTTCCCCAGGAGTTTCCCCATCTCGGGAGCACGGGGCAGTGGGGAAGCACGTCCCCCACCATGGGGGACGCATCCCCGTGGAACACTAATTAATTCTTTAGGGCTCTAACAGAAACATTGCTAATGTCTATATACTGTCTAATAACAGTTTGAATATATATACCGTCTAATAACAGTTTGAAATATAGGAAAATGAAATGGTTCCATTTGTTATGAAATTCGATGTTGCATAGTATGAATTTTAAACCATTAAGCAATAAATCATAATACGTTTTCCAATGAATATTCAACTTTTATAAGTTAATCGTATATGATTCTGATTATACTATAATTATTTAAAATCTCTCTTTTTTCAAATTTTGTCTATTATTATTTTAATGTCTATTTTGTCAAATACTTTATTCCAAAATTTTAGGGATAGCCCAGTCACACACTAGCTTCTTGTAACTTTGGCTGAACTCATTAGTGAAAATCAAGGAAGCAAGTTCATTGTTAGAAGTTACTGATGAACAAATCCATGATTTAGACAACTTTTAACTGTGTATTATGAATAAGATTACTCGTTTCATATAGATGTTATTTTTTATGTTGAATATTCACCTGGATGTTTGGTTGCAAGTAAAGGATTCATGGAAATAAATGCATGACTATTCAGTGGTCACCATATCATCTTCAACAAAAACTCATTGGTATATGATTCAAATAAGGTGCAAAAAAAGGAAAAATGCTCCAAGGGAATATTCAACATACCTCAGTTCTACTCATTTGCCACCTAGAGCGAAAATGGTCCACGGCATCTTCAGTGGTATCTGCATTGGATTGGAATTTATGGTATAATGCTTATAAAAAAGCAACATAAATGCAGAACGAATTATAAGAATACTACTAACTATAAAGCGAAACCAAAAGCAAACGCAATCATGCCGATGTGGATATTAGCACCATTAGGTTGACGCAGAAAAGTACCATTTTGTGTGGATCTTGGAGCTCCAATAATTTCATGCAACACATTCTACATATGACAAATTGTTTTGAAAGTCAAAAACTAACCGAGATTAAAGACCAAGTCATTAAAATTAGCACCTCTAGAAGCATATCAGAAAATAAAATGTAAAGCAAATGTCACAAGACAAAAATAACAATTCACAAATGAAGCTGTATGGAATATACCTCATCCAGATTTTCTAATCCATCAAAGTATTCATACAAACATTCAGAAGCATGTTGTTCAATCAAATCATCTGGAGGATGCAAGACATTATGAAAGAAAATGCTTATTGAATCATAATAGAATGGTGGTCGTGGAGAGTTGTGGTCACCCTCAAACTTGATGATGTTTTTGTCACCCTGCAAGATATAAATTTCAAATGTTCACTGTCAAAGACTTATAATGTTTGCATCTTTTTATTCTACTTTTCATAATGTCAGCAAAGTACATATTTAGGTAAAAGAGAGACTTTGATTCAGGAACAGTACCAGTCATTAGTTTATCAAAATACTTTACTGAAGAGTCAATCTATGAATATCATAATTTCATAAAAGCATGAAAAACAAAAAAGGATGACAAGATTAGTAAATAATCTATTTTTAAGGTCACGACCCAGCCAAACACCGAATTGGTGTATGAGAACCCTTTGTTTGTGGGACAAGGGACCCACCTCCATGCAGCGATTTGACTGATAATGTCTAGGGAACTGTATATACTCTATCCCCCTCTAGATTTGAACTTGTAACCTTTTGCGAGGAATCACATGTTCTTAACCATTAGGCCCACTCAAGATGGAGGTCAATTAAAAATGCCACATGTAAGTCAACTGCTTGTTCAAGGACAATATCTCAAAAGGACACTAATAGATGTCACAAGGTAAATAATCTTCAAAAGTGAATGGGCCAAGTTACGTGTTAGGACAAGGTTTGCTTATTTCAAAGTATTGATGGACACCAACTTTTCAAAACTGACCACAGTAAGGTTGTCATAAAATCATACAAACCTGTTCAGTATTTGTTAATAGTTGTATTTTCATATGAACCTCAACCAACACTTTAGAATCCTCAAAGCATCATCATGAATTCTATTTCCTTGTGACGTACCTTCTGTTGGTCACATGAGCATTCATAAGAGAAGAGACTGGCGCAGATAGTGCATAAGAACAAAAATACAATTATAAATGTGAAAGATGCAACAGATGATCGACAAGCAATCAAGACGATTTTCTTATAAAATACCTAGGAGAGAAGACTAATCTAAGGGACGCATCCTTCCATATTTAATATAATTTACATACTTTACGTACATAACAACACAATATTGATGCATTGTAGAAGCATAAATCCATCCCACATCTAAGTTGTGGGAAATGGACACCAACCACCCTGCCCGTATAAAACCAGGGTGAAAAACATATGAAAAACACCAATACAGGTACAAAACACCTGGCATTGTACAAATATACAAAAACATGTTTCACAAATGGAAAGGCATTTCAAACCATATGGTAGCATTTCACCATTTTTGTTGACTTTTATGGACATAAACTTCTGGATTTTGCATAAAGCATGTAATGATCATCTTTGGGTTTCCTTCTAAAGTGTCATTTATTTATATCATTCTTATTTCCTTGAATGATAATGTGTTATCTTAATATAACACATATTGTAATTTTCATATATCATGTTCCCCCAAAGCACCCTACATCTCTTTTTTTGCAGGGACAGGCTGGGGTGGGGGGCGGTATGTGTCAAGTTTCCATGGTTTTCTCATTTCCAAAATCCATAGTACATACCCAATTCCATGTTCCATGAAATTTAGTTTTGCATGGACTTTTGTTGGGAATATCCCTAAGAGTCTCAAACAGATCTAGTTCCCTAAGAGTCTCAAACAGTTCTTGTTTGACTATGACTCTAAATATGCCTTCGAAAGGGAGTTGTACTGGTATTCTAATCTTATATCATTTGTAAACTTTGTTGAGGGTGGTTCTGACCTCCTGGATTCTAACTTGGTGCAAAGGTCCTAACGGCAAATGTGGGAACCCAAGGGCTCGTCTCATCAACATCACTACCATTCCCTTGCATTTGGTCATTTAACCAAAACAAGGATACACTCATCATCATGAATTCTATTTCCTTGTCGCATACCCTATGGTAGTCATGAGAGCGTCCATAAGAGATAGGCTGAAATAGTCCATAAGAATAAAAATATAATTATAAATGTGAATGATTCAACGAATGATAGACAAGCATTGAAAATGATTTCCTTATATAGTACCAAGGAGAGATGACTAATATAAGGGACACATCCTTCCATCATTAATATAATTTGCATAATTTAGATACATAATGACACAATATTGATGCATCATAGAAGCAACGATCTAAGTTGTACGAAATGTCACCTTCAACATCCCCCCCCCTCCCCCCAACACATAATACCAAGACCAAAAACATATGGAAAACGCAAATATAAGTATGAAACACATAGGGTCGTACCACTGTATGAAAACATGTTTTGAAAAAGGAAAGCACTTCAACACTTTTGTTGACTTTTATGGATGCAAATGGATTTTGCATAATGCAAGCAATGATCATCTTTGGGTTTCTTTCAGAGGTGTTAATGTCTATCATTCTTGTTTTCCTAAAAGATCATGTGTATTTTAATATAATACATATTGTGATTTTCATAGATTGTGTTCCCCCAAACTACCTCTTATTTTTCGTTGTGGGGGAAAGGGAGTCATATTTTTTAGACCCATACCCATTTTCCCGTTTCAGTTCTGTCAATAGCATTCTCAAATAGATCTGTTTTCAATATTATTCCATATATGCCTTCAAAAAGGAATTGTATTGGGATTCTGCTTCTTTGGAATACAATTTGACTATCATCTTTGTTTAGGGTTGTTACCTCTTGAGTCCTCACTTGGTGGAAACATCCTAAGCACAAGTATGGGTAATGGTTCATCTCATTAATGCCACTACACCTTCCAATGTGTTTGGACATTAATCAAAACAAGAATACACTCATTATTACATACAAATATGCTGGAATATTTGTGACATGATAGCCACCGAAAGAAATTACATTATGGGAATGATAGCCAATAGAAAACACTTCAACAAAGTGCATATGCTATGTAGATCAGATGCTGAAGAGGGTTGACATAAGGTTCTAAACATGCATGGGGAAACCCCTCATCAACCTACAAAAATTATTTTGGTGTCTCTCCCAATGCAAATCTACATGTGGTATGTCAATCACAACTTCAACCAAATGTTGAACTTTTAACACCAAATCTGATCTATTTTTCACACAATTATTATACAAAGAAAAAAAATTAACCCAAATTAAAAACTAAAACTATGAAAATAAATATGTTGATGTTCTCAACTTTTAAATAGTAAATTTGCAGCAGAAAATTAAATAGGAAATCACCACAAAACAGTAGAAACTCCATTCACCTTTTACTGAAATATGGAAATTGTAGGGCCTGGACACACAGAAAATACAGCAATTAGAACCTGGAACATGCTCTAGGTTTTTTGGCCCGAAGGAGAAATTGGCCCCCCTAAAAATGGCTGCTCTGGAAGATAATTTGGCCTTGGAAATTTCTCAACCTCCATCTACAGAAAATTCAGCCTCCACCTGTACGATTGCACCCTGGGAAATTCCAGCTTCCTTCCTCACGCAGCACTGGCTGGAAATCTCAGCTTCTCCTCACAGTCTCAACATGCTCCAAAAACATGGCCTCTCTCCTCCAAATCTCGGCCGCTTCAGAAATCTCGACCTTCTCTCAAACTCTCCTTCCAAAAATCACTGAACACTTTTCCTCTTTGTCCTTAATCACTCAAGCCTTCCACTCATGAGAAAATTGCTTCCTCAATAATGCAATTGTGTGTCTCCATCCTCTCCATTGGGTTCTCTTTATAATTTCAAATTAAACAAAATCCATAACCCTCAATCTCCAAAGTGATAGATGGCTAATATTACGTCCTAACCTACTTAGACCAATGGCTGAGATTAGATATAAGTCACTTAAATAATTAAATATTTATCCTTAAAAATTTACTCAATTAGCCAACATTAATTAATTAAATTAAGTAATGCGTTTTTCCTAAGTTAAACCTAGGAAAAAAATTCATATTAGTTGCTCCTCTCGAACAACCACCTTCTTACCCTCCAAAATGGGTAACCCATAGGAGAAAAAAAAATCTCCTACATTTAAAAGCCAGCTGATCAGCAAGACAGCCAAAAACTCCTGCCAACCACCATTAGCCAATAATATGCCATGTGCCTCCACCACTTGCATCAACCATGTGCTCTTACCATCTATATTACCATTTGGATGAAGGTCGGCTACTATTCAAAAGCTAAGTTACCAGAAACGCCTGGACTAAGGGCTGGAAATGCTGTTCCCCGTTTCTGAAACGGAAATGAGGACGATCCTCCTGCAAAACGCCACGAAAATGATTTCTTGTCGTTTCAAAAATTTGGACACAACGGTTTTGTGCATGATTACGTGTCCGTGGGGTTTTTAAATTTTTTTGATCTGTTTCCGAAAATCCGAAAATAGATCCACGAAAATCGTGAGCCGTTTCCAGATTTCCAGAGCCTTTCAAGACCTTACATGAAGCCCCCCAACATGCTCGTAAGTAATGCACATAACATCCTACGAGGTGATAGCCCTGTAGATAGTTCCATGGTTCGATTATGTAAGTAAAACGGTGTTTGAATTAGGATGACTTCGTAGCGAGAAAGGGGGACCACTTATGCAGCCTTCTGAATTGCCTCTACATCAAGCAAATTTGGTTAATTCTTCTTCATCAATTTCATCAGTTTCATCGGTGAATGGGTATTGTTGGCAAATTATCAAAGGACAATCTAGTTCGTAAACGGCTCCACCTTAAATACCTTAAAAGTGGAACGAGGTATATTTTTTAAGTTTCACTTTAAAAATTAAGTCTAATGTCTTTACTAATACTTTAACGTCAATTTCTAATAGACCGACCACATTCGAAGTTTGAGTTGTTGTTGGAGCCTAGAGTTGTCGCCGTTGTGACCACTCAGCACTGTCCCGCCATCGCCATAGGCATAGAGCTTGTTGTTGGGGCCATTCCCTGTTGTTGGATCCATTCCCTGTTGAGCCATTCCCTATTGGAGCCATTCATCATTCCCTGTTGTTGGATCCATTCCGTGTTGAGCCATTCATCATTCCCTATTGTTGGAGTTGTCGTGACCACTGATCTATTGGAGTCGCCGTGACCACTGACCTGTCGTGCCAAGCACGTGAGCAGAGTCCAAAGTCCAGACTCAAATTCTACAGAGAGTTGTTGTCACACTGTCGCTCAGTCACTGAATCAGTCCCTCAACCGTCGTGAGACGAGCCTTCGTCACCTTAAGTTGGAGGCTCCGACTTTTATAATGCAAAGTCTAGAGCCAAGACTCAAAAACAATGATTTGTTAAAATTTTTAAATTAAAAATTTTAACTAGTTACCAATACCTTTGTGTGTTATTATGAGGTGCCTTAAATTCTTAATAAATCACTATAGAGGCTAAAGGCCTCCAAGACCCAGTTTTTAGACAACCTTAGAAGATGGAGGAACCAAAGGCATCCAAGACAAAATCCCACATGCACTGTTTTGTGGCCATCTGAACACTCTTTCTCAGGTATTGGCTACAACAGTTCACTTTGGGAACTAGTATAGCTTGTTGAAGTAATTGCATTATCTGATGAGGAAGACATGCCAAGCTCCTTCATATTGACCTCAATTTCACTTGAAACGGATCCCACATCAGTTGTATTTTCGGAAGACGCAACTTCTCTTTTGTCATTAATTGACTTTTCACTCATTGTTGGCTCTTTTGTTAAAGAATTAGACTCATTTCTAGTAACTAAATTGGCAGTTGCTTGTTGTTGATCAGGATACAAAGTAAGGAAAGTATTATCATATAGAGATAAATAAGTTTAGTGAGTAGACTATCAAAATCATAGACACAACATCTAATAATTGTGGTTGGTTTAGACTCCCAGATTGAGTGTAAGCTCCCATTACTTGTTGCAATATAGAGTTCACCAAGTTCGCCATGTCACTTCCACTAGTGAATGCTACATTGCTATTATTACCATTTCTCAATCTATCCCTCGCATCATTGTCCATACCCAAATGCTCATCAGACCATCCTTATTGAACTATATGTTGTTCTGTTGTAGAAACTGTATAATAAAGCTAATATCATCACTCCAAAGTCCAAAGTATGACACACAAGATTCAGTCTTCAGATTGTCCATCTCTTTTCATACCTTTTGTAATTGCTTGACAAGATTAGGCACATGGTTTACAAAGTTTGGTTCTTATACAATCGCCATCACCATTCACCAATTTATACTATTTTCTTCACAGCCAACTACTCATCTAATTATATTTTTTAAAATGAAAATGTTTACGAAGAAAACAACTCTATTAATTGTTGCACTCAGCACTGAGTTGCAAGTTGGAGTAAGAGTTGCAGTCGTTCTTTCTTGGTGGTTTAACTTACAATTATTAAGTTAATTAGTAGCCTACTGCTACATTCATTAGGTCTTTATTAAATAGACTCCAGTCTCCAATATGTAAAAACTACATCTAAATTTCTAATATGACTAGTGCTTGAAAGAAGATTTAAATAACATATGTTACTGTATTTATATGTATTATTTCCAGCCTGGAAGAAACACCAATGCCATGCTTAACAACAACAAAAAATGAGTTTAAAATTTTACTATATTTTAAAATGGAAGTTTTAAGTTTTAAGTTTTAACTAGAGCAATTTGTAATTGTCAATTTTATTTTGCAGTTTCATTTACATCATCATAATGGCAACTTCAAGTTCAGTGATTTGTGAGGCACAGGAATAAGAAATTGAATCTGACACTAAAGTTGATCCAAAGTCACCACTTTGGTGTTGAAATTTGGTTACCGGAGGACAGGTGGTTCCCTAAAGCTTTGATCTTTGGCCTAGGGAAAAGTGTCCAAAAGAATTTAATTTTTCTCCTAAAGTGACTTTATAATTTTTATAAAGTCAAATCTAATTTAAAAGTGACTTTAAGTGATAAAGATACTAAAGTCTAATTTTAAAGTGACTTTAATAAAGTCAATGTAAAATTAGAAAGGAAAAGTGACTTTGGAAATAAATGACTAAGTGGGTCTTTATTAAAGTGGGGTGAATTAAAAAATAGAAAGTGAAATTTAAATGAACATTTAATCTCAGCCCTAGATCTCAATCTATTTCAGCCATTGGATTTAGGGATTCCCCAAAAGTCACTTAGGGTAAGGTTAAAGGAGGGAAAGGAGAAAAAGATCATTCATTCTTTCATGAGTAGATTGAAAGAGGAGGAGAAGGAGAGCTGGAGACTTTTTTCTGAAGAGAGCTTGAGAAGGTGAAGGAGAGGCAAACCCAGCAAATCTGTACAGCAGCAAGGAGGGCACGGTTTTCGAGGCAGTAAGACGCTGCACGAATATCGAGGCATCAAGGCCGTACAGCAGCACGAAAACTGAGACAGCAGTCCGTATAGCTATTTTGTGGCAAGTTTTTCGAGGAGAAAGGCAGCACGATTTTTGAGAAAAAGTACAGCAACAAAGGGCTCGATTTCCAAGGTTGCTGGGCACACTTTTCGAGGCAGCCAGCACAGGTTTCGAGAAAGGCAATTTGCTGTAATAAATTTCTGTTTTGAGTATTTTGATGTTCTGGCACGTTTTCCAAGGCAGAGGCAAGCACGGAAAACCAGGTAAGTCTGTAATTAATTTGCTGGAATTTTTCCTGTATATTTCACCTCTCTGTAAAAGCATTTTCCAGAAATAAGAAGGAACTTTCAAACTGGTTTTCCCCAAGAGTTGTAGGGGGTTTTTCCAGGGTCACCATGACCAAAAATCTCTGCGTTAAAATGTGTTGAATGGCTGTTTTAAGCTTGCTGATTTTTATTTCTGCATTTTCCAGCATTCTGAAAAATTTCCAGAATTTGTGTTTTTAGCAAATATTTATTTTCCAGCTTGTTGAATGTAAGGTTATGGGAAAGGGCATTTAACTAATTGGAGAAATAAGGTGAAACTGAAAACCGGGGTGGGAAAGAAGAAATTTCTACATGGTATCAGAGCTTGAGTGCTGAAAGTGCAGTTTGGGACAGCAAGGAGAAAAATACAGCCTGCTGATTTTTCACTCAGAAAATTCCAGCAAGCTGATTTTTCACAAACAGAATTTTTATCTTTACTACAGCAGTGCTATTTTTCAGTTTTATGACAGCAGGATGTCATTGGGATTGAGGGTGGAGGATAGGTTGGATGGGCATACCAATTACAGCGTTTGGAAGGAGAGAATGCAGAGTATCTTTGAGGAGGCAGAAGTCTGGGATATCATGGTTCATACCCAACAGCAGCCTGTTAATGTGCCTACTGATGCTGTTCAGCTGGCAACATATAATAGAAAGAACAACAAGGGTAAGAGACTGATCCTAGACGGAATCAAAGACCATTGCATTCCTCATGTGAGAGGAAAGAGAAATGCTCATGAGATGTGGACAGCATTGTCCAATCTCTACCAAAGTACCAATGAGAACCGGAAAATGGTCCTGAAGGAGAAGCTGAAAACCATTAAGATGGGTAAGACTGATAGTGCAGCTGGATATTTCACAAAGATTACTAATATGAGAGATGAGTTGGCAGCAATTGGAGAGGTCATTCCACCCACTGAGTTGGTGCGGATAGCAGTGAATGGCCTCCTCAGTTCATGGATGAACTTTGCTGATGGGGTTTGTGCACGTGAGACCCTTCCCACATGGGAGAGGTTTTGGGATGATTGCATTCAGACAGAGATCAGGAAAGGTCAGTTTGGGGCAGCCAAGCCAGTTGAGCAGGATGAGGATGTAGCACTGTTGGCAGGAGGCAAGAAAGGCAAAGGGAAGAAGCAGGCTTCCACAAGCAATGGTGGGGGCAAAGGTAAAGGTGAAGGTAAACAGGGTAACACACAGAAGGACTATTCCAAGGTGAAGTGTTGGAATTGTCAGAAGATGAGACACTATGCAGTTATGTGTCCGGAGAAGAAGAAGAAGGGGAAGAACCAGAGCATGGCAGCATCAGCAGAGGTTGAGGACTTTGCAGATTGCTTTGACCGGGAGTTTGGGTTCATTGCGTGTGAGTCCTCTAGTGCAGGATTACCTGTCACAGAGGTTCAGAGGGAGCATGCATTTCCCTCGACTAGCGGAGCATCTTCGGGTATCTGGTATGTGGACAGTGGGGCTTCACGTCATATGACAGGAGTCCGTGAGTACTTCTCAGAGCTTTCAGAGAGTGGCACTGATATAGAGGTAGTACTCTGTGATGACAGAGTTGTTAGAGCAGTCGGTGTGGGAACACTGACATTTCAGAGGGAGTCTAAACCTCCCTTGAAGGTGTCAGATGTTCTTTATGTGCCAGGGATGAGGAAGAACCTCATATCCGTCTCATCTTTGGAGGACAGAGGATATGAGATACTGTTCAGGGGTGGACAGGTGCTGATGTATCCCAGGGGCACTCCAGCTGATTCAGCTAGAGTGATAGGTGTACGCCATGCAAAGGTGTACAAGTTTGCATTTCAGCCCCTTTTGGCATTGAGCAGTAGCACTGACAGCAGAGCTAGCAGTTCTGAGCTGTGTGAGATTTGGCACCGCAAGATGGGGCATATGTATCATGGAGCCTTGAGGACCTTGCGGGAGATCACTACAGGTGTGCCAGATTTCAGTACTGATCACTTTGATACTTGCAGAGGATGTGCGATGGGCAAGTTTGCCAAATCCCCTTTTCCCAGCAGTGACAGCAGAGCGAATGGGATACTTGATTTGATTCATTCCAATGTGAGCGGTCGGATGTCTCATGTTTCCTTGAGTGGATATGATTACTATGTGTTATTCATTGATGATCACTCCAGGAGGACCTGGATTTATTTCTTGAAGACCAAGAGTGAGGTCTTCAAGCGGTTTCAGGAGTTCAGAGCTCTTGTGGAGACACAGACAGGTCGGAAGATCAAGTCCCCGAGGTCGGACAATGGGGGAGAGTACACCCTTGGAGAGTTTGTTGACTATTGTGCGGAGGCAGGCATTAGGAGGGAGCTCACTGTTCCTTACAACCCCCAGCAGAACGGGGTTGCGGAGAGGAAGAACAGATCCATCGGAGGGGCTGCCAAAGCCATGTTACATGATCAGGGGTTGCCATTGTTTTGTGGGCAGAGGCCTACAACACTACTGTGTATTTGCAGAACATGAGTCCGCATCGTGCCTTGGGGCATGTGACTCTGGAGGAGGCTTTTTCTAGGAAGAAGCCTGATATTGGTCATCTTCGTATCTTTGGGTTTATCACAGACTCCTACATACCCAAGGAGAAGAGGACCAAACTAGAAGCCACCGCAGAGAAGGGTATCTTTGTGGGCTACAGTGAGACCTCAAAGGCCTTTCGGATTTACATTCTTGCACAGAGGAAAGTTGTTGTCAGGCGAGATGTGAAGTTCGAGGAGGATAGGGCCTTTAGGAGGTCACGGGAGTTAGAGTATCTAGATCAGCCAGACCCTCGGCACAGGGATCCAATGGGCAGGGATCAGGAGGATCTGGAGGTACATCTATGACGATGTCAGGTCCGTCAATGAACAGTGGCTCACAGAGTCAGAGGGGTGGTGCTTCGGGCAGCATGCAGAGCAGTCCACAGAGCAGTTCACTAGGGAGTCCACTGATGGACAATTCACACGGTACCTCAGCTTCTACAGGTTCAGGTGCAGCCAGGAGGACAGCAGACAGACAGTCAGGAGTTCAGGCTCCTAATGATGATGAGGAGGAGGAGTTTCATTCTCCAATGGGAGAAGTATGCTCAGGGAAGAGGAATCCCAAGTGGCTTCAGGACACCTTGAGAGAGGCCACATTTGTTGCTGGGCCTAAGAGGCTGGTCAGAGAGCGCAGACCACCTGAGAGGTTTTGTAGCTATATGGCAATGGTTACCAGCATCCTTGACTCTGAGCCTTCTAGCTATGAGGCAGCTAGCCAGCAGGTCTGGAGAGAGGCCATGCAGGAGGAGTATTCTTCTATCATGAAGAATGATGTTTGGGAGGTGGTGCCGAGGCCTGAGGGCAAATCCGTGGTTACTTCCAGATGGCTTTACAAGGTAAAGCATGCCGCAGATGGCAGCATTGAGAAATTCAAAGCGAGGTTTGTGGCTAGAGGGTTCTCCCAGGTAGAGGGAGTTGATTATGAGGAGACCTTCGCTCCCGTGGCTCGATATACTTCGATCCACTCCATTATATCGATAGCAGCAGAGATGGGTTGGAATATCCACCAGATGGATGTGAAGACCGTATTTCTCAATGGCTTCATACAGGAGGAGGTGTACATTGAGCAGCCACAGGGCTTTGAGGTGCATGGGAAGGAGTCCCATGTGTGCAGATTGAAGAAGGCCCTTTATGGCTTGAAGCAAGCTCCCAGAGCTTGGTACTCCAGGATAGATACATACTTGCAGGGGATGGGTTTCACAAAGAGTGAGGCAGATCCAAACCTTTACTATATTGTGATAGGTGAGGAGCCTCTCATTCTGGTGCTGTATGTGGATGACTTGGTCATTACGGGTGCAGAGAGACTCATAGAGCACTGCAAGAGAGATCTTGCGGCGGAGTTTGAGATGAAGGACATCGGCTTAATGCATTACTTTTTGGGTTTGGAGGTGTGGCAGGAGGAGGGGCATTTCTTCCTGGGACAGGGGAAGTATATTGTGGACATCCTTGGCAGATTCCACATGAAGGATTGTAGACCCATGTCGACACCGATGATCACCAACTGGAAGAAGCTTCATGCTTCGGATTCCGAGTTGGTGGATCCCACATTGTACAGACAGCTGATTGGTTCCTTGATGTATTTGGTCAACACTAGCCCAGATATCTGTTTTGCAGTCAACACGATGAGTCAGTTTATGTGTGAGCCTAGGAAGGTTCACTGGGTGGCTGCAAAACACATTTTGCGGTACTTGCAGGGGACAGTGGATTATGGTCTGGACTACAGGCAGGGAGATGGAGTGAGATTGGCAGGTTACACTGATTCTGATTGGGCAGGTTGTGCTTCTGATAGGAAGAGCACTTCAGGGTGCTGTTTTGGGTTGGGTTCGGCAGTGGTGTCATGGTTCAGCTGAAAGTAGCAGTCAGTAGCATTGAGTTCAGCGGAAGCAGAGTATATGGCAGCCAGACTAGCTAGTTGTGAGGCCATCTGGCTTCGCAAGATGTTGTTTGGCTTATTTGGTCAGCCGTTGAGACCTTCAGTGATTTACTGTGATAATCAGAGTTGCATTAAACTCACGGAGAATCCAATATTTCATGACAGGTCAAAGCATATCAAGATCAAATATCATTTCATCAGAGACTATGTTCAGAAAGGAGCTGTGAAGCTTGAGTATATTCCCACTGATGAGCAGGTTGCAAATATTCTTACCAAAGCCTTACCACGGGGCAAGCATGTCTACTTCAGAGACAAGATGGGTATGGTGAGGAACACGTTCCTCGGTAAGAGGGAGTGTTGAAATTTGGTTACCGGAGGACAGGTGGTTCCCTAAGGCTTTGATCTTTGGCCTAGGGAAAAGTGTCCAAAAGAATTTAATTTTTCTCCTAAAGTGACTTTATAAAGTTATAAAGTCAAATCTAATTAAAAGTGACTTTAAGTGATAAAGTTACTAAAGTCTAATTTTAAAGTGGCTTTAATAAAGTCAATGTAAAATTAGAAAGGAAAAGTGACTTTGGAAATAAATGACTAAGTGGGTCTTTATTAAAGTGGGGTGAATTAAAAAATAGAAAATGAAATTTAAATGAGCATTTAATCTTAGCCCTAGATCTCAATCTATTTCAGCCATTGGATTTAGGGATTCCCCAAAAGTCACTTAGGGTTAGGTTAAAGGAGGGAAAGGAGAAAAAGATCATTCATTCTTTCATGAGCAGATTGAGAGAGGAGGAGAAGGAGAGCTGGAGACTTTTTCTGAAGAGAGCTTGAGAAGGTGAAGGAGAGGCAAACCCAGCAAATCCGTACAGCAGCAAGGAGGGCACGATTTTCGAGGCAGTAAGAGGTTGCACGAATATCGAGGCAACAAGGCCGTACAGCAGCACAAAAACTGAGACAGCAGTCCGTACAGCAATTTTGTGGCACGTTTTTCGAGGAGAAAGGCAGCACGATTTTTGAGAAAAAGTACAGCAACAAAGGGCTCGATTTCCAAGGTTGCTGGGCACACTTTTCGAGGCAGCCAGCACAGTTTTCGAGAAAGGCAGTTTGCTGTAATAAATTTCTGTTTTGATTATTTTGATGTTCTGGCACGTTTTCCAAGGCGGAGGCAAGCACGGAAAACCAGATAAGTCTGTAATTAATTTGCTGGAATTTTTCCTGTATATTTCACCTCTCTGTAAAAGCATTTTCCAGAAATAAGGAGCTTTCAAACTGGTTTTCCCTAAGAGTTGTAGAGGGTTTTTCCAGGGTCACCTTGACCAAAAATCTCTGTGTTAAAATGTGTTGAATCGCTGTTTTAAGCTTGCTGATTTTTATTTCTGCGTTTTCCAGCATTCTGAAAAATTTCCAAAATTTGTGTTTTCAGCAAATATTTATTTTCTAGCTTGTTGAATGTAAGGTTATGGGAAAGGGCATTTAACTAATTGGAGAAATAAGGTGAAACTGAAAACCGGGGTGGGAAACAAGAAATTTCTACATTTGGAAATATGTTATTGTTGTAGGGAAGATCCAAGGAGGGGGATCATTGACATGGGTTTGCAATGAATGTCAAAAGGAGTTTAAAGAATCATACACCCTAGTTAAAGCACATTTACTTGGGTTAAGAGGCAATGGGAATTGAATATGCATTATTAAAGAGAATGAGACAGAGGCAAAAGGTTTAAGCGAGGAAAAACTTGTAAAATATTGGAAAGAACAAGATGAGGTGGGTGTTAAAGCAAGAGAGGCAAATTTCGTCTTTCAATTCAAACAAGCAACAAGGTTGGGATCATCTTCATCAAAGCCTCCACTAGGATCACTTCCCTCTTATGGAATTGGCAACCCTAGTTCAAAGCAGTCTAATTTGGGGCCCCACTTGAAAAGAGTTTTAATAATGATGCTCAAGAGATGATGCAGCTATAGGTCAATGCATTTATGCAAATGACGATCCAAGCAGTGAATGAAGCCCCAAAAGGGTACAAGCACACTAGATATGACAAAATCTGCAATACAATGTTGAGTCCTGAGAAGTTAGACTTGGAGGCTAAACTAAGTCCCATTCGTAATTCATGGCGCATTTCAGGGGTGTCCAATTCTGATGGATAGAAAGATCAAAGCAATAGGCCTTTGATCAATGTGATTGCTCAAAGCCCAAAAGGGGCAATGTTTTTGAAGGCAATATATTGTGAGGGGCAGTTGAAAGATTCCCAATTCATTGTTGACATCTTGATTGAACCAATTGAATAGGTGGGGCTAGAAAATGTTGTCTGTGAAAGTTTCAAAATAGAAACCCTACCACAGTGTCTCGATCTTATTCACCTACTTGTTTGATTAATTAACAAGTTATTAATCTGAAGTATTCAAAAAAACATTAAAGCACATACAAACTGCAGCCTACATATCTACAGATCATTTACTAAACAGCACGCACATGTGACAAAATTACACAGATTTTTTGGACAAATGTCTCCGGAAATACCCAATGCGGGAAAATCGGTGCAGCAGCTCTAGAGGGTTTTATTATTATGCAAAATCTTAATACAGTTATATGGGCATCAGAAACAGTCTGCTCTACAGAGAAAATACACGGCAGTTGTACCTTTCACTCGGAAACAAAAAATATGGTTGATTCAACCCTCTCCAGGGAATTACGAATTCGAGCCCTTTCTAGCCCACTGGAACCCTCAGCGCTGCCTCTGTAGCCTCTGCGTCAACCCCTACTGGCCAACGTACCCATTGCGTCACCCTGACTGGTGTTGCGCTGCCTCTACGTTGCCCTGGCTGGACCTGCATCACCCTGGTTGGGTCTCTGTTGCCCCTGCACTGCCCTGGCTAGGCCTACATCACCCTAGCTAGACTTATGTAGTTTTCTGCATGGTCCTGGCTAGACTGCGTCCCTCTGGCTGGCCTCTGCACTCCCTAGTACAAGCTGCCTCTTTGCTACTGTATTCTCGGCCTCGGATCAGATCATCCCTTGTTGATCTCTACCCCTTACTGCACTACAAACTCACTTCGAATTTCTCAACAAACCCCACCCCAGAAATTCGACTTAGCTTCAGTGCTAAGCAATGTGTGTGTATTCTCCAACTGACCCCAAGCCCTTCTCTTATACTTTTCTCGTTGGCAAACCAACAGTCGTGATCTAATCTCTAATCAACGGTTGAGATTAAAAGAAAGCTTGATCCACATCACTTAGAACATTTCATCACATGTCTAATTTAATTAACTTTAATTTTTCAATTTCCCTATGTTAGACTTAGGGTCCCCATTAAAAATTTTAATTATTTGAATAACTATTACATAGGATGAAATTTCTCCAAACACTTTCTGGGTCTTGGAGATCTCATGTGTTCCATCCCCTCCACAAAGTTTTGGAGCTAGAGCACACCCGATGCTAACCCAAAATCTAACCACTCCCTCTTAGCGAGGAGTGTGCTCTAGCAATACTTCCACACTAAAGCATCACCTGATCTCAGGATCGGTCTCTGCATTGTTGATGCTTGGCCTATTGCCCTCCATCCATTACACTGCTGCTTTCTGTAATGTAGCCCAGGACACTGCCACATTTGTACTACAGCTCCCTCTCAAATTGCTGCATCATGCTGCATATAGCACTGCCACTGCTAACCGCTGCACTGCAACTCAGTTGCTGAGAAGTTAGCAACTGAAGGACCATCACCCAAACACTAACATACAAGTCAGTTAGGCTGCATCTTATCACTGAAGCTCCCCTTGTTGCTACGTTGCGTTGTCACTCTGAAGCACTACGTTGTTTGTTGCAATGCACTGCGTAAGAACTACCTCTGCACTATTGAAATCCCATCAGCCTCTACGTTGCTGCTGCCTCTCCTCTGCGCTGCTCCAGACTTCAACGTCCCAACTCTGCCTCTACGTCACTGTGATCTTCTACACCCACTGCTCCAGTCATCTCACTACTGTCTTAAGGCTCCTATAGCACGTATGTGATCCAAGAGTTTGGGCACCTCAAGGATCCTGCCGTCATCTATAGTTGCTCTACAGATCTATGTCGCCCCACTTCCTCAGTTCATGAGCACACATGGCTACGTCATCATCACTACCATCATCCCCTTTCGTTGTTATTGCCTTCAAATCAGAAGATTCCTTGTCCTTCCTCTTAGGACAAGAGTTGGCGAAGTGTCCAATTTCGCCACATTTAAAGCCCTGAACCTTTGATAGGCCCTTCTTCTTCTTCCCCTGTTGCCTCTGTCCCTTAGATGCAAAGGTTGCATCCTCCTCCTCCTCTTTCTTTACTTTGACTCCACCGTTGTTGCTTTGCCTCTTGGTAATTCTCCTGATTTCCTCCTGATGGAGAATTGCCCACATGTCCGCCGAGGATGGTTACGCTGCTCTGCCCAAGATGCTTTGGACAAACGTTTCCCATTCATCGATGACTGCATTTAGGGAAGTCCTCACCAAGAGCCGTTCATCCGGAGTTATCCCTATGGCAATCAACTGGTCCCAGATAGTCTGAAGTCTAAAGAGGAAGGGATCGATTTCCTCACCCTTCTGCATTTCGAACAACCGCATCTGATTGTCCAGAAGCATTTTCCTCTAGACGAAGCTTCCTTGATACATCGTGCTCAGTGTTGTCCACATCTCACTTGCCGTGTTCTTCCCGAAAATATGAGGGACCACGTGATCCTTCACTCCATCCATGATCAGGCACTTAGTCTGCGCCTGACTCTCGTTATACTTCTTCAGGGGACCTGCATCGCTAGGCATAGCTAGGACGTCTTTTGTATAGTCCTTGATGTCGTACTCATCCAGGACTGTCAGGATTCTGGCCCTCCAGATAACAAAGTTGGACACGCCGTTCAACCTATCCTGATCTCTCAACCCATGAGAAACCGTCTCTGCTCAATCTATCGAATCACAAACTCTTCCCCCTTTCATTCCTGCTACACTTAGCAAGGCACTGGATCTAGGCTTCTTGGAGAAAGAAACCTCTAGAGAATGTGCTCTTTCTGACGAATGATTTCCCTCCCATAAATCCTTCACCAATTCTGACGAATCAGTCCTTTATGATCACACCCTTGATCACACTTAGATTCCTTGGCTAGAGAATCTGCTGAGTGACTATTCCCCTCTCGCTTTTGTTACCTTTGCTAGGCACCGTTTTGTACCAACAGAACATGTGCCACACCAGCAACTACTGAAGATTTGAAACAACACTTGCGGTCTCGGCAATCTGCACAACAACTTCTTGACTTGGACAGTGTCAGCTTCCTGGTGTTGTGTCTGCCTCTGCATGAGTAAACTGGCTCAGTGCAGCCTGTTGATTTCTATAGCATCTTAAAGTGTTCTAAGTCTCATTTTTGGTAGAGAGGCTTAGACATGAGTTATCCAGAGAACCCAGAAATCGTTTGTGGAAACTCCACTTGGATATGACTTTCTTAAAATAATTAATTATTTTAAAGCAGACCCTAAGTATAAACTTAGGGATATTAAATAATTAAAGGGTATTAATAGAGCAAAGTGTGAATCTTCTAAAAGACGAACGTCAAGTAATATTTTATTCTGAGCCATTGATTAATGATATAATCTTGACTGTTGATTGCATACAAAGTCTTTTCCTTCAGCAAGATCAAATCCTTCTGGTTGCTCCATGTAAACTTCTTCCCTGAGATCTCCATTCAGGAATGCTGATTTTACATCCATTTGATAAACCTTGAATCCTTTTGAGCAAGTAAATGCTAAAAACATTGTTATGGCTTCCATTCGAGCTACTGGTGCAAAGGTTTCTTTGAAGTCAATTCCTTCGATTTGCGAGTATCCTTTGCAGATAGGTCTGGCTTTATTTCTGATGATTTGTCCATCTTCATTCATCTTATTTTTGAATACCCATTTTGTTCCAATTATATTTTTATCTTTTGGGCGAGGTACCAGTTCCCAAGTCTCATTTTTTTCGATTTGAGACATTTCTTCTTCCATGGCCTTTATCCAATAAGGATCTTTGCTTGCTTGAGAAAAAATTTCAGGTTCTATTAAAGATAATAGAGCCACATCATCTTTTCTTGGGGTGCTTATCATCCTTCTTCGAGTTTGAATTCCTTCATCTATATTTCCAATGACATGTTCTTCCGGATGATATCTTTGAACAAACTTGATCTTGGAGGGAGTTTGTGAAGATTCACTTTGAGGTTCTTCATTCTCCTCTTCTTTTTCAAGTTCTTCTTCTTCACTTTGTTCAAAGAAAGGCTCAACTTCATGATCTTCAATTCTCTTTTCTGGAAGGCCTTCATCAATCTTCACATCAATGCTTTCCACTATTCCTCGTAGACGATTGTTGTAAGATTTGTAAGCTTTGCTCCTAGTGGAGTATCCAAGAAATATTCCATTGTCAACTCTAGAATCAAATTTTCCTGGTGAGTCATCATTTATTTTTATGAAGCATTTACTTCCAAAAACCCTAAAATATTTTACTGAAGAAGGTCTTCCTTTCCATAATTCATAAGGAGCCTTTTCATTATTTGGTCTTAGTTGAGTTCGATTTAAGTTATAAATTGTGGTCCCAATTGCTTCTCTCCAAAATTTTGGTTGCAAATCAGCTGCTAGTAGCATTGTCCTTGCCATTTCTTGAATGGTTCGATTCCTTCTTTCAACTACTCCTTTTTGCTGGGGTGTCCTAGCAGTAGAGAGTTCTCTTTCGATTCCATGCTCTTTACAGAATTCATCAAATTCTTTTCAAGTGAATTCTCCTCCTCTATCCGTTCTAAGACATTTAATTTTAGAATCCTTTTCATTCTCAATGACAGCCTTAAGATTCTTAAAACATTCAAATGCTTCGGATTTATATTTTATGAAATATATCCACATCATTCTAGTATAGTCATCAACAAATAGAGCAAAGTACCTTTCACCTTGAAGAGCTGGAGTTCTAGTTGGCCCACACAAATCTGCATGAATGATTACCAAATATTTTGATGTTGAGAACTCCTTAGTTTTGTGGCTAGTTCTGGTTTGCTTTCCATGTTGGCATGAGCCACATACAACTTGATTATGTTTGCACATTTTTGGAATGTCCCTTACTGCATTAATTTTGTTGATGCTAAATAGGTTATCAAAACCTGTATGCCCTAATCTCTTGTGCCATAACCAACTTTCATCTGTTTGACTTAACTAACATTTATTTTCTTGGATTCTACTGAGAATGTAAACATTATCGGGTGTACTTACCACTTTCGCCACAAGTTCTCCCAAGGACAAGTCTCTTATTTCACAATTTTTTGTACTAAAGACAACATTATCTCCTTGGTCACAAATTTGGCTAACACTTAAGAGATTGTGTTTGAGCCCTTCTACCAGCAAGGTATTTTGAGCCTTTCCTAGTCCATTGACAAGGGTAGCAGTTCCTTTTCCAGTGATTTTAGCGGATCCACTTCCAAAGGGTACATTTCCATTTTTCTTGTTCAATGAGATAAAAAAATTTTGGTCACCTGTCATATGTCTTGAGCATCCACTATCCACAAACCAATGATTTTCTTCACTATGAGCACCACATAGAGCTAAGCCACATTTATCAGTTTTGAGATTTACGTTTTTAGCTTTCTCCCTTCTGGGAGGGCAATTTTGTTCGTTATGATCATAATTATCACATAATGAGCAAGACGGATCAAACTTAGCCAAAGGATCAAAGGAATTGAAAGTTTTAATTTGTCCTTGCTCTTTAGGGCCACACAGTTGGTTTGTTTGATCATTCAATCTTGGTGCTTCATTCTTATGAGCCTCGCAATGCTTAGCTTGATGCCCAAAGTTTTTACAATTGTAACAATGCCCAAGAAAAATAGTTTGATACCTGTTGTAGTATCCATAGCTTGAACCAACATTCTTCCTTGGAGTTGCTCTTTCTTCAATTCTTGGTTTTGAGATGGGACTTTTTTCCTGACAAGATGACTTTTCTTCTTTTGGATGGCAAGAGAGTACATAAGCATAACTTCTGGCATTATTCTTTGTACTTGATGATTCTCCTTTGAAACCAATTCCAAACTTGTCATGTTGAGGTCTTTGACTATTAAGAATGTTGTCAAGAGCTAGAGAGCTTTGCCAACTCCTTTTGACTTGTTCTAATTCCTTTCTTAGAGATACTATTTCAGCTTCACGTTTTTCATAGATATCATCCTTCTCTTTTAACTTAATGTTCAAGAAGTCTTCCCTTCTTTTTGCTTCCTCTCTTTCTATTTTGAAAGAAATTATCTTCTTTTGTAGATTCTCATTTTCTTCAATGGCACTCATTAGCAAACTATTTATGTTTCTTTCATCTTCTAGTTCTAACTCATCATCATTTGTAAATGCCATGAATAGCGTTTCTTTGCTTCCAACATAATTACTTTCCTCCTCTGATTCATCAATGCTTTCTTTGTAATGACGCACATTTCTAGTTGATTTCCTTTTTATGACTACAAATTCATCTTCATCAGACTCATCTTGTTTGGAGAATAAGTTCTTCTTATTAAACCCTTTCTTTTTGTACATCATTCTTTTAGAGTCCTTTTCATCATCACTATCATGTTTATGAGGACATTTTGCAGCATAATGACCTATTCTTCCACAATTGAAACAAATAAGACGGTACTTACCTTTTAGCTTAGATCCCCTTTTTTGTCTTCATACAAATTGAGCTATTCGTTTTCAGTATCAGATTCATAGTTGCTGCAATTCCATCCTTTTCCTTCTTTTGTAGATCTTGAGGCTTTGAAAGCTACTTCTTTGAAATTTGGGATCCCTTTCCTCATCTCATAGGCAATAAGAATTCCATGAAGTTCATCCATCTTGAGAGTATCTAGGTCCTTCATTTCTTCTATGGCACTTACTTTGGAGTCAAATCTGTCAGGAAGCGATCTCAGGATTATTTGAACAATGGTGCTTTCTTCAATATTTTCCCCTAGTCCTTTAAGAGAGTGAACCACTTCAGCTACTCTGAGGAAGTATGATGCAATATCTTCTTCATCATCCATTTTTAGACTTTTGAATTGTCTTCTATAGGTTTGAAGATTTGCCTTCTTAACTTTGGAGTTCCCATCCTATAAAGAAACCAATTTATCCCATATTTCTTTGGCTTAGTCACAGTTCATGACTTTCGTAAATTCAGAATCGGTGATTCCACTAGTGATGGAATTTAAAGCTCTGGCATTAGCAATGTAGGCTTTTCTCTCATCATGATCAATTGGAAGACCAGTGAGAGCTTTGTACCCATCCAAAATAGAGTGCCATACTTCAGGGCCAAGAGACATTAGATAGTAGGACATCCTCTTTTTCCAAAAACTAAAATTTTTTCCATCAAAGATAGGCAGTTTTCCTGTTACTTCCATGTTCTTCATTGTGCCTAAGAATCCTTCTTCCAGCTGTTAGGCTGATAATGAAGAAGTTGGCTCTGATACCAATTGTTGGAAATACTGAGAGGGGGGTGAATCAGTATTTATTTTCAATTGTTAATTATTGCCAGTTATATTCTTCACAATTAAAGACAGAGAGGTGTATAATGATAATATTAAGGATTAATAAGAATTTCAATCACATTTCTAATAATAGTATACAATAGATGAGTGAGGGCACCAACCCTTTTAATGAAACAGGCACCAACCTATTGCCAAGCACCAACTTGGACTTTGATGAGGCTCCGACCTCTAGGGCTTTGACCCTATCTTCTCAAGGCACCAACCTTGTGTTTAGGAGCTCCTACTCCAAGGACACCAATCCTTCTTTGCTTGGTTTAATAGAGAATGTGAATAGTGCTTACTTGAATGTTCTTGACATATTCATTACTGTATTATTTCTTCCAAAATTCTTCACTGACTTCATAGTCCACTTGTCTTCATCACTGTATTATTTCTTCCAAAAAAATTCTTCACTGACTTCACTGTCCCCTTGTCTTCATCACTATTCAAGTCTTCAAATAGTTCATACCTCTAATATCAAGTATGTGATCACTGTTTCGAGTCCCTCAAGGTCACAGGTCTGAGGTACTAGTCCATCCACTGCACCAAGCTGTTGTGACTATCAAGGATGCCACAGGTATCTTCAAATCATTGCTACAATAATCTGCTCCCCAAACTGTTCTTAATGGTGACTGCTCTTAATTAGTTAAAATTATGCTACTATAGCTCTGGGCTCCACAAGTATGCCTTCAAGGTGCTGCTGTCCGAGCTTCTAAAAAGGAGTTGCCACAGGTCCGAGTATAACCCTCTACAACAGCCTCACTACAGGTCCGAAAGTCTGAAGCAATTCAGGAATCCACTGCCTTATTAACCTCAAACCAAATCAGATATATCTCTCCCTTCTTCAATGTTCATGAGTTGTGAACAGTGGTATTAATTCTGTGATTATCACCGAATTTCTGTGTTCAAAATGAAGATTGAAAACCTTGTATATATAGTCTTACTTCGATGCTAAATGAAAAGACATGTCTCCACACGCAAGCCGACAAGGGATGGCTAGGACAGGTCGGCTCCAAGACCAAAATAATTTCCTTAACTTGAAAAATTCATATCTCCCAAACCACTTGGAGTTTCGGGGCGTGTAAGGGCTCATTAGAAAGGGAAAATTATGCTCTAAAGGATGGTGAAGGTCTCACAAAGAAATTTTGCTTCTAAGATCATGAAACATATTTTTCTTTGTGATTGTCCTTAAATTTTATGCATAATAATATTGGGACAGCATGAGGAATGTTTGGGGCAGCATGGCTTCTACATTCTTTGGTTTCTTCATTGTTGTTAATGCCATGTAGCATCATGTATCAACAATGTCATCATATACTAATCTAGTGATATGTCATAGTGAAGCCTTCATCTCAATCAAAGTTATATTGACATCAATGACAATCTAAATTAACACAAGGATCCTACCTTACTTCCATTTAGCTCCTCTACATGTCCATGTCACCCCACCTCCGTGGTTCATGAGCACTCATGGCTACATCATCTCCTGACCCATCATCTGCCACTGCTGCTTTGGAAGAAGATGCTTCCTTGTCCTTCTTCTTTTCTGGACAATGGTTGGAAAAATGTCCCATTTCGCCACACTGGAAGCACTTGATCTTAGAAAGATCCTTCTTCTTTGGCTGCTTCTTCGATGCCAAGGCTGCATCTTCCTCCTCTTCCTTCTTAACCTTGCTCAACACATGGCTATGCTACTTCTTCGATGCCAAGGCTACATCTTCCTCCTCTTCCTTCTTAACCTTGCTCAACACACGGCTATGCTTCTTATTCGATGCCAAGGCTGCATCTTCCTCCTCTTCCTTCTTAACCTTGCTCAACACACAGCTATGCTGCTTCTTGGTGAACATTCGTAGTTCTTCTTTCCGCAAGATCGACCACAAGTTGTCCCAATCTGGGAGGTCCGCTCTGCCCTAGATACTTTGGATAAAGGTTTCCCACTCACCCGTGACTGCATTGAGGGCAGTCCTGACTATCACTACATCATCTACGGTTGCACCTGTTGCAGTCAGCTGATCCCTAATTGACTGCAATCTAAAGAGGAAATGTTCGATGTCTTCTCCCTTAGTCATCATGAATGACCACATTTGGGCCTCCAACAGCATCTTTCTTTGGACTGATTTTCCCTCATATAGGGAAGTCAAGGCCTTCCACATCTCATTAGTTGTCCTCTTCTCAGCTATGTGTGGCACAATATGGTCCATGATACTGTCCGTTATCAGCCGCTTGGCATGCCCAGCAACTTCTCTATGCTTTCGTAGGAGATCTGCATATGTCGGTGTGGCTAGGTTCTGCTCTGCATGATCTCTTAGACTATATGCGTCTAAGACAATTAGGATCCTAACTTTCCATACCAAAAAGTTTGAGAGGCCCTCTAGCCTATCCTGATCGCGCAGTCCATGAGGAGCCATCTGCTCAGAATGTGTTGGAGCTCCTCTTCTCTATGCTAGAGATCTTGGATCTAGGGTCCTTTTCAAACTGGGAACCATTTGCTCCCTCTGACACTTAATTTCCCTCCTTGGAAATCTACCAAATCAACTATGATTCAGCTTCTTCTTTGATCCTCTAACCAAACTATAAGTTCCTTTGGCAAGAAACTCTCTGAGAAGCTGATCTCTTCCCAAACTTTGTCACGTGTGCTAAGGTTAAAAATCTGAAAACTTGAGAAGTTTAACCCCACTAGCTCTTCTGAATTTCTGCAACTTTTCTGCAGACATTTTCTGGATCTGACAGATTCAGATCTGAATCACACTGGTAGGCTTTAGACCCAACCAGTGTTGTTTCTGAGTTTCCTCTGCGCAGTAATTGCGTGGCCTTGCTAGGACACAGGGCTGGACAGCGTCACCCTTCCCTTTGCGTGAATATCCTCCTGAAAAATGCATTGTCCCTTCAAATCTGTTTTTTTGTTGCCTTTCCAGCTACTTTCTGTAGCTAGATCCTCTAGATGCTTCAGCTGATGACCCTTCTAGATCTGCAATTGCATTGATACCATGTAGAAATTTTTGAATCTTAATTCTTATGTAGAAATTATTTATGTTAATCCAGTTAAGCTTCTCCTACTTATACAAGTTATCAACTGAATAAATTCAAGTTAACATCAAAGCAAAACACATAACATATCTCCACCAATTCAGATCTAGAATAAGCACATGCACACATAGACAAAGTCACAGTTATTTCTGGACAAACTATTCCCGGAAAAACCCAATGTGGGAAAATCAGTCTCTGGCTACTGGAGGGCTCTATTATTAAGAATATTTCTGAATAAACAACTTTGGGTTCTAGATCTGGAAAACCCTATAGAGAAAACTCTAGATCTGTAGCACCTGGCTGATCTAAGACCAACAATACTGATTGATCCACACCCTCAAATGGGATTTACAGAACTCAGCCAGATCTAGTCCTAGAAACCCAGATCTGCCCCTGAAAGACACTGTGTCAGCCTCTGAAGGTCTCCAAATGCTTAGCGCTGTCACTAGAAGCGAGCGCGTTACCCTAGACTGGGTGATGCAGTCACTACGCTGCCCCTAAGGGTCTCTGTGTAACCCCTGAAGGGTTTCCTGAAAATCACGTCGTCCTTGCTACTGCTGCTGCTGTCGTCTGCTGTTGTTGTTGCTACTGCTGCTGACGTCTGCTACCACTGCTGTTGTCGTCTGCCCTCTGCTGTCGTCTGCTGCTGCCTTCCTCTGCGTTGCCTTTCCTGATCTCTTCCTTGCTTCTTTTGTATTCTAAACCCTGGGATCAGATCATCACCTTCGTCTAAATTCCCCTCTCTGCAACTGAAACACTCGAGAATTCTTAGCAACCCCACCCTAGAATCTCAGCTTAGCTTCAGTGCTCTGCCTCTCTGTGTCTTACAAATGACCCCAAGCCTTTCCTTTATACTTTTCTCGTTGACAAATCATCGGCCAAGATTAAATCTTTAATCAATGGCTAAGATTAAAAGATAGCTTGATCCATGTGACTTAAAACAATTTCATCACATGTTTAATTAAATTCACTTTAATTATTTTACTTTCCTAAGTTTTAACTTAGGAAGTACATTAAAATAATTAATTAATTTAATATCTCCTAAACCAGATGAAATTTCCCAAATCCATTTCAGGGTCTTGTAGATTAGGCGAACTCTATTCCTTCCTCACAATTTGGGACCTAGAGCACAACTGATGCTACCCCAAATACACAAAATCTCAACACTCCCTATTAGCATCAAGGGTGTGTTCTAGCAATACATCACACTTATGCATTACATGATTTTGGGCACTGGTTCTGTGTTGTTGAAGCTTGGCCTCCTGCCACTCAACTCTACACTGCTGCTGCAATTTTGTACTACTACGCATGACTCTGCCACTGCCACTGCAACCACTATACTACAGCTCCCTCTCAATATGTTGCATCTGTGTTGCTCATAGCACTGCCACTGTCGATCTGCTGCACTGCAACTTCAGTTTAGAGAAACAACTGAATCTCCTACCCAATCTTTGACAGACAAGTCAGATGGACTGCATCCTTATCACTGAAGCTCCATAGGCTACAGAACTGCGCTGGCATCTAAAGAACGATGCACAGCTACAGCTCTGCTAGCGTAATCAAACTCCCTCTGCACTACTGAAGTGACATCAGCTCCTTGTGCGAAATCTATCACGTTGTTGTTGCGTTGCGCTGTCCATTTAAAGTTATCTGCGCTGCTGCAGCTCCGCACTACGTAAGCAGTATTGCACTGCATTGTTAAAGTCACATCAACCTCTACGCTGCTACTGCTTCTACGCTGTTGCTGCTATGCTCTGCGCTACTCCTCCCAGCCTCCAGATCTGCCTCTGCTTATGCCTCATCTATGATCTATGCACCCAATGCTCCACTTGTCCCGCTACTGTCTTAAGGCTGTCGTAGCTCGCTTGTGATCCAAGAGATGAGCTACTCAAGGATCCTGCCTTACTTCCATGTAGCTCCTCTACATGTCCATGTCACCCCACCTCCGTGGTTCATGAGCACTCATGGCTATATCATCTCCTGACCCATCGTCTGCCACCGCTGCTTTGGAAGAAGATGCTTTGACGGAGGGCTAGCCTGCAATACCCAGAATCTTTATCTACCATGCATATAAACATGAATCTCAGCTTTTCAACCAAATCAAAATCTTCAATGGCTGGCAAATTTGTTTCAACTCTCAATGCGGAAGCTCTCTTTTAATTTAACTTCAAACTATTGTTAAATCCCATTCCAAAAGAATTCATTCATGTTTTAAGAATTCCAATTATATATGCGCCTTTTAAGACTTCATCATCCAATTCAACATTCAACACTCTCATAAATCAGACCACACTTCAAATGGTATTAAAAACGCAATAATACTCCTTCGTCTTCATATCCATTTCAATATCTCATTCTCATATGGCTTTTATTTCTGGAATTTTAAAATCCCAATTCTGATAAAAAAAATGTGCGCCCTATGCTTTAAACTAAACCTGGCAAACTCATACTACGCACATCAATTTCTTGCATTCAATTTAGATTCGAGCTTACTTTTTTAATGCCAGTGAGAAACCAGCATGCCAAACGTTTTACAATATATATGAAACAGCTACTGAAACACTGCATCATCGCTCTGTCATATTATGCATTTCCAAATGGGTAAAATGATCTGATTTTTTCTACAAACAATTTCATTATCGACCCCCTCATTTCTGTACAAACTGCAAGTCTTTAACCAATTCAAATCTGGGCCTCTATGCTCCACTATACGCTCAATTTCTTTCCTATGAAATTTCATAAAATTCAGATTATAATTAAAACTGAATGCTAACACAATTTACCCACGCACTTACCATTCCACTTCTACGTTGCACGTGGACTTTGGCATTCAACGCATCCAATTCAGGATTCAGAGTTAACATTTCTGCATAGTCGCCTTTCACAACGCCTTCAGGAGTTGTCGTGAGCTTTCAACTCACAACGCATGTCTGCGTGTCAACCAGGACTCGACTCTTTAACCAATTTGAAACGCTGGTCGATATTTTCAATTTAAAACTCGGCTCTTTACCCAGAACTCGCTCTGCAACCAGATTTGCAACGCTGTGAAATGTGAATCGATTTCACTCCTCTTCAAACATTTATGAAACGAGCATTACGCCTTCAATGTATTTCCTGCTGTCCATATAAGCACAATTTGACATTACTGTCAGTTCTTTCTATATGGATTTAACCTCTGTGCCATCATATTACAGATTGTCACCTTGCCAAATTGAATGCCTCATTCAATTTAGACATTTACCCAGATTTTAAACCAATAATCATCGATTCTCTCTCCACAAGATTGTCGATCTCTTTACCCTGCGTTTTCTTATGAAGCTCCTGACTTCATATTCACTGGGCGCTTTCTCTTTTTAGTTGCAGTCAATCAAATTCAGATCGATATAAAACAACCATTCATTCAACAGAAATGGATTTACCAATATAATTTAACAATTATCATGCTGAGATTAATAACTTATATGCAGAGATGTATGCCGAACAATCAATCTTTATATATAATCTTCGATCTCACTCAGGTTCATTGAATTATCATAAATAATCCATATGCGCACTCTTATTCCAAATCACAATAACAGAATTTAAATACCCAATTTCTAATCCACCAGTAAAGCTCTAAAACACACTTATCATGTTAATAATGAAAATACTTACAAACTGTTCTTCCTGGCCAGATATTCAACAGTTGTGGCCCTTACAATTTGCCAAGAGGCTTACAGCCTTGGCTGTTCAAACCTACTCTCAATCACACTCTCACTCTCTCCAACTATTCAAGTCTACCTCTCTATTTGCCTTTGAGGCCTTCTAATTTATACAAATTAAAAATGCACTAAATTGAGTTCTATCCCTTTAAAATCTCAACAAATCCCTAAATCTCTCAACATCCCTAAAAGATAGATTTTTGTCCCTAAAACTTTGAAACTAATTCCAACTTAGGCTCCATCATTAATTCTAAATTATCTTGAAGCTAATTTCTCTCATGTTTCCAGTTGTTTGGAAACATTTACAAATTCTCACAAATAATTAATTAAAAATACAATTAATCACTCAAAACTAATATTAATATTTACATGAAATTTAATATTTCTTCAAAACATGAAACCCCCTAGCTTAAATAAAATACAAGGTGTTTTTCGGAGCTAATGCTCCTGCATCAGACTCCCCATGTAAGAAAATTCATGACCACCTGGTCATAAGTCTGGATAATTATTTCCTCCTGGATCCCAAATTTTATTTTGTAATCTTTCCTTGCTTGTCAATTGCTTTACTACTATTGTTATCTGCTGTTGTCCTCCAGGTTTCCATATTTTGTGTTGTAATGCTCCACTTGCGCTGCCTTCAAGATCTGCTACTGTCTTCCTCTTGTTGTCACTCCTTTTCTTTCTTGCTACTGTCTTTCTCTGAGACATTTTCATCATTAACCTCCTTATCAACTCAATTTCTCTGTCCAGTATACCCTCTGTCTGCTGATTGTTTCCATCTCTTGATTGCTGAACTCTCATTCTTGCTTGTTCTTCACTTGTTTTGATTGCTTCCTTTTCACCCTTACTGCTGTTTTGCACATTTTCTGCTGCTGCTACATTGTCTTTTAGAACAATTTCATGCCTCTGTTTTCTGCATCTGTCAACTTCTTCTTGATTATTATTTATGACAACTATTTTGTCATCCTTCTTCAGCAGTCTGTCCTTAATATCCTTCAGTAGATGTTCTTCCTCTCCTTCTTCCATTTGGCTATCCACCTGTGCCAAATATGTTCCAACGTCTGCAACAACATCTTCAATTATAAGACAATCATTATAATAAAAAATATAAGGCCTCTGTACCTCTTTTCCCTTTAGCAACAATTCAGTATGTTGCGTTGATTTCTCTTCTTCTGTCAGCATATCAGTATGCTGATCCAAACTCAAAGTACTCTTGAGACTATCAGCTAGTCTCCCCTTCTCATCATCTATTTCAATGATGTCTTCCAGCATTTGTCCATTGTAGTGAACTGATTCTTTCCCAGCCTCTTTATCATATTCTGCTTCAAAACTTTCATCTTCTGGAAGGTACTCTTTCACATCTTTGACAACTTTAAAAAACTGTCTATCTTCTTCCAAACCTGCAATCATACACAAATCATTAGTTTTAAAATCACAAGACCCTACGGTCTTATTTAATGCTTCAGTCATCAAGTCTTCCGGCTGCTTCGAATCATTCATATGATTCAACTCCTCTAGCTCTTCATCACTTTCAAAAAGTAATGGTCCACTTTCTGGTTCACATATCGAAACTTCAACATCTTCTTCAGCATCTTCCTTTTGTTGTAACTCAATTCTTTCGACCTTCTCTATCCTCTGTTTGGCATCAATAACCTGTTCAAGTTCCCTTAGTTCCTTTATCAACTGCATATTCACCTGATGATTCCTCTTCTCTTGTAGCCTCTGCCACTTCAGCTTCTTTCTCATGACATAACCATGCTTCTGGTCTACTTCATTTCTTTGCAACATCTCCATTAACACCTCAAGTTGAACTACTATCTCAGCCTTCTCCCTCTCATATTCCTCTTTGCTTAACTGTCTCTGTATGCCAATTGCCTTGGCATCCTTCTTCTTTTGTCCTCTGCTGTGGTTTATTTCAGAACCTCTGTTACGACTGTCACTAGTCATCATCCTTTCCATCTCTATGAGTTCCTCACTCACTTTACTATGAGTTGCACTAAAGCCTCTTCAGCAGCAAGTCATGTCCTGCCGCCACTTACCTCACCAAGCTCTCCTCACTCAATCTTTTGGAAAGCAATTGGTTCTCTATCTCTGGAACCTCCTTTGAGCACTTCTCTTTGCTCTTTCTGGCTTCAACTCATCTGTATCTTCAAAGAACGCAATTGTCATCCTTATCCAATCTCTATTGGAATTCCTCAAGGTTCTGCCACATCTATGTTTTCACTTAGAAACTTTCACCAGCTTCCTTTATCTGTTAGCAATTCTAACCACATTGCCTTTTGGGAGTTGCAATAATACTTCAATGCAAAGGCTACAATATTCTATTCTTCAAATCCAAATAAAACCATATCATCTTACTTCCAAGATCTCGTCTGATCTTGTCCTTCCATTCACCTGCACTTCAATTACCTTCAGAATTCCTGCAAATCTGTTTCAGCAAATTTTTATGCCTCCTCTGCACAATTTCTCGATATTCAACTACTGTCAATCAGATTTTAAAATCTGAATCTGGCAAACTTCAGCTGTCAGCAATAATTCCCTCTTTGCTGAGTTTCTTCCACTCAGAAATCATTAACAGCTTCTTTCATTACTATCCCTTGATCTCCTTTGCTGAGATACTTCATTGCTGCAACCATCAATCCTCAATCTATTTTTTGTCAGTGAAACTCAATTCAAAATTAAACAAACACAATACCTGCACGATTCTTCATTCATTCAGCTGTACTTTGGTTGCTTGACTGTCAGATTAGAATCTGATCTCTCGGTTCTGAATTCCTTCAAGAAACTTTCATACAGAGCTATTCCAGCTATGATACCAAAAATGATGCAGGGCTAGCCTGCAATACCCAGAATCTTTATCTACCATGCATATAAACATGAATCTCAGCTTTTCAACCAAATCAAAATCTTCAATGGCTGGCAAATTTGTTTCAACTCTCAATGCGGAAGCTCTCTTTTAATTTAACTTCAAACTATTGTTAAATCCCATTCCAAAAGAATTCATTCATGTTTTAAGACTTCCAATTATATATGCGCCTTTTAAGACTTCATCATCCAATTCAACATTCAACACTCTCATATATCAGACCACACTTCAAATGGTATTAAAAACGCAATAATACTCCTTCGTCTTCATATCCATTTCAATATCTCATTCTCATATGGCTTTTATTTCTGGAATTTTAAAATCCCAATTCTGATAAAAAAAATGTGCGCCCTATGCTTTAAACTAAACCTGGCAAACTCATACTACGCACATCAATTTCTTGCATTCAATTTAGATTCGAGCTTACTTTTTTAATGCCAGTGAGAAACCAGCATGCCAAACGTTTTACAATATATATGAAACAGCTACTGAAACACTGCATCATCGCTCTGTCATATTATGCATTTCCAAATGGGTAAAATGATCTGATTTTTTCTACAAACAATTTCATTATCGACCCCCTCATTTCTGTACAAACTGCATGTCTTTAACCAATTCAAATCTGGGCCTCTATGCTCCACTATACGCTCAATTTCTTTCCTATGCAATTTCATAAAATTCAGATTATAATTAAAACTGAATGCTAACACAATTTACCCACGCACTTACCATTCCACTTCTACGCTGCACGTGGACTTTGGCATTCAACGCATCCAATTCAGGATTCAGAGTTAACATTTCTGCATAGTCGCCTTTCACAACGCCTTCAGGAGTTGTCGTGATCTTTCAACTCACAACGCATGTCTGCGTGTCAACCAGGACTCGACTCTTTAACCAATTTGAAACGCTGGTCGATATTTTCAATTTAAAACTCGGCTCTTTACCCAGAACTCACTCTGCAACCAGATTTGCAACGCTGTGAAATGTGAATGGAATTCCTCAAGGTTCTGCCACATCTATGTTTTCACTTAGAAACTTTCACCAGCTTCCTTTATCTGTTAGCAATTCTAACCACATTGCCTTTTGGGAGTTGCAATAATACTTCAATGCAAAGACTACAATATTCTATTCTTCAAATCCAAATAAAACCATATCATCTTACTTCCAAGATCTCGTCTGATCTTGTCCTTCCATTCACCTGCACTTCAATTACCTTCAGAATTCCTGCAAATCTGTTTCAGCAAATTTTTATGCCTCCTCTGCACAATTTCTCGATATTCAACTACTGTCAATCAGATTTTAAAATCTGAATCTGGCAAACTTCAGCTGTCAGCAATAATTCCCTCTTTGCTGAGTTTCTTCCACTCAGAAATCATTAACAGCTTCTTTCATTACTATCCCTTGATCTCCTTTGCTGAGATACTTCATTGCTGCAACCATCAATCCTCAATCTATTTTTTGTCAGTGAAACTCAATTCAAAATTAAACAAACACAATACCTGCACGATTCTTCATTCATTCAGTTGTACTTTGGTTGCTTGACTGTCAGATTAGAATCTGATCTCTCGGTTCTGAATTCCTTCAAGAAACTTTCATACAGAGCTATTCCAGCTCTGATACCAAAAATGATGCAGGGCTAGCCTGCAATACCCAGAACAGGCTAGCTTGTTCGGGTACAGGAACAACTCTCTCCAAGATATTAGTGTCAACCAATTTGTTCTAGGAAGATTCACCCTGCTGCACATTTGTTCTATTAAGTGAATTTACAGGTTGTTTCTTATTACTGACCTGTTTCGTAGGGTCCTTTTGTAGTGCAGTCGCCATCGAAGGAGGAATGGAACCTTGTTGTTCACCTTCATTATCCTGCACTCTAGATCTCTTTCTAGACCTCAAATCATACTTTTTATGTAACTCAGCTTGCATGAAATATGTGAATTGCCTACACTATTCATCCATTTCATCTTGATCAAAAGAGACTTCAGCTTCAGCATATTCTCCCTCACAATCTTCCTCCTCATCCTCTTTTATTGCATACATAGCAAATACCTGATCTTCGGCCTCCCTTCAGTCATCTTTTGTTGGCTCTCCGGGTGCTGCTTCTATATACAATGGAGCTTGAACCTGGTCTTGATCTCTTCTTTCCCTCTACAAAATTTGTAGGGGATGTCTTCTGAATTGAGCGTTAAACCCCCCTCAGTTTTGTTGTAATTGTCTTTGGGAGTTTTTATTTTCCAATTCCATCTTAGCTAGCTTATTTGTCAGATTTTTTATCACCTTTGTCATATCTTCAATTCTTAGATCTTGTGATGATTCTTCTTTTGCCTTCCCCTTCTCTTGAACTGGTTGTTTCCCTTTCGCCTTTGCAGCTGCAGTCATATTAGCTTCAATCTCTAAAGCATCTGGTTGTATCTGCTCAAGAGTAGGGGCTCTTCTATCTCTCAATGTAAAGCTAAAATCAGCTTCAAAAGTCCCAACAAAAACCACCTTTGCTCCTACAGGGGGGGCTTCATCTCTATAGGTAAACTATTGTACAATTTGTTGAATCTTTTTACAAACTCAGAAATGTTTTCATTATGATTTCTTTTAATTGCATTAAACTCTGTCAATGAGTAACCATGATCTCTCTTCTCTCCCCATCTTTGTGTGAAATGAGTTTCTAACTCTTCCCAGTCATTTATGGAATCATTTTGTAAGCCTTTGAACCATTTCCTTGCCTCTCCACTTAGAGAGTGCACAAATAGTCTCATCACAACATCAAGATGTTCTACATTTAAATTCTCAGAAAAAGTGCAAAACAAGAGTAAATGTTGTTCTGCAGTTACTTCATCTTCTCCAGTGAAACGAGGAAGTAATTTGAGGTATTGTTGAGGCATGGCATTCAATGGTTGCGGAAGATTTAGTGGTGCATATCTATCCATTAAGAAAGCTGGTGTTGCCATATTAACAACTTGGTTAATTGCTCCTTGGGTGGTTGAGGTTGATGAACCTGCTGTGAAAGTGAATGAAGGTGGAGGCAAAATTGATATGGGGGTGGGTTGATGGACAATAGCAGAGGGACCAGCAACTATATTTGGTTGAGCTTGAGTGGAGGTAAAAGAAACAGACTCGAAAGAATGTTCTTCTAACTGAGGTTCTTGAAAATAAATGGGTGTGGAAGGAGTGTCTTGTTCCAAGAAAGGGAGTTCCTTGGAAATATCTTCAAACAAAGGGTTATGTGAACTCTTGCCAGGAACAGGCAATGCAGGATCAGATATTGAAGGAGTTTCGGGTTTCTAAACCTTTTTAGAAACCAATCTTTCTGGATCTGGCAAAGCAAGAACTATCTGTTGTGAGGTATCTAACCTCGTGTGAGGCCTTTTGAAAGCCAAAATTTTGAAAATTACAAACACAACCGAATATTTCCTCCTCACTGAACAACCAAACGAAATAATGTGAAAAACCCGGGGAAAATAAACTTTGTTTCTTTGTCCCTGACAACGGCGCCAAAAAATGTTGTATCTCAAGAAACAATCCCTTGGTTGTGGTAAGCAATCAGTGCTTAAGACATTTTGTAAATTATGTAACAATTATAATATCAAATGGACTCTGCTTAACACCTTTGGAATCTAATTATTTAATACACTCAATAATCTGATATAATGAATGCCTTCACAATGCCATAAACTGTTGATATTCGAATGAAATAAAAAGAAGAACTGTAAAGGAAACTTGAAGTGATATGTTGAGAAACAGAATCTTATCACTTTAAAGTTTCAGAGGAAATTCATGGAGAGAAAGGAAACTCGAAATAATATGCTGCAAACACAGGATTACTTTAAAGTTTCATCAGGATTTTGTGAAGAAAGAAGAGATGAGGTGAAGGAGCGCAAATTAGGGTTGTTTAACTCTTACTCACAGATGTAATTAAGAGATTGGCTGCCATATTACTTCACTTCATTCAAAGAGGAATAAACACACAGTGAAACCAGAAAGACATATCAACATCAACAACTGCAGGAAACTTGATCTTCTTTCATTTATTTCTCAAAAAATTCAGTACCAAATTAACAATCCTCCAGAGGTCCAAAAATCGAGACCTCTTTTCTTTATTTCTATCTACTTAAATACATCACCGTGGTTCGTAACTCCTGAACTTCTTGAAACTATTCGACTACCTAAACTGTTAAGATTACTTCTGCAATCATACTTGAGAAAACAAATTAAAACTGGAAATATTGTTCGTTTTGCTGAATCTGATGTTGCTGATGCATCCTCCCGAAGTGCCAAGATGTCCTTTCTAGTTATGATGCAGCAGCTGCACAGCTTTGTAACGACGCCTCAATGCCCGACTTTGCCTTGCCCCTGTGCTTCAAACGTTGTCAATCATATCACCTGCTACCCGACTCTTGCTCTTTTCCTTTGATCTGCGTCGGGTCACTTACCCGAGTTTTTTTGTCACGTTCTACCTATTTCTTCATAAAATGGCGCATAACCGTATAAGCCCGGACTTGAAATCCTTTAGATTTCATCATGGAACCACATCACGTTTGTGCCAACATCGCACTTCGCATTTCGTCATCTTTAACCTTTCCTTACCGTTTATCTTTTATAACTTGCGATGTGCGCTATGTGATCGGGTCCCACCTGGCATCGCACATCGCACTTTGGCGACCTTATCACTTACCTCCCACGGTGATCCTTTAAAACTTGTGATTCACGATTTGCGATCGGGACCCACCGCATCGCACATCGCACTTAGGTGATTATAACACTTACCCTTCACCCTTAACTTTTAAAACTTGCATTGTGAGGTATGTGGGCCAGGGCCATGTTGTCTGCCACGTCAGCTTGCCACGTCGCACTTCGCATTTCACTGACTTTAACCTTTTCCTTAACACTTATCTTTTAAAACCTACGATGTGCGCTATGCGATCGGGTCCCACCAGGCATCGCACGTCGCACTTCAGCGACTTTATCACTTACCTCCCGCGCCTATCCTTTAAAACTTGTGATTTGCGGTTTCCAATTTAATCTTCGTCGTCTATCTCTCCGCTCCAGTTCTGCGCTTTGATCCCGACCATCCGTTTTTCCCTTTGCACCTCCTCCAAAACTCTTAAGTGTTTAAGGGAAATATGCCCTTTCTCCGCCTTTGGGAAATTAGTTTGTTTGCTCCACAGTGTAACCCTCCTAAGCTTATCCGGTGTTCTGCCGCACTAGTCCCTCCTCAGCTTGCAAATGAGCTTGACTCGACCCCGTTCGGCGTGCAATGTTCTGAACGTGCCCATCATTCCAGCTCTTGAACTGTTCTGCACGTGAATGAGCTCGAATCGACCCACCTTCACATCTCATCACGTAATGTTAATGTACCAATATATAAATCAAAATTCTTCTATGGCACACAAATTTTTACATTTTCTATCATATATGCTTTTTGGGTGTTTTGAAAAATATTTCAAAGGTAAATGCAAATGAGCCACAACAGTCTCCATACAATACCCTACTTGGTGGCCTATCGATGCCATCTCCTCCTACCAACTCCTACCAGAGTAGGCTAATCATCATACAATCCCATGCATGCCCAACATGTCATGACAACTCATGAACATTGCCTATTCCCCTGTCAATCCATCCTATCACTAGTGTTGTCAAGAACTCTAAAGGGGATATGAAAAGGTGTGTGCCCCCAAACACTGAGTCCATCATGCGGCTACTACCATCACCTACCTACTCCACGATGTGATGGAAACCCACCTGGATCCCAACAACAGTCTGGCCCTCGATCCCCTCTGGTAATCCATAGCCTCTACTGATATGTGGCCATGGATGCATCTAACCTCCTAGCCAAGTCTAACGGATACCAACTCAATATCTCTCGCCATCCAACCTCGAGAGATGGATCGAATTCACGAACAACCATACACGGAACAAGTTTTCCATCATGTGAATGATGCACCCTACGCAACTCGTGTCGCCTCATCTCGCTAGTCTAGCCAATCCATGTAATCTGCTTAGGTAACGCAAGCTCTCTCTCACCAACACGAGGAGGCAACCATATAATGTTTCAATCCCCATCGATGTATGCCTAAAGGGGATTGTTGTCTGAAAGCACGACAGCTTTGCTGGCTATCGATGCACCTCACTGCTCCTCATCAATGGTTGAATCCAAGGATGGTTGCTCATCCTCCTCCACCATGGGTTCAACATGAGCCACAAATTTCCCCTCCCCAAATAGCTCATCATGCATAACATCCTCAACAATCAGCGATATGTAGCTACCATCTGGAAACTTTGTCACAGATCTGGATATCTTTGTGCCTATCAACTCCTCATCAAAGGTGGATATTTCTCCAAGCACCTCATCAATCTGATGTGCATTGCTATCACCTGAAAAACTCTAACACAACCCCAAACACCTCATCAATGGATACCTCGACAATGGATGGCCCTATGGGTGTGTGCTCTACTCGATGGTGGACATCTCTACCTCCTGGCACCTCGTCAATAGATGGCCCTATGGGTGTGTGCTCTACTCTCTCCCCCAGGGTGTCAATTGGAGCTATCAAAGCAATCTCCAACAAGGGTGACTCCTGTGTCACATTGGACACATTGACATGCTCCTCACACTCTTGTGTGCCCATAACCTCATGCTCAACCTCCTCCTCACGCTCCTGATATCTAAAGCCAGGTCTCCACCAGCAAAAACGCCCACTAGTCTCACCCTCTAATTATCTTTGTCCTGTTTGCTCCTTTTGAGGAGATCTAGTGCTCTGATTCTGTTGACTTTCCCCACATAGTGAAGATGGTTGCAACCCCAGAGCCAGTGCACCACTAGTGTCTCTATTGTAAGGATGAGGATGGATTTGGTCTGACACAATCCTCAACTGGGCCAATCTCTCATCGTTTCGACGGATTCCACCCCAGAATTCCTGCATACTAAATCTTACTTGAGGCATGGGTTTTCTATAGTTTAACCCACCACTATGCATACATGCCCAAATCTTCCATGATCTAGATGGCTACCCCACAACTGGCCAAATTCATGGCTCTGATACCACTGTAATATTCCTAACGGAAATATTAATTGAATAACAGAAACATGCACTATAACAACTAGGAAATTCAACACATACACAGAAAATCAAAACACAAGAGGAAATGCGTCTAAGCCATTTTATTTAATTCTGAGCAAAATAGAGTACAATTGAGTATGGAAAGAGGAACCTGGACTTGCTACAGCAAGCTAGGCAAAACCCATGTTGGAATTGTGGTACCCAAGTGTTGGAATGACTCCACCAAAAACCTTTGCGTTGACCCAGAAAATCACTATCATTGTTGTTGCAAGTACACTGAGATTTTGGCCATCAAATCTACTCCAAAAATTCTGCAAAATTAAAAGTAGGATCTCCACACCAACTCCAATAAGACCCAAAAATATCTTACAAACCCAATTGGTGGAAACAATCCCAGAGTGAACTACACCCTCCAATTATTTTTGTTATAGGCTGCAGAATGGAACACGATTTCTGGCAAAAGTACTGCCCAGAAGATTATACTAAATTAACTTCAGAATCCTCTCACCAAACCCACAAAAAACCAAAAAGGTTTTGGGCTAAATCCATCAACCCTCGGGGACCCCAACAACTTTGAATTACTCAATTTGGGCAAAAAACGCCCCACAGAATGGCACTGCTATAAGATGCCCAAAATATGATACTGAAAGCCTCCCAAAGTCTTGCAAAGATCCCCTCTGGAAAATGCTTAATTTCTCCAACCCAAATTTCCTTAGAAAGAAGCCACCTCTTGCTCGTGCACAGACTTGAGCTAGTGAGCTCTGCGCATTATCAAAGTGAGGGGAAACTCGTCCCAAACTCTGACCTCAATCGTTGCCCTGCAAAATGCTCCAAATCTCAGGTCACAACTATGAAGAATGTCTCAACAAAAACCTATAGTCTCCAACCAACTGCAACTGCGCCAAATGATGTGCCACGAAATCCTTTCGTGCCCAGGAAATACGCATAGCTGAGAAAACTCCCTCAATGAAACTCAAGGAAAGCCCTGAATTAGACTGCCAAATTACCTCACTAGGGAGACACTCGAAGTTCTCCGAAATGAGGGTGGAATTCCGATTGGAATTCATGGTGCTAAACAACACTTTTCTTCTTGTGCTAAACACCCCAAGAGAAGATGAAAGGTGAAATGTAATAGTCAAAAGATGATTAGCAAATGAGTCCATCTTCCTTTTATAATTTCTCCCCATGCTTCTAAACTCCTTTTTTAATTATTATTTTCTTGGTGGGGTCCATTTTCCACTAAGTGACTTTTGCCTCCATTTTAATAAAATAATAATTTGCTGCCAATCTCCAATAAAATAATACATGCCACCTTTCTCCAAAATAATATTTTCCCCTTTACTTAATATCACCAAAATTGGGCAAAAATCTCATACTCACAAAATTGGGGATATTACACACAAGATCGAAGAATGAATGGTCAAACTCAAAAACTCCCTATCACAATCATTACTATGCTTTGTGGATGCCACAAGGTCATGATGGGAAGGGAAAGGGAATTGAGGAGATGGAGCGACACAACAAACAAGTTGCTTGATGTAATGATCATGTTGGATAGGGGCAATGATTGTGTGCTCATAATCCTGAGGGTATGTTTGGGAAGAGGGGATACATCTAATGAGTGGTCCTTCCCCAACATCATACTCAGGAGGGGGGAAGGGTTCACCAATATTAGCGATGGTATGAGAAAGGAAAAGCAAGGGCTCGTAGATAATGCAGCTACGTCGTTGGGATCTTGGAGAAGGCAAGGCAAGAAAGTAGGGCTCTTTTCATGTTCATCGTCGGCATCATAAATGGGGCTATCCACTTCCCACAAACCATCTTCATGTATGGGAATACAATGATCTTCCCTTTCACTAGTATCAATAGGTATATTGTTGTAAGTAATGTCCTGAAGAAAGGGAAAACCATCCTCAAACTCATTTTCCTTGTCGGTATCATAGATAGGATCGTTGTCAAAAAGATGGTTGCCCACATCCCATTTTCCCTCATTAATGCATAAGAAATCAGAAATGTCAACTTCATAAGGATTTACAATATCCATATCTTCAAGCGCCCTTTCTTGAATGAGAGCCCCACTTCACCATGTTCATTCTTGTGGACCTCTAGAGGGCTTCTATTTATACCATCTTCGTACCCAATTCCCCAATCTGCAGTCCAAAGGTCATCCATAGGTTCCTCATTTGCTTGCTTACCTTTATAATCATCCTCATTGATAGGTAGGGAAAACTCCTCCTCTTTCCTCTTTCCTCGAAGAATACTATCTAAGGTGTCAATTACATGAGTTTGGTAGCATACTTCAAGGAAGAGATCCTTTGAGGGATTTTTGTTATGTTCAGATTTCATAATATCAAGCCTATCCCCTTGCTCATATAAATGGGAGAAAACATCCTTGACGTTACATCTGGTCATAATTCACTTGCAAGACTCTTCATATTCCACCATCCTTTCTTACAACACTCGAAGACTTTCAAGATCAAGGTCCTCATCTTCTTCTTCTAGGGAGATGCTTTCAAGTTTATCATCGTTAATTTCGAAATTTGCAATTGACAACTCCTCCACATCTTCCACTTTCTTGGTTGTCTTGGTCATCCAAATCCTCATCAAGTAATGAGCCATATTTTTCTTTAATTTTATGACAGAGAATTGAATGCACCAGTATAATAGACAAGTTCAGAGAAGAGATCATACGTAGGGCATTCTTCATATTCTTGTTGTACGCTTTGGAGGTATAACCTACTCCTATCGTGGAATTTGAGTAAGAAATCCTCATCTTCATGTTCTAATACCTGCTCACAAAGTTCATTCTCCAAATCCAATCTTTCCCATAGGCTTTGAAGTCTTTCGAGGCTAAGGTTATGGACATTTTCTTTTTCATAATTAGCCATTCAAAGGGAAAATGTGGAGTCGACAGGGTGAATTTTCAATGCCTTGATAGACGCTTGCTTCACCCTACAAGCATTAACTTTGGGGTTCAATCAAGAACTATGGATTCATTCATCTTACGGAGTCGCCAAGAAAGATATGTCAATAATGTCGTAAGGGAAGAAGACACACGTCTCGTTTCCCCAGCAATAGTGCCAAAAATATTACTGCTCAATTTAGCAAGGGTCCTAGGAGGGGTTCGTAAGGGACTACTACTAGATCAAGTGGGAACAATGGGACAAGCACCCACTATCACCTCAGTTGATGTCCCCTTCTCTTTACAGACTTTCACCAATGGGAGGAGTCTCGATAGGAGGGAAATCACTATGAGTGGTAAGTCAATGATTAAATAGGTAGTGATTTCTAGAGCTCATTCATAGGAGAGACTCAAATGATGGGGTTTTCTTGCTTTAGAAGCAAGCTGTGGGGCTCTCCAAGAAAGGCTTAAAGGAGTCCTAGACCTAGGGATTATAGATATTCCTTGATAAGGGATGCCCTAAACCTAAAATTCCTGAGGGAAGAAGGTTTCTAGGTGACCTGGTGAAATAATGAATGATAAAGGTATGGGACCACAAAGAAGCCCAATAGGACCCAAGCAAGGTCTGGATTTCATGTGAAAATTCAAACAAAAGATCTAGAACAAGCAAGGGAGAAGAATAGGGTCAATGAAATGTGGATTTCACTTGAGTTTTAATGCAATGGCCCACAAAGCCACTAACCAAGGAAACCTAGGAACTGTAATGAATAAAATAGTTAATTAGTGATTAAATTAATTAATTAGTAATAAGGTTGAAAAGGCATGTCTGATAAGACATGACCTTTCGTGAAGAGGCACCTGCGTAGGTATATAAGCAAGCCTCACTTGTAACATTCAATCATTTATCTCATCTCATTCTTCATACCTTTTATATAATAATATTTGTATCCTCATGGATATCTTTGTATTCCAAGACTTCTGTAGTATTTAGTTTGAGAAGGAACTTTGTTCGCTTCATTTGGTATCAGAGCAGTTCGAGCCTTCGGCCGCTTAAGCGCGACACAGAGCCATGCTCTTCGATCCAGGTCTTTGACCATAAAAATCGTCAACCTTGTTGCCATCGTGATTGAAGCATTCGCTACAAATTTTGGAGTTTCTCCATTGCTGAGTTTGTCAGAGGCCTTTGGCCATAATAAAAAATTGAAAAAAAAAACGAGGAAGAAATATATATATATATATATATATATGTAAAATAAACGAGAGAATGAAAGTTAACATAAAGGGGGAAATAAATTAAAAGGAAAAAAAAAAGGATTTAAAAGAAAATAGTTCCAAAAAAAAAGAAAAAAAGGAGATATACATAAAGAAGTACATATACGTACATACATACCAAGACAAATTAAAATTAAAAAAGAAAAAGAAATAAGGAAGAGTAGGTAAGGTTATTTTGATTATTTTTTAAGTAGTTTACAAGCTCGTGGTTTTGGAAGCCCATGGTAATTGCCCATGGTATTTGCAAGGTAAAATACGAAGTAAAGGAATAAAAAAATCTCGGTGTGAATGGTAAGTTTACTTTTACATGGAGAACATTAACCGAGTTAAATACACATAAGTGGATATATATTTTATAGGAGAATATATGTGAATAGCCACGTTTCACTAGGGTTGTAACCTTTCAACAAAAAAAAGAGTTAAAAAAAAATCAATTGTTAAAAGAATATATATATATATATATATATATATATAATTAAATTATTCAAAAAAAAATTGAAGGAATAATAACTTCATTAAAAAGAAGAGAAAGTTAGGAAGAGTTACCTTAAAAACCCTAAAAACTCAATTCAACTGACAAAATGGAATCAATCATTGATGAAAAGGAAATTGAATCTAATTCGGAAAGGAAAAAAGGAAGATTTCCTGAAAATTATAGTATGTTTGTGAGTGCGCTAATTAGAATCAAAGGGTCACTTGCGGGAAAGGAAGTTCTTATATCTATCGATCTTAATCAAGAGAATAATTATGTTAGTAGTAAATGTGCTAACGAATTAGTGATCCCCGAATCAAATATAACGGAAACAAGTTCATTTCGCGAAAATGAAAAACAATACGGCATAGGGAATTTACACCCAAGTATTGGGGACTATTCCCTTGTCTCCCAATTTACCATTAAAACCTTATTTTGTAACAATACTGATATAATTCTGGGTTCGCTCTGGATGGAATTACTAAGGTCATTCGTCCTTAATACAAAAAAGAAGTTTTTAACATTCTCCTACAAAAAGAAGAAAATAACGCTACAGGACATCAACTTAAAGCCAAATTCAGTGACACCTGAAGACATTCAAGAAATTTCAAAAGTAATTTCTCAAGAAAGTAAAAAGGCGATTCAAAATATGCAAAAGGAAATTGACAAAATCATAGCCAACAAGAATGACGAAGTTGCTCGCCTTAAGGACCACAATGAAAAATTGCTAATGCAAATTAAGAAACTAAAGAAGGATAAGAAGTCGTTGGAAAACAAGGTGCAACAACTTGTCGAAAGAAACTAAAGAAGGATAAGAAGTCGTTGGAAAACAAGGTGCAACAACTTGTCAAAAATGAAGCATCGAAATCTTCAAATATAGAAGTTCAAGTTGAAGAAAAACCGAACGTTGATCCAGTAAATGTCTCAGCTGAAGAGGATGATAAGCAAGTTGCAGAAGAAACACACTTAGATGCCAGACGAATGAGGAACATTCTAAGTGAAGGTTCTGTAACCTACTCAATAACATCATCGCCAAAAGAAAATCAAAGTCTAACCAAAAAAGTTCCCTATCGACATCCAAATCATGGGAGCAGACAGCTCAACCAAGCTATGTATTCAAAACAGAAACAAGCTAATATTCCGACGAATACTAACGAATCATCACAAGTTGCCAGTCATTGTAAGGTTCCACAAAAAAATGTTTTAGGATGGTCCAATCCATTCTCAGTGCGACAGTTTTGTTTGTCACTTAGAGGATCATATCAACTTGTATCGACAAGGATGACTGTCCCGAGACGAGAATATGTTCGTAGCAGGAAAAGAAATCGAGGCCTTTCGTCGACAAGCTTTGAGGAAAAATCTTTTTGAGGGGAAGGCAATGTAATGAATAAAATAGTTAATTAGTGATTAAATTAGTTAATTAGTAATTAAGTTGAAAGGCCATGTCTAATAAGACATGACCTTTCGTGAAAAGGCACCTGCGTAGGTATATAAGCAGGCCTCACTTGTAACATTCAATCATCTATCTCATCTCATTCTTCATACCTTTTATATAATAATATTTGTATCCTCATGGATATCTTTGTATTCCAAGACTTCTAGAGTATTTAGTTTGAGAAGGAATTTTGTTCGCTTCAGGAACAAAGTTGTGTGATATTTTGTGATAATCAAAGTTGTGTGAAGCTGACACAAAATCCAGTTTTCCATTACAAGTTGAAGCACATCGAGATGAAGTAGCACTCCATTCATGACATAGTGCAAAAGGGAGCAGTGAAGCTTCAATATATGTCCACTGATGAATAGATTGTTGATATTCTTACAAAGCCTCTATCTAAACCAAAGTTTGTATACTTTAGGGACAAGCTTGGACTTGTTGAGAATGCCTCTCTCATTAAGAGGGAATGCTTATGAGATAGCATCGTTGACTGACATTCTCCCTGTGTCAATTATATTGACTCAAATTACGAACAATGCTCCGGTAGAGAACAACTTTCTTCCTGTGTTAGTATGTTCACCCGAATGAGGAAGAATGGTCCTAGAGCATCAATTGCATTTAGCATCAAACCTTGGATTGTGCAATTAGAGTTTCGCCTTTGGTGAATCACCATGTGTTATTGACCCAAATGATGGTGAAGCAAGACTAATCAGGATGCCATATGTTAGTTACCGACCCGAATAATGGTAACTAGTTGATGCTAAATCATATCCCATGTGTCTGAAGTACTGACCCGAATTATGGTAAGGATATACCATAGGTCTAAAGTACTGACCCGAATGATGGTGAGTAGTTCATGCAGTTGATTCACCATGTGTCTGAATCATTGACCCAAATTATGGTGAAGATATACCATAGGTCTAAAGTGTTGACCTGAAATATGGTAAATGGTTGATGCTATTGGATTACCATGTGTCACATTCGTGACCCAATTATGGTAATGATTTGTTATAACCTTCTCTTAGAGAAATTTGTTCAACTAAAAGAACATATATCTAGTCATTATGAATACCTCCCTAGCTAAGAGGGAGTGTTTAATTTTGTAACTATGATTGGTCTTCATAATTTATATTTTAGCCCTTGTAATGAATAAAGAATTTGTAAGACATGTTCTTCATGTCATTTTGATTATTTAGCCCTTGAAAGAATTATTATAAGGCATGTTCTTCATGTCGGAGTTAAATGAGAAAATTTCGAAATTTGATTTTTGAATTTTTGGCTCCAAAATAGTCGAGTCAGCCCTCCCTCAAGTCAAGTCGGCCCCAATAAAGAGATACACCCATTCGTGAATGCAGATCACTATATAAAGGCATTTGACCTGATCCTCAAAAGCACAAATTTCGGCATCACACAAGTAAGACAGTTTTTGCGCATCCAAGCTAAGGACAAGATGGACAAGAAGGATGAAAAGAAGGATGAAGATCATCTTTCTCTATCTCTCTCTAACTCACATCTCTCTCTCTCCTAGCTCGCACATGTGATTCTGGGTAATTTTCCAGGCAACAGGCTTTTGGCAGCATATTTTGGACAAGTTGAAATTCTGGGAAGGTCGAGTTTCTGGGCATATTCTGGAGGCTGAAATTAGGTCTAGGGAAGATCAGATCAAAGCGAGTTGCTATGCATATTAGGAAGCTTGACCTAGGGGCTATTGACAGGGTTTGACCATAAGCACTGTTGGTTTGTTTAACCTCATAGTTGACTAGCTGCATTAGATGTATCTCTTGTTGTACTGAAGAACTTCTCTAAGAAAAAGGTTGTTGAATTTTTCCCCCAAGTGGGTTTTCCCAAGATAAATCTTGTGATCTCTACTGTCCTTATGGTTTTATGGTTGAAATTTTGAAGTGTAATTGCTTAATGATACACTGAAATTGTTAAAAGAAGATCTATATCATTTGAAGTAATTATTAGTATTTCAGAAATTAGTGCTTGTCTCTATCGCACTTGAAAACTCAACATTTCCCACACCAGGGGAAGTAAGAAGCAGTATTTGAACTCAGTGGCTTTACATTGGCAGATGAAAAGTCTATTGGGGTTGGTTCTGAAGGACAAATAGGATGAGAGGCACAATGTCTTTCCCTCCTTGGACGACATTAAGAGAATGTTAGAGAATCAATGATAAATCTTTGACAGGTTGGATGCAAGGCTTTCCCATGTGGATGGCCACTTACATTGCAACACCGACACTGTTGAACCTCCAAGATCGAGTGCCAGAGCGCCAGCTACCATCTCATCTTTTAAGTCTGAATGACACCTCCTATCTGCCAGATATTTATTCTTTATGTTATGTATGTTTGGTATGTTTTGGACAGCCCAGTAATAAGGGCTTTTGTATTCACTGTTGTAATCCAGATATAGTTGTATGGTTGAGTTTTGGGGCCATGGAATCTGTAGGAAAGTTTGGTCTTTTGAAACCATGGTAGCACAAGTGATGCACAAAGAAATCCTCTGCTGGATAGTTGCTACAGAAATGTATTTCTGAATTTTTTGGTAACATAAAGTATTAATTTACAAAAAAAAAAAAACAACATCAGATAAACACATTGACACATAAATATGGAGAAAGCACTAATATATATATATAGCAGATACCAAATCAAAAATGATCCATCATAGTCGATACTGAATCCTGAATTCTGATAGTTTTGCAATTAAGGACTCAAAAATAGAGAACCAATACAAAAATACATGACATATATAAATCTACCTCATCATAATGAGGTAGATGTATAATGGAATAAAAAAAAAAAAACTGGCAGCTAGCTAATGCTCTCTCCCCCTCTTACAGTAAAATATGATGGGCTATTCTCAGGTCTGCCCCTAACAGCAGAATGCCCTAGCACTACAACAAGTGTCTGATGGTGACTGGTGTGTGTAGAAATAGGCTCATCAACCTCTCTAAAAGGTGGTGTTGATACTGCCATATCCTCCTCTTGCTCCTACCCCTCCTCCATTCCTCCCCATCCTCATCCTCATCCTTCTCCTCCTCTTGCTCCTCCTGTTGTTCTCTTTGTTCCTCCTCCTAACCATCCAAGTGCCTCCTCCATGATAGGTTTCTCAGACTCCACCCTCCACTTAGACAATACATCAATATTGTCTAAGGAAATGGCATCCAACTCTGGTGTTCTGTCAATTTTCCCCATCCATAGTCAAAGGTTGTAATGGACATACACGAAGTCATTGAGATTTGAAAACTCCGTTCTATAAGAGTGTCATAAAAAATATAATGAATCCTAAGAGTCATAGTATATTAGAGGGTCATAAATTAAAATTAATGTAATTGCTCTATTCAAGTTCGAAAACATAGTGGAGTTTAGATACATACTTGTCAATGGAAACTTCACAACAGTTTTGGCAAATGAAGCTCACCCCTTGCAAGAAATCTTGATGGTGGATTGGTGATGGTCACTTAGATTCCCCCACAATCAACAAGGATGCACACAAACCCTTGAAAAAAATGAGTGAGAAAAAAGGACAAATCGAGCTCTTTAATCTTTCCTTCGTGCGGGCCTAGCAATTTTTTCCATTGAGCAGCGATAAATAAAAAAGAAACAAGATTTTTTTAAATCATAAAAAATCACAATTTTTAAGGGGTGACTTATCATTTTTCTGAAAAAATTATGATTTTTTAAGAAATCACTGATTTTCAACATTGCTCATAATTGTATACATATTGTTGTTGCTAAAAATCTAACATCTTCATGTACCCCACCAAGGACCTTTTTGTTACAGTCGTTAATGGACAAGAAGTCAAAGAAGTAGGAAGATGTCATAAGGTTTCAACTCATACAAGAACTAGAATGACAAATGAAACTCTACGCTCTCCCGCTCGTAAAAATGGATATGGTGCTAGGTGCAGAATGGCTGATGCAATTGCGAAATTATACCACCAACCTTGAAGAACAATTCATGGAGTTCAACTGGAAAGCTCAATCAACACTATAAATTACATGTTGTCGAAGGATCCACTCTCAAAACAAATCAATTAGAATTAATAAACATGTATGATGTAACACAAAACACAATCAAACATACCACAACAGAAGCAAGGAAAATATATTTCTAGGACAATAGAAGCTTTCATGTTAAACAATCAGTCCCAATGACTTTGGACTATTGATGGGAACAATATAGAGGAACTTCACACAAAGCAAAGATGAAGTCAGACCTCTACAAATAGATAAGCCACATTCCACCACCTAGACATGCTCAACTAGAGAGAATCCTATTTACGATGCTTTGAGGACGAAGCATTCCTTCAGAGGCTGACAATGTTTAAACATAAACATAATATTAATAATGCTATAATAAATAAAACAGCATAGTTCAATTTAATAAAAGGTCAAAGGGCATCTATTCCTTCACCTAATGACCAGTCAATGCTTAGAAGTAAACTGTCAGGAGACATTGTATCATCAACATTCTTAGTCATTTTTATCAATCAATATATTTTATTTGCAGAAATATTCTGTCTTCCAGTATCAAACAGGGACTCTTTACTACCCCAAATTACAATCATTTCAGTTTGGTACTCGGAAATGACTAGGTACCCATACTTGTTGATAGATTCAGCAAGATGTCAATACTTGTGCCATGCTGCAAAGCAATCACGAGATAAGTACTGAAACTCTTATTCAAAAAAGTGTGCCTACACTTTGGATTAGACAATTCCATCATAGAAAACTACGACAACAAAATTCTTTAGCACCTTTTCAATATTGTTATGATGATGAAGAACTAAAATCTATACATAGACTATATCTATAAATCCAAACAAAAAAGAAAAGAAGAAACAGAAGGCTATATATAGAAAAGGCTTCATTTTAGAGACTGCACATTGCTACAACAGTAGGTTAAAAACCCAAGGAATCAATATAAAAGAAAGTGTGGTCAAAATTTCAAATACATATGTGCACTTGAAAATAATTCATAAGAATAAGAAAGCCAAATGAGAGAGAATCAATCCCTGCATGTTTTCCATCTATCTTCTTGTATCAAGATTCACCAACCTAAATACATGTTGTAGCAATGAATTCCTAGAATTTTTTCCTAATTAAAACCAAATGTGCCGAAAATAAACATTGAAAAGTCTTACAATTTTTCCTGAACAAATTTCAAAGTAACATAGTTATTGGAAAGATGTAGCTTACAGCATATGAGTTATATATGAGATCTGAATGATGAGGCTGAATAAAAAGGTCCCCTGTGCCATGTCCAAATAATGCAGGAATAAAAGATTTCGTTGCTATCTGTGGGATAGAGTTTCAAATTAATGAGTTCAACAGCTAAGAAAAAACTTGAAAGATGAAAACATACTTGATTTCAATAGGGATATATTTTAGCTTCTTGCATAGATTTATAACAACCAGAAGGGTTAAGGTGAAAATACTAAGGAATCTTAAGAGTGAATGAACCCAAAATTATGAGTTTGGAAATAACAATAAGATAAAGAAAATCAAGAAACAATGTTTTTTCACGACTTAAATAAATGAGAGAGCAAATACAATCAAAATATCATCCACGTGAACACAGGAATTATCATTTTATCCCTTATTCCAACACGTTACCTATTTACAAATACAAACAAGTACACATAATCAACATACAATATACAATGATATTGTTACCACAAATAATGATTATTTAAGATGAAGGCCTCTTTATACATTTACTGTTGAATTTTTGGTAGCTGCGGTCGGTATTCATTAGCTCACAAAAGAAGATGAACTTAAGTTGGCCCTAAAAAGAAAAAATAAAAGGAGGGAATTTAAAATTTAAATTTAAATTTATTTTTTCCTCAGAAAGATAAGTCGGCCCTCCAAAAAGTTCATGTCGGCCAGCCATAGAGACACCTATTTGGGCTCATTAGATCACTATAAAAAGGCCACTCATCCTCCTCCTTTTGGCATCAATTTGGATCACATTAAGATCTTCTGAGGTTCTGTTCACACGTGCAAAGATGAAAAGGAGACCAGCTAGGTTTGACCAGCCTCTTTGACTCGTGTTGACCAGCATTTGACCAAATTCTGGACAGTGTTTCACCGAATTTTTGAACAGTATTGACCACAGTTGACTAGGGTTTCTGAGGCAGTTGCAGGAGGCCAAAATTGAGCCCTGTTGACCAGAGTTGACCAAATTTCTGAGGCAGGAACAGGAAGGCTGAAATGTGGCCTGTTTGACCAGGTTTGACTCATTTGTTCTGAGGTCAGTTTGACCCATATTGACTGGAAAATCAGATTGCATCTCTTGTTGAATTGGACAATTTCTCTAAGAAAAGGTTGCTGGGTCTTTCCCTAGTTAGGGTTTTCCAAAGGTAAATTTTGTCTCTCTTGTGTTTTGGCTATCTCTTCATGATCCTACTGTCATTATTGTTTTACAGCTGAGATTTTCTATGTATAATTGCTTAATGATGAATATGACACAAGAAGTATTAATTAAAAAACCATTAGAAGTAATTATCAGACTAGAAAGTCATGAAAAATCAACATGGGATCAGAGCTTAGGAGAAAGAGCAGCCTTGAAGAATTCAAGTTTGTAATATGGCCGAGTTTGTCTAAGAGGTCTGTGTCCAAGAAGAAATGCAGGCTGCAGTGAAACAAGGGCTGATTGTCCCATAGTTCTGTTGCAACAGAAAAGTCTGTAGCCTTGTAGCCCTAGCCACGGCCACGAAAGGTGATGTGAAGCCTCAAGGAGACCTGGTAAGGCCATCCATAGAACTGGTTAGGAAGCCTCAGGGATAAGTTTTGGAGGACCGAAAGACCTCAGAATCTGGGCAGACTAGGACACAGACCTAAAGGCCTCAAACCCTTAGAAATTCAGGACTGACTTGCCTCAGAAGGACAGAAATAGTGAAAAGAAGTTGCAAGATGATATCTTTGAAAATAAAAGTCTGGTTTGAAGAGGCTATTCAACTAGGTCTGTGAATCCTCAGGGCTGAGGAAGGTTTGTAAAAGCCACTACCAAATTATGCATCCCAGCATTTAGATTTACCAATCCTTGACACCATGCCTATGCCAGGAAATTGTAAACCTGATTTCATGTGCTCGTTAAAGTTTTCTTTCCACTGCCAGACATCAAATCCTTTTCCCAAGCATAGGTAGACATATGCATGAAAGGAAGCATGAGGAACCTACAAAGAAAAGGAAGGAACCTGGAACATCTAGAAATGTTCAACAGAGTTACTGTTAAACAGGCAATAAAGTATCTGGCTTGGCACTTCAACATCATGGTAATTTATATCTTTGCTGATAATCTAGATGTCAATATAATTTTTGTTGTTGAATAGAAGTAATGATTACTTGGATTGATCAGCTGATGGGGCGAGTTCTCTTATGGAAGACATTGGAAGGCCATATTCCCTCTTTGATGAGGTCATTTTTCATGAAGCATAATGACTTTGTTGACATCGTAGTTGGAGAGCATTGTTCTGTACAGTGCTAAAGTACAAGCCTTACAGAGACTTTATTAATCATTAATCTTGATATATTTACTTAGACCGATATTGGTAGCTTGACTGAGATAAAAAGGCTCTTGATTGATCGATATCGTGATGAGGGCTGAAACAAAGCTCTAGAAAGCAGAATAGGAGGACCAAGATAAAGAGCTCAAGTTGAGGCCTTGTTGAACAAAGTTGAAGTCTGTTTAGAAAGAATCAAGAGTCTCACTCATATATGTGTAAGAGACACCATGTATATGCTGAAGTTTGCATTGGCTGTCTTGCCAGAACAGGTTGAAAGATACTCACAGACAGAAGGAGGGGAGGAAAGTTTGCAGGGATGAAATTCACAAGTGGTCAAAAACTCAGGATGATATGATAGCATCCCATATCAAATTCTTGGTTCCATGGGAAGCTAAATTTGCACATCATAAAAGTTGTCAAATTTACAAAAGGTGTTGATGAAATTTGGAAGTCTTAGGGTTTGTAAACCGTGGAAGACTAGATGTCTTGAATGAGAAATCCCTAGGGTTTGTTGATAAAACCCTAGAGCTAGACCTGCATTGATGATTTCGCTGAATGAAAAAACCCTAGATCATGCAAGAAAGGAAAGGAAAGCAACATACTGATGATGACAACGAAGATGATGAGTTTGCAGATGGATTTCAATGATTTCTGCAAGAAGGAAATGATCAAGAGAGAGTTGACAATTTCCTACAATCCTCAAAAGATAAGTAATTTATATCTCTCTTCCCATATTATTATTTTTGCTAGTTTATGATCGTTTCTTCCATGACCACCTAATGAGGGTTGCGGGTACATCGGGAAGGCCTCCAGGGCTTTGGCAAGCAGATAGAAGCATTAGGAAGAACGAAGGAAAATTTTTATGGGAGAGCATAAACTCAGCTAGAGTGATTTGTGTTCAAGAGGGAGAGATTGTACTGATGACCAGAAGAGCTCATAGTTCAAAGGAAGCAAACAGGCTAGCAAGTTTGAAGGATGGCATGATGAAGGAAATTGTGCAGAAGAGAAGTTTGAGGTAACTTCAAAGTGGATCTACAAGATCAAGCATGCAGTAGATGGAAACACAGAGAAGTCCAAAGGGAGATTCATGAAGGTTCTCTCAAAAAGAGGAAGAGGACCATGAGAAGACATTTGCTCCAGTTGTTAGAACTACCTTAGGGCATTGACAAGTAGAAGAACTCACGTGACAAAGGGAATTGCAGTGACAGAGGGAGCAGCCAGGATTACCACAGAAAAATCTATTTCAGTGTCAAAGGGAGCACCCAATCAAGTTGGCAGCTATAGGATATACAGATTAGGTAGTGTAGAAGAGATGAAGAGCATGTCAAGATGACCATATGACGCTTTAGTTTTTTATTTTGCTTTGACTTTCTGATGAGCAAGAAGCAAACATTTGTTGCACTCAGCACTGCAGAGGCCTAATATATTGGAGCCACTTAGGTGAGTTATGAAACAATGTGGCTTCAAAAGCTACTCGCAAGATTATTTGATCAAGCACTTCAACACATTTCTACAGACGAGCAGGATGTTGGCATTCTCACAAAGCCTATGTCCCAAGGTGAAATTTGTATACTTCAAGGACAAGCTTAAAATAGTTGAGAATGCTTCCCTCAATTAGAAGGAGTGTTGATGTAGGGGCAAACACTGTCCCTTGTTAGGATATTGAGAGGCCAAAGTTTTCACCAAGGGCCATGTAATGTGGCTAGGAAGAATGGCCTATAGAGCATCAAGAACAGACATTCTCCCTAGGTCAAAGGTATTGACTAGGTTGTCATGTAATGTGGTTAGGGAGAATGGTCCCAAGGTCATCAAGGCCCAGAGTGCTCCATATCGCCAAGAGGTGCTTCGCTAGTGGTTGGAGTGAGTGCCTAAATGATCTAGAGAGCATAAAGGCCCAAAGTGCTCCCCGAGTGGGTTGAGTGTGTGCCTTTAGCATCGTGCAGCGTATTATCATTCAATTGACATGCAGGAATGGTAAAGGCCCAGAATTTTACCACAAGTCACAGGTGTTGACCAAGTTCCATGTGATAACTTGGATAATTGGTGACCCATGACTAGTCAATGTACCCGAGAAGGCCAAAAAGGTTTTTCTTGACCAATGGATGACTAGATGATGTTGATGTAGAATGCTTTCCACATAAAGTCGATAGATACATCAACATAGTAAGCTCATTCAACCTTTTCTTGGAATGAAGAAATTTTTCAACAAAGTGAAAATCTGAAGTCAAGATGAATACCTCACTACCTAAAAGGGAGTGTTGAATTTTTGGTAGTTGCGATCGACATTCATTAGCTCACAAAATGAGATGTACTTAAGTCAACCTTAAAAAGAAAAACTAAAAGGAGGAAATTTAAAATTTAAATTTGAATTTATTTTTGCTTCCGAAAGATAAGTCGGCCCTCGAAAAGCTTCATGTCGGCTAGCCATAAAGACACACCTAATTGGGCTCATGTTATGAATAAATTATTCATAATTATATATTAGTTAAATAAAAATATTATATTCATAAATATTAATAATTAATAAATTAGTTAAATTAAATTGCCCATTAATTATGAAAGGGCACATATGTCAAAAGACATGTTCATTAGTCCTTGTGGCCAGTCAACACCTATAAAGGAGAACTACCAAATGACTTGTAAATCATCATCTGGGTATTTTGAATAATAATATATATTGTTTATACACATAAATGTGTCTGCAACTGAAACTTACCAGTGAACAAGGGTTTTCGTGTACCAGCTCATTAGATAACTATACAAAGGCCACTCGTCCTCCTCCTTTTGGCATCAACTCGGATCACATCAAGACCTTCTAAGGTTATGTTCACACGTTCGAAGGAGAGGAGACCGACGAATTTTGACCAGCCTCTTTCACTGGCGTTGACCATCATTTAACCAAATTCTAGACAATTTGTCTAATCGAATTTCGGAACATTTTTTACCGCAGTTGACTAGGGTTTCTGAGGCAGTTGCAGGAGTCTGAAATTTGGCCTTGTTGACCGAATTTCTAAGGTAGCAACAGGAAGGCTAAAATATCGTCTGTTTGTCCAAGTTTGACTCATTTGTTTTTGAGGTCAGTTTGACCCATATTGATTGGAAAATCATATCGTATCTATCCTTGAATTGGACATTTCCCTAAGAAAAGGTTGCTTGGATTTTCCCCAGTTAGGGTTTTCCTAGGGTAAATTTTGTGTCTCTTGTGTTTTGGTTATCTCTTCATGATCCTACTGTCATTATTGCTTTATGGTTGAGATTTTTGTTGTATAATTGCTTAATGATGAATATGATACAAAAGGGATCAATCAAGAAATCATTAAAAGTAATTATCAGACTAGAAAGTCATGAAAAATCAACATTTACAACTCCACATACACAATAGTTGGAGAACACAATTGTTCACCCACTCAATTAGGACTTCCTAATGGCATTTAAATCTCGTTGTGATTTACGAGCTACTTCACAAAATATTAAAGTACACCATCACATAGTAATAATCTCATTAACCATGTTGAAGTCGTTGTAAAAGTTATAACCCCAAGATAAAATATGACTCGGCAACCCATTTGGAGGAAACATCTACCCCATTCACACTTTTTGAGTGTCAAATCTAGGTCTTAAGTTAATCATTATACCCTTCGATAATGTCTTCGATGTTTGACAAAAATTTGGGAGTATCACCATGAATAATTTTCCTCAAAAAAATTCACATCCCCCATTCCTATCATCCTTAACTTCAAAAACTTGTGATAAGAATAGAATTTCACTACAAATATTTTTCTACCATCCTTATTTGAAATAAATAAAACTAAATTATGTTTTCACAATACTTAACTAATTATTATTATCTCGGTTTCTTCACAAATAAATCGTTTAAATCTATTGCATCCTAACTTCTTGAATCTTCTCCCCCCTCACAATCTTGACCCTGGAGACCCTTATACTCTTTTGTCTCACCAAGCTTGTTCTCAACTCTGGACATCCCTATGCTTACTTTGTCTTCACATTTACATTCAAACAAATCTTCATCCTCATGTGTAGACACATAACATATTATTACCATCCATAAGTGCACAGTTCACTTTGCACACCACAAGAAGCATCAATGGCGTTTTTTCTCCCTTGGAAAGCTCCTAAGGTCAACATGAAAAGTGCAAAAGTCTACCCCCTTTGAAGACCAATTTCAGTTGCAATGTCTTGGAAGACAAATTTCAGTTGGATCTTGTTGAAGAATGTAACTAGGTTCGATCTTCATAATTGTACTTGAGTCATAATGAAATGTATTTATCAAAAGAAAGAAAAGAACTTTTTTTATTATTATTAAAATGACTTATTAAAGAATGGGTTTCATGCTTGGGTCACCATTTTCTAGGTCAAAGTCCCCATTGAGAACTTTTAGGTTTTATCTGGAGTCATTAGAGTCATTATCCATTTTATTAGACCCTTCTTGGATTTTTGTATCATGTAAAAAGAATTATTATTGAGTCAAATAAGTCATTTGTCACCTCCACACCAAGTTGGCCTTTACCTGATGAAGTCAGCCTACATTAGGGCAATTCGACCCATAGAAGAGGCTATATATAGAAGTGCAATTTTATTCATTTGGAGAATCAATCACACAAATTCAATATCCAAGAAGAAGTAGAAAAGTGTGAAATTGCAGGAGAAGGAGAAGGATTACAAAGAAGGACAAAATCGAAGTTTTGGCCCATCTATCTCTCACACATGCGAAGTTACTGGGGAATTTCAGGTGGTCTAAATTCTAAAATTTACTACAAGTCGAAGTTCTCTTGCAGGAGATCAAAATTATGTTGCTGCAGGATCGAATTTCTAGGTCGAAATCACTGCTACAAGATCGAAGTTCTAGGTCGAAGTTCTTGATACAGGGTCGAAGTTATTGCTATAGGGTCGAAGTTATTGCTACAAAGTCGAAGTTCTAGGTCGAAGTTGATGCTGGAAGGTTATCATCTGAAGAGGGAGGAAGGGTTGATTTAGTGATTATAGGAAGTTTGTGTCTAGGTCAAAGAGTCTTAGATTATCTCATCTTGTCTTATGAATCCACTGAAGGAAGAGTTCTTGACTAGGTTTTCCCCTAGATAGGGGTTTTTCCCTAGTTGTGTGCGTACATCTTGTGTCTTTGATCTTCGTCTTATGGTTTTGATAATTTCTTGATGAATCAAGATAAAAGAAGAACATAAGAAAGTTAATAAGAACATAAGAATATCACAAGTAATTATCAACATAAATAAAATCTTTTTTCCTTTCGAACTTTCCAACAAATCTTAACCTAAACATGCTTGTATCCTTTATTCATAGGTGAATCAAGAGGATAGAAAGCTCATTTCAATAACAAACAACACACTATCAAGGCGAGCTAGCCTAGGAGGGTCACCATATCAAGCCTAGCCTAATTCATATATCAAATTATTGGACACCTAATCCGCTAAGTGTTAAGGTGGGAGTTGGACAGTCAACGGGAGTCCAAGACATCTTGGAATATGGAATCTAGCGGTCACTCCAATGTATTATAAAACGTATATCATGTGAATAATATATGGAAATCAATGCTTATCAAAGCGCGGGTCTTAATTTAGCATTTTCTTGCTTAGTATATCCTCTACTCTCTGCTCTCCCTTAACAGAAAATCTGCATTTTGTCTCAATTCCCTGAAATTCTATGCTTGACTATGCCCCTTGTAACGCAGACCCTCCTTGTTCGAGCAGTGAATATGTTGAATGCAACATGATACATCTGCCTCTGCGTGTGATACATCTTCTTCTTTATTGTCTACGAAGGAAGGTCTTGTGCTTGAACAGTGAGTATATGCATAGTGTTTATGATGTTTGTGGTGTCTTTGTACCAACGTTGCACGAAGTGGGGACGTTTTTTGGAAGCGGGGATGTGGAAGCGTCATTTTCCAAAAATTTAGGCAGCGAAGCATTTCGGTAGTGTCTAGTATGTATATATATATATATATACAATCCCAAATACCATATTAGTTGTAGAAGACATGAAAACATGCATATTTTGACATAAATCAAGGTAGATATGAGTCATGACATCCATGACTCCATTGTACATCAATAATTAATTATTCGAGCATTAGGAATCTAGAATCTAAATTCTAGATCCTAGCAATTACAAACATACATCAAATAATTAAGCATGATAAAAAATTTAAGCATACTATAATACATAACACATTTAAGCGTACTATAAAACATAAATGATAAACATAAAACATTTAAGCATACTATAAATTTTAAAACATAAAACATTTAAAAATTAAGCATACTATAAAACATAAATGATAAACATAAAACATTTAACCATATTATAAAACATAAAGCATATTATAAGTGAGCAACTGTCAACATTAGTCATGTCCAAAATTCAAATAATAATGTTTACAAAATAGGCCACTTGGCCACCACCAAGACAAAAAAGTTCAAATTCACAACAAGCCTACAAGTTTAATGATAATATATGACAAAAGCAGTAAAGTGTGAACACTGAAAATATCTACTCATCTCTCCTCCTTCCACCATGAAGAGTACCTGACAATGCGCCTCCATATGGTGGCAATGAAGAAGATGGTGGTTGTCGAAGTTGTGGCAATGGCACTGTAACTGATGAAGACGAAGCCCCTGCTGTTGGTGTTGAACCATGGAACCTAGGAAGCAAGGGACCAGTGGGGGGTGGCATGTCAAGTCGATTATCATCATCATGGATAAGAGCATCCTCTAATTGCTCTAATCGCAACACTCCATCCTCCAAATTGGTCTCCTCTGAATACCTGTCCCAATCCTTAAGGTCTCTGTTACTCTTTGCATCATCACAGTAATGGGACAACAATCTCAAGTTGTAATGAACATAAACCAAGCTCTCTGCCCAGTTTAAACTCAACCTGTTCCTTTTAACTTTGTAGATGAAAGAATAAGAGCTCCAACACCTCTCTGCAGAAGAAGTGTTTACCACCTGTGATAGCACCTGCAATGCCAAACTCTGTAGAAGTGGAGTAGCACCTCCATGCATGTTCCACCACTCAATAGAAGAAAAACTCTCTCGATCTCTAATAGCATGCATGCTCCCAAATGGACCAATGGAAAGTGTATAGCTGCTCAACTGTTTCTGTACCGTGTGTGCCTCCTCATCAGGGACTAATTTATCCATTGCAATCACATATTTTTGTAGGACCTCTGGATCTAGGTGTGGTTTTCTCCTGCTCGGCCCCCCAGGTGTTGTTGTTGAAAGCCATGATAGACTATAATATTTAGGTGTCAATACATATGCTAATGCATGCAATGGAATATTTGGCATATCCCATCATTTTACCACCTCTGCACGAATATATTTGTACAAGGTGGTATCTCTAGGCTCAACAATGTCTTTAATCTACCCCAACATGTTATTTATTTGCTTGTACACCTCCCCAATTATTGGCTTATCTAAATCCCCAAACTTGATCATGTAATAAATTGGTTTGGTGAATTGCAAAACATATTTAACCTGTGACCAAAATAACATATCAAGAATAGTGTCCTTTGTTGCATAGCACCATCTCTATCAGTGTTAATCTCCTCCCATGATTCAGCGGTGACCATATTAGTTAGAGCTTGTCTCACCTTCACTAGCCGCCTAAAGGTGAGGTAATAACTTGCAAATCTGGTTTTTGCAAGTTTAAGCAACTGCAACTTGGAGTAAGTGCCATAGAAGTAGTTAACCATTGTATGCCCTGTGATAAATTTAATGAGCTTCTTCCCTCTCTTGTAAAGCTCATTAATCCACCCACATTCTTTATGCTTCACAATATCATGCATCAAAAGGTTCAATGTGTGCACCAAGCACCCAGACCAAAATATGTGTGGATAAGTACACTCAATAATTTTACTTGCTCCCTTACAATTTGTTGCATTATCTGTGATCACTAGAACCACTTTGCTAGGACCAACATCTCTGATTGATTGCAATAGGAGATCTGCAATGTTTTGGGAAGTTGCACTGACAGAGGAGGAATCATGACATGCAATAAACACTACAGCAGTAGCAGAAACACCAAGAACATTTATCAAATGTTGGTTTCTGATATTTGTCCACCCATCTGGTACAATGAATACCCCACTATCCACCCACTCATTTGTAAAACGCGCCAAAGTTGCTTGAACCTTTCCTTTTTCTCTTTCTAATAACATTGTTCTAGCTTTCTCATAGTTGGGGGACTTGTATCCTTTTGGGGCTTCATTGATGCCCTTTACCATGCCATGTCAATAGGGAGAGCGAAGCACATTGAATGGTACACCACAAGCACAAAGAAATCTGACTATCTTTCCATCCACATCATCCCTCCCAGCAACATTAAGGAAATCTGCTATTGTTTTTTTACCTCCAGAACTTGCAGGAGCACCATGAGGAGATGCTGATGAGCTACAAAATCTAGAGGTTGCACTTGATTCAGATTGAGTTTTTTGTTTTTTACTTTTTTGTTGTGCAGCCTCCTCTGTTTGGATGTATTTTCTTCTTTGTTCAGCTGGAACCTTTGGGAAAATTGTTATCCCCACAACACCCTTTCTTTCATCACTGTCCATCACCCCACAAAGATGCCTCCTCACACGGGTATATGAACCGCTATATGGTTTTCCTCCATGACAACCATGAGGGCACAAAAACTTGTAGCTTCCACAACCTTTTCCCCCTTCAAGTTTGGTCACATAGTTCCACAAGGGTGTCAATGCAGCTTTCCCATCTTGTGATTCAATCTTTTCATCATCCCCTTCCTCTTCAAAGCCTTCCTCCTCATCATACATTGGGTCACTCATATGGGGACCACTTTCCTCTTCTTCTTCATGTTCTTCTCTTCTATTTCTACTCCCCCTTACCATCATCAAAACCAAAAGTGGAATGATAAATAGAACCCAAAGAAACCTCATCTTTGAGTATGAATATAGATGGTGGACAACCTGCAAATAAATGTACAAGAAGAAAGAATGGGAAAGTGTAGGAGAGGGACGAGAAAATACAAAAAAAATGAGAGAGTTTGGGGTTTGCACTTACCTCTTTAGCTCTTGTAGATGGAAGCCCTTCTTTACCCCTCCAAGCTCCTCCTCCTTCACTCCTCCAAGCTCTCCTCAACTCTCTCTTCTCCAAGCTCTCCTCTCCTCTCTTTCTCTTCTCTTCTCCGAGCTCTCTTCTCCTCTCTTCTCCAAGCTCTCCAAAAACTCAAGTGAGCAAATAAGAGGTGAAAAAGAGCTTATAAGCTTTTCATCCTAACCCAAGACTAACTCACTAACTAACTGAGCTAAAACCAAAAATCAAAAAATACGCTTTTCTTTAGTGCGCAAGTCGGATCTGTACGGCACTGTACAAAACTGCTCGCGAACCATACAAATCTGTACAAGAATCGTGGCGCTTCCGTACGGCGATCCGTCGTACGAAACATGGATCCGTCATACGGAAACACGGATCTAGCCGTACGGATCCAACTTTCCAGGAAACGCAAATTTTTTTCCAAAACGGGTTTCGGTGTACGGTTCCATACGGACCGTGTTTCGGGGGTTGCAACCAGGGGGTGGACGTTTCCTGCAACATTGCTTTGTATATCGATTCATTGCCTTTGTGCAATGAATGTACGATGGTGAAGGTCGTATTGATAGCATAGGTTAAATCCCACTGAATACGGTTTTTAGTGTAACATTGTAACATGGGAATGGACCGTTGAATACAACAATGCAGTTCGTTGGATCTCAACTAATGACTGTCCCTCTGCTTGCAATGTAACCGATTACCGGCTCTATGCCCATCTAATATGTTGAATTCTTTGCACAATAAACGACTTTTGTCTACATGTCCTCTCACCAACTACGGGACCAACCTGGCTCTAATAACAGGGACCACCCCTCTCTGAAACCGCTTACAGCCTCATTCTGCCTGTCAGAACTGCACTTAAGTGTTTTTCTTGTAGACCTAACACTGTCAATTTCATAACTCCCCTCAGAACAATTCCTGCTTTTTCCTTCTGCAAAACTTGATATGTTGAACTTGAATTTTGTGGAATCAGGTCGTGGGTGGGATCAAAGGCTTGTTGTATACCATTTGACCCCTCTATGTTGTTTTTCTCTCCCAACTGCGTAGCAGAACATACACTACCACTCCCGGTTCACACCACTTGCATTACCACTCCCATTTCACACCGCTTGCATTACCATTGGATTCTCCTCACACTGCCCGGCAATCAAACCACCATATCAGTTACTGAAGCGCACCAAGAGCAGCACAAGGGGCACACCGGATCTACCAAAATTGTGGTGGTAACAGCAAACCCATCAAATCAAGATTTGCGTGCCACGAAGGAAGCCCCACGGAGGAAACACCCATTTCACGACTCTCAGTTACCAACCCTGGTCAAGTCTACAAATATTGTATATAACCTCTTTCTAGACGTTGTTATGAGAAGAGGAGCTTTTATTAAAAGCGCCTTTCAAATCCAACATTTCCAATCTGTTAATTTTAGTTAACAATGGTATGTTCTATGCTTATCATAATTTACTTCAATGTTCCTTTAGCAACCCAATGAGAATTTCCAATTATTTCCAGTAGCAATCACATTAACCATTAATCACATTGATAGTAAATGCAAATAGAACATAATACAAAATGCAGAAGACAAGTCAAGACAAGAGAACACCAGGATTGGCAGATGCCAGGGAAAAACCCAAATGTGTGGAAAACCCTTTGATTAATTCTTATTATTATTATTCAATAGATCGACAAAGAGAGAATACATAAAATGTTCAGCAAAGAGTACAATGAGCCCAAAACAATATGATCAGTAATACAACCCAACAACTTCAGAAACCAATATACAATGGCAGAATATATCAGAGAAAACTTGATTCATACTTCAAACAGCTTCAGAGAACTTCGGATGATGATCAACTGTACTCAAACACTTAGATGCTCCCTTCAAGTTAGCATGGGAGCATCTTTAGTTCCTGGATGCTACCTAGGCCATAGCATGCATGCGTCCAGGGATGAAATTTCCCAATTCTATGCCTTCGAAATTTCCCAATTTTGTTTGAGCTTCAAATCTAAGACTTCAGACCTCTGTACGACCTTTTTCTTCGCTAATATGCCAAACCAAATTAGATAGAAGAGAAGGATGTGTTTGATGAAGTGATGTCCCAAATGAGGTGAGAGGCCACTCTTATTTATACAATTCGTTGTGGGTGAAGAGACACATCTATTGGGCTTCATGAGCCTACATTTGACTGAGGCCGACCTTGACAATTTGCACGTGTGAAAATAAATTCAAAACCATACTTCTACTTGTCCAAATGAGATGATCTTTAGATCAATCATGGACCTCTCAAAAAGAGGAATCCAATAAAAATATCATCTGCATCATATGAGTTGTCCCAAGATGGAATTTGGACTTAGTTGCCAATTTTAACACTCCCTCTCAACTAGGAAAAATTCCACCTACCAATCCATCTGTTGTCATTGATCATCACGCCATCTTGTCATCATGTACCATCTTTGTCATCTCTGCTCTACTGAACCATGAAGTAACAATGAAGAAGAATTGATCGAGAGTGAGTGACAAGACCTTGCCACTCTCCAGTGACACAACTCAGTCCAGAGGTAGAACCTCAATTGATCCAAGATCAAGTTGTTGAACACCATGCATCCTACCATAGGGAGTATGGAAGTACACGATGAGTCAATCGGTAGTGCTATGGTACCTATCCTCATTTCCCAACATAGAGGTACTTCCCATGAGTCCCGGACTACATGGGTAGGATGTATGCTTGGGCATCACAGGAGAAGGTGAACCACTCATCCTGCTCATATGTCATAGGAGAAGGTGAACCACTCATACTATGCATATGTCAATCGTAGGGGAATGTGAACCACTCACCCTACATACATGTGTCTGCAATCATAGGGGAAGGTGAACCACTCACCCTACACACATGTCAACCATCACGGGGTATCACAAGGGAAGGTGAATCACTCACCCTCTACATAGCGCACCACTAGGAGAAGGTGAACCACTCACCCTATGGTCGTTCATAGCTCCAAGAGTTACCTCGAGCCCCCAGGAGCTCCCAAATCTTAGTGTCCAACTCATGTCGGGCCCTCATAGGAGAGTCTTTCCACGACTCCAAGTCTCTCACGAAAGGCTAAGAATTTGACCTTCCCCAAGGGCTTCATGACAATATCTGCGACCTGCTCATCAGCCCTGATGTGATGGAGCCTTATTGCTCCTCGTTGTACCATATCCTGGATAGAGTGGTACATGATATAAATATGCTTGAAGCAATCGAGGAACACGAGATTCTCTGAACGGCAAATCCCACATTGGTTCTCGCAGTAGAAAACGTTGGTATCCAGCACATGCTCAAATACCTCACTAAAGAGCTTCCTCAACCAAACAAATTCACAACAGTTAATACTAGCATCAACGTATTCGGCCTCGGCGGTGCTGTCGATTTCTGCTTCTTACTCATCCAAGATAACAAAGCAAATCCCAATGAGAAGAAACATCCAAATGTGCTCTTACGATCCACCACACTGCCAGCCCAATCAGCATTAGTATCTCCATGTAGCCTCAAATTCTCGACAGTGCATCTCAAACCATAGTTGATTGTGCCTCGGAGATATCTCAAGAGATTCTTGGCAGCAATACAATGTATGGGATGAGCCTTGACCATAAATTAACACAATGTATTCATGGTGAAGCATATGTCCGAACGGTAGTTCACCAAGAACATCAGGGCCCCCACAAGTTGTCGATACTCGGAAGAATTTGCCAAATCAGGCCCTGTAGCACTTCCACATAAAGTTTTGAAGTTGAATTCCATCGAAATAGACACAAACTTGCAATCCACCATCCCACATCTCTCTAGTAGCTTCACAATATATTTTTATTGAGAAAGGAAAATATCACCTGGCTTTTGCCAGACCTCCAAACCAAGGAAGTAATGCATCAACCCTAGGTTCTCCATCTCGAATTCGAAAGCCAATTCCCTCTTGCATTGATAAATGAGAGGGTCTGCACCTGTCAGAAAGAGATCATCCACATAAAGTACCAAAATGAGAGCCCTATCCTTTTCAACCTTGAAGTATAGGTTCGCCTCAGCTTCGAACTAGTAAAACCCAGCTTCATAAGATAACTATCAATCCTCTCATACCAAGCCCTAGGGGCTTGCTTCAACCCATAGAGGGCTTTCTTCAGCCTGCATACATGTGTTTGTCGATCTTGAACTTCAAACCCCTCGGGTTGCTCTACATAGACTTCCCCCTTAAGCAATCCATGCAAGAAAACAGTTTTGACATCCATTTGGTGTAGGCTCCATCCTTGATAGGCAGCAAGAGCAATGATAGATGAGATAGTGGTGTATTGGGCAACTGGTGCAAATATCTCGTCATAGTCCACTCCTTTCTTTTGAGAGAAGCCTCGAGCAACGAACCTAGCCTTGAACTTCTCAGCACTTCCATCAGCTCCATGTTTAATTTTGTAAAGCCATTTTGAAGTGACCACTGACTTGTCCTTTGGTATAGGAACCACATCCCAGACATCATTCTTCATGATCGATTCATAAAACTCATTCATCGCATCCTTCCATACTTGGTGCTTCACGGCTTCCTCAAACGTACATGGCTCAGATTGAACATTGGTACTCATAGCAACTAAGTACCCTTGGTACTTGTCCTGCTTCTTTCTTTCACGAAATGTCCCCATTGGTGCAACATGTCTTTCAGCATCTTCGAGACTCGAGAGTGTCTTTGAGCCACAAGGGTTGTTTTCTTGAGGTGGATCAATGAGATCAATAGGGCCTTCAACATCGGGCATTAGTTCATTCATCGAAAGTTCATCCTGCTTTCCTGCATCATCATCATTATCCTTCCTATGAATAGGAAGATCTCTAACCTTTCCAAGGGCAAGCATCTTCATCGAAGGTGACATCATGACTTATTTCCACTCCCCTTTGACCATGCACATAGATTCTATATGCCTTTGAAGTTTCATTGTAGCCCACAAATGTTCCTGTCTTCCAAAATGCATTTAGCTTGTTTATTTTCTCTTTCAGTCCATGAAAATACAAGTGACAACCAAAAATTTTAAAATGAGAAACATTAGGTTTCTTACCAGTGAAAACTTCTTCGAGTGTCTTGAAGTCCAATGCTTGATGTGGGCACCTATTTTGAACATATATGGCAGTGTTGGTAGCTTCTCGCCATAAGAATTTTGGTATGCCTTGGTCATGAAGCATGGCACGAATAGCTTCTATGATGGTTCGATTCTTCCTTTCAGCAACTCCATTTTTCTCAGGAGTATATGCAGTAGTGGTCTCCCCCTTAATGCCAACTTCTCTACAATAGTCATTCAATTCGTTTGACTCATATTTGGTTCCATTATCGGTCCTCAATATTTTGATCTTTTTCCCTGTTTGATTTTCAACCAAGGCTTTGAAAGAGCAAAACCATTTGAACACATTGTTCTTCTTTTTCAAGAAATAGATCCATGTTTTGCGAGAGAAGTCATCCACAAAAATAGCATAGTACAAGTATCATCCCAAAGATGTTACGTCCAACATACCAGATAAATCAGAATGGACCAATTGAAGAATGTCATTGGTTTTACTTTCATTTTAGGGGAATGGTCCCCTTGTATGTTTTCCAGTTGCCCAACCCTGACAAACAACTTCATGATCTACCTTGAATTCGGGCATACATGTGACCATCTTCCTTGCATCATGTAAGCATTTATAATGAAGGTGAACAAACCTACAGTGCCATAATTCGAATAGAAGAGAAGTATTGCAATTCATAGCTCCCTAAGGACTTCCTCCAACACGATAGAGACATTCAACCCTAAATCCAAGTGTAAATGCATCTTTCGGGCTCCTTTTCCAAATACGTAACTTCCCATCAACAAATGCTAACTTGAAGCCTTTGTCTTCCATCACAGAAATAGATACCAAGTTCTTTTTCAAATCAGGCACATACAGTACATCTTGTAGATGAAGGATTTGACCTTGATTCAAGTGAAGAGTAATAGTCCCTATCCCTTTCACATGGTAGGTGGCATTATCTCCAAGTATGATTTCCAAATTACTCTTATTTTCAATCAAATTTGAGAGGGCCTCCTTGTAACCAGTGAAGTGCCTTGAGGCACCACTACCAATCAACCAATTATCCAAAGTGTCTGGAGGGGAGGCAGTAGTGAGTGCAGAAATAAGATAAAATTCCTTTTTCTTTTCTATAACAATAGTTTCCTCATACATGGAGTTTCTTGACCTTTTGGGAGGTCGACCATTTCCATATTGTGTAGCTGTTAAAATTGGACAACTAGGTCCAAACTCCATGTTGTGATGCTTAGATGAAGATACCGATATTTTTATTGGATTCCTCTTTCAGAGAGGTGTAAGATCCATATAAAATTTATCTTAATCCGATGAGCGGAACATTTATTTTGAATTTATTATTTATAATAAATTATATGTGCGGGCCGGCCTTAAGGTTTTACACCCCCAGCAGATGTGTTACACACCTCAATGATGTATATAAATACAGTCAACTTTGGAGAGCATTTCACACTCATTCATCACATCATCTTCTTCTCTTCTGATCTAGTACGAGCTACTTGGAGGACAATTTCGATCCACACGTGGGAAGAAGGACGAATTACTACAGCCAAGGAGAAGGACGAAATTGTTGCAGCTAGGGTTTCCACGAAGGTTTGACTAGCGTTGACTTTGGTCAACACATCGTCCAAAGAGGCTGAAATTTATTGGAGACTTCGATTTTGGGAGGCCGTACACATTGGCACAAGAACCGAGGTCAAAAGGTTGACCGAAGTTGGAGCTGCGTTGACTTTGATGTTGCTGCCCTGCGTTGACTTTTCTGGACAGCGTTGACTTTTCAGAAGTTGACTTGAGTTGACTGGGTGACTGATTTGAGGATTGTTGTGACACATTCTGGGTTGGCTGATCAAGGAGACTTTGCTGGTTGAAGCACCCTGTTGACCGCCGTAACGCACCTTCACATTCTCCTGTTTCTGGTTTGTCTTCTATAGATCCACTGATATGTTCTATCAGCATTTTACTTAACTGTTTGGGTGATTGTTGTAATAAAAGTAAAGTTGCATCAAGAATAGAACATCTACAAAAATTTACATGGTATCAGAGCTGAGGTGAAGACAAGCCCTAACTTATAGCAATCACAATCTAAGAAAAATGGGTTCCACAAGTTATGACTTCCAGGAGAATGACAAGCTGACTGGAAGGGATGACTTCCATGCCTAGAAGATGATATTAGATCTCAAATTGGAAGACCATGATCTCATGGACCATGTACTGGGTAAGATACAAGAACCTCCATCCAATGCTACTGCTGCTGCTAAAACCAAGTATAAGAAGGGAGAGATCAAAGCAAAGCTGATGATCAGGGAATCCATTCATAAAAGCCTGGTGGCCTACATCTCTGAGTTGGATACATCTAAAGAGATGTATGATAAATTGATCCTAATGTTCAAGGTAAACAATGTAAACCAAGTGCTATTCTTCAAGAATCAATTGAAGAATCTAAAGAAAGGCAGGGATGAGTCTGTCCAAACATACTTTCTGAAATTGACCGAGATTAGGAACAATCTGCTAGCTATTGGGGAGACAATAACCGATCGTGAGATGGTACTCATCACACTTGGAGGACTCCCATATGAATGGCAAGTATTCAACACTGCCATTCTCAATAATAGTACAATTCCTAACTTTGACGAGCTACTGTCCAGATGCATGCAAGAAGAGACAAGAATGAAGGAATATGAAAATGACAGAAATGCTGCCTATGTTGCTCATTCTAGAAAGAAGAACTCTGGTGGCTCTAAGAACAAAGGAAGAAGAAGGGCCCAAGGAAAGAAGGGTAAGTGTTTCACTTGTCATAGGCCTGGTCACTATGCCAGAGAATGTCCTTTCAAAAAGGATTCTCCCGATAGTGATGACAACAACAATAACCGGAGGAATGGAAATCAAAGAAACAACAGGTCCAAAAGAAAGAGGAAGGCTCCCTCTGATGGAAACAATCAACCTTTCAAAAGGTCTAGAAACTCCAGGTATGAAGAGTCAAATGTTGTTGATAAAAGAAATGAATACATTCTTGTATTTGCTCTCTCTGCTGCATCCCCGCCCGAGACTATGGATGTCTGGCTGATAGATAGTGGTGCCTCAAGACACATCACTGCGTTCAAGGAAGCACTCTCTGACATGGTTGAGAAGGATACTAATCTGGAAATTATCCTTGGAGATAATGCCACATATCCCGTAAAAGGGACAGGGACTGTGACCCTCCACTTGTCTCAAGGACAAGTCCTACATTTGCAAGATGTACTCTGTGTACCAAAATTGAAGAAGAACCTTGTGTCTATATCAGCGATTGAAGACAAAGGCTTCAATGTGGCATTCATTGATGGAAAAGTGCGCATGTGGAAGAAGAATCTCAAGGAAGCTATCGTGATTGGTTTTAGAGTTGGAACACTCTACCAAGTTGAAGGAAGTCCTCTAGGAGCTATGACATGTGATACTATCCGACAAACTGAACTATGGCATCGAAGGTTTGGACACCTTCATTACAAGGCCCTTCCCGAAGCAAGGAAGGTGGTGACAGGGATGCCCGATTTTGGAAATAATCATGAAGGTGTATGTAAGGGTTGTGCCGAAGGAAAGCATACAAAGGGACCTTTCCCCTCAAGTGTCACAAAGACATCTGATATTTTGCAACTGGTCCATTCTGATCTATCTGGTATGCTACCCGTGACATCCCTGGGAGGATGTTCTTACTATATGACATTCACTGATGACTTCTCCCGCAAAACCTGGATATACTTTTTGAAGAAGAAGGATGAGGCTTTCATGTGGTTCCGTACCTTCAAAGCCTTGGTGGAAAACATGACAGGGAAGAAGATCAAGATTTTGAGGACCGACAATGGCACTGAATATGAGTCAAATGAGTTCAAGGACTTTTGCAGAGAAGCTGGCATTAAGAGGGAGACTACTACTGCCTATACTCCTGAGCAGAATGGCGTTGCTAAAAAAAAGAACAGGACCATTGTGGAAGCTGCCCGTGCCATGCTATGTGACCAGGGTCTATCGAAGTTTCTGTGGGGAGAAGCTGCGAATACTGTTGTATACATTCAAAACCGATGCCCTCATTCAGCCCTGGACTCCAAAACTCCCGAAGAGGTTTTCATTGGTAAGAAACCTGACGTCTCACATTTTAGAATTTTTGGATGTCATGTTTATTTTCAGGTGCCGAAAGAAAAGAAGTAAATTTGGATGCTTACGGGAAGAAGGAATGTTTGTGGGCTACAGCGAAACTTCTAAGGCCTACAGAGTCTATGTACCTGGTCAAAGTGAAGTAGAGATATGCCATGATGTCACTTTTGACGAAGATGCTTCCCTGAAGAAAGTAGTAGATCTTCCAAGATCTGAGGAAAATCATGAAGCAAGGCCTGGAAATCAAGAAGAACCGTAGGATGAGACAATGCCTGATGTTAAAGGACCAATGGACCCTATTGATCCATCTCCTTCACTGGGAAAGAGACCATCATGGCTCAGGGACACCCTCGAAGATGCTGAGGGACATGCTGCCCCAAGGGGGACATTCCGAGAAAGCAAGAAGCCGTGTAGATACCAAGGGTATATGGTTGCCATGAGTACTATTGTACAATCTGAACCTGGATCTTTTGAGGAAGCCGTAAAGCATCAAGTCTGGAAGGATGCTATGCACGAAGAATATGAGTCCATAATGAATAATGATGTCTGGGATGTGGTTCCAAGACCGAAGGACAAATCGGTTGTCACCACGAAATGGCTCTATAAGATCAAACATGGATCTGATGGGAGTGCTGAAAAGTTCAAGGCAAGATTTGTTGCCCGTGGCTTCTCTCAAAAGGAAGGAGTAGATTATGATGACATATTTTCACCTGTGGCACGATATACCATCATTCGATCAATCATAGCCCTTGCTGCTACGCAAGGATGGAGTCTTCATCAGATGGATGTCAAGACCGCCTTTCTGCATGGTACAATAAAAGAAGAGGTGTATGTAGAACAACCTCTAGGATTTGAAGTTCAGGATCGAGACACTCATGTCTGCAGGTTGAAGAAAGCCCTCTATGGGTTAAAGCAAGCACCCAGAGCTTGGTACGAGAGGATGGATAGTTACTTGATGAAGTTGGGCTTCACTCGAAGTAATGCTGATCTGAACCTTTACTTCAAGGTTGTGCAGGGGAAGCCTCTCATTCTAGTGTTTTATGTGGATGAACTCTTCCTGACAGGTGCTAACCCTCTCATTCATCAATGTAAGAGGGAGCTCGAGCTGGTGGGTACAAGACAGTGTGGCCTGTGGAACTCTTCAAGTTGAATGGCGACGGCTAGCGGGCACAGTATTGGCAAATCCTACTGAGTATCGTCAACTCGTAGGGGCTTTGATGTTCTTAGTGAACACCCGTCCAGATATATGTTTTGCAGTGAACACTTTGAGTCAACAGATGGTTGAGCCTCATCACTTTCACTGGGTTGGTGCCACGAATCTTTTGAGATATCTTCGGGGCACGATAAACCACAAATTTGAGATACCTTATGCAGAGTGTGACACTCAGTGGATATACTGATGCCGATTGGGCTGGCAGTGTGGTGGATCGTAAGAGCACATCAGGATGCTGCTTCAATCTTGGTTCTGCTTCGATTTCATGGATGAGCAGGAAGCAGAAGTCGGTGGCTTTGAGCACCGTTGAGGCCGAATACATTGCAGCGAGTATGGCCTGTTGTGAAGCAGTTTGGTTGCGAAAGCTCTTTAGTGAGCTGTTTGGACATGTGCTAGATACCACCGTGATACTCTGTGATAATCAGAGTGGGATTCGCATGACTGAGAATCCTGTGTTCCACGACCGATCCAAGCATATTGATATCAGGTACCACTTTATCAGGGATATGGTACAGCGAGGCGCCGTAAGGCTCGATCATATAGGAACTGATGAGCAGGTCGCGGATATTCTCACAAAGCCCCTGGGGAAGGTCGAGTTCCTAACCTTTCGTGAGAATCTTGGTATCGTGGAACGACCCTATGATGTGGGTCTCGTTGGACAATGAGCTCTGGGAGCTCTGGGGGGCTTTGGGGATAGCTTCTCGGAGCTATAAGCACTCACGGGGCTAGGCTTGCCGAACCTTGTGGTGCTTCTACCCCACCGTTGTGATTATTGAGTTGGTTCACCTCTCATTATCTGTGCCCCGTATGCATCCTACCCATTGTGTTCAAGGCTCATGGGAAGTACCTCTCATTTGGCCAATGAGATGGGAAAAGCTAGAGACTAGTAGCAAAGACTGATGGACGCATCAGAGATTGCCGTACTCTCTATCTAGGATGGCACGGTCCAACCACTTGATCTGGGATCAAGTATAGTGAGGTTTCAGACCTCCGCCTGACTTCAAGTTAGATGAACCAACTTCGGGTTGGTTGGAGACTCTTTGTGAGTCTGATAGAGGTTTCGGACCTCTGGGCTGAATTTGTCAGCCGGGGGATGATGTCTTTGTGACTGACCCACTTCTGTTCTGAAATAAAGAGGCCAGCAAAGCAAGTTACGGCGGGATGACGCACGATGTTTGATTGCACTGGTGGATGGAGTTCTCCCTAGTTGAGAGGTAGTGTTAAAATTGGACAACTAGGTCCAAACTCCATGTTGTGATGCTCAGATGAAGATACCGATATTTTTATTGGATTCCTCTTTCAGAGAGGTGTAAGATCCATATAAAATTTATCTTAATCCGATGAGCAGAACATTTATTTTGAATTTATTTTTTATAATGAATTATATGTGCAGGTCGGCCTTAAGGTTTTACACCCCCAGCAGATGTGTCACACACCTCAATGATGTATATAAATACAGTCAACTTTGGAGAGCATTTCACACTCACTCATCACATCATCTTCTTCTCTTCTGATCTAGTACGAGCTACTTGGAGGACAATTTCGATCCACACGTGGGAAGAAGGACGAATTACTACAACCAAGGAGAAGGACGAAATTGCTGCAGCTAGGGTTTCCACGAAGGTTTGACCAGCGTTGACTTTGGTCAACGCATGGTCCAAAGAGGCTGAAATTTATTGGAGACTTCGATTTTGGGAGGCCGTACACATTGGCACAAGAACCGAGGTCAAAAGGTTGACCGAAGTTGGAGCTGCGGTGACTTTGATGTTGCTGCCCTGCGTTGACTTTTCTGGACAGCGTTGACTTTTCTGGAGTTGACTTCAGTTGACTAGGTGACTGATTTGAGGATTGTTGTGACACATTCTGGGTTGGCTGATCAAGGAGACTTTGTTGGTTGAAGCATCATGTTGACCGCCGTAATGCACCTTCACATTCTCCTGTTTCTGGTTTGTCTTCTATAGATCCACTGGTATGTTCTATCAGCATTTTACTTAACTGTTTGGGTGATTGTTGTAATAAAAGTAAAGTTGCATCAAGCATAGAACATCTACAAAAATTTACAGGGAGCATCCCTCTTTCCTTTGTTGTTGAACCTGTTATTCCTTTGATTGCCATTGCCATTGCCCTTGAAATTGTTGCGGTTGTTGTTGTTGTCATCACCCCGTGGTGTGTCCTTCTTATGAGGACATTCTCTAGCATAGTGGCCAAACCTGTTACAATTGAAGCATCTTTCCTTTCTTCCTTCTTTGAATCCCTGTCTTCCTTGACCTTGTCTCTTTGGACGAGCATTGTTCTTCCTCTTTGCAAGAGTGGAGAATGCAATGGCCTCATTTCCATTTGAAGGCTTGTCTCTCTCCATCATCCTCGTCTCTTCTTGAACACATCTAGTCAACAATTCATCGAAACCAGGAATCATGTCATTGTTAAAGATAGTCGTGGTAAACACATCCCATGCTCGGGGGAGACCTCCAAGAGCAATAAGAGGGAGCTCCTTGTCAGCAACAACTTCTCCAATAGATAGAAGATCAATTTTTATTTCGATAATCCCCATGAAGTAAGATTGGATAGACTCCCCTCTATCCATCTTGATGTCCTTCATCTTGTTCTTTAGAAAGAGGATTTGCTTTGCATTGTTGGCTTTGAACATTCCAACCAACTTATCATACATCTCTTTAGATGTGCCCAAATCAAAAATTTAAGCAACCAAATGTTTTTGAATGGAGTCCCTGATGATCTTCTTAGCTTTGACCTCACCTTTCGTGTACTTTGTCTTAGTAGTAGCTGGTGCATTTGAAGGAGGCTCCACAACTTTTCCCTGCACATAGTCCATGACATCATTTTCTTCCGAAGTCAAGTACAAAGACATCTTCCATGAGTGATAGTCAGACTTATCATTGAGCTTATCGTCAAATTTGAAGTAAGATGAGGAAGCCATTGCATTTTTGTCCCTGTCCAATAGATCTTAGTGATTTCTTTTCTTTCTCTTGCTTGGGCTTTGTCTAAGTTCTCTGAATATGTCTGAGGTCTGAATTAAGTTTTCTTTAATAAATTTTGCCACTACATATTCGTTTCTAAATTTGTTGGGTTGTATTACTGATCATATTGTATTCGACTCATTGTACTCTCTACTAAACATTTTATGTATTCTCTCTCTATTGATCTATTGAATAATAAGAAGAAGAATTGATCAAAGAACTTTTCCCTAGCATCCACCAATCCTGGTGCTCTCTTGTCTTTGGCTTGTCTTCTGCATTTTGTATTATGTTCTATCTGCATTTATTGTCAATGTGATTGATGGTTAATGTGATTGCTACTGGAAATAATTGGAAATTGTCATTGGGTTGCTAAAGGAACATTGAAGTAAATTGTGCTAAGCATAGAACATACCATTGTTAACTAAAATTAACACAATCTCAATAAAACATTTCTTGAAAGACCAAGGATACCAAGGGACGCAGAACTAGTGCAATGGTCCCATAACAGGTGTTGTGAAATTTGTTCAAACGAAGTGTTGAAGATCAGTACATTCATATATGTTGTGTGACACTTATTTGTATCTCTCTCTTTCGAATTATGTGCTTGAGGCTTCACTAACAAGCAGCGAAAACAAATATTATTGTTGACGGTTAAAATGACACAACTTCGCTTTCTCACGTAAAGCAGCTTCAGATGGCATTTTATGACAAAGACTTTGCCAAGGTTTACTATCATAACTTTAGGAACAATTTTCACACGCTTCCAAGCCACTAATGACATCGTGAGGGACTTCTCCATCATGAAAGTCCACATTTTCTAAATGTTGATTTCACTGATATAAAAAAAGGGGGGGTCGAAGAAGGTGCAGAGTCACCCTTGTAGAAGATAACAGGAAGGTTAGAGCCCGATAGGAAACTAATGACAAATCTGGATGCATCAGCGTGTTACATATGAACTAGAAACTCAACCATGTTAGCCTTTGTGTATGCAGTGCCACTAGATTTCCAGAGACCACGACAATTGGGAAGAAATTGGATTTAAATCCATTTTGTTGAGAATTCGTATTAAAAGAAAAGAAGAAGCCCAGATTGGAATAAGATTCAACAACAACATTCTCCTTTCCTCATATTAGTTCATTGCCTAATTTTATTTATAGTCTTTCTCAGTTTGTCTAAGAATAGGGCATTGTCGGCAGAATTAACAAGCGCCCAAGATCATTCACAAGCCTGATTTGATAGAACAAAATACACTCATCCATGCCAAATTCAAGATAAAATACTCATATTGCTTTGATAGCCTTGCAGTTGGACACAAAATGGTATGTTTTGATTCACTTTAGATTCAGTGTGGAGACTAAACAAGACGTAGCCTCAATGAATTCTTGAGGATGCTGGGCTTTATTTAAAAACAAAGACATTGTTCGAAGTTTGCTAAGAATAGTGGGCATTGAGATACGTTTCGTGTATATTTATTTGAGGATTTTATATTTCCTTGGCATGGTAAGAATCATCAATAGTGAAGCATTCAAGTTTTTGAATCTCTTTTTATTTTACTTACATAATGGCCAAAATTTATGATGTATTAGAATTAGTGAATGCTCTAATACATTCCACTAGTAATGAGATAGTAAACATCAGCAAGGAAATTCTCTTTAACATTCAGACATATCTACAAAATGCACAAGAGAAGATTTATTTTTTACAGCTCGAATCTCAGCTTCAGCAAGAAGAATTACAGCAATGGAGTCATCATTCTGAACCTGTTTTTTTTCAGAACATTGAGACAGACTCCCATCAGCACCAAGAATATAATTTGAGATTGATTCACATCCAGTGCCTAGTTCAACAGTAGATTTGCATGCAGAAGCAAAAATTCAACCTGCACTTCCCAAGCCAATCATCAGACCTTGGGAAGAGCTTGTCCAAAACAAACACAGAACTGGTTTTGGATATGACAAGGATGTGTCCTTTCATATTCCATATTACTCAAAGCCCATCCAATTTCAGAGTGTTGGGTTTCTTCATGATAGTTCACCTTCAGCTATTCCAGATTCTGCTCCTCCACATTCGCAGCCAAAAGTTGTCAAAATCCAACATTGTGACCAAGTTGGCCATATGAAAGATCATTGTTTTCATATTCATCCATGTAAGCATTATCATAAAGCCACTCATTCTTCAAATAGATGCTTCAAAAACAAGCCTCTTGCAAGAACAAAGATTCATTTTTAATGCATCGCTTCTTGGCAATGGGCTTCAACAGCCAAGAAGATATTTCAATCATCCAGTTTCAGAGTGTTGGGTTTCTTCATGATAGTTCACCTTCAGTTATTCCAGATTCTACTCCTCCACATTCGCAGCCAAAAGTTGTCAAAAGCCAACATTGTGACCGAGTTGGCCATATGAAAGATCATTGTTTTCATCTTCATCCATGTAAGCATTGTCATAAAACCACTTATTCTTCAAATAGATGCTTCAATAACAAGCCTCCTACAAGAACAAAGATTCATCTTTAATGCATCGCTTCTTAGCAATGGGCTTCAATAGCCAAGAAGATATTTCAGTCATATGCCAGAACATGTTCTAGAGTATTGAACAGTCTTGCGGTTGAGTTTTCTCCATCTTCTCACCTTGTATCTAAAGAGGGGGAATTGTTGGTCATCTACAAGTTTCAAAGCCACATCAAGCGAGCCTGAGCCACAACCTTCCATGCCAGAGTTGTAGCCAGAGACAGAGATGCCCCTCTGCATGCCTTTGGTTGGTGGTCAGCCTTAAACCATCTATGCGGGGTTGAGACCTCCCTTTTCAAATTGAGCTTCTCCCTCTTCAAAGAATTGGGGACACTTCCTCTAGCAGAAGACTTCATCTTCTTGCCAGTTTTGGAAGAGTTCCAGGAATTGCATTAAGCATTCCAGAGTTGGTGGTCATCCTTAAACCATTGCAGGTTGAGACCTCCCTTTTCAGGTTGAGGTTCTCCCTTTTTACACAAGTTGCAGACCTCCCTATTCCAGGTTGAATGTCTCCCTCTTCAAAGCATTAGGAGCACTTCTTCTAGCAGAAGACTTTAGCTTCATGCCAGATTTGGAAGAGTTTCGGGAACTGCACTAAGCATTCCAGTGTTGGTGGTCATCCTTAAACCACCTCCTTATGCCGACATTTCAGATAGCGCATTCAGCCTAGTGTTGCCATGCATTTTTGCACATATGTATTACAACTCTCTTCTTGGACTCATACATACCCCTTCGAATTAAGGGAGCAAATGTTGGACATCTAATCCACTAAGGGTTAAGGTGTGGGAGTTGGACATTCAAAGGGGAGTCCAAGAGACCTTGGAATATGGAATCTAATGGTCACTCCAATGTATTATAAAATGTATATCTTGTGAATAATATATGGAACTAAATGCTTATCTTTCACACTCTCGTCTTCAACATGGTTGTGTCTGACACAAATCAAGGCACTTCCACATATTTTGATGCACTTCTACAAAATTGGAAGCATATTTCACCTTCGAAGGCCTTTGGGGTGGAAGGAAAATTGTTCAAGGCATTTTCTACACATTTGGACAAGCGCTCTTACCATCAAAAAATGTCATGTAGCATTCTTGACAGGGTCAAACCCTCAAAAAATATGACAAGTGCATGCTTTAATATGGATTCCTTGCATGTGGACATGACAAAGTGGACTTCAAACCTCCTCCAAGATCCTTTGAGTGATATTTTATGAAGGGTTGAATTGCTCTAATGTAGGAAAACATGGAGATGAAACTTCTAGGCTTTCCTTAATAATATTTCAATGAAAGATCATTGGAAGGAAAATCTATAGAAGGAGATCCATTTTCATTTTTAAAATGTGGGAATTGATTATCGGAGAAAGTTATGAACGACCAAGTAGAATATTATTGCAAGTAGGAAGGAGAGTGTGCGATCAAGTTCCAGTTTCTTCATCTTTCTTCTATATTTATGGATTACTTTGCTCTCTGATATTGCTATTACTTTGTCGTTGGTATTTTCCCTTTGCTAGGGTTGTCCATTCAATTTCAGAGGACAATTTGTTGAATTTTGTAGCTATAGTCAATCTTCATAATATATATTTGGCCCTTGATTTATTTATATTGATTATTGTAAAGCATATTTTACTGCTAGAGTCAAAAAGAAAAATATACTGAGTGAAGTCCCATTTGGACTTTTGAAAGAAGAAGATTTTAATTTTTAAAATTAAATTTTTGGCTCCAAGTTTGTCAAGTCGGCCTCCCTCCAAGTCAACTTGGCCCAGGCAGAGTCACACCAATTCGACCCAAACAAATCACTATATATAGACAACTCACCTCCTCCTCAAGGCACCAATACACACTCTCTCAAGTGTAGAATTCTACTATAGCTACTAATTATATTTTTTCTATTGCATTCTCACACAATTATTTAACATTTTACTGTGTTAAATATCAAAATAAAATATGTTGCAGACTTCACGATAAATAAACAATATGAAAGAAATAGCACAAGTATTCACACATAGACACCGTTATTTTTGGACAATTGTCCCCGAAAAAACCCAACTCAGGAAAACCGGTGCAATAGATATGAGTGTTTCTTTATTATGCAGAAATTTTGAGTACAAATGTGTGATTGTATTTATCAATCAATCACGTGAAGAAATCTTATGAGAATAGACTTAGTGAGACAATTCTTACTTCACCACGAAGTTCCGGCACTGACCTGCACCCACTCTGAGTGTCTTTGGGTGATTTCTGCGCAGTGACTGCGTCACTCATGCTGTCACTGTGTCACTGTTGCTGCTGCTGCTGCTGCTGCTGCTCGTTATGGTTGCCTCGGTGCTCACTGTTGTGTGAGACTAGAGTTTTCTCCTCTTCCAGAAATTCCCTCCAACTACTGAATAAACCCTCAGTTGTCTCTCCAACTAAAATCGAAACTCCCTCTGTTGCTCTGCATTGGCCCAGCATAATTGCTGCTTGGATATCTTTGCGCTACTGCTATGGCTCCTTTCTCACTTCTCTTCCCACACTCCTTATTCTTCAGAAATTCTCCCTCTTGGAGATTTCACCTTCCCCTCTCTACAATCGAGAATCACTTCGATTCTTCCTTCAGCTGAAGAAATCAATCTCTTGATTCTTTCTCCATCTGATGTGTTTTCCATAGGCCCCTCACCCTCCTTATAATCCTTCGTTGACCCTTCAACGGCCAAGATTAAAACATAATCAAGGGCTAGGATTAACTTGGAGGCGATCCATGACTTTATCTAGAAGATTCACACTTGGTTTCACTAATACCCTTTAATTAATCAGTTTCCCTAAGTTTAGACTTCGGAAAACATTAATTATTTTAATTAAACCATCTCTAAGTGGAATTTTCCAAAACCGTTTTTGGGTCCTATGGAATATATGTGTCTTAGCCTATATACAAAATTACAAGGCTAGAGCACATCCGATGCTACCATAAATCAACATCAAGGAAGACTACTTATAGGCATCCTAGCAAACAACAAGAAGGACAAGGAGGACGAAAAGAAGGATGAATTACATTGAATTACATCTCTCTCTCTCTCTCTCAAGCTCACAAGTGTGGATAGACTCTCTCTCTCTGTAGTTCGCATTTTTCTGGGCCTTTTCTGTTGCACGGGTTGAAATTAGGGAATCCTAATAGTTGTAGGAGGGTCAAAATTCTGGGGTAAATCAGCAAAGCGAAGCGTTGGATCAGATGGGGATACTTGACTTGGAGGGTTTGACCAAGTTTGACGTAATTGACGACTAAAAGGTCTAGGTGTGTCTCTTGTTGAATAGAAAATTTTCTCTATTGAAAAGGCTGCTAGGTTTTCCACTTAGTCGGTTTTCCCAAGGTATATTTAGTGCTCTCTTTTTGCATTGTGATCTCTATTGTTCTATTATTCTTGTATGGTTGAAGTTCTGAAGTATAATTGCTTAATGATATATTGGAATAATTAAAATAAGATCAACACCATTAGAAGTATTTATCAGTTTTCAAAAATATTTTGCTTGTTGTTGCACCCATTTTCTCAACATTCCAAGGAAGCAGGATCTAGAAGCTTGAAGAAAATTTTCAAAGTCACATTCATCAGCTAGTTGTTTATTATGTAATTGTAAACCCATTCTGCAAGTTTGTAATGTAAATGATGCTAATAAGGCTATGTATTTATGTAACAACCTAGGTAACATATTATTTTGGCGATGAATTTCATCCTAGGAGGTTTCTCGTCTCACTGATTATCTGTGTTTCTAAACACGAATGATTGGCAGAGTTTTTCCCTCCAGCCTCACCCCAAAGCTAGGATGGAATTTATCATCGAGGTCTTAGGTGAGTCCTAGTGTATTAGTCAATTATATTGTAAAAGTGATTTGGGAATAATTGAAGCTAATTGGCTAAATTATTTTATTACAAATCACTTGGTCTACAAGATCATATTGTGTCGCAGAATTGGGTATGTTTTATTAAGGTATATAATGAACAGGTATTCCCCATTTGAGGGTTGAATTTGTAAAATCTTATGTAAAAAATATTTTAGTGCATGGTCCCTCATACTTTGACACCATGGCTAAAATATTTGAGAGTGGAAAAATAATTAATCCCCTCATGAGTCAATTAATTAATTTTTCTGGCAAAAACAGAATTAATCCTAAGCCAAAAAATCAATTAAGAGTCAAAATTAAAATGTTTGAGAAATTAATTTATCCAAGTGCAAAAATTTGTGGATCTAAATGAAATGAATTTTTGCAGGTCCCCCACAAAGGGAATATTGGAAATTTCAAAAAATTTAGACCCTCGACCTTGGTTGTTAAGTCAAAAGCATTTTCTTAAGGAAATTAGCTCAAAATAATTATTTTTGAGCTAATACAAAATGGTTCTAATAAGAAATTCGAAAATTCCTCAAAAATAATTATTTTTGACAGCAGAAATTAAAATTTGATCAAGGATTTATCAAAGGTCGAGATTATTTAGACAGAGATCAAGCCAACTAGCTGTTATTTTCCACTTGCAGAAATTTCTCTACAAATAGAAGGCATTTTGCTTCTATTAGACATCTTGTGATGATCTGAGCTCCAATGTAATTTTGTAAACGTTGGTGTGAAGCCATTGTTCCGTTGGGAACATTTGAATATCATAATAAAAGACTTTGGGGTACGGTTCATGGTGTCTTTGTCTCATTGATCTGCGGTACTTGTTGGGTATGTGCATTCCTCTATTGTGCTTTAATATTATCGAAATCGTTATTTCATTTGTAGATTATAGGAACATTCTATTGGTAAGTTTTGCGCTTATCTTAGGTGATTCGATTCATTGTATGTTCTAATGATCTTTCTTGAGAAAATATATAGATTTTACAGGTTCCCAGGCCCTTGGGCTCCAAATTTACAAACTCTGGGTGAAGGCTGACCTTGTTTGGACTTCGAATATTTTATATGATTTTCCTACTTCGCTAAGGCTGTTAAATACATCTAGTCGTTGTCATATTGTAATATTCCCAATTAGCAACAACAAATTGGCAATATATATTTTTGCTCAGATTTTGCCTTTCTAATGTTCAGCCATAAAATAAAGGGGTGATGGGACCCATAACCCAACTTAGGATAAAATAACTCCCTAAAGTCACTTCGACATTATTGGATTTCAGCATGGAGCTGAGAGGAGCCAAGTAACAGTATAGGGAGAGGAACAGCGTGGAGGCAGCGTGGGCCAGGCAATGCAGTGGAAGCGAGGGCCAGGACAGTGCAGTCTAGTGGGGGTAGGGTGGCATGAGGAGACAGCGCAGTTTAATGGGGCCCAAGGGAGAGCTCGGGTCTCAAGCATAAAAGGAGGGAGAGGCTAGCTACTCATTCATTCTATTATGCATCTTCAGAATTTTTGTTTAACAGATATTGAGCACACTTACGATGTTTAGCTAAGTCTGCAATTGTTTTTCAGCACACGAGTGTCTCCGAGCGGAGATCCCAACCTCAGCCTCTGGGGACTTCGAGTGCCCACTCAGGTGAGGAGTTCTACCTTACGTTTTCAGAGCAGAGAATGCAGCATCAGCCATCCAGGAGTTACGCAGTCTTGAGGCAGCGCAGTCTCTCACAGGAGTTACGCAATCTTTGAGGAGGGCAGCTCCGGGAGAGAGGGATATTCAGTAGCTGCAGTCCGGGAAAGGTGTGAAGGTTAGTCCTTCACTAGTGATCTTTTGGAACAGTTTGTGGTCATCATTTCTAGTCATTCATCTCAGTGGCCAACGTACTCACCAGGAGTGTGTAGTTTTCCCAAGGGGGTCAAATTCCGGGGTCAGCCTTCCTAGAATCCCTTCCTGGGTTTTGCCGAGTTTTTGGAGGAGAGTCCATACCCAAAGTCTCATAATTTTCTGAGCAGGGGAACAGCCCCAAAGAGCAGCGCTATCCCAGTTGGAAGCAGCAGTTTCCAGCGGCGGCAGCAACAACTCAGAGAGTTACGCAGTGCAAAGAAAGCAGCCATTCATAGCAGGGTTTTGAGAGTGATTTCAGCTTGCCTTAAGCAAGCCAAGGTGCCATCATTCTAATCAACTTTTTGTACTCATTTCCCTCTTTCATATTATAATAAAATGGCTCAGCCTTTCTCCATATTTTCAGTGTTTTTCATGATGTCTCTCTATTTGTTGTAGTTTTGTTTATGTTGCTTTATATTGTTGCTTATTTCCTATTCGGAATACTACGCATATTATATTTAAAAAAAATATTCCTCAAAATCTTTCAAGCTTTGTACATTTGTATAATTTGTAAATTATTTTGTAAAGTAATTTTTTGTAAAATATTTTTTTTTTTCTAACCCTTGTTTGCAGTTGGGGTTTGGGGTTTCCAATTTTTTTATATATTGGGGCTTTGGGCACTTGTAAATTTATTTGTGCGGGTGAGATCCAAGAAGAATTGTTGAATTAGAGCTAGATCTAGGCCCTTGAGAGTAAGATATAGCCTCTAGAAAGAAAAAAAATTCAAGGCCAGCAACTAAAGAATTTTCTAGTGAAATTAAAGAACTGAAGCAGTTTTGAATTTTTTATGAGTTTGAAATTCTTTAGAGCTCTAGGCCCAGTGTCCCTTCTAGCCTTAGTCATTGGCCTTTTCCTCCTCTTTGAGGCACGAGTGTGGCCCTTATAAGGTTGTCGTCAGCCTTCCCTAGCCTCCAAGGCTAGCCGCAGGCCTAATTAGGCCTCAGGCTGCCCTTTCTAGCCATTTTCGTGGGTATTTGAGGCCCTTTTAGGCCTGGTCGTAATGCCTAAAGGCCTCGGCCTTCCGTTTTAAGGCCTACCACAGGCCTTTTCCCTCCTCTGTCCTCCTTTTTCTCCCCTTATTCCCCCTCTGCAGCCTCTTCTGACCCTTCTTCCTCCTGTCCCTACACTGCAGCTCCCTTGGGCTTGCGGCAGCCTCTTGGGAGTCTTTGACCTTAGGCCGCAGCCTTTCTAGGGCCTATCAACCCCTCCTTAACCCAGCATCAAGCTTCCTAGGCTTGTCGTGAGGCCTTTGTGGCCCTTGGACCCTAGCCACGGGCCTAATCGGCCTTATCCCTCTTTTTCTAGCCTTCATTCCTCCTCTCATTTTCCCTCTTCCATCTCTGTGGGTTATTGTAATTTTCTGGACTGAATATTGGTGCATTTTGCAGAGGTATTTGGCACAAGAATTGGTGTTTGCAGGTGTTCCAGCCATGGGACAAATTTGAACAATCTTCTTCTAGGCAAGGGTTTGATCTCTAACCCTCATTTTTGCTCACTGTTTTACTTCATCAAGTTGAATAATTCATAACAGTGATTAAAGATAGTATAAACTGACATAAAACCAACTCATAACTTGCTTGACATATTAAGGAATTAGTTGCATGAGTTGGGTTAATTTTGTTTGAGCAAATTTCACATTTCATAAGTGTGATCAGATCTGATATAACTCTGAAGAATGCATCTTAAGAGGCCTAAAATATCTAGGACTTGATATTTTCAAGATTAGTGTGACTTTTGGATTCTCATTGCTCATATTTGGCTAGTATATGCTCATCATTGTGCACCTAAAAGAGGATCTAAAGTGGTTTTACTCACTGTTGTCATAAATCTATCCTAACATTGGAATACAAGTTACATAAGTGCTCTTATTGCTTTGCATTCTAATTGTTGCTTGTCTAAGTGATTTTAAGTGCTATTGTGGAGAAGGTTGCTAAGCATTGGTTATTTGAAATCTAACGTTTGCTTGTCTCTTGTAATCTCTTTTTCATAAGACCATTGACTTTACACTAAATTCACTCATATAACCACTTAATCCATAATTGAATGTCATTCTGTGCCTATTAAGTGAATTTGTAAATTTGGTCATTCTTGGTTAGAAGAACATCTCATATTGATCATTTTATGTTGTCTAATCATTAGAGAATATTGGCTAAGAACACTTGCAATCTTATTGGATAAATTGGCATAGCTTGTTCTGATTGAGCATTATTCAATAATTTGTGATTTTAAGAATTGAATTGGTTGTGATTCATCCAACTGTTCTTTTACTCAAAGGCTTCTAATCTATTTTGTCTCAAGTAACATTGTCATATTTTGAGGATTCATATGTCAATGGCATCTTTTATTTGGAATCAATCGCTAATTGTTAAGTGGACAAGTGCTCTAAGTTTCCTTAATTGCTATCGTTAATATCATTCATTGCTCTATATCTTGTCCTAGATAATTTTTTCTTGAGCACTTGGTTAATTGTTTTGAAGAGATCTCTTGTTTAGTGTTGGCACTTGATAATTTGGCACATTTTCTTTATCGTTAAGATTATACTCTATTGATAAGTACTTGCTGGTATAACTTAAGAATAAATCATAAGTAAATAATAAACAACTTAAACCTAAGTTGCACGAAACGGGGAAACGGAAACGAGTTTCCGAAACGGGAAGCGAAGCGAAACGCGACCTCCCCAAATTTTGGAAACGGGGAAACGTAGTATATATATATATATATAATTTAACTTTATATTAGAATTTAGGACATTTAAGAAATATTATGTGAAATCATAAAAGTTAAAAACATACATGATACATGATAAATTCAAAGCATAAACTATTACAAGTTACAACACATTTACTCGTGAATGATAACAGACACAATGGAAATAGCAATCTCGGAATATCGGATTGGTGCTCTTGATTAAATATGAGTTCCATACCCTAATACATGACAAAATACAATGAAAACATTGCAATCACCCAACCCTGAAATCCTGAAAAATTGATAAGTCTGCTGGATTTTGAATGAGATCTAAAATTCTACTTTCTCCATATGAAATCCAATGAGGTCGAAACCACTCTCAAACATCCTGAGTCATTTCATGGTAATGTTAAAAATTTAAGTAAAAGGATGAAAATGAAGATTAAGGAGAATGTCACTTTTACTTTAAGAATTTAACATTACCATGAATCACATATAAATCCTAGGGCCATAGGCTTTAAAAATCCATCTACAAGCGTCTATAAACGATTACAATAATGTTAAAAAGCACGAAAACCGGAAAAAAACAAAAAAAAACCAAGTTAAATCGCTTTAAAGGCAAGGAAACGCGGCCGTACGGCCTGGAAACGCGTTTCTGGCCGTACTGGCAACGTTTCCTGTACGGGAAACGTGCCAGTACGGCCGGAAACGCGTTTCCAGGCCGTACGGTACGCGTTTCCGCGTTTCCGTATCGTTTCCGTACGGAAACGGACCCCTTTCCAGCGTTTCCTGCAACTTAGACTTAAACAATCTTAACTCAAGACTCACTCATTCACCTTGCATCTCATCATAAGCTAGTCTTGCATTTAATAACTAATCTCCAAGCATAAGCTCGGTTGATAGACATTTAGGCCCACCATTTCTCAATTTAGCTTGAGGGACTTAGCACTTCTTTAGTGGTTAACACGGTGACCTTGCAGTCGTCAAAGCCACAGTCTCTACAGCGCTAGAGGCACCGATTGGTTGGAACACAGGGGGAGGTATCGTTAATCAATCCTTTGCTTACTTCCCATTGGCTTTCATCCCACAACCTACTCTTGAGACTAGTTTCAAAATAGCTAAGAGGAAGGTCACACTTAGAATAGGCATATAACTAAAAGTAATTGAGATTCTTGCACCACATCTAGGTCTTAGGGTTTGCATAGCATATAGGTTAGTGAAGCATCCAAGCAGTGATTGTTCATGTGGTTACTTGGTCTCTAATCAATAATAAGCAAGAAGTTGATTCCATAAGGCACTGATCTCACATTTAATCTTATCTAATTTTTAAGTCTTGTTGAAATTAACCAAATAGCTAGGCCATTCAATTGTGTCTCTCGGACTCATTGATTTCCAATTTGTCCTTCATCTTCACATTTCCATAGGGACTACCCCCCATAGCCTGTTGTTGGGAGACATCTAGAACCGAGTGGGCAAGGATAAGAGTGACAGCCACTACCCTGAGTCGTTGTCGCACCCTACCTATACAATTGGAGCGACAACACTAGTATCTATTGCACTTGAAAAATCAACATGGTATCAGAGTTGTGATGAAGGAAGGAACATTGAGATCACTCTAGAAACTCTATCTTGAGATCACTATTGTTGAAGTCCTTGTTGATTTACATCCATGGCTTCTTCTATGAAATCAAAAAACAAGTTTACAGGGACATCAAACTTCGGAGCTTGGAAGACTAGAATTGATCTTATTCTTGCAAAGAACAAAGTTTTGGATATTGTAACAAAGAAGGTTGTATACAACGAGTATTGCAAGATAAGAAGAGTTCAAGGAGGATGACATCACTACCGTGAGTCTTATTGTGGATTCCATTAGAGATCATCTAATCCCATATATAGAAAAGCTTGGTACTTCCAAGAAGATGTATGATGCCCTAACTAATCTATTTAATGTCAAGAACATTAGTCAAGCCATGAGCTTGAAGAATGAGCTCTGTGATATAAGGATGACACATGATGACATTGTAGCTTCATATTTTGTAAGAATCTCTCAATTAAGAGACCAAATACAAGCAATTGATGAAACTATCTCTGAAAAGGAACATGTGACGACAGCACTGAACGGTCTACCAAGATCATGGGATGCATTTGTAGCAGGTATAAGTAGCAGGAAGGAAGCTTCCTCATTTGAAGAATTATCGACCTCTTGTGCTCAAGAAGAATCAAGGCTTATATCAAGATATATAAAGGAAGAAGACTTTCAAGCATCTGCAACTCGCTTCAAAAGGACTAGAGGAAAGAAGAAGTTTGGCTTTCAAAAGAAGAAGTCGGGAAGAAGACCACCTCCTCCCCAAAGGAAGAAGGATATGTCAAAAGTTTAATGCTTTGGTTGTCACAAATTTGGACACTATAAAAGGGATTGTCCTGAGATGACTAATAACAAAAAAAGAAAGGAAACAACATGCTTCCGCAGCCGATATTGATGATGAACATCCAAAGAAGCCTAAGGGTGACAGAGATTTCTTTTACTTTTCCACTCTAACAGGTTCTATTTGTTGAGAAATCACTCGGGCAACCAAATAGGGTTAATTTATCTTACTTGATAACTTCTTGTGAATATGTGTTAGTTTCTTATTAATTTTAATATGTTCTTCATTAAACAATTACCAAAACATAAACATGAAGATCACAAGAAGACAATGAACACAAGATATAGGCTCCAAGCTAGGGAAAAACCCCTCTAAAGGCAAAACCCAGACAACTCTTCTCTTCTTATAGACCAAATCAAAGTGAGAAATCCAAGATCCAAATCCAACCTCCAAGAAACCAAGTCAAGCCCTTCAAATCATAGTTGATCCAATCAATCTCAGTCACAGGAAATTATATCAATCTTTGTCAAAATAACTTGCATCAATCTTTAGCTTATATGTCACGGGAAACTCGTTCTTATCTCAGATCATCTACCATGTAGAACTCCCATTCATCTCATATCATCTGGCACAGAAATACTTCATATTTAATCTCAAACATATTTCCCAGAAGGCTCGCACTTTTGCAAACTTCAAGCCTCAAGTAACTCGCAGCAGACATCAAGCAAAGAGTTACAGAAGGCCTCAGGAACCTCGCATATTTTGCAAACATAAGGCCTCAGGAACCTCGCCTATTTTGCAGACAGAAGATCGCACCTTTAGACATATAAACTTATAGATCTTCTCAGACATATAGCCTCAGAACTTCAGATCTCCTCCTACCACAGAATGCATCACAAATAACCACCAAGTTGATTGCCCAATTTAAGAAGGACGCATGCCTATATATAGTTGTTCGCATATACGAAAAGGCACATCCTTCCATTGATCCGACTTGTCATCTAGGACTGCCAACTTGGCTTCTTGGGGTGAATTTGACCAAAAGTACATCTAGAAAATTCATTTCTCTTTTTCTTTACAAAAAGTCCAAATAGCACTTTCACTCAACAAATCCTAGAAGCATGAAGAACATGCTTAACTAATAAAATAATAATAATAAAATATATTTCTTCTTTTTTATTTTTTACATATAATACATGATGATATAGGTAGAATGATAATTACGAAGACCGAACCTAATAACAATTTTCAACATTCCCTCTTAACTAGGGAGGTACTCATAATTCCAAAACTTACTCTTAAAATGAAATATTCTCATAAGAGAGTTAGATTGATAAGCCATCATCAAGCATCAACATCATAACCAGCATTGTCAAATTGCAATATAGAAAGGTGTTCACTAACAAGCTCTAACTCTCCACTAGATTAGAACACAATGTTTGGAGGCATACATATGGACACCAACACCACAACCTCTTCAAGGCACATACCCCATCTGGATGTTCACCAAGTATGTCCTTATAGGACTATTCTTATCTTGGATACCCAATCCTCAAAGAATATCAATCCTCTTTGACCACTCTTTTCTTCGATACCCTATCCAATCCTCAAAGAGTGTCTGTCGACGAGACTACTTTTCTCTTAAATTCCCAATCCTCCGGAAGTATCAGGCCCAAATGCTTTTCCAATCCTCCATTCTCCCTCCCAGTGCCTTCACTAGACGTACGACTATTAGTCCTAGCCTAGTGCATGACACATGGAGAATACGGTTCCACCATTACTCCCTCTCATCCAGGGATGAGATCCTTACTCCCTCTCAACCAGGGATATATAACTGCAATCCTTAGTTGGTCTCATACTTCATCAATACATCAGGTACTTGTTCTCCCCTAGAGATATAGCTGTAGCTGCAAGACTCCTTTCGCATTACATCATATCTATGCTTCAATATTCCTGGATGTCAAACATTTTACGGAGCTAACTTCTTTTACATTCTATCTTCATGACAAGGTTTCTTGGCTCCAACAACATCACATCATAACAAACTTCGAGCTTCCTGGATCTTGACAATCATCATGCAACTTTGTCATTAAATGGTTCATCTGAAATTTCCAAGGAGCCAAACTTCCCCAAAGTTGCTAGCACATGCATTCCATCCTTAAATAACAATATTCAGTCTTCATACTCTTCCAAGCCATCACCAGTGTCATCCACTCAATCCATATGTTCCCAAATCGAATCAAACAACAGCTGGTATAATATCATTAATCAAGCTATCTTTTCAGCCTTTTCACATACTTCTGCGATAAGTCTTTTTAGGAATCCAAACCATATCCCAACATTATCAGAGTTGCCAAATCACAATAGCTTTTAGTCAAGATAGGGGATTCTTCAAAATCTTGTTGCTTGCTCCCTCTGAGGTCAACATTCCTTACCATGTTCTATTTTCATATTACAACAGAGTTTTGCTTCATGCTCTTTAGCTTTCAATCATCAATCAATGTGTTCCTGAAACAAACCAATCAACAAGCTTCAATATCAGGGTCCTTACAGCTCCCTCTTTCCATCTGAGGTTAGCAAACTTTTGCAATCTAATAGTCTTCTTTCATGCATACATCAAACTACTCCTTCCTTCACAGTCTTCATTTGCTTAGTCAAGCTTTAGATAGAACTTGCCTTGACCTATAACCTTGGTTAGAAGACTAATGAAAGAACAGGTTGACAAAATATAAAGATAGTAGCAATAGTAATAATCTAGAAGATGTTAAATACTTATCTCTAGAGGAAGGTTGACTCCCTCTTAATCTTGGACCCTTTTTCATCAAACCTTGACTTTACATCATCATGACATAATACTTGTCAATCTTAAGAACTACGCTCCTTTTCTTTTCACAATGGAAACAATAAATTAGGGTTTTTATTTCCAAGGTCCCTCTTTATATTTCATAATTTTCTAGGGTTTTCAAACCCTAGATGCCAAGACATGTCACTTACAAATTGTGAAGCTCTATAACCACACAAAAGAGAGTTAGTTGCAAAACCCTAGATTTTTAAGGTCTTCAAGATCCTGTTATGCTAGAAATTTAAAATTCTAAGCAAACCCTAGATCCTTCATAGTCATCAAGACTTATCATCCAAACATTGCAAAATTCTACTAGCATTCTGCAAAACCATAATGATACCAGATTGATATGCCTTTTATCCAATTCATTTGATTACAAGACCTAGTCTTCACATGCAACATAACATCAATTTCTTGCATGTCATTAGCTCTACTTTATGCAAAACCTTTTTATGATCAACAATATGACCTGAATCATAATAAGCAATTGACATAGGTCACAAAAAATTATACGTACCTCTTTTGATTTTACATGTCCTATTTTGCAGAGACCCGATCTTCTTCCTTGAGTTGAGATTAATCACTTTCATTCAAAAGGGAAACAACTTCTTATTTTTGTAGCACAGATATGAGCTTCATTGATCTTCGGATATAATATTTCCATAGCTTACACAATCTCGGTTCATTAGATTATCTACACAGTTATTCTTTCTCTTTCACAAGTTATATGCCATGAAAGGGTAACCTTTGTACAAATCCCAAACTTCATGACTTCATTGATGTATTATAAGGAGATTTGGATATCATGATTGCCTCTGCCTCTAGTATGGATAAGCTTCAAATCACCATGCATCCATATAGCTTCAACGTATTTTGTCTTCAAACTGAGATACGAACCAATTCATTATACTTCTTTCATCTAGATGTCTTGTCTACCTGTGGTAGCAATGGTTCATTTCAAGATTATGTATGAATGTCATGGAAGAGATGACTCATACTGTTTCTTTCACTTCAGATTATTTTGTTCCTCAGATGATCTTCGCAGACACACAGCTTCGGTCTTTCATAGGCTATATATATATATATATATATATATATATATATATATTTCAGAGAGAATCCAAAAAAAGATTTTGATGCCACATAGACTTATAGAGATTAGAAGACTTAGATCAGTCCTTTCGCATAAACTAAGATCCTAGCCTTCTTTGCATGACAGAGATCGGCTTTTCTTTAAATAGTTGAAATTTGTCTTATTGTAGGATACAAGACTCCTTGATTATAGGAAATTCGAAGATATAGCAAACCAAGGAGCTTCTAACGGTGAGAACATGTGACAAGTCATTATAATTTCATCTTAGCATCAGTAATATGTTGCCACTATGATATAGTGATGCCCTTAGAAACTACAATGTGAACCAAGGACGCAGATCACAAAAATGTGAGCCACACCTAGCTATAGATAAGAGCCACTAAGAGAGCGATTCATCGGCAAGAGTGCAAGCTACTGTGCATAAATGAAGCATTTAGACACTAGTATTCCAAATAACCTAGAAAGCGTTTGCGGAAATTCAACTCATATTTTGTTTTATTTGAAAAAATAATTATTTTAATCGAGATCCTAAGTCTAAACTTAGGGAAATTAAATAATTAATGGGCATTTATAAACAGAGTGTGAATCTTCTAGAGAACATGGATCAAGTCAAATTATGATCTAAGTCGTTGATTAGAGATTTAATCTGGGCCGTGGATTTCTCAACGAGAAGACTATAAAGGAAGGCTTGAGGGTCATTTGGAAAATAAACCAATGCAGATACTCAATTCCCCAAGTAAATCGATTTTCTTAGTGCTCGAAGTTCGGCAAGAGAAAATCGGCTCAGAGGGAGAGTTGCAAGTGGAGGAGAAGCAGAGAGGGTTCAACAGCAATCCGAGGTGCAGGAGCAGGTGACAGGAAGAGACAACGTAGAGGCTGGGAAGGAGCAGCACAGAGGGGTGACGTGGGGGACTCGGCGGGTCCTTTCAGGGTCATTTCTCATCTAACTATTTTGTGAGGAATTTCTCTAGTGTTATCATAATTTCTCTTAATCAGTACTAACTGTAAATTGTACAAGAAGATTCTGTTGAAAATAGAAACCCTCATCTGTTGCACCGTTTTTCCTACATTGGGTTTTTCTGGGGACAATTGTCCAAAATATTTGTATCAGTTATGTGCTAGTATTTCCCTTATTGTTCTGCTCAGTAATTATATCACGAAGTCTGCATTTGAATTTATTTCAGTATTTACTGAAGAGATTTCTGCAAATAACTTATTTATGAATAATAAGTAGAAGAAATAAGATCAGATAATGCAGTAGGATTTCAAGTTGAAATTTTCACAAGCCATGTTGTACACTATACTATAAGTGTTTGTTTTTTTTTTGAAGGTTGTAGACCTCGAATAGACACATAGATAAATAATTTGCATTGTTTTAAAGCTTTCGAAGAAGAGTTTGGGCTTCATCATTCAGATCATAGACTTCCCATAAACTATCATGAGAGGAACAACCAATTTTGGAGATATGCCAACAGGAATAATCTTCAGAACTACCATCCATCTTCAAACCTCATCTCTAATACCATGTTGAGAAATCACTAAGGCAACCACATAGGGTTGATTTCTCTTACTTGATAATTGCTTGTGAATATGTGTTAGTTTCTTGTTACTTTTAATATGTTCTTTTCCATCAAACAATTACCAAAACATAAACATGAAAACCACAAGAAGACAATGAACACAAGATATAGACTCCACGATGGGGAAAACCCCCTCCAAGTGGAAAACCCAGTCAACTCTTCTCTTCTTATAGAATCAGATCAAAGTGAGAAATCCAAGATCCAAATCCAGTATAATAAAAATTGTATATGGAGATTTATCCTTAACCACACCCCACAGCGGCAACTGTTATCACGGGTTGCGCCATCAAAAAACCAAGCAGGAAAAAACACCTGCAATGGAGGAGACAAAGATCTAAAGAGACAATCAGTCCACCTAGAAGACCCACCATCTGATAACCAAACCAAAGTTTTAAAACATATATTATAGATCATGGGAGGCTTGTCTTCAAAAATAGCCATATTTCTAGCCTTCCAAATTTCCCATACTGTGAAGAGAGGTAAACTTTGTATCTCCCTTTCCTATCAAACCACCACCTAAAACAAGACTCCAAAGAATCGAAAGCAATCAGTTGAGAAATATGTACATGTTTCATGATACACGCCCATAATTCCACTAACAAGGGGCACTATATAAAGAGATATGTAACATCCTCTAGAGTCGAATGACAGAAAACACACCACCCTAGGCCTGAGAAACCCCTTTTACAAATATTATCCCAAGTAAGGATTTTGTTTTTCCAAGCAAGCCAGCAAAAAATGACCACTTTATAAGGTACCTGCCATCTACATGCTTTTCTATACCAGCAAAGTAACTTACTTCAATCTTTAGCTTATATCCCACAAGAAGCTCTTTCTTATCTAAGATCATCTACCATGCAGAACTCGCATTCATCTTATATCATCTGGCGCATAAATACTTCATATTTAATCTCAGACATATATCTCAGAAGGCTCACATTTTTGTAGACATCAAGCCTCAGGAACCTCACATATTTCACAAATAGAAGGCCTCAGGAACCTCGCATATTTTGCAGACAGAAGCTCGCAACTTCAGACATATAACCTCAAAGACTCATAGATCTTCTCACACATATAGCCTCACATCTCCTCTTGCCACCAAATGCATCATAGAAAACCAATGAGTTGCTTGCCCAATTGGAGGAGGAAGCATACCTATATATAGTTGTTCTCATATGCGAAAAGACACATCCTTTCAGTGAGTCGACAAAGAAATGGTGTTGATTGCACTTGGAGGCCTTTCTTCTATTTGGGAGAATTTTATCACCACCATTAGCAACATCAACACTATTCCCACATTTGATGGCCCCTTGGGAACTTATATCCAAAAGGAGGCCAGAATGATCTCCAGAGGGAGAATTTCACATCATGAAGAAGAAGAACCTACTGCATTGTTAACCTATGACAAGAGAAAGAAAGGTAATAAAAAGAAATCTACTTTCAAATCAAATAAAGGGAATCTAAACATGTCAAAAGTTAGATGCTTTAACTGCCAAAAACATGGTCATTTTGCTCGTGACTGTAAAGAAAGAAGAAGAGCTCATAGATTCAAAAACAAATTTGATTATAGAAAAGACACTTCTGAAAATCAAACAATAGGGCATCCTAAGAAAACAATAGCCGGTTAGTTGATAGTAGTGTTTCCAAACATTTTACTGGTTACAACGAGGCACTCTCTAATCTAGTTGAGAGGGAGACTAACTTAAATGTTATCCTTGGAGATAATTCTACTCACCAATTTAAAGGTTATGGTTCAGTTTCATTTCATTTAGATGATGGAAAATCTATTTTTCCGCAAGAAGTTTTGTATGTACCTAGCTTGAAAAAGAATCTTGTATCCATATCTACTCTAGAAGACAAAGGAATGGAAGTAGTTTTTATTAATGGAAAATTTCTAACTTGACCTTTGAACTCAAGTATCAGAGAAGCCTTCACTCTTGGATCAAGATGTGAAAGGCTTTACAAAGTCAATGGTAAACCCATTCATGCATTGGTCCATAATACTGATCTTCAATGTGAGCTATGACACAAAAGATTTGCTCACCTACAGTACCAAGGCTTACCTCATGTAAGGAAGATGGTTTCTATAATGTCTGAGATCATAATGGATCATGAAAGAGTTTGCCCAAGATGTGCAAGTGGAAAGCATATAAAGGGATCATTCCCTTCAAGCACAACAAAAACTAGTCAAGTACTTCAGCTCATACATTCTGATTTATGTGGACCTATGCCTGTTACTTCTCTTGGTGGCTACTTGTATTTCATGATTTTTGTTGATGATTTTCCTCGCAAGACATAGATATTCTTTTTGAAAAAGAAAGGGGAAGCATTTGACATGTTCATAGATTTCCAGTCTTTGATTGAAAATCAAACAGGAAAGTTGATCAAAGCTTTCCGACCTGATAATGGAGGAGAGTTCACCTCCAATGAGTTTAATGATCTTTGCAAATATATTGGAATAAAGAAGCAAACCATTGTGTCGTACAATCCATAGCAAAATGGTGTAGCTGAGAGGAAGAATAGAACCATTATGGAAGCAGTCAGACCCATGTTGCATGATCAAAAGCTAACAAAGTTTCTGTGGGGAGAAGCTGAAAATATTGTTGTTTATGTGCAAAATAGAAAGACTCATCAGGACTTAGACAATACGACTCCTGAAGAAGTCTTCACTGGTAAAAGGCCTAAGGTGACTCACTTGAGAATCTTTCGTTGTCCTATGTACTTCCATGTGCCGAAAAAAAAAAGGAACAAACTGGAAGCTTCAGGTAAGAAAGTTATGTTTGTTGGTTATTGTGATAATTCAAAAGCTTATGGAATTTATGTACCTAGTCAAAGTGTGGAAATTTCTGAATTTTTACACTTTATACAAAAATTATTTACTGTTAATCTGGTTATGCTCCTCCTACTTAGACAAGTTATTAACTGAATAAATTCAAGTTAAAATCAAAGTAAAACACATAACAGATCTCCACCAATCCAAATCTAAAACAAGTTCATGCACACATAGACAAAGTGACACAGTTATTTCTGGACAAATAGTCCCCAGAAAAACCCAATGTGGGAAAATTGGTCTTCTGGCTGTTGGATGGTTTTATTATTAAGAATTTTCTAAATACAACAAGCCTGGGTTCCAGATCTAAAAAACCAGACACAGAGATATTAGATCTACAGCTCACTGGTTGATCTAGGGCCAAAATAATCACCGATCCACACCCTCCAAGGGGATTTACAAAACTCAGCCAAAATTAGGGCCTAGAAACCCCAGCGCTGCCCCTGAAAGCCTCTGTGTCAACCTCTGAAGCCCCTCTAACCCTCAACGCTACTACGAAAAGGTCGGTGTTACCCCAGACTGGGTGACGCAAGCCCTACGCTACCCCTTAAGGTCTCTGCGTAACCCTTGAGGGTTTCTTGCTGAAAAATGACACTGTCCTTAGAGGGACTGCGCTATCCTTACTGTTGCAGCTACCCTTCTCCTCTACGTTGTCCTCTGAGCTGATCTCTCCCTCTTGTGTATTCTAAACCCCGGGATCAAATCATCCCCTTGGCCTAAATTCCCCTCTCTGCAGTTGAAGCACTTCTGAGATTTCTAAGCAACCCCGCCCTAGAATCTGAACTTAGCTTTAGTGCTCTGCCTCTGTGCGTCTTACAAATGACCCCAAGTCTTTCCTTTATACTTTTCTCATTGACAAATCAACGGCCAAGATTAAATCTTTAAATGGCAAAGATTAAAAGAAAGCTTGATCCGTGTGACTTAAGACAACTTCATCACATGTTTAATTAAATTCACTTTAATTATTTTATTTTCCTAAGTTTTAACTTAGGAAATACATTAAAATAATTAATTAATTTAATATCTCCTAAACTAGATGAAATTTCCCAAATCCATTTCAGGGTCTTGTAGATCAAGTGAACTCTAGTCCTTCCTCAAAATTTGGGACCTAGAGCACAACTGATGCTACCCCAAATACACAAAATCTCAACACTCCCTCTTAGCATCAAGGGTGTGCTCTAACAAGACATCACACTATGCATTACATGATTTTAGGCACTGGTTCTGTGTTGTTGATGCTTGGCCTGCTGCCACTCAACTCTGCACTATTGTTGCCATTCTGTACTATTGCCCATGACTTTGCCACTGCCACTGCAACCTCTGTACTGCAGCTCCCTCTCAATATGTTGCATCCGTGCTACTCATAGCACTGCCACTGCTGATCTGCTACACTGCAACTTTAGTTATTGAGAGAAACAACTGAATCTCCTGCCCAATCTTTGATAAACAAGTCAAATGGGTTGCATCCTCATCATTGAAGCTCCATAGGCTACAGATATGTGCCGGCATCTGAAGGAGGATGCACAGCTACAACTCTACACTACGTAAGCAAACTCCCTCTGCACTACTAAAGTCACATCAGCCCCTTGTGCTGAAATCTCTCACGTTGTTGCTGCACAGTGCTGTCCCTCTGAAGCCTTTTGCGTTGCTGCAGCTCTACACTGCGTAAGCATCTCTGCTCTGCACTGCTGAAGTCACATCGGCCTCTACGCTGCTGTTGCTTCTACGTTGCTGCTACTCTGCTCTGCGCTGCTCCTCCCAGTCTTCAGATCTGCCTCTGCTTCATCTGTGATATATGCACCCACTGCTCCATTTGTCCCGCTACTGTCTTAAGGCTGTCGTAGTTCGCATGTGATCCAATAGATGAGCTGCTCAAGGATCCCACCTTACTTCTATGTAGCGCCTCTACATATCCATGTCACCCCACCTCCGTGGTTCATGAGCACTCATGGATGCATCATCTTCTGACCCATCATCTGCCACAGTAGATTTGGAAGAAAATGCTTCCTTGTCCTTTTTCTTCTGAGGACAATTGCTAGCAAAATGTCCCATTTCACCACACTGGAAGCACATGATCTTCGAGAAATCCTTCTTCTTCTTTGGCCACTTCTGTGATGCCAAGGCTGCATCTTCCTCATCTTCCTTCTTCACTTTGCTCAATCCAAAGTTGTACTGCTTCTTGGTGAATTTGCAGAGTTCTTCTAGACACAGAATTGACCACAAGTTGTCCCAATCTGGGACGTTTGCTCTACCCAAGATACTTTGGACAAAGGTTTCCCACTCATCTGTGACTGCATTGAGGGCATTCCTGACTATCACATCGTCATCAACCTTAGCACCCATTGCAGTCATCTGATCTCTAATTGACTGCAATCTGAAGAGAGAATGCTCCATGTCTTCTCCCTTGGTCATCATGAATGACCCCATCTGTGTCTCCAACAGCATCTTCCTTTAAACAAATTTTCCCTCATATAGGGAGATCAAGGCCTTCCACATCTCTTTAGCTGTCTTTTTCTCAACTAAGTGTGGTACAATATGGTCCTTGACTCCATCCATAATCAACCGCATGGCATGCCCAGCAGCCTCCTTATGCTTCCGAAGGAGATCCGGATCTGTCAGTGTGGCCAAAGTTTGCTCTGCATGGTCTCTAAGATTGTATGTCTCAAGGACTATCAGGTTCCTTACCTTCCAAACTGAAAAGTTTGAGAGGCCATCCAGCCTATCCTGATCACGCAGTCCATGAGGAGCCATTTGCTCAGAATGTGTCGGAACTTCCTCTTCTCTTTGAGAAATGGATCTAAGGCCTACATATGGCAAAGAAATACTAATATACAAGTTCATTGTATTAAAAATTATTAAAATCTTTGACCATCCGCAATGTGCGGGAATCATGTGTCGGTTAACCTTTTCATTCCCGGGATCACAAAAGCAATATATAATTTCATCGAGAGTCTAAGAAATGTATGGCAATGTTTCAAAAATAACCTTATCTAATTTGTGGGCAAGTACGTTCTGTTTAGTCTCAGGTGCAACGATCTTTGCCGAGAAGTTATAAGCATTGTAACTGCAGGCCGAATTTCAGAGAGGATTTTGGCATAAGGTTTTTTTTAGGAAAATTCGTGGCCTTCGTTTTTGCTTAACGAAATCGCTTTGAAGTCTCCCTCAACCTCACATCTAAAGAGAATGTAATGTTGAGCCAAGGACGAAGAGAAAAATACATAGATTTTTTGCATGCATTTTTTTAAAGAGATAACGTAATATCTAAACGCTGCTTATGACACTGAATAATAGTCATGCTATAATGTATCTTATAATTTGATGATGTGTGGACCCAAAAAGTTCGATGAAGGTAAAATTTAAAGCCTGGAGTCGCTCTTGCTAATGTAATGCTTCATTTTTAACGTAGGATTGGATGCTCGACAGCACACAGATTTCCTATGCATGTTAAATCTGGGCAACTCGTTTACAGCTGTCTATTGCAAAGTTTATAAATCAATTTGATCTATTTTCATTGAGTCGCATTGATCTGATCTGAAGCAAGGTAACCTTAGTATTACATTTTTGTGCCCAATACAACGAATTGATTTGAATATGATGCTACAGTGAAACAATGTGAAACTGACATTTCAGCAGTCCTGTGTGTTAGTCTCTACTAAGAAGGATACAGAGTTCGCTATCATATATTGTTATGAATCTTGTTGCAGAACATATTTCAACCGTGCATTTGCTGACAGTATTCCTGCAGTGATCATTATATACATAAACTGATACTAACCAGGGTTTGGCACTGATTCTCATTATGAGCAGAGAATGAAGTGATTGAGGCTGAGAATATATTTTTTTGCACATATCACTGTTGAATGCATGCTAGTATATCAGTTGTCATTTAATTTGTGCGACTGTGTAATTATGAGTACAAGACATTATTCGAAAGTATGAGATCATTTATGTTCAGAGAAAGAGTTTGTGGCCAGCGCTTGTATAATAGTGGCATAGTTATCTTATATGTGCCACTAGGACTCTGTCATCCTCTTCACAACCAAGCGCTATTGACCTATAGCCAGTGCGTAAGTCACCTGACATGGGGACAAGGAACATGCAAGACACGCAAATTCGAGTGTCCGACACGGGGCACGTAGACCCCATGGAACAGGACACTTTATATATATAATACTAAACAGATATCTCAATGATTTCATGTTACACAAATTCTCATTCATGATACAAATTCAGACATAGATCTAGATTCTACATTGTAAATTTGTAAGTTGTAACATTATGCATACATATTAAAAATAGATTCGTGACAGATTCATCAATGACCCAATAGGAGAAAGACAAGAAACTGTAGTTTTCTCATCAAGTCATCAAAGTCAAAATGTGTTACATAGGTACTGAGTCTTGACGACTCCTGACTAGCAATGCCAATGGCAAATAGAAATAACAGATTAAAACAACTACAAGGTAGTAGGTAGCTCATCAATCATCATCATCAAAATCAGCATCACTATCATGGTCACCACTGCTCTTCTCTGCATCCTCCTTTGTATCCAATGTCATCTTTGCATCTGCTGGTGTGGAGGATGACTCCTCAAGAGTATCACCATCATCAAAAGTGATAGGCTCTAGCACTGGCTCATTAAGATCCAAGTTGGCCAATGCCAACTCAACACTGCTGTCCAGACTCCAAACCCATATCAACAGGAAACACATCCCACATCTTTCTCTCTCCCTTCAACACTTGCAAACTCTGATCAAGCTGGAACAGAAGGGGCATCACCAATGGGGACATTCTTCCACTTCTTTTGCACCTTCCCTCCTTCCCTTGATTGAGCCATGAATGTCGTAAAAATATGAAGAAAAAATGCACTAGCATGTAAACAAAATGGATAGGAAAATTGTTGTAGCAACAATGGAAAAAAAATGGAAGCAAAATGCACTTACCAGTTGCTTCAATCACCTCAAAAACACTCCTAAACCTTTTGCTACTCACTCCCACACACCCACAGCAAGAGAGAGACACAAGAATGAGGAGAAAGTGGCCCAAATCAGGCTTAAAAGGACCCATGACACGCTTTTGAAGAGAGACACGTGCCCCAAAATCAGCAGACGTTGGTTGGGAGAATCTGATTCGTTGTCCCAGGCAATCCCATGTGTTCGGACACGATAGAGAGACACGAATCGGACACATGTCCCTCAAGAATGATGTCTGACATGTGGGATTCTGGACACGAGGGGGTGGAGGACGAATCAGGTTTCTTAGGCCAGTGCCATACTCGCTTAGATGATGAGCCTTGATGCGTTGAGTTAAGGGAAGTATTTTTGCTGGAAGATTGTATGTAGAAAGCTACAAAGATAGATCTTCATATAATTAGTTGATGAAAATGAACCTGGACAAGTATTGATGAGCAGAATGTTTGCAGTGTCATGATGCCACTGTTTCGACATCTAACATTTGAGCCAGAGTGCTGCAAAGCTACCTTGTGTTTTGATGACAGACTATGATTTGACATTGTTGGTGTTGTCATGATAGCAGTTTTAGGACTTGTGTGTCTTTTATGTATTAGCAGATTTAATCTTCTAAAGACTAAAGTTCTTGGCAGTGATAGTTTAAGAGTTTGGACAAAAGAAAGGCAGTAGCAAGCAAGTAGTGCTATGATGACAGTGATCATACAACAGTAACATTAGTTTGTGCTAAGGTTCATTAACATACTGTTGAATTGTTAGCTAGATATATTTGGGCCAGAGATTCACTATCATTATTGAAGTAATACTGCCTAGGATTTTGAGCAGGGTTTATGTTACTACTGACTAGTATTGTTACAAAGATTAAATTATCTAGGAGCTTGGATTTGACATTAGTATTCAAATGATAAGTGTTAGTCAGAGATGTATTATGTTATTTTGACAGAGACACATACATGCTGAGACAGGATTTTGGGAGATGTGTAGTGAAGCTAGTGTTTGATAAGCAGATTGACCAGAGGAAGATTTGATTGACAGAGATTGTATTGCAATTTCTTTTGTATTATCGAGCACAAGTGGGTTCATTCTGAAAATTATGAAACGTTGTCCACCGGATGATCAGGGTGGTACAAGGAAGGAGAGTGGAGTCCCCTTCAAGTTGGAGCCTGAGAACCTTTCAAGGTGGCAGGGTGGTGCTAGGGCACGTTGGTGCTTACACAGGGCGTTGGAGCATCCGCTTAGTGGAAGTTGGTAAACAAGGTGTTGTAGCATCCTTCAAGTTGGATCCTGTAAACTAGGTCGTTGGAGCGACCTCCCAGTTGCAGTTGGTAAATCAAGGCATTGAAGCATCCTTCAAGTTGGAGCCTATAAACTAGGGGGTTGGAGCCTCCCTGCCTCCCTCGGTTGGAGCTAAAAATATTGATGTACATTTTATTGAAGACAATTACTAGGAAGCATTCCGTGGTTTTTGTCCCAAAGGGGTTTCCACCCAAAAAATATATTGTCTATTGTCTTGATGTTTTCACATTCTTGAATGGTGTTGCTTACTATTGATTTATCTTACATCTGATGATAATGTTAATTAATGCTCTATAAGGTTAAAAATATACTAATTGAAGAGGAATATTGATTCACCCCCCTCTCAGTATTTCCCACACATCCCCTCCTTATATTTGGAGAAATATTCTCTAACTCTCGTCATATCTGTTGACCCTCCACTGTCGATATACGAGATACATGTGGATGCAGAGCTAGAGAGGCAAGCTATGAGAGTGAATTTGTCCTCTAGCAAGGAAGAAAATGTGAAAATTTATGAATATCTCAAACAGAAACCCTACTGTTAATTTTCAGATTTACTTCTCCTACTTACATTAAGTTATTAATGTGAAATATTCATCATTAACATCGAAGTAATACATTAACAGCCTACACATACAGATCTAAACTGAATACATGCACAATGACAAAGTGACACTCAAGGATTTTCTGGACAACTATCCCCAGAAAAACCCAATGCGGGAAAACCGATCTTCTGGCTACTGGAGGGTTTTATTATTAACTAGAATCTAAGTACAACAAATCTGGGCACCAAACTGGTTAACCCAACAAAGAAAATAAATAATCTGTAGCTATACCTCTGTTCTGGAGACAAAAAAACTGACTGATTCACACTCTCAAACGGGATTTACATAACTCGGCCCTTTTCAATCTTCAGAAACCCACACTGCTCTGAAGCCCTCTGTGTCAGCTCTGCTAGCCTGCGTCAGCCCCTACACTGCTCAAGAAGGGCTTGTGTCACCCCAGACTAGGTTACGCTACCCCTGCGCTGCCTTGGTTGGGCCTGCGTCAGCCCTGTTGGCCTCCTGCTGGCCCTACACTATCCTTTCTAGGCCTGCGTAGCCCCTGAAGCCTCTGTGTTGCCTCTATTGGGTTGTGGTTGCTCTACGTAGCTGCTACTCCCTCTGTGCTGCTCAGTCTGTTGCTTCTCTGCCCTTGTTGCACTCTTGGCCTAGGATCAAACCATCCCTTTCGCCAATACTACCCCTCACTACAGCTAAAACACTTCTGAAATTCTTAGCAAACCACGCCCTAGAATTCCAGATTAGTTTCAGTGCTCTGCCACTGTGTGTGTTCTCCAACTAACCCTAAGCCCTCTTCTTATACTTTTATCGTTGAAACATCAACGGTCGTGATCTAATCTTGAATCGACGGCTAAGATTAGAAGATGCTTGATCCGTGTGACTTAAGTCATTTTCATCACATATTTAATTTAATTACCTTTTTCCTTTTAAATTTCCTAAGTTAGACTAAGGGTCCTTAATTAAAAAGATTAATTGATTAAATATCTCTTAAACAGGATGGAATTTCTTAAAACACTTTATGGGTCTTGGAGATCTCATGTACTCTAGTCCCTCCACAAATTTTGGGAGCTAGAGCATATCCGATGCTACCCCAACACCCCAAACTCTCAACGAAAAAATCCTCAATGTTCGTTGAGTTTGTTGTCTACTTCCCCTTATTTTCTCCCTTCTTCCGATTAGGAGATTAGCAGACATAATGTCTTAGTTGATCGCAACCAAAGCACTTGATTTTACTCAAGCCCTTTTCTCCTTTTGGGCCTAATCCCTTGATGGATCCTTTCTTCGCCTTCCCTTTAACTGTTAGGGCTACGTTTTCCTGCTCCTCAAACTTCAAAGTTTTTCCATTGCTGCAACTACTATTATTAACCAAGCTGAGCCTCAGCTCCTCCTGAGTTAAATCACTCCATAGGCAATCCAATACTGGTAGTGTATCTCGTCCATTTATCACTTGTACGAACACCTCGCACTGCTTAGAGAACACATTAGAGGTTATTCGCACCAGCTCGTCATTACCTGGCATATCTCCTACTACAACCAACTCATCCCTGGCAAGTCGAACCCTGGTGAGATAGGAATTCACGTCTTCACCCTTCTGCTTCTTAATCGGCCTCAGCTTCTCTTTGAGAATCAATTTCCTATTTTCACTAGGATTCTGGTATAGATTTACAATCGTGTCCCACATTTGCTTCACCGTGTCCTCTACGATATGTGGGACTATATGGTACTTGACTCCATCAAGGATAATCCTCTCGGCTTTGGAATTCTCCTTTTTATAGGTTGCCAGCTGATATGGACCTATCGGCACGGCAATAACATTCTCCGCATACTCCTTTAGTCCATACTTGTCCAATAGAAAAGATATGTCGCCTTTCCACTTGCCAAAGTTGGAGTCTCCATCCAATTTGTCTTGATCTCTCAAACCTGCTACGAAGATTTCTAGAAATTTGGAAATATAGCGAAACACAAATAAATATGGAGAATATAATGTGGGTTATAAACCCCCAGCTTTCTCTCCATGTGCCCTCCACTGGTTTACTCCTACAAATCCTCTGCATTGATCTGCTCTGATACCATGTGAAATTTCCTTAATTGCAGTTACCAAAATGTATTCTCCTATATATGTTAATTATTTGTCTTCAAGAATAATCGCGTCAAATAACGAACAAATCACTACTGCAATTTTCACAAATAATAATAGGAACTGAAAAATTAAAAGTGTACGCAAAATAATTGACACCAATATTTTTGGACAAATTGTCCTTGGAAAAACCCCATTGTGGGGAAAACCAGTTTTGCAGGTGAGGGTTTTATTATTATTCTTCAGCAAAAATTGAAAATTACAATCTGCTTGCCTCTCACCAGCAAAGCTCCAGAAAATTATCTTCTCTTCAAAAAATAGATCTGGAAACCTCAAAGTCTCCCTCTACAGATGTATTCAGCCTCTCTATGCAATTCACAATCCTCCCTGCAATTTGCACAGGCTTTGCAAATCGCACTGGCTACTCCAGTAATTCGCACTGCCTCTGAGAAAATTCTGCAAACAAAACTGCCTCCAACAACTTTGTCTCACTACATTTCCTTAGGGTGATGGATTCGACACTGACAACTGAAACGAACTTCCTTGTCACTCACACTAGCTAACTGGTTATGCGCACTGTTGAACTCAACCTCTTCTTTTGTTGATTAAATTGGCCCCCTTCCTCCCACTGGAAACTAGAAATCACTGAGAAAATTCCTCCGAAAATTTTCTCCCAAATCTTCTCTACTAAAACCCTTCTGTCGGTGTCTCCCTCGCTCAAATTGTGCCCTTTCTCTCACTACAACTGGGTGATTCGAACTCCTTGATGTGTCTCCAACTTACCCTTCGATTTCCTTTTATAATCTCTCATTGACGAATCAATGGCCATGATCTAATCACAATTGATGGTCAAGATCATCTTGACCCTATCAAGTGACTTTTCTAGAAGTCTCTAGAACAAAATCAATTTACCTCAACTAATCCAATTTAATTAACCAGTTTTCCTAAGTTAGACTTGGGAAAATATTCAATAATTGGCTAATTAATCTAATTAAGGAATTTTCCTTGGAAATTTTTTCGGGGTCTTGAAGGTATTTATCCTTTTGTTTTCATTAGCCTCTTAGACACCAAGAGAGGCTAAAACACTTGTCTGAGCTACTCAAAAACTAAAACATCCTGATACTCAACCCTAGGACCCTACTAATGCTATGTAATTAATGGTAATGTTAAATTGTTAATGTAATAGTTCTTTTACTTAAATTTTTAACATTACCATTAATTGGTTCAGGATGTTTGAGAGTGGTTCAAACATCATTGGATTTCCTATGGAGAAAGTAGAATTTTAGATTCCATTCAAAATTCAACAGACTTAACAGTTTTCAGAGTTGGCAAGATTGCAATGTTTCCATTGCATTCTGTCATGTCTAAGGGTATGAAACTAGCATTTAATCAAGAGCATCAAGCCCTCTATGCAACTCAAGGTTGGTGCCATTGATTGTTGAACTTCTTTGCAATGGCCCTAGTAAAAATGTACCCTTCGCTCAAGCAAAATCATTGATTTAGCATGTTAAGCTTTTTCTATCTTATTTTAGAGCTTAAAGGGTGATATTGATGACAAGGATACCATTAGGCAATGATTTGGATGATATGTAGTTTTTGTTGTAGCGTGATTTTTTCTGGACTCTAAATGCCATTTACACTCTTTGTTAATGTATTTTTGGTTCAGAGATAGATTGCACTCATTGCTATTTTGGTTATATGCACCCTTGCCATATATTCCCATGGATCATGCAGCTTCAATATTTATAGCTGCATGTGGACTGATGAAAAGATTTTTCTGTTCTTCAGGGAAAAATCTCAAAGCATGTTAGTCTAAAGGATACCAAACTTAATACAGAAGTGATCAAAGATAAGGATAGTAAATTTTAGAAAATTATATTTAATATTTTGAATACAACTTGCATCGCTTCGACTTAAATCAGATCCATAATATCATCCTTATTACTTTTGATTATTTTCTAATCTTTCAACTTGTATTCACTAGTAGACATCTTTCAGCACATATTCATATTTCTTAGTAATATTATGTAAAGTCCCCGACTTCCTAATCTCAATAGTCACAGTTGGAAGAATCGATATGCATAGCAAGAATCATAAGCAGAAGCATTTGGTCACCTTAAACAAGCTACGCACATTAAAAATGCATGTAATGATTGATAAATGAGATCACATCAAGACCAACGAATGAAAACCATCATCAAAGAGATATCTCCAGACAACTTGTGGATCACTAAAAGCTCTGGGTAAGCACAGTAGTAGTTCACAACCATCATAAAACCCATCTAATATGCAATACTAAGCATGAAATCTACCAAATATAACATTCATGTGTAATAAGTGAAACATTTATCTCACTGTCGATTGTGAAATATAATATGCTGCACAGGGGAAGACCTTAGAATAAAAGTGCATACTGAGTTTTATATGGCAATTTTCCTAGAGATCGATAGTCCATGACATTTCTACACACAGAGTATTAGCTGAAATATGCACTTTGGAAACAACGCATATTGTACATTTTTTTCTACATCTCAGCATCAAAGCCAATCTTTCCAAATAGGAAGACGTTGTTACATGCCAATTCCTCCTAAGCACAAAAGCTTAGTAATTTTTAGCCAATACCAGATATGCAACTATGCCGACAATGTCTAAGAAGACCTAACCTATCACTGTCCAACTTCAATTTAAGTCTTATATCTGTATTACTGTAAAGAGTGCTAGAACCAAAAACCTTTAGTGAATGTTTACTTCATTCTACTGACTATCAACATAAGTTTCAGCTAACATCATTACTAAACAAAACAGATTTGAAATTCACAGCTTACAAAACGCTTAATAAACTCCCTACAGACAAGCTTTTCATCAATTAGTTATACACAATTATCAAATTTTAAAGAGCTACTGCCACAAAACATACCAATAGCTTTTCATAAAGTAAGTGATATAAAAATAGCCATATGTCAACAACAACAGTTTACCAAACAAGAGGATAATGGGAACGTGCAATTAAGCAACAACCTTAACAACATCAAGATCCATGATATCAAAATGAGCCTTCTTCTGGATCACCTTTCGCATATATTGAACTGCAACTTTAACCTGCACCAAGAAATTATATACTAAGACAAAAAAATATTGAAAAGGAAACACACTTGGCTTACTTTTAACTGGCACTCAAAATATGATCCATAATATCAATTACATATGGTATTACCTTAGCTTGGTAAGACTCTGAGATGTAGTTAACCACTAGGGACTCTACTCATTTTTATTTCATCACACATGACATTCTCTTCCTCTCTAAGAGAGTGTGACCTAGTATTTTTCGCTACATTGGGCAAGATGTGATCTTTTGGTGGCACCACTTTATTGTGGATGTGATTTTTGCATTGAAATGTTATTTTGGGATTGAAAGAAGTCTCATTTTGTGGATAATTTTGTAAGTTTAATGTTTTATCATTGATATTATGCATGTTGAATGTTTAAAGTAGGATTTCTCTTTATACCGTGACTAAATGCTTAATTATTGTTAGAATCTCGTTACATTATTGCAAGTAAAATTGTTCTCCCTAAGGCCTATAGGGAAACATTAAATGTGCAGCCGCTATATTTAATTTCTCCCCTCACAAGAATAATAGTTATGGTTTTAAAAGTGGATGCCCTAGCCATCCCCCTTACTCCATCAAGGTTACTCACTTGAAGTTTATCCCTTACAGACTCCATTAAACCCTAGTAGAATAAGCCATTAATCATTAGTGTATTGATCATCCACAAGTTTTATAAGATTTCATCTTCCTCTTCTCTCTCCTACACATTTTCACTAGATGCTAGGGTTTCTAGGGAAGATTTATGCATAAAAGTGAATTTTGTGTGAATGTTTGAGGCTCATAAATTAGGATTTGCACTTATAAATTGTGAAAATGCATAGTGCATGGTTGATGCCTCCTATCTAGGACTGATGTCACTTTTTTGTTGCTTATGCATACCTAATAGCCATAGAATATTAGAAATAAATTCCCTAGACTAATCCTAGTCTCTACTGGAGGATATTTAATCCATTGTTGTTGAATATCACTTTAAGATGTTTTCTAGGGCTACTGTATGACATTGAATACCCTTTGTAATATTCCAAAAGGAAAATTCGACAAATTTTCGGAATTTCAACTCACAAATGCTTCAAACAAAATTCCATTCAATTAACAGAAGATTTCCATGTAAAATAGAACCAATAGACTTCAGCAACACAACAACATGACAAGCAGAAAATGATCTCGACTTTCATTATAATAGATAAATTGGGGTTACATGAAATGCACTGCTAAGATCTCTTGTGAATTCTGGATGAATTCACCAAGGGGAAATGGGTATTCGCCCAATCTCACTAAATCACTGGATAATCACTGAAGGGTTTCTGTCCTAAGACTACAATGAATTAGAGAACCGGGTTCTCCAACCTCTCATACAAGACAATGCTCAAATCCAAGATGTCCTCCAATGGCCTCTTCCTCCTCTTTTATAGATCTGATGGATGTTGATTTCTGGTAGCATCGAATGTGCTCTAAGTCAAATTTTGCAGGGAGACTTAGACACATGTATTCCAAAATACCCAAAAAATGTTTCGGGAAATTCCACCTGGATGGGATTTTATTAAAATAAATAATTATTTTTAATGGGAGCCTAAGTCTAAACTTAGGGAATTAAAATAATTAAGTATATTAATAGAATTGGGTGTGAAACTTCTAGAAAAAGACGAAGATCAAGTCAAGTTAATCTTAGCCCTTGATTATGTTTTAATCTGGGCCATTGATTTCTGAATAAGAGGATATAAGAGAAGGCTTGATGGGCATTTGGAAAATACATCGGAGAGAGAGTCTAGAGATCAATTTCTCAAGTGAACAGCGCAGAGTAAACGGAGAGATCATCGATTTGGTTCTACGCAGTGAGGGGCAGAGATAGTTCCGGTTAGATATTTTTCCTAAGCTGGGAATACATCGCACAGAAGGCAAAGAAGAAGACACAGAAGAGGCACCGTAAGGGCTACGCTGGGCAGCGCAGAGGCAACGCTGAAGAGATCTGCTATTTTGCTAAGGATCAGTCAGATCCAATGCTGGAGAGTCAGGGTGTGAGACCGGAGGGGCATAAGACCAAGATCCAGTTAGCAAAAAGACCAGCTGAAGGGAGTAACGCATATCTGCGCAGAGGCAGTGTGGGGCTTGTCAGTTCAGGGTTGGGTCAGTGTCAGATCTCTAGTGTTAGCGTGAGGTCATTTTCTCACTAACTCTCTATCAATTATTTTCTCTGTATGAATAGACAGTAAAGCATCCTAGATTGTATTCATAACTACTGCTTAATAATACAAACCCTCAGCTGTTGCACCAGTTTTCCTGCATTGGGTTTTTCCGGGGACATTTGTCCAAAAATAACAGTGGCATATGTGTGAATGATTTCCTTCTTACTCAGTTATTGTTTCCGTATATTATTTTATGTAAACGTTGCAGTGTGATGTATTCAGTGTTTGTTGTAGAAAAACTGCAAATAAATTGTGTAATGAATAACAATTAGATGAATACTTTCTCGTTGCTACAATAGGATTCCAGATCTAGCACTTTTCACATGGTATCAGAGCAGTACAGGGGAAGCAAGAGAGTAGATCGGAAGAACTCAGCGTTGAAAAGAAAGAGGGAGATCGAATGGCTGCATAGGAAGCAAATCGAATCCCGAAGGGACTTCACAGTCCAGGCCATAAAGGGAAAGGTTTGCGAGGAAGTCTCTCTCTCAGTGAGTCAACAAAGAGTTAAGACCTTTCGGTTCGTGATTTGTTAGCGGTAGAGGGAGCAACCGCCAGCGCAGCAGTAGATTCAACACAAAATAGTCTTCTGTGGGACGCAATTTTTCTGCAGCATTTGCTGGGGTAGAAAAGCGTCAAAGGAAGGAAGAAGACACTTCTTGAGGGAATTTCTTCTTCAGTGAATTCAAGCCAAGGAAATCTATTTCTCATTTGCAAAGAAGCAATAGTGAGGAGCAGATCTACATACTCCAGTAGGGAGTGTGTAGGCCATTGTAGCGATTGTGTAGAGGAGAGAGGGAGTAGTTCGACTTTTTGTTTTGTTGGCAGAGATGGTAGCTAATGGGCTAAGAGATCAAGATCGGTTGGAGGGTGCCTCCAACTATGTGATCTGGAAGGCAAGGATCACTTGTCTGTTAGATGAGCATGATCTCAAGGTCTTTATCGAGAATGTAGTAATTGTCCCCGTAGATGCAGATCTGTTGAAAGCCTACAAGAAGAATATGAAGGCTAAGCAGTTGATCCTCAACGGAGTGAGGGATCATGTAGCATGTTACATAATTGGCAAAGGGACTGCCAAGGAGATGTGGGATGCCTTAGCAACGTTGTATCAAGGATCTTCCGAGCAGCGAAAGATGTACTTGCAGGAGAAGATGTAATCTATGAGGATGCGGAAGGGAGAACGTATTGATTCATTCCTTGCAAAGCTTCAACAAACTAGAGATCACTCGGCAAATGTCAGATCAGCGCCTCAAGGGACCGAGATGGTTAGATTGTCCCTAAACTCAGTCTCAGAAGAATGGCAAGTCTTTGTCTAGAGCATCTTGGGCAGAGAAAGGTTGCCTAATTGGGAATCGATGTAGGTCGCTCTTCAGCAGGAAGAGATGAGGCGAGATATGATCAAGTGTCTGCTTGAAGGCAGCAGCAACAATGGGTCGAAGCCCAAGGAGGAGGAAGAGAATGCATCCCTTGCATCCAAGGGGCACCAGGAGTAGTTGTCACCTATGTCTCTGACTGCACCTAGTTCCTGCATTGTCTACTGAGTAACTGTTTGCACTCATTTGTCTTTGCGCCCCTCTAGTAACTGACCACAACTAGACTCTGCACTACCTTTCAAGATTTGGCTGCACCTACTTACATTGATCCTCCTGCTATTGAAAAGTGTGGGCCCCTGTAGCCAAGGAAATGATCCAAGAGGAAACACATGTCTGATATTGTCCTGCTTCGACCTGTTGAAGATGTAACTAGTTTCAATCTTCATAATTGTTGTACTCATTTCAATATGTATCATATCTAACAAAGAAGAAAAGAGGAAAGAAAGCTATTACTATTAAAGCATGGGTTTCATGGTCATTATTGATGGTCTTCTAGGTAAAAGCATGTTCTTCGTGTTTCTAGGGTTTGTTAGGTCTTAGGATTTATTGTCATGAGTCAATGGAGTCAACATCATGATTATAAGACCCTTCCGGGCAATTTGTAATTGTAAGAAGAATTAATTTCTTGAGTCTAGAAAGACATGGAATCTCCAAGAGTAGGATCATCAAGTCGCCCTAAAGGAGGGAATTTGACCCCTTGAGAAGCTATATAAAGGAGCAGCTCGACTTCATTTGGAGTACACACACTTAGAAGTTTGATCTAGAAGAAAGAGTTTGATCTATAGCAAGGAAGCAAGAAGAAGAAGAGCAGACGTCAAGGAGAAAATGGAAGGATGAAATCTATTGTTTATGGCCTCTATCTCTCTCACACATGCGAAATTCTAGGGTTTCTGGTGTTGAAGAATGTAACTAGTGTCGGTCTTCATAATTATATTTGAAATGCATTTATCAAAAGAAAGAAAAATAAATTTTATTATTAAATAAATTTTATTATTAAAGCATGGGTTTCATACCTGGGTCAAATGTATTTAGATAAAGGTGTCCATTGAAGACCTCTAGGGTTTATGTCAAGTGTCCTTGTCCATGCCATATTGTAAACAACCCCTCTTGGGATTTATTTGTCAAAGAAGAAATTTATTCTATTGTAAAATAGATCATTTAGGCCTCCTCCACTCAGTCGGCCTCAAAATGGACAAGTCGACCTAAACTGGGCATCAAAATCACTATATCAAGGCAGCAACTCAAGCTCATTTGTCACCCACTACAACAAGTTCGATCTACAACTTCTGTGGGCAGAAAAAGTGTGAATTTCAAGGAAGAAGAGCAAGAAGGCTAGCGAAGGAGATTTCTCTACTTATGATAACTGCTTGTGAATGTGTTTTACTTCTTACATTAGAATCTTCTTTTGCTTATGTTATTATAGTGTGTTGAGATTTTGTGGTGTTGGGGTAGCTTCGGATGTGCTCTAGCTCCCAAACTTTGTGGAGGGACTAGAGTACATGATATCTCCAAGACCCAAAAAGGGATTTGAGAAATTCCATCCGGTTTAAGAGAAAATTAATTAATTAATATTTTTAACTAAGGACCCTAAGTCTAACTTCGGAAAATTAAAATATTAAAGGTAATTAATTTAAACATGTGATAGAAATGACTTAAGTCACACGAATCAAGCTGTCTTTTAATCTTAGCCGTCGAATCAAGTTTAGATCACGGTCGTTGGTTTCCCAACGAGAAACTATAAAGGAAACCCTTGGGGTCAGGTGCAAAACACACACATGTAGAAATTTCTGAATCTTAATTCTTATGCAGAAATTATTTCTGTTAACCCGGTTAAGCCTCTCCTACTCTTATACAAGTTGTCAACTGAATAAATTCAAGTTAACATCACAGCAAAACACATAACAGACCTCTACCACTTCAGATCTAGAATAAGCACATGCACACATAGACAAAGTGACGCAGTTATTTCTGAACAAACTGTCCCCGAAAAAACCCAATGTGGGAAAACCAGCCTCTGGCTGTTGGAGGGCTCTATTATTAAGAATATTTCTGAATACACAACTCTGGGTTCCAGATCTGGAAAACCCTACAGAGAAAACTCTAGATCTACAGCACCTGGTTGATCTAAGACCAACAATACTAACTGATCCACACCCTCAAACGGGATTTACAGAACTCAGCCAGATCTAGGCCTAGAAACCCCAGATCTGCCCCTGAAAGACATTGCGTCAGCCTCTAAAGGCCTCCAAATTCTCAGCGCTGTCACTGGAAGGGACTGCGTTACCCCGGATTGGGTGACGCAGTCACTACGCTGCCCTAAGGGTCTCTGTGTAACCCCTGAAGGGTTTCCTAAAAATCACGTTGTCCTTGTTGCTGCTGCTGCTACTGCTACTGTTGTTGCTATTGCCGTCTGTTGCTGCTGTTGATGTCGTCTGTTGCTGCTACTGCTGTTGTTGTCGTCTGCTGTTGCTGCTGTCTGCTACTGCTGTCGTCTGCTATTGTTGTTGCTGCCTTCCTTTGCATTGTCTTTCCTGATCTCTTCTCTGCTTCTTGTGTATTCTAGACCTCGTGATCAGATCATCCCCTTGGTCTAAATTCCCCTCTCTGCAACTGAAACACTTGAGAATTCTTAGCAACCCCACCCTAGAATCTCAGCTTAGCTTCAGTTCTCTGCCTCTGTGTGTCTTACAAATGACCCCAAGCCTTTCCTTTATACTTTTCTCGTTGACAAATCAACGGCCAAGATTAAATCTTTAATCAATGGCTAAGATTAAAAGAAAGCTTGATCCGTGTGACTTAAGACAATTTCATCACATCTTTAATTAAATTCACTTTAATTATTTTATTTTCCTAAGTTTTGACTTAGGAAATACATTAAAATAATTAATTAATTTAATATCTCCTAAACCAGATGAAAATTCCCAAATCCATTTCTAGGTCTTGTAGATCAGGTGAACTCTAGTCCTTCCTCAAAATTTGGGACCTAGAGCACAACTGATGCTACCCCAAATACAAAAAATCTCAACAACACAATGGCAGAGCACTGAGACTAAGCTGGTATTCTAGGGCATGGTTTGCTAAGAATTTCCAAAAGTGTTCCAGTTGCAGTGAGGGGTAGCTAAGGGGATGATCTGATCCCAGAGCTAAGAGTCAACAATAGGCAGCGAAGTAGTAGCCAGAGCAGCGCAAAGGGGGCAGCAGTTGCGCAATGCAGAGGGCTTCAGTGCTATGCAGGCCCAAAAAGGGCAGCGCAGAGGCAACAAGAGGCCATCAGGGCATACGCAAGCCCAGCTAGGGCAACGCGGGGACTGCGTCACCTAGTCTGGGGTTACACGGGCCTCTCCTAAGCATCGCAGGGGCACCAGAAGGCTAGTAGAGCTGACACAGAGGGCTCTAGAGCAGCGCTAGGGTTTCCGAAGATAGAAAAAGGTTGAGTTCTGTAAATCCCGTTTGAAGTGTGAATCAGTGACTTTCTCCGTCTCCAGAACAGAGGTATTGCTGCAGATTTTTGTATTTCTCTATCGAGTTAACCAGTAAGGTGCCCAGATTTGTTGAACTTAGAATCTACTTAATAATATAAACCCTCCAACAACCAGAAGACTGGTTTTCCCGCATTCGGTTTTTCTGGGGACAGCTGTCCAGAAAATCTTGTGTGTCACTTTGTCTATGTGCATGTATTCAATTTAGATCTACATCTATGGAGACCATTAATGTGTTTACTTCGATGTTAATGCTGAAATTTCAGATTAATAACTTGATTAAGTAGGAGAAGTATAACCAGATTTAACAGTAGGGTTTCTGCATAAGTAATATTCAAAAAATTTCACATGGTATCAGAGCGACTGTAGATATAGTTGGATCACTAGCAAGAAGACTGAAGAATCCTTGCTGCAGCAAGCAGCAACAGCCATGGAAAGTCGGACCAGAAAGGACAGAATAGCAGCAGAAGGGTGCAGAGCCACGTAAATGCAAGAGTGATGCAGTCTCCATGCAAGCCCACGTACTTACTGCGCAGAGGCACCACAGAGGTTGTGCTAGGACTGTCTACTCCGCAGAGGCTAGCCAGGGTAACGCAGTCCTAAAGCTGTTGTTGATTCAGAATGTCGGAAGCAGTACTGCAGAGCTTCAGTAGTTCCTGGTGGGGTTAAATTTCTGAAGGTGCAGAAATTAGCCTAAGCACTAGTTGACAAAGAGCGGGAGGAGAACATATTCTCAGAGGATTTCCATCCAAAGAAATTTGTAGATCAATCAGAGGATCGAAGAGAGCAGATTCGTTGTGATTTGGCAGACTTCCAAGAGAGGAAGTCAATTGTCAAAAGGAGCAGAGGGTGCCTTTCTCGCCGAGGATCCTCGATCCGAGTCTCTAGCATAGACAGAAGAATTAGATCCGACAGATTTATTGAGCAGATGGCACCTCAAGGACTATGTGATCAGGATAGGTTGGATGGTCTGTCCAACTTTGCAGTTTTCAAGGCCAGAATCTGGTAGTCATGGAAGCATACGGTCTGAGGGAGCATGCAGAGAAAGTCTTGGCCACGCCAACCAATGCGAAGCTCCTGGAGAAGCATGAAGGAGCAGCGGCACACACTAAGCGCTTCATCATGGACGGTGTCAAAGATCATGTAGTGCCTCACATAGCCGAGAAGACAACGGTTCATGATATGTGGGTGCCTTTGACCTCACTATATGAAGGAAGATCCCTCCAAAGGAGAATGCTTATGGAAAATCAGATGAGGTTATTCATGATGGCCAAGGGAGAGGAGATTGAACCCTTCCATTTCAGATTACAGGCGATCAGGGATCAGTTGACTGCCATGGGAGTGAAAGTGGAGGATGATGTGATGGTGAGGACTGCACTCAATGTGGTCACAGAGGACTGGGAAACTTTTGTCCAAAGCATCTTGGGCAGAGCAGACCTTCCCAACTGGGACAGTATGTGGGCGATCCTCCAACAAGAAAAACTTTGTCGGTTCACCAAGAGACAGTACAGCACCGGATCAAGTAGCGTGAAGAAGGAAGAGGAAGAAGATGTGGCCTTGGCATCAAAGAGGCAGCAAGGGAGGAAGAAGCGTGATCTATCAAAGATCAAGTGTTTCCAGTGTAGCGAACTAGGACATTTCGCCAGCAATTGTCCTCATAAGAAGAAGGACAAGGAAGCTTCTACCTCCAAGACTGTTGTGGCAGACGATGGCTTTGAAGATGACGTAGCCATGAGTGCTCATGAACCACGAAAGTGGGGCAACATCGATCTGTAGAGCAGTTAGAGAGTGGTGGCGGGATCCTTGAGTAGCCCAACTCTTGGATCACATCCGTGCTACGAGGGCCTTAAGACAGTAGCGCGACAACTGGAGCAGTGGGTGCAGAGAGTCACAGATGGAGCAAAAGCAGAGCTGGATGCTGAGAGGGAGCGGCGTAGGGCAGATGCAGCAGCAGCATAGCAACGCAGCGCAGAGGGGCCGATGTGACTTAAGCAGCGCAATGCAGGCTCGCTTACGCAGAGCAAAGCCGCAGCAGCGTAGTGGCTTCAGGAGGCCAGCGCAGAGCAGCAGCGTATGGAGCTTCAGTAATGAGGATGTGGCCCAATTGACTTGTCTGTCAAAGATTGGGTAGGAGTTTTCAGTTGTTTCTATCAGCAACTGAGTTGCAATGCAATAGTTGACAACACAATGAAACAGAATGAGAGGAAGCTGCAGTACATATGTGGCAGTGGAGGTAGCAGCGTCATGGGCAGCAGTACGGGAGAGCAACAACAGCGCAATGATGAAGGGCAGTAGGCCAAGCATCAACGCAGAGACCCATACGAGAGATCAGTGCAGAACTCTTTGGTGAAGTAGGGTTGTACTAGAGCACTTTCCTCGCTAAGAGGGAGTGTTGAGATATTGTGGTGCTGGGGTAGCTTCGAATGTGATCTAGCTCCCAAACTTTGTGGACGGACTAGAGTACATGAGAACTCCAAGACCCAAAAAGGGATTTGAGAAATTCCATCCGACTTAAGAAAAAAGTAATTAATTAATATTTTTAATTAAGGACCCTAAGTCTAACTTAGGAAAATTAAAATATTAAAGGTAATTAATTTAAACATGTGATGGAAATGACTTAAGTCACACAGATCAAGCTTTCCATTAATCTTAGCCATCTAATCAAGATTAGATCACGGTCGTTGGTTTCCCAACAAGAAAGTATAAAGGAAAGGCTTAGGGTCAGTTGGAGAACACACATAGTGGTAGAGCACTGAGACTAAGTTGGAATTCTAGGGTGTGGTTTGTTAAGAATTTCCATTAGTGTTTCAGCTGCAGCGAGGGGTAGGGGTAGTATTGGCTAAGGGGATGATCTGATCCCAAAGCCAAGATTCAGCAAGAGGCAGAGAAGCAGCAGCCACAGCAGCGCAAAGGGGGCAGCGGTAACGCAGTGTAGAGGGTTTCAGTGCTACATAGGCCCAGAAAGGGCAGTGCAGAGGCAGCAGAAGGCCATCAGGGCTTACGCAAGCCCAGCTAGAGCAGCGCAGGGACTGCGTCACCCAGTCTAGGGTTACGCAGGCCTCTCCTGAGCAACACAGGGGCACCAGAAGGCTAGCAGCGCTGACGCAGAGGGCTTCATAGGAGCGTTGGGGTTTCTGAAGACAGAAAAAAGTTGAGTTCTGTAAATCTCGTTTGAGGGTGTGAATCAATCAGTTTCTCCATCTCCATAACAGAGGTATTGCTGCAAATTTTTGCATTTCTCTGTCGAGTTAACCAGTAAGGTGCCCAGATTTGTTATACTTAGAATCTACTTAATAATATAAACCCTCCAGCAGCCAGAAGACCAGTTTTCCCGCATTGGGTTTTTCCGGGGATAGTTGTCGTGTTTACTTCGATGTTAACGCTGAAATTTCAGATTTATAACTTGATTAAGTACGAGAAGTATAACCAGATTTAACAGTAGGGTTTCTACATAAGTAATATTCAAAAAATTTCACATAATATTCTTCTTCATCAAACAGCTACCAATGCATAAATCATAAGAGACAAGAGACAGAATATAGGCTATCAGCCAGGGATAAAACCTCTCCCACTTGAGAGGAAAACCCGAACAAATTCTTCTTCTTATAGAGACTTCAATTAACGAATAACAACACCAAGACCTTTGACCTACTTGCTGTCAAAATTTCAATCTGGAAACCTACGGTTGCAGTGATAGATTTATTTCTCCTAGTTATTACTCCGATAAGTTATTTACAGAAATCTATTAGTAAACTTCGAAATATATACTACTAAATCACTCACAATTATATATGCAAAGAAGTAAACAATAAAGAACATAAGCATAAGAACCAATCACATGTACACACTTATTTTTGGACAATTGTCCCCTGAAAAACCCAATGTGGGAAAATCGGTGTAGCAGATGAGGGTTTTATTATTATTCTTCAACAAATGAATCTTTGCAAGGAATACACTGGCAGATATAATTAGAAAACTCATGAGACAAAATTCTCAGCCCCTCTCGAAAATTTCCTAACACCCAAAAGAGTGTTGAACTTCCTCTGCATCTGTCTACGTGTTTCTCTGCGCAGTCCCTGCGCTGGACTACGCCACTCCACGTAGGCTCTACGTTGGTTCACTATGCTGCAGCTCTGCACGGCCCTCTTTGTCCCTCTATCCTCGTACTTAGTCACTGCTGACTCCCTCTTCTCCATTGGCTTCTGCTTCTGTAACTCTTCGCCTTGCAACTCTCCTACTAAAATCGAATTCTATTCCTTCAAAATCGATCTCCTTCGGGTACTGAGTGTATGCTCGGCTTTCTTTCCAAATGACCCTCAAGCGTTCTTTTATAATCTTCTCGTTGATGAATCAATGGCTCAAATAAGAAGTCTAATCAATGACTAAGATTAAAACTTCACTTGATCTTCGTTCTCTAGAAGATTTACACTTTGTCTTATTAATACCCTTTAATTATTTAATTTCCCTAAGTTTAGACTTAGGGTCTCCATTAAAATAATTAATTATTTTAATAAGACATGAACCGAATGGAATTTCCACAAACGGTTTATGGGTTCTTTGGAATATTGATGTCCAAGTCTCCTCACAAAGTTTGAGACTTAGAACACTTTCCAATGCTACAAAAATCAACACTCCCTCTTAGCTAGGAAGGTGTTCTAAAAATATGCTTGTTGCATATTTCTCTGCCTTTGAAGCATCCTCTGCATTGTTAATCTTTGGTTGCTACCACTTATCTAATGCGTTGTTGCCTTCTGTATTGTTGCCCATGACACTGCCACTGTCACTGTTGCATCTATACTGCAGCTCCCTCTAAATCCTAATCCTATCCATTCCTGCTACTCGAATGGATTCTTGATCATTCCCATCTTCTCTCTGAAGTATAAAAACATAGTCTTCCCCAGAGCCTTCATGAGAATGTATGCCACTTGTTCTCCTGCTTGAGTGTACTACAACTATACAACTCCCCGTTGGACACAGTCTCTGATGAAGTGACACCTGATGACAATGTGCTTTGACCGATCATCAAACACAGGATTTTCAAAGAGCTTGATGCAACTCTGATTATCACATAAAATACTAGTCGCTTCCATTTTCTCCTTCATTAGGGTTCACAAGCAGTTTTCAAAGCCATATGGCCTCACACGAAGCTGTGCTAGCTGCCATATATTCAACCTCTGTTGAGCTCAGTGCCATGGATTTATGTTTCCTGTTGCACCAGGAACTCATCCCTGATCCCAGATTGAAGCAGTACCCACTGGTTCTCTTCCGATACACTGGACTCCCAACCCAATCTGTGTCAATGAACCCACTCAACCTAATATCACTACCACAGGTGTACTTCAATCCAAGCTCGATTGTTCCTTGAATGTACCTGAGAACATGCTTGGTTGTTGCCCAATGAGCCCTCTTAGGTTCCACCATAAACTGACTGAGGGTATTTACAGCATAACAGATGTATGGCCTAGTGTTTACCAGATATATCAAAGATGCTATGAGCTGCCTATACAGAGTAGGATCAATCTCATCATCTTCGGACGTGTTGATTTTCTTCCAGTTGGTGATCATTGGAGTCGTCATGGGTCTACAATCCTGCATCTGAAATCTCTCTTCAGAATCTCTGTAGTATATCTTCCTTGCCCAAGAAAGATCTCTCCCTTCTAGTGCTAAACTTCAAACCCCAAAACATAGTGCATCAGCACTAAATCCTTCATGTCGAATTTTGTAGCCAAATTCTCCTTGCAGTCTTTGATGAGCCTCAATGATCCTATCAGAAATAGATCATCTACATATAAAACCAGTATCAAGGGCTCACTCCCTCCCCTAAGATAGTAGAGATTGGGATCTGCGTCACTCTTGACGAATCCCATCTTCTGCAAGTAGTTTTCAAATCGACCATACCAAGCTCTAGGGGCTTGCTTTAGTCCATACAAGGCCTTCTTAAGCCTACACACATGAGTCTTCTGAGCATGCATCTCGAAGCCCTCTGGTTGCTCAATATATACCTCCTCTTCTATCACCCCATTCAAGAACGTGATCTTGACATCGATCTGGTGAATCTCCCATCCCATCTGCGCAGCAAGGGATATCACGGATCTCATGGAGGTATATCTGGCTATTGGGGCAAAGGTTTCTTCATAATCTATCCCTTCCTTCTGAACATACCCCTTTGCCACAAACTTGGCTTTAAATTTCTCAATGCTGCCATCTGCAGCATACTTGATCTTGTAGACCCACCTTAAACCTACAACTGATCTATCCTGAGGTCTGGGGACCACCTCCTAGACATCATTCGTCGTGATGGAACTGTACTCTTCCATCATCGCATCTACCCATACCTGGTGCTGAGCTGCTTCCCGAAAACTAGAAGGTTCCCCAACCTGTGAAACCAAGGCTTGGTACCTCTCAGGCTGCTTTCGTTGTCTCTTCACATCTCAGGGGGCTCCGACAAAGTCTTATGTGTCCCTCAGAATTTGTCATAGTTCTCGCACTGGTAGTGGGTGGATTTACCTGCTCTCCCTCCTGCAAGTCCTCGGGACAAGTGCCCCTTGGGTCCCCATGCCTTGGAGAGGCAGTTGAATTATCTACCGCAGGTTGTTGAGGTTCAACCAGTGGATCCCCCTCAGACTGTGTAGCAAAAGGCAACTCGAAGGATCTAATGAAGGCCCTCTCCTCCATGAATTTCACATCCCTCTGCACTACAACTTTCCTGCTCTCCGAAATGTAGATGCAGTATGCCTTTGCATTCTTGTTGTATCCTACCAGATACCCCTTTTCCTCAGTCATGTCCAACTTCTTCCTCTTCTCACTAGGCACATGATACTATGTCGTACTACCAAAGATCCTAAAGTGACTCACCTCAGGCTTGTTGCCAGTGAAGACACTTTCTAGCGTGATCTTTCCCAATGCATTGTGAGGAATCTTGTTCTAAACATAGACAACTGTATTACAAGCTTCAGCCCACATTCTCAGGCCACTTGCTTTGTCTCTTCACATCTCTAGGGGCTACGACAAAGCCTTCTGCGTCCCTCAGAATTTTTCATAGTTCCCTGCTCGTTCTCCCACTAGTAGTGGGTGTATTTACCTGCTCTCCCTCTTGCAAGTCCTCGGGAGAAGTGCCCCTTAGGTCCCCATGCCTCGGAGAGGTAGCTAAATTATCTACCGCAGGTTGTTGAGGTAGAACCAGCAGATCCCCCTCAGACTGCATAACAAAAGGCAACTCGCGGGATCTTCTGAAGGCCCTCTCCTCTATGAATTTCACATCCCTCTACACTAAAACTTTCCTGCTTTCCAGAATGTAGATACGGTATGCCTTTGCATTTTCATTGTATCCTACCAGATACCCCTTTTCCGTAGTCATGTCCAACTTCTTCCTCTTCTCACTGGGCACATGATAGTATGTCGTACTGCCAAAGATCCTAAATTGACGCACCTCAGGCTTGGTGCCAGTGAAGACACTTTCTGGCGTGATATTTCCCAATGCATTGTGAGGAATCCTGTTCTGAAGATAGTTGTATTACTAGCTTCGGCCCACAAAAGTTTGGGCATGTCTTGATCATACAGAAATTCCTTTGCAGCCTCGACAATAGTCCTATTTTTCCTTTCTGCCACACCATTCTGCTCCGGATTATATGGAGCGGCCTACTCTCTTCTGATACCTTCCCTTGCGTAGAACCTAGTGAATTCCTTGTCCGTGTATTCACCACCATTGTCTAAATGCAACACCTTGATCCGCTTTCCTGTCAATTTTTTTACCAGAGCTTTAAACTCTTTAAAGTGACTAAAGACCTTGTCCTTGGTCTTCAGAAAGTAGATCCAGGTTTTCCTGGAATGGTCATCAATAAAGGTGACGAAATACTCGACACCACTAAGAGCTCTAGTGGACACTGGTCCGTAGATATCCGAGTTATTAAGCCCAATACACTCTAAGCCCTATTGTTTCTTCTCTGATACGCTGCCTTGGCATATTTTCCCAATATGCACCCTCTGCAGACATCGTCCCGCTTGGTGCTCAATTCTGGAACTCTTGTGACAGTTTTCTTGAGAATCTTTAATGCCCCATGATGCAAATGCCCCATTCTTCTATGCCATAGTTCATTCAGGTTCATTTCATTGGTGCTGCCTATTAGTGCCACTGGGGATTTGAGCTGTAACTTATAAAGTTTGTTGCTCCTTACTCCGATTTGTGCTTTCTTCTTCCAACTGGGGTGTTTGACGTAAACTCTGTTACCAATGAAGTAAACATCGTAACCTCTGTTTTGAAGTTGAGACACTGAGAGTAAGTTCATTCCCAACCCTGGCACATGCAGTACATTAGTGGCCTGAAGCTTATTTCCAGCCTCAGTCTGAAATACTACAGTACCTCTTCCAATAGGGGTACATTTTCCTTTATTACTCATGGTAATTTTAAAGTTCATATGCTCCTCTCGGTAGTCAAAAAAGCATTCTCGCACTCCCGTCATATGAGCAGAAGCTCCACTGTTAATGTACCAAACATCAGGAGAAGCAGTGCTTGACACACAAGCAAATTCTTCTTCCAGTCTGAATGCCAAAACAGAAACATCGTGATCAATCTGTTCTTTCATGCTTCTCTTTCTTTCTGGAGAACTGCGTGAACCCCTCCGAGTTGCCGCAGCAATGTCAGATTTTTGTTCACTTGTCAATTCTTTGTTCATGTTATTCATCTCTGGCTCTGATACTATGTCAAAATTTCAATCCGTAAATCTACAGTTGCAGTGATAGATTTATTTCTCCTACTTATTACTCTGATAAGTTATTTACATAAATCTATCAATAAACTTTGAAATAAATACTACTACAACATTCAAAATTATATATGCAGAGAAGTAAACAGTAAAGAACATAAGCATAAAAACCAATCACATCTACACACTTATTTTTGGACAATTGTCCCAGGAAAAACCCAATGTGGGAAAATCGATGCAGCAAATGAGGGTTTTATTATTGTTCTTCAGCAAATGAACCTTTACAAGGAATACACTTGCAAATATAATCAGAAAACACCTGAGACAAAATTCTCGACCCCTCCTGAAAATTTCCTGACACTCGGAAGAGCCTCTGACGTCCTCTGTGTCTGTCTGCGTGTTTCTATGCGCAGTCCATACGCTGGACTGCGTCACTCTATGAAGGCTCTGTGTGGGTTCACTGCGCTGCCCTCTGTGACCCTCTATGTCCCTTTGTCCTCATACTCAGTCACTGTTGACTCCCTCTTTTCCTTCTGCTTCTGCAACTCTTCGCCCTGCAACTCTCCCACTGAAATCGAATTCTATTTCTTCATAATCGATCTCCTTCAGGTACTGAGTGTATGCCCGGCTTTCTTTCCAAATGACCCTCAAGCCTTCTTTTATAATCTTCTCGTTGATGAATCAATGGCCCAGATTAGAAGTCTAATTAATGGCTAATATTAAATTTGACTTGATCTTCGTTCTCTAGAAGATTCACACTCTGTCTTATTAATACCTGTTAATTATTTAATTTCCCTAAGTTTAGACTTAGGGTCTCTATTAAAATTATTAATTATTTAATAAGACATGAACTGAGTGGAATTTCCACAAACGGTTTCTGAATTCTTTGGAATATTGATGTCCAAGTCTCCTCACAAAGTTTGAGACTTAGAACACTTTTCGATGCTACAAAAATCAGCACTTGCCACTCCAAGACCAAGACACAAGGCCTCGTTGATGAGATCCTTGATCATTATGCTCCCTCCTTTCGACTTCTTCTTTAACCTTAGCCTCCTTTTGCTTCAGACCTTCGGCCTCCTTGAATTAGATTTGCAATTCTAATTCTGAAACCCTAGCTCATGCATAAGACCTTTTCTTACGCCTTGATTTCCTTCGCTTTTGATAGGGTCACCTTCTATCTTGACTCAGCTTCCTTCTTCACTTGACCTTCTTCCAACTCTGCTACCCAAGAGGACTGCAATTTCTCTCGGCTTCTTCTGTTGCAACTAATCTCTTGCTTCATCACATGTGTGGAGAAAATTAACCCAAAACAGACCAGAAAATAGCTCGATTTATACTCGTCCTTCCTTCGCTAGATAATAGGCTTCCTTGATGAACTTCGCACCTTCTATTGCAAACTTGATGATGACCGAAATTCTGATGCTAAAATGAGGCCGAGTTGCCATAATTATAGTTGTTTCCCCATCAAATAAGCCAACTTGTTGGAGGGTGAGTTAACGTGTCATTTGGAGGAGACCATTTATTCCATCTTGAAGTTGACTTGGTAGGAGATGCTTGTGCTTGTCTTGGAAGGTCTTTTGACTCTTTTAATGACTTATACAAATGTGTAACATGCCCAAGAAGGGTCCTTCTAACTTCATACATGACATAGACTCAAATTGACTTTTATGACTAGATAACAAATCCTAAAGGCTCACAATGGGAGCCATCACTAAAACTAAAATTCCTTGCTCATGAAACGCATGAGACAAGCATTACAATAATAATTTTATTTTCCTTCTTTACATCAATTACATAAAATCCAAATTACACATGTCATAATGAAGACCGAACCTAGTTACACTTTTCAACACTCCCTCCTAATTAGGGAGATATTCATAATGGTACTTGGTCATTCTCAATCTGAAGGATTCTCATAAGAAGAGTTGGATTGGTAACCCATCTATATAACATCATATCAACCAGCATTGTCATATAGCAAGGCCTTGACTAACAACTCTATCTCTCCAAGAGAACTGAGCAAAATGCTGACGAGACCTGATGGATAGACACCCTCATCATTGTCTCTCTCGGAACATACTCTACCTGAGTTCTCAAAGTGTGTTCCACCAGGACTATTCTTATCTTAGATTCTCAGTCCTCAAAGAATATCGATACTCTATGACTACTCTTGTCTTGGATGCCCTAACACATCCTCAAAGAGCATCAAATGCCAGATGTTTACCCAATCCTCTATTTTTTCTTCCCAAGTGAACACAAGAATGATCTATCTATCTCTCCCACTTAATTAGGGAGGACATATCTATTTCAATAAAGGAATGTACTCATTCCTACAAAAGGAATGTACCTAATCTCCCTCTTGTCTTAGGAATTTTGCTTCCAAGTTTCTTCCAAGTAAGAAACTTGTTTCCAGGCTCCCTCTTAATTAGGGACATACATCAACTCCTCAAGTGGAGATGATGGGACAATCAGTTGCTTGAAGAACTCCTCCTCGCAATGTCATGAACTTCTTTTCGTTATTTAGGAGTTTTCATGTTTGGGACTTCTTCATAGGGCACACACCATCCATCACATTCATCCATGAGTTAGACATGTCATTATCGGAAAGTGATCCATCAGTCCATATTTGGCCTTCCTTCATGCCATGTTTCCTTCTCCAAGCCATGTTTCCATAAGGATATTTCATCCTACTACATGTTCATTAGAGGTGGAAGACATCCATAGATTTTCCCAAGGCATCCCTCCATAAGCCCATCCAGATATCATTCAAAAATAGGAAATCAAATCAAAATTACCTTTGCGATGGTCTTTCATCATGACATCTTCCAGTTTCCATCAGCATCCTGCGTACATATTGACACATCTCCAAATTATATCCATTGTCAAGGGCTTCCATCTTTTTCAGACTTCCATCAAAGTCTTTATATCTTTTCCGGAGATATCATAGTCAAATATTTCAATCCTTGGATGTTGATAGCCTTCATAGCTGCACATTCCACGATCTCTTCCTGTCTTTCTTTACACACTTTCTTTCAGGAACTTTCTGAACTTTCCGATCATAGTCCCTCCAATTATTATCAACTACCTCACATATGAGGACGCATTATGTTGATTTCATCTAGTCAAAGTGTGATCCATGCCTTCTTGCATTCTTTCAAAGGAGGAGATCATTTTTCTTTGATGGTGCTCTTCAAAGTAGGGCATTCATCCATACTACCTGCAACCATATGACATGACTCCAAATTATCAAATAAAAGCATACATACCTCATAATTCTTTTAGGTTGTTTTTCTCTAGCACCTTCCATGATTGAAAGAGTTGCAATCCCTTGATCTGCTTTAACTTTTATGTCATCATACAATCATCCCATGAATTCCACAAGTTTGGAATTCTTGATAAAACACTTGCTTCCTCTCTTGATCGGTGAACCTTTTGATGAAAATTCCATCAGAGAATCTTGAGGATCTAGACTATCCCAATCCAGCATATGTTTTCTTTTTAACTGATGTATGATGAGCCTTGTCCTGGATGACTCTTTCATTTTTCCCATAAGTGCCATTCATGCTTCTAATAAGGTATCCAAGAGCTATATCCTTCCATAGTTGACTGTCGTTGACTTCAATTTTCAATTATGCTACTTTACGATGATGTCACGAGCTCTTTGCTTGCAATGCTTCTATGATGCCATGATGCATCCTATCATGCTCCTATGTTACAACAGAAAAACTTAGAAACAGAAACTAGAAAAGAACTAGGTAAGGATCTCAATCATAGTAGAGATCTTTTACTTCCTCCGTCTTGGACTTCTTCCTTTCAGCTCCCTCCACTTCCTTGGTGATATGGGCTTCATCTCTTCCTCTTTTGTTATTGTCCTTCTTGAGTTTAGGACAATCTCTTCTATAGTGCCCATATTCCTGAAACCCATAGCATTGAATCTTAGCCATGTTCTTCTTTTTCTTTGGAGGACCAAACTTTCCAAATTTTCCCTTTCTTTTTGTCCTTGTAGTATATGCCTCATTTTGCTCACCTAATCCCACGTGAAGTTTTGCCTTTAGCCTTCATTCTTCGATCTTGCATAGTGACCACAGTTCATGGAATGGAGTAACTTCTTTCTTCCCAGAAATACTTGAAGTAAAGCTACCCCACTCCTTCGATAGTGCATTAACTACTACTGTTGTCATTTCTCTATCAAACATGACTTCTCCTAGATCTTGAAGTTGATCCCTGATCTCAGATATCCTCATAAAGTATGAGGCTATTCCATCTTCCCTTGACATCTTCAGCTTGTAGAGTTCTTGCCTTAGAGAGATAATTTCCCCTGCAGTGCTTAGAGAATACAACTCTACCAGTTGGTCATAGATTTCTTTTGAAGTTTCGAATTTAGATACATATGGGATGAGGGGATCTTTAATGGATTCAATGAGAATTCTTTGAGCCCTTACTTCGCCTTTCATATATTTTGCAAGAGCTTGAGCATCTTCGTTTCCTGATTTAGTGAGAGATCCTTTGACATGTTCCATAACCTCATTTTCAATGAGATTTGGATCTGTTCTTTTCTTCCATGCAAGATAGTTTGAAGCCCAAACCAATTTCTTGTTTTCCTTGCAAAAAGACATTTTGACAGATTCAGACATAAATATAAATAGACATAAAGATGATTGAAATATTCTCCTTGATGAAGATAGATTTCTTCTTCAAGAATGATCATTGACCCCTCAAAGAGGAAGATCACTTAGTTGATGATGACTTCTTGATGGTGTCCTTCAATGGAAGGAACCTTGCTTCAATGAGAGGGAAGTTTTTGAAGATGATGACAACGTTCCTTGATCTAGCCTTCTCTGGATAACTAGCCTTCAAGATACTTCAACTCTCTTGGAGGTGATTGAGTGCAAATCCCAGAAATGGTTCTAGGGTTTTGGCTTTCTCCAAGATGATGTGATTCTTTGTCCTTGAAGTGCTTCTCTTGGATGTATAGACTTCAAGCTACCTTGATTTGTAGATCTCTTCAACTTGATGAGGGTCTTTGTGGTCTTTTGATGATGACTAGAGGATCCCACGACTTTTGTTGGTGTATACTTCTTCTTCGATATAGGGTTTGATACTTCATTGTAGATCTCGACTTCACTTTGATATCCTTCAATTTTATTTGGTGTCTTTCTCGTTATTTGATGCTGAAGTGTCCCTTGATAAAATGCTCTTCATTGACTTTGTCACCTTAGCTCTGATACCATGTTGAGAAATCTAGGGCATCAAGTATTAGTTGATTTCTCTACTTATGATAACTACTTGTGAATGCTTTATACTTCTTAGATTAGAATATTATTTTGCTTATGTTATTATAGTGTTCTCCTTCATCAAACTGCTACCAATGCATAAACCATAACAGATAATAGACACAGAATATAGGCTATCAACCAGCGCCAAAACCTCTCCCACTTTAGAGGAAAATCCGAACAAATTCTTCTTCTTATAGAGATTTCAATTGACGAATACCAAGACCAAGACCCTTGACCTACTTGCCACTCCAAGACCAAGACACAAGGCTTCCTTGATTAGATCCTTGATCCTTCAGCTCCTTCCTCCTTCTCGGCTTGATGAACTTTGCACCTTCTATTGCAGACTTGATGATGACCGAAATTTTGATGTTGAAATGAGGCCGAGCTTCCCTATTTATAGTTGTTTCCCCATCAAATAAATTGACTTGTTGGAGGGTGAGCCAATGTGTCATTTGGAGGAGACCAGTTATTCCAGAATCCATCTTGAAGCTGACTTGCTAGGAGATGCGTGTACTTGTCTTGGAGGGTCTTTTGACTCTTTTAATGAATTATACAAATATGTAACATGCCCAAGAAGGGTCCTTCATACATGACATAGACTCAAATTGACTTTTATGACTATATGACAAATCCTAAAGGCTCACAATGGGAGCCATCACTAAATATAAATTCCTTGAACATGAAACCCATGAGACAAGCATTACAATAATAATTTTATTTTTCTTCTTTACATCAATTACATAAAATCACAATTACACGTCATTATGAATATCAAACCTAGTTACACTTTTCAACGCTATCTAAGATTGAATGTTACAATTGTCAGAAGATGGGTCATTATAAAATCCATTGTCCTAAGAATCCAAGGAATAAAAGAGACATAGGGATCAAAAAAATATTGCCAATGAAAGTCCACCAAAAAGGAGCAACTCGAAAGAATCTAAATTCAAAGACTTGTTTACTAGGGACTCTTAGGAACTCTATATACTTCTACTTTAAGTTTTGAATTATTTTTTCTTTTATGTTTTGATCTCTAGAATTTGTAGCTCTCACAGGTCTTGTAATAACCCCTGTTATTTTAATAAAGTTGTAGGTATCCCTCCAAATTGGATTAAGAGGGATCCCTCACCATTTAACCAAATATAAGTATCTTACTCATTGTCTTATCTTTTATGTTTGGTTTCCCTCTCTTATCAAGATGTGTTTGTATATTATGTTAATAACCTTTCTTTTTATATTTTCCTTGTTTGGGAAAAGCTTGCTGAATGCTCAAGGGTTATGGATGACACCTCAAAGAACAAACTTCAATCATGGTAGAACTTTTGTTTGTGAAAAATCCAAGATCTGGATTCCTACTGCAACAAATCTGAATTACTTCTATTATTTTTCATATAATCATACTGCGGAATAAATCTAAGTGTTGAAACAAACTGAACAAAATACAATGAAAAACATCCACATTTGACACAGTTATTTTTGGACTAAGTCCCCGAGAAAACCCAGCTCGAGAAAACCAGTGGAGTAGATCAGAGGGTTTTGTATTATTAAGCAGCAGAATCTTGAGTACAACTAGGGTGCCAATATTCAGCTCACCCTTCAAAGAAATCTAGACAACAGGAGAAAATGTGAGGTATACCTCACTCTGCAAATCCTCGGCTGATCTGAACAACGCTGGTGAAGCCCCTCTCTGCCTCTGCGTGATGCCTCCCTGAAATTGATCACTAAATCAAAACCACTTAGCAAACCCTGCCCTAGTGATTTGATCTTAATCAAATGTTGTGTCTCTCACACAAACTCGAAAATGCCAAATGCTCAATGTGCTCAATGTGTTTTCCATAGGCCCCTCACCCTCCTTATATTCTTCCATTGACCTTTCAACGACCAAGATTAAAACATAATCAAGGGCTAAGATTAACTTGGAGGTGATCCATGACTTTATCTAGAAGATTCACACTTAGTTTAATTAATACCCTTTAATTAATCAGTTTCCCTAAGTTTAGACTTAGGAAAACATTAAAAAACAATTAATTAATTTAATTAAACCATCTCTAAGTGGAATTTTCCAAAACCATTTCTAGGTATTATGGAATACATGTGTCTTAGCCTATATACAAAGTTACAAGGCTAGAGCACATCCGATGCTACCATAAATCAACACTCCCTCTTAGCGAGGAAAGTGCTCTAGCAAGACAACTCAATGTGCTACTCTGACTTCTGGAACATCTGTTGTTGTGTTGTTGATGCTGCTCACCAACACTGCATAGAAAATGTTGCATTTGTACTATTGCTGACTTTGCATGCTGCTGCCAACTGCTACTGTATTGCAACTCCCTCTGAATTCTGCAACACTGTTGCTGCACTACATGAGCACTGCTCTACACTGCGTGAGCACTACTCTGCACTGTGTTGCCCCACTTGTACACTGCACTGCTGCTACTCAACTACTGTCGTTGTTGCACTGTTGCTAATTGCAATAGAAAAACATCCGAAATTGGACAAATAAATCTGCAACTGACAAAAAAGATTGATTGTTGCTACTTTCTGCACTAGCTCTCTGAAAATATTGCGTTGTTGCTGCTCTGTACTGCGTGAGCACTGCACTTCACTGCGCTGCGCTGTTGTTGCTCAACTGCTGATGTTGATGCTCCCTCTCTGCACTCATCAGGTTCTAGTACTGCTAGTTACTGCATTGTCTTCTCATCTTCCGCTGCAATTGTCCATCCTGCTACTGTCTTAAGGTTGTCGTAGCTTGCATGTGATCCAAGAGTTCGGAAATACTCAAGGATCCTGCCACTGTAGATTCTTGATCTACAACTCCAAGTCAGCCCACTTCTCTCCTTTCGGAATATGAGCTAACATAGCACAATCTCCTTCTGCCTCAATCTTGGCAGCTCTCGCTTGAGGATCTTGCTTCTCCTCTTTATCCTTTTTCTTAAGAGGACACAATGTGGCTTAATGTCCCATTCCCCACACCTAATGCACTTGATCTTGGACAGATCTTTCTTCTTCTGCTTCTGTTGCCCCTTTGATGCAAGGGTTGTGTTATCTTCTTCCTCCTTCTTGACTTTCGAACCACTGTTGCCATCCTCAATATGGATTTTGAGGAGATCTCTCCTCAACTCTTCTTGCTGCAAGGTTGCCCACATTGCTTCCCATCCTAGAAGATTTTCTTTGCCCAGAATGCTCTGGACAAAGACCTGATAGTCTTCTGAAACAGAGTTCAGAGTGAGCCTTACTAGCTCTAAGTCTTTGGGTGTTGATTCCCCTGCTGACAGCTGGTCTCAGTTATCCTAAATTCTAGACAAGAAGGAGTCAAAACTCTCTCACTCCTTCAACCTGGTATTACGCATCTTCTCCTCCAGATACATCTTCCGCTGCTCGGAAGATCCTTGGTATAGCTTTTCTAGCCCTACCCACATTTCTCTAGGAGTGTTCTTTGCTGCTATGTGAGGTACAAAGTGATCCTTCACACCATCTAGGATCAATCGCTTGCCTCTTGCTATATTCTTCTTGAATGCTCTCAGATGTGCTGCATCCAGAGGTTCTGCAACTACGCTGTCTATGAGAGCCTTGAGATCATGTTCATCAAGGAGAAATTGAATCCTTGATTTCCAAATAACATAGTTGGAGGCACCCTCCAATCTATCTTGGTCACGCAATCCATTGCTAGCCATCTCCTCAACTGTCGATATCTTGCTCTAACCCTTTGCTCCGCTAGACTCACGCACTCCTTGTGGAGTAAGCCACTGCTTCTGCTGCTACGCCGAAAAAACTGAGCTTCTTTGAGTAAGAAACTCTCTGAGGTCAAGAAATCCCCAATCTGTGTTTTTCAGAAATTTTCCCCTAGTAGAGTCTAAAATTTATAGTAGAATTGTTATTTGATTGAATTGTTGATATCTAAGGCTTTATGTCTCAAAGATGGATTCTAGTGTTTGCAATATATCTTAGTAGAGTTTGTCATATCTCTGAAAGTAATGTCGAGGCCCTAGATATAATGAGATCGATATCCTAATGGAATTGCTTTAAACTAAATTTTGGGGTTTATAACAAAACCCTAGCAAGAAGTTTTTAATTTTTCATCGGGCTACATTAATATTTTCTTTGATAGTTGCATTTCTTCATAAACACATTAAGTGTACCCCATATCATTATATCATTATTCAAATTTACACTATTAACCATCAACATATGCAAGTATGTAGAAAGAACAATAACATCATCATCATCATCATCATCATCTATGCAGCAAAACATAAAGGAACAAAGGAAGAAAAGCATGCACACATATAGACACCAGGATTGGTCTGAGACCACGGCAAAACCCACTATGGGGAAAACCCTTGCAAATTCTTCTTCTTAGATCGTCATCAAATGATTTAGAAAACAAGAGTACAATGATCCATTGATCCATATCTTCATAATGCAGTATAAAAACTAGCACATGCATAATATAACCATAAACATACTTCTATTGAAGGGTCCTGATTCTGAGAACTGTAATGCACTGTCACTACCTGTAGCACATTGTTGAACACTATTGTCACTGAGTAGAAACTTCGAAAAACTGTAGATGCATCTTTGAGGGCCTGATTTGCAGCGAAAATATACAGAACAAAATCTACAGATTTCTAGATCTACACGAATAAGGAACATGGATCCAATAGATCATTGAAGTCAACTGAAATCAACTGTCAAATTCTAGATCTGAATCCAGGATGCTATCAAAGATTGATCGTGAGCATCTGTGATTGAGTTGATGTTCACTGGTTTGAGATTGTGAAAAATCACCATCATTAAAAAGAGGGTTGATGTAAACTGATGTTCGTTGATCAACCGCAGGTTCTGGGGGCGGAGAGTCATTGTCAGAAGAACTGTTGCTGCTAGGAGAGTTGGATGAACTGCTAGAAGACCCAGATGGTGCTGATGAAGAAGAGGGACTGGATGAATCATTTTCAGATGAAGGAAACTCAAGTTCATACCAATTTTGTGAATTTGGTTGACTTTGTAAATTTCCGTTTCTTTTATCACTTTTTGTTTCTAACTTTTGAAGAAGACTTTCAACTTCTTCAGCACTCTTACTCTCATTTTCATCAAAAATCACATCTTTGCTTACAATAAATTTCCCATTCGACAAAAGTCGGTACCCTTTCTTCTCATCAGAATATTCGATCATTGTGCACTTCAAGCTTCGTGCATCAAGCTTAGTTCGTTTTTCCTTCAGAACTAACGCATAACAGACTGATCCAAAAACTCTGAGATGTTTTACCCGAGGTTTGAAGCCAAACCATGCTTCATAAGGTGTGATTCCGTCTAAAGAAGCAGTGGGAGATCTGTTCCTCAAGTAGACAGCGGTATGAATTGCTTCGGCCCAATATAAAGGACTTCACTTTTTGAAAATTAACATAGATCGCGCCATTCCTAACAAGGTACGATTCATTCTTTCTACTACTCCATTTTGTTGTGGAGTGTAAACATTGGTAATATGTCGTTTTATGCCATTATCCATGCAATACATTTTGAATTCATTTGAAGTGAATTCTCCGCCATTGTCAGTTCTAAGAGTGCCAGTCTTCTCCTTTACTTCATTTTCAATAAGCTGACAAAAAGTTTTGAACTTTTCAAATACTTCTGACTTTTGCTTCAAAAAATATATCCAAGTCATCCTGCTAAAATCATCAATAAAGAGTAAGAAATATCTGCATCCTCCGAGTGAAGTTGGTAAGGGTCCACAAATATCACTGTGAACCAACTGCAAATGCCTGTTTGCATGCCATGAACTTGTAGGAAAAGTCTCTCGATGTTGTTTTCCAAAAATGCAAGATTCACACTTTGCATTTCCCTTTTTGAATGTTGGAAGTCCCTTAACCATTCCCTGTTTTTGTAACTGAAAGAGACTGTCAAAGTTGAGATGGCCATATCTTACATGCCACAATCTGATCGATGAAATGTTTGTACTTGCTGCTCCTGCAAAGTCAGAATTTCTTGGAATCACAGTCCCTTTCATCCTTAATAGTTTTCCATCTTCATAACCTGTCATTATTGTTTTCATGTTATGTTTGACTAAGTTAATTTTAACTAAGCAATCTTCCATAATCACCATATGTCTTGCTTGTCGAATTGTGACTAAAGATAACAAATTTTTCTTGAATGTTGGGACATACCCTACATTTGAAATCATTCTTTCTCCAATGCCTCGTAAAAAAACTTTAACTACACCTTTGCCTGAAGGAGTATGTTTTGTTTTATCAGCAAGATAGATTGAATTCAGATGGCATTGTTGGAAGCTCCAAAAGAAATCTTGTCGAAAAGTCATGTGTTGAGTTGTGCCTGTATCCATAATCCATGCATCTTCATAATCACTTCTAAGAAAGCTTGAAACCTGTAAAGCTATTGATTCTGTGTTGGTGAAAACATATTCGGAACCATCAGGATCATCTTCATCATTTGCAAACTGTGCAGAGTTTGGATGAAACTTGGGAATTTTCTCAATAGAAGTTCTACAATCTGTCGCATAATGGCCAACTTTGTTACATCCCCTGCAAACAATTTGACTGAAATCGTTGGCTCTGCCTTGAGACTGTCCTCTGCCTTGATACTGTCCTCTGGCTTGATACTGTCCTATGCCTTTGCTTTGGCCTCTGTTCTGAGTTTTTCCTCTGCTTGGACTTTGTCCTCTGCCTTGATGATATCCTCTACTTTGATTGTTGCCTCTTTCTTGAAAATTGCTCCTGCCTGAATTGTAGTCTCTGTTGAAATTGTTTCCTCTGCTTTGACTGTGACCATGACCTTGGGCTGCTTGATTTTGATTGAAATTTCCTCTTCCTCTGTTTCTTGAATTATCAGCTAAGGAGTTACTTGAGCTGGCTTCGGTGAAGAAGACATCTTCTCCAATCTGTTTCTTCTTCTCAAAGGTTTTATCATGTTGGGCTAACATGTCACTCAATTCATCAAACTTTATCTTCTCTAACTTTCCAGTGACTTGCAAAGTTTCCAAAAAATGTGTGTAAGATGATGGCAATCCAGCGATTAGAATCGTGCTCAAGAAGCTTTCATCAACAGCTTGAACACCAGCATTTATTATTTCTTGCTTGATGTTTTTAAGTCGTGAAATATACTCAAGGACATCACCACCTTCAGTTAATTTCTGTTGAAGCAATTTTAATTGAAGATCAACCTTATTTGATTCAGATTGTGTATCAAAGAGACCTTTGAATGCACGTAAAGCAGTCCATGCATTGGAGGAATTTTCAATATGTATGTACATTTCATTATTAACTGAAGCTTTTATAAGAGCTAATGCTTTGGCATTTTTTACTTCCCATTTTGCAAGTGAAGCTACATTTGTTGGTTTATTTGGCTTAATGTTGCCATCGCATATTTCATGCCACAAATCATTATAAATGAGAGTGCTTTCAACTAGACATTTCCATGTCTTATAAGATTTCACCCCATCTAGCTTATTAGACTCAGAGAATAGATTAATTAACTTTGACATGATAGTGTTGAAGCAGTGCACCAAAAAAATCAAGCACAAGAAGAAAATGAGCAACTCGTCACACGAAACACGCCATGCCAAAAATGACACACGCCATGCAAAAAAAACAATCTATCAGGGCTTGGCCTTGACCCTCGTATATCGTTGAAAAAGGGAGAAAACTGATTGAGCTTTGTACTTGGCTCTAGTCAATTTCTCGTTGAGAGTTTACAATGAAATCTTTGCAAAATTTGACCACTTTACAATTCCCGTACACATTACTTCTTAAAAAATTTACCCCCCCTCAAAGTAAAACGTACTTTGAGTTACAAATAATAACCCTTATTTCTCCAAAAAAAAAAAATTACATTTATTTTTCCAAAAATAATGAAAACATTTTCACTTCACCTTATTGCTCCAAAATAAAACAATAAATAAATTTCAAGTTCCTTCCTTATAACTTCAATTACAAAAACTTATAACTCCAAAAACAAAAGACATGTCAATGAATGCAATATCGTTGTCAATAGTTTGGCGATTCCCGCAACTTGCAACTTGCAAACCATGCTTCCAGATTTCCATTCATGCAGAATTAGATCTGAAACTTCGAAAATCTCGCTATCTAACAGATCGGGTACCACATAACGTTACCAGGATACGTCTCCATTGGAGCAGGATACGTCTCCATTGGAGAGATTTGTGATTTTTTACAGTCAAATACCTAAGTACTACTAGACTCACCAGCACAACTTTTTATGTTCTCTTGCAGCCTTTTCTTCCTCATGCTTCTTCGCAACATCCGCACGTTGCTGTCTTATTAGAGTTAAGCATTCCAAATCTTTCCTGGCATACAAAATACCACTGTTTCTCTGTTGCATGACCTGCCACTTAAAAACTGTGTGCGTTGTTTTATTGGTGCACAAAAATATGAATAAGTTGGTCTGGAGTAAACTCTGTACATAGAATATTAGCTATCAGATCACAACAAGCCAAACATTTGCTTCAAAGCGTACATGCACTGAGAGGGTCACTGCAATGAGAAACTCGAGGCCTCCAATGTCGATCGTCCAGATCATTTTGATGAGGGTTTTCAGTAAATGCTGCTAAAACGACATGCCCAGATATTATTTTTTAAACCAAACTTCAAAACACAAAAGCACATTAGCTCTAAGATGGAATGTTAGTAAATCCAACTATTTTTCGGAATACAGTTTAAATATATATATATATATATATATATATATATATATGCCCACCATGAAGGCGATTCACACGAGTGCCGAAGATCTACCACCAAAGAATAACTGAAGATACCACATCATAAATCGATCCCTCAAAAAAGAAACAGTACAAAAAAAAACGTAAATAAAAATCTGTCAAAGGGCAAATCAGAAGCAAGGGATGAACTAGTAAATCAGGTGGACATCTTTGTGTCTGGAAATCCCTCTAATGCGACTTTTGAAATTCTTCTGAAGTTGCTTAGGAATATTATCAATGATCCCCGTAATGAAAAGTTTCGCAGAATTAGGATGAGTAACCCCAAAATTCAAGAAATTGTTGGCATGGTTGTTGGTGGCGTAGAACTATTGGAAGCTATTGGTTTTAAGTTCCAAGAAGAAGGAGAACAAGTGTGGGGTATTATGAAAATGTCGTCCACAGAGGGATTGAGTGTCATTACTCGTGATATTGCACTTTTGGAACCTCACGTTCTCAGTCCCCGGTGTAAATTTCCAGAAAAAATATAATGATAAATTTCTAAATTTTTTCTTTTTATAAATCTGAAATTAAACCGAAATTTATTTTCCCCAAAAAACCTAAACAATTTGCATACCAATCATTTGCTGGTCAATTCAATCGAGTTTTCCAAGAACTTGTAGAGCTGGAATCTCCTCCTCATATCCATTGCATTACTGGAGCTCTGATACCACAATAATGGCAGAAGTGTCCTCAGACACATAATTTTATTGATATTGGAAAAGAAATTACATAAAAAGTTGCAGGAGTTTACAAACGTAAACTTCCACTAAATTTGCAATTAGGAGACTAACCTATTTATAAGCTATATGTCCTAACTTAATTTAGTTATGGGTCACTTGAAAAAACAACAAGTGTCCATTTACAATAAATGATCTTCTATCCAATCTACTAACTTTATTCCTATTTTAGAACCTAAGATACGACTATATTCTAGAGTCCTATCTTTGCTAACAATATTCTATTTCTAATTGTCTCTAATATTTATTAAATATTCTAATTTAATAAATATTTTTAACCTCACTTTACATTAATATATTTGGATCATCTAACACTGATGATGTCTGGAAGAATTGCGGGAGCAACTGAGGTTGATCTAGCCCATATCTACTCAGAAATCCCTTAGTCGCACCCATATAACTTTATGTCTGCGGCTATGGGTCCTTGGCCACATGCATAACACACTGTGCCTGTGGCTATGGCCCAGATCACCCCAATCTGGCCCTAAAGCCCTAGTCGCTACCTTGCCACACTATGCCTACGGCTATGGTACCCTGGTCGCTACCTTGCCACTTTGTGCCTGTGGCTAGAGCCCGATTTTGCCAGTTTTGTGCCTGTGGCCAGAACAGAAAACCCTAACTTTTGCGTAACCTTCGGACCTGTGATTTCGGACCCTGCACGAACTCTCTCTGTCGAACCTGTGCAAACCAAAACAAAATAGACGAACCAAGAAAGAGAATGCAAATAGAAGATCGCTTAAGCAAGTGTGAGAATGAGCTTGACGTCTCTTCTATTTATAGCTTTTGTGAGGGTCCGCTTGGGGTTGAGGTCAACTTCACTAAATCCACATGTGCTTATGCAGACCCATTCCATTTCATTTTAATAAATAAGATTATTAAAAATTTAACTTCTGCTTAACCGAATGGGGTGATCTATAGGTCGATTTTGGTCCTCTCGAAAAGAAGAATATAATGCAATTATGATCTCGACTCTGAGCTGTCCAAAGTGCAATTTCACCGTAGTTGCATAAATTTAACAAATTTTAAGTTTAGAAGTATGTGTCTCTTGTTGATTATGAACCTAACTCAGTTTAGGTATTTGTTGTCTAAAGTCTAATGCTTCCTTTATTGTATTAACATAATATAGTTAAATAATACTTATATATATATATATATATTTGGTTGTATTTACTATTAAAGTTTTGCAAGTACACAATGTTCAAGATAATGAAGATGTTTGTATAAGCATGATGAAGAAAGCTATACGAAGGATGATAAAGATAATCTTGAAGAAGTCGTGAAAGGTTGAAGTTTCTCCGATGTTATAGAAGAAGAAAGTAGTTGATCTCCCTAAGTTAAGAGGGAGACTGGATAGAAGAAAGGGTATATATCCCCAACTAAGAGGGAGGGCACATTATGACAGTGAACATTGTTGTCACTGAGTGGAAACTTCGAAAAACTTTAGATACATCTTTGAGGCCCTAATCTGCAGTAGAAATATACAGAACAAAATCTACAGATTTGTAGATCTACACCAGTAAGAAACATGGATCCAATAGATCATTGAAGTCAACTAAAATCAACTGTCAAATTCTAGATCTGAATCCAGGATACTATCAAAGACTGATCGCGAACATCTGTGACTGAATGGATGATGTCTAGAAGCACTATGCGAGCAACTGAGGTTGATCTAGCCCATATCTGCTCAGAAATACCTTAGCCGCACCCATAGAACTTTGTGCCTGCCGCTATGTGTCCCTAGCCACAGGCATAACACATTGTGCCCGCGGCTATGTCCTAGATCAGCCTGATCTAGCCCTAAAGCCCTAGCCGCTACCTTGCCACACTGTGCCTGCGGCTATGGCACCTTGGTCGCTACCTTGCCACTTTGTGCCTGCAGCTAGAGCCCGGTTTCACCAGTTCTGTGCCTGCAACCAGAACAAAAAACCCTAATTTTTGCATAAGCTTCCGACATGTGATTTCGAACCCTGCACGAACTCTTTCCGTCGAACCTGTGCGAGCCAAAACAAAATAGACGAACCAAGAAAGAGAATGCAAATAGAAGATCGCTTGAGCAAGTGTGTGAGAATGAGTAGGTCACTTCTATTTATAGCTTTTGTGAGGGTCCACTTGGGGTTGAGGCCGACTTGACTAAATCCACATGTGCTTAGGCCGACCCATTCCATTTCATCTTAATAAATAAAATAATTAAAAATTTAACTTCCGCTTAACTGATTGGGGCGATCAATAGGTTGATTTTGTTCCTCTCAAAAAGAAGACTCTAATGCAACTATGATCTCGACCATACAATAGCATAATTTTAACAAAATTGAAGTTTAGAAGTATGTGTCTCTTGTTGATTATGAACCTAACTAGGCTTAGGTATTTGTTGTCTAAAGTCTAGTGCTTCCATTATTGTATTAACATAATATAGTTAACTTCATGATTATATATGTGTGTGTGTGTGTGTGTGTGAATATACACAATCTTCGAATAATGAAGATGTTCATATAGCACTTGATGAAAAGCTATAAATATGATCTTGAAGAAGTCGTGAGTTGCAGTTGGGAAGCATGCTTGGACAAATGGATAAATCTAGATAATTAGGGAGAGATGAAGCATCTAATGGCGGATGCTTGGGAGGACATCTGGAAGGCCTATGTGTGTTTGATGTTTAGATCCCGAAGAGGTAGGGTGGTGTTGTTCTTAGAGCTTTGAACTTGGATATGCACCTAGATCCCTAGGTTGATAGTTAGTTAGTAAGCTTGATGGTACCTAGACTGGCTAATGTTGAGAATTTTGTAGGGCAATGATTCTGATTAATTCTCTTTACTTGATAATTGTTTGTGATGTCCTTTTACTTATTACCTTTGTTCCTTATTATTATGTGTGTGAATCTTCAAACAACTACCAAAACAAAAAGAATAAGAACACAGAATATAGGCTACAAGCCAAGGCCAAAACCTGTCCTCTTGAGAGGAAAACCCATAAATCTCTTTTCTTCCTTATAGATTCTTCAATTGACGAATACCATGACCTTAAGACTGAGACCAATACAATCCAAGACCAAGACCAACCTCTTCGAATGATGTGCCAACTTCGATCTAGTCAAACCTAGTCAAAACTCTTCCAGTAGCACTTCTTTGACCTCCTACTGCAAAATTTTTGGCCTCCTACTGCAGATCTAAAATTTTGGCCTCTCTGCAGTTGCAATCTCCCACGTGTGAACTTTGATCCTTCCCTTGACCTTCGCTTGACTTTCCCTGACTTTTGGAGCTTGAAAGTAACCCTTGGTGACCTTCGCTTGACCTCTTTGGCTCCTTTTCTCCAAGATCTAACTTGTAGATGGAATCGCTAGATCTATTGCAAAAACCCTAGTCTTCTTTAGAACGTGTGAGAGAAAAATTAGCCCAAACACAAGTCTCCTTCATCCTTCTTCTTCTTCGTTGCCTTCTCCTTCCTCTTCCTTCGCTAAAATGAGTAGTGAGTAAATGTGGTTCAAGTAGGACAATTTCTCTTCTATTTATAGCCTCTTCAAGGGTGGGCATGGCTCTTCCTTTAGGCCAGCTTGCCAACTGCCAAGCCGACTTGGACTTGGAGGGTATTCCAACACTTTTAAAGACAAAAATAATTTTCTTTACAAGTTACAATGTGCCTAGTGGGGTCTTCAACTTATGACAATGACTCGTTTGACTTCTTAACCTAGGACAAACCCTAGAAGCACTCAATGGGTGCTTAAACACTTTGAGCATGAAACCCATGCTCCGAAATAATAATAATAAATTTTCTTTTACTTTATAATTTACAAGAACCAAAAATACATTTCATACTTATGAAGACCAAACCTAGTTACACATTTTTCAACACTCCCTCTTAACTAGGTGGTATTCATAAGCGGTTAATGGACATTATCAATCTGAAGAGATCTCATAAGAAGAGACGGATTGGTAACCCATTTGTCTAGCATCATATCAACCAGCATTATCACATAGCAAGGCCTTGACTAATAGCTCTATCTCTCCACAAGGTCAGAGCACAATGTTGAAGAGACCAAAGATTTATAGACACCATCATCATTGTCTCTCAAGGTACATACTCCACAAGAGTGTTCGCCGAGTATGACCTTCTTTGGACTATTCTTGTCTTGGATAGCTAGTCCTCAAAGAATATTGGTCCACAACTACTCTTATCTTGGATGCCCTACCTCATCCTCAAAGAGTATCGAATGCCAGATGGTTACCCAATCCTCCATTTTGTATTCCCAAGTGAAGACAAGAATGATGTGCCTATCTGTCCCTCTCAATTAGGGAGGATATATCAACCAAGACAAGCTTGTTTCTCAAGTACACAAGCGTCTTGTTAGGAATAGATTTCGTCAATATATCAGCTACTTGCTCATCGATGGAAATATGTCGTAGCTACAACACACCATTTTGTACTAGCTATCGAATATAGTGATACGTGTTGTTTATATGCTTTGTCTTTCCATGAAATATTGGGTCTTCAGACAATCGTATACAACAGGTGTTGTCACAATCTATCACTATAGGGTTCATCGATCCTTCGAATAGGTCGGATAGCAGCTTCCTTAACCAGACCACTTCTCTGCTTACTTCACAAGCTACAACATACTCAGCCTCATAACTACGCAAAGCAACTGTCTTGTTTTCTGCTCATCCGCGAGATCATGGAGGATCTCAGACTGAAACATCCTCTTGTAGTGCTTCTTCCATCCTAGTCACTGCCTCCCTAGTCAGAATCTGTATATCCAATCCGGTGGACATCATTCCTTCTATCATATTTCAAGTAATAGTGGATAGTTCCTCGCAAATATCTCAATATATGTTTTGCTACTATCCAATGATCATGCTTTGGCTCCACTTGGAATTGACTGAGAATGTTCACTACAAAACATATGTGTGGTCGAGTATTCACCAAGTACATTAGTGAGCCAATCAATTGTCTATACGTGGAAGGATCCACAGAGCTCAATTCAGAACTCCTTAGTCTCTTCAAGTTCGTAATCATCGGAGTGGTCATTGGTTTGTAATCCATCATATCAAACCTCTTCACCATCTTGTTCACGTACTTTCCTTGACCCAGTGAAATTTCATCAGGTCCTTTCCAGACTTCTAGTCCCAAATAGTAATGCATCAGCCCTAGATCCTTCATGTCAAGTTCTGCTGCTAGTTGCTTCTTACACTCTTCAATTCGACCTTCTACACCTGTCCGAAGAAGATCATCTACATATAGAAGAATGATTATAGGTTCTCCTTCTACAACCTTGATATAAAGGCTCGGATTTGTAGAACTTTTTGTGAAGCCTATTCTTTGTAGGAATGCATCCATTCTAGCATACCATGCCCTTGGTGCTTGCTTGAGGCCATATAATGCTTTCTTCAATCTACTAACATATGTCTTCCTGTGTTTAACTTCAAATCCCGAGCATTGCTCTATATAGACATCCTCGTCAATTGTGCCATTCAGAAATGCAGTCTTGACATCCATTTGATGGATGTTCCATCCCATCGATGATGTTAGAGACAATACTGAATGAATTGTTGTATACCTTGTTGTCAGAGCAAATGTCTCTTCATAGTCGATGCCTTCTTGTTTAGATAAACCCCTAGACACAAAACTTGCCTTATACTTATTGATAATTCCATCTGCCTCATGATTGATCTTGTAGATCCATTTGGAACTTACCATAGATTTGTCTTTAGGCCTAGGTACTATTTCCCAAACTCCATTCTTCATTATAGATTGATATTCTTCATTCATGGCATCCTTCCATTCCTGATGATTGACAGCCTCTTCAAAGGTGGATGGTTTTGCTTCTATTAGTTTTGTCATGTATGTAGAATACCCAGAATATCTCTTCGGTTTCTTGCTTTCTCTAAATGAGTCTTTTGCTGCCCCATGATCTTTTGCATCAAGTAGTGTAGATTTCAACCAGTTAGATCTCTTTCTTGATTCGAGGAGGAATATAGGTTGAATGGGTTCATTGGGACCCTCATCATCATGATGAGATTCTTCTTCTTCCCTGTTAACTTCTTCAAATACTGGAAGGTCTTTGTCATCAAAGTCCATGGGAAGTTCCTTAGATTTCTTGATGTGATACTCTCGTCAAATATGACATCTCGACATACTTCTATATGGTGTCCTTCCTTTATGTAGATTCTATAAGACTTAGAGGAGTTGTTGTAGCCAACAAATGTTCCTCTCATGTCTGATGGATATGTGGAAATTTTTGAATCTTTACACTTTATGCAGAAATTATTTACTGTTAATCTGGTTATGCTCCTCCTACTCAGACAAGTTATTAACTAAATAAATTCAAGTTAAAATCAAAGCAAAACACATAACAGATCTCCACCAATCCAGATCTAGAACAAGTTCATGCACACATAGATAGAGTGACACATTTATTTCTGGAAAAATAGTCCCAAGAAAAACCCAATGCGGGAAAACCAGTCTTCTGGCTGTTGGAGGGTTTTACTATTAAGAATTTTCTAAATACAACAAGCCAGGGTTCCAGATCTGGAAAACCCGACAGAGAAATATTAGATCCACAACTCATTGGCTAATCTAGGGCCAAAATAATGACTGATCCACACAATCAAATGGGATTTGCAGAACTCAACCAAAATTAGGGCCCAAAAACCCCAGCGCTGCCCCTGAAGCCTCTGCGTCTGACTCTGAAGTCCCTCTGACCCTCAGCGCTGCTCTGGAAAGGGTTGTGTTACCCCAGACTGGGTGACGCAGTCCCTACGTTGCCCCTTAGGGTCTCTGCGTAAATCCTGAGGGTTTCCTGCAGCAATTTACGATGTCCTTGAGGGACTGCACAACACCTGTGTAGCACAAGTTGCTGCCCTCCTGCTTCTCTGACCTGGTCTCTGCCTGTTGCTAATTCTAGACCCTGGGATCAGATCATCCCTTTGGCCTAAATTCCCCTCTATGCAGCTGAAACACTTCTGAGAATTCTTAGCAAACCCGCCCTAGAATCTTAGCTTAGCTTCAGTGCTCTGCCTCTGTGTGTCCTTTACAAATGACCCCAAGCCTTTCCTTTATACTTTTATCATTGGGAAACCAACGACCATGATCAGATCTTGAATCAATGGCTAAGATTAAAAGAAAGCTTGACCAGTGTGACTTAAGACAATTTCATCACATGTTTAATTAAATTCACTTTAGTTATTTAAGTTCCCTAAGTTTTAACTTAGGAAATACATTAAAATAATTAATTAATTTAATATCTCCTAAACCAGATGAAATTTCCCAAATCAATTTCTGAGTCTTGTAGATCAAGTGTACTCTAGTCCCTCCACAAAATTTGGGAGCTAGAGCACAACTGATGCTACCCCAAATACACAAAATCTCAACACTCCCTCTTAGCATCAAGGGTGTGCTCTAGCAATACATCACACTATGCATTACAAGACTTTGAGTACTGGTTTTGTGCTGCTGAAGCTTGGCCTGCTGCCACTCAACTCTACACCGCTGTTGCCATTCTGTACTGTTGCCCATGACTCTGCCACTTCCACTGCAACCTCTGTACTACAGCTCCATCTCAATATGTTGCATCTGTGCTGCTCATAGCACTACCACTGCTGATCTATTGCACTGCAACTTCACTTGTTGAGAGAAACAACCAAATCTTCTCCCCAATCTTTTACAGACAAGTCAAATGGGTTGCATCCTTATCACTGAAGCTCCATAGGCTACAGATCTGGGATGGCATCTTAAGGATGATGCATAGCTACAACTCTGCACTATGTAAGCAGACTCCCTCTGCACTACTAAAGTCACATCAGCCCCTTGTGCTAAAATCTCTCACGTTGTTGCAGCACTGCGTTGTCCCTCTGAATCCTTTTGCGTTGTTGTAGCTCTGCACTGCGTAAGCAGCTCTGCTCTACGATGCTGAATCACATCAGCCTCTATGTTGCTGTTGTTGCTCTGCTCTGCGATGATCCCAGTCTTCAGATCTACCTCTGCTTCATCTGTGATCTATGCACCCACTGCTCCACTTGTCCCATTATTGTCTTAAGGCTGTCGTAGCTCGCATGTGATCCAAGAGATGAGCTACTCAAGGATCTCGCCTTACTTCTATGTTGCTCCTCTACATATCCATGTCACCCCACTTTCGTGGTTCATGAGCGCTCATGGTTGCATCATCTTCTGACCCATCATTTGCCACAGTTGCTTTGCAAGAAGAGACTTCCTTGTCCTTTTTCTTCTGAGGACAATTGCTGGAAAAATGTCCCATTTCACCACATTAGAAGCACTTGATCTTTGAGAGATCCATCTTCTTCTTTGGCTGCCTCTTTGATGCAAGGCTGCATCTTCCTCATCTTCCTTCTTCACTTTGCTCGAGCCAGTGCTATACTGCTTCTTGTTGAATCTACGGAGTTCTTCTTGACACAGAATTGACACAAGTTGTCCCAATCTGGGAGGTCCGCTCTGGGCAAGATACTTTGGACAAAGGTTTCCCACTCATCCATGACGGCATTGAGGGTAGTCCTAACCATCACATCGTCTTCCACCTTAGCACCAGTTGCAGTCAACTGATCTTTGATCGACTGTAGTCTGAAGAGGAAATGCTCCATGTCTTCTCCCTTGGGCCATCATGAATGACCTCATATGTGTCTCCAACAGCATCTTCCTTTGGACAAATTTTCCCTCATACAAGGAGATCAAGGCCTTGCACATCTCATTAGTTGTCTTCTTCTCAGCTAAGTCTGGTACAATATGGTTCTTGATTCCATCCATAATCAGCCGCTTGGTATGCCAAGCAGCCTCCTTATGCTTCCAAAGGAGATCCGGATCTGTCAGTGTGGCCAGAGTTTGCTCTGCATGGTCTTTAAGATTGTATGCCTCAAAGACAATCAGGATCCTTGCCTTCCAAACTGAAACGTTTGAGAGGCCATCCAACCTGTCCTGATCACGCAATTCATGAGGAGCCATCTACTCAGAATGTGTCGAAACTTACTTTTCTCTTTGCTAGAGAAATGGATCTAAGGCCCTTGGTGAAACAGGCACCTTCTGCTCTCTCGGACACCTGATTTCCCTCCTTGGAAATCTGCCAAATCAACTATGATTCAGCTCTCTTTGATCCTCTGATCAAACTGCAAGTTTCTTTGGCTAGAAACTCTCTAAGAAGTTGATCTCCTCTCACTCTTTGTCACTTGTGCTTAGGCTAAAAATCTAAAAACTTCAGAAATTTAACCCCACCAGCACCTTCTGAATTTCTACAACTTTTCTTCAGTATTTTCTGGATCTGACATATTTAGATATGAATCACACTGGCTGGCTTCAAACTGTTCTAGCGTTATTTCTGAGCTACCTCTGCGCAGTAATTGCGTGGGCTTGCTAAGAGACAGTGTTAGACTGCGTCACCCTTCCCTCTGCGTGAATCTGCGTCTGAAAATTGTGTTGTCCCTTCGGATCCGTGTTTATGCAGCTTTTCCAGCTGCTTCCTGCAGCTAAAACCTTCAGATTCTTGCTGGTGACCCTACTAGATCTGCAATTGCTCTGATACCAGGTGGAAATTTCTGAATCTTTACACTTTATGCAGAAATTATTTACTGTTAATCTGGTTATGCTCCTCCTACTTAAACAAGTTATTAACTAAATAAATTCAAGTTAAAATCGAAGCAAAGCACATAACAGATCTCCACCAATCCAGATCTAGAACAAGTTCATGCACACATAGACAAAGTGACACAATTATTTCTGGCCAAATAGTCCTCGGAAAAACCCAATGCGGGAAAACCGGTCTTCTGGCTACTGGAGGGTTTTATTATTAAGAATTTTCTAAATATAACAAGCTTGTGTTCAAAAATCTGGAAAACCCAACAAGAAAAATATTAGATCTACAGCTCACTGGTTGATCTAGGGCCAAAATAATCACTGATCCACACCCTCAAACGAGATTTACAGAACTCAGCCAAACTTAGGGCCTAGAAACCCCAGCGCTGCCCCTGAAGCCTCTGCGTCAGCCTCTGAAGCCCCTCGGACCCTCAGCGCTACTCTGGAAAGGGCTGCGTTACCCCAGACTGGGTGATGCAGTCCCTACGCTGCCCCTTAGGGTATCTGTGTAACCCCTGAGGTTTTCCTGCAACAATTTACGCTATCCTTGAGGGACTGAGTAGCACAAGTTGTTGCCCTCCTGCTTCTCTGCGCTACCTCTCTAAGTTGATCTCTGCCTCATGCTGATTCTAGACCCTAGGATTAGATCATCCCCTTGGCCCAAATTCCCCTCTCTACAACTGAAACACTTCTGATAATTCTTAGCAAACCTGCCCTAGAATCTCAGCTTAACTTCAGTGCTTTGCCTATGTGTCCTTTACAGAGGACCCCAAGCCTTTCCTTTATACTTTTCTCGTTGGGAAACCAACAGCGATGATCGGATCTTGAATCAATGGCTAAGATTAAAAGAAATCTTGATCCGTGTGACTTAAGACAATTTCATCACATGTTTAATTAAATTCACTTTAATTATTTAAGTTCCCTAAGATTTAACTTAGGAAATACATTAAAATAACTAATTAATTTAATATCTCCTAAACCAAATGAAATTTCCCAAATCAATTATGGGTCTTGTAGATCAAGTGTACTTTAGTCCCTCCACAGAGTTTGGGAGCTAGAGCACAACTGATACTACCCCAAATACACAAAATTTCAACAGGATCTAGCTTCTTTCTCTTGTCCTTTGGTATATGAATATATACGACTCACCCAAAGATACAGAGATGTTCTACAAAAGGTTTCTTCGCAGTGAATACTTCTTTGGGAGTCTTGTTGTCCAGCGACCTGTGGGGACTTCGATTTTGAATATATACTGTTGTCTTCATGGCTTCTCCCCACAGAAATTTTGGTAGATCTTGATCATGTAACATCGCTTTTACACTCTCTTCAATGGATCGATTCTTTCGTTTTGCAACTCCATTTTGTTCAGGATTATATGGGACTATCAACTCCCTCTTAATCCCAGACTCCTTATAGAATGCTATAATTTTCTTGGATTTATACTCTCCTCCATTATCGGATCTTAGTATCTTGATTCTTCTTTCTCGAAGGTTTTCCACTTCAGCTTTGAATTATGGAAGTTTTGTAAATACTTCGTCCTTGGTTTTCATTAAGTAAACCCAGGTCTTTCTCGAATGATCATCTATAAATGTGACATAGTATAGATGACCTCCAAGAGATTTAGGAGTCATAGGGCCACATACAACAAAGTCAATCAAATCCAAGATTTGTTTTTACCGTGAAGCACTGCTTCCAAATGGTCTCTTGGTATTCTTACCCAATGCAATCCCTTACATCTCCTTCGTGATCTTTTTTCAGTCCAGGTATTCCAACTACTATGGAACTTAGAGTTGGCAGGATCTTGAAATGAAGATGACCAAATCTTCTATGCCTTAGTTCACATGGGCTAATTTCAATGTGAACCAAGGCTTGAGCTAAAGGAGATATCAGCGTGTAAAGTCTTCCTTCTCGAATACCAATTACTCTAGCATTCTCTATGCTTGAGATTTTACTCCATATATCAACTTTTCCATCAATGAAAGCTACTTTATCACCCTTATCTTCTAGACTTGAAATGGAAAGTAAGTTTTTATGCAAACCTAGAACAAATATAATGTTGTTGAGGTGAATGTTGCTTCCATTCTCCAGCTCTATAGAGGTTGATCCAATACCTCTCACGGGATAGCTTTTGTTATCTCCAATTTCCACTGAGTAAGAAGATTTTCACTTTGATAAAACTTCAATTGTCTGTGATGACCTGTCATATGCCTAGATTCACCACTATTAAATGAGGTAAATGGTCCGATGGAGGACATACTCCGGGTATCCTAGGTGGAGTATGTGCCTTGAAGAGGCGGTATGGTGTCCCATGGAATGCCTCCTAGCATTGTGCTCTGATCTTCTAGAGACATCTCGTACAAACATTCTTGAGTCATGTATTGTGACGGATTAGGATGGAAATCCTAAGTCAAATACATGGACTTGGATAAAGAATGGTCTGGTTTATAGACGTTTCCTTGAGGTAAATGGTCCGATGGAGGACTTACTCCGAGTATCCTAGGTGGAGATGTGCCTTGGAGAGGCGGTATGCTGTCCCATGGAATGCCTCCCAGCATTGTGCTCTGATCTTCTAGAGAAATAGATTGTACCTATCAAGGCCTTGGTTATGTGATAATGTTAGCTATGATGATAATATCATCATTGATGCTTATCAATTTGTATCCCTTCTTATGTGAATTTTTCAACTTGAGATAAACCTATTGAGTCATTATGAATACCTCCCTAGTTAAGAGGGAGAGTTGGAGAATGTAACTAGTTTCAGTCTTCATAATGAAAAGATTTATTAATGAATTTATATTTACTGTTTTATCAAGCATGTTCTTCATACTTTAGAAGTAAAAAAGAGTCAAAATAATATGTATAAGTCATGTCATTTGACATTTGAAAAGATAGAAAAATGAATGTTATTTTGCTTAATAAAAATCAATCAAAAAGGATCAGGTCGGCCCTCTCTCAGTCAAATCAGCATGTGGCGTTTATGCACCCCAAGAACAGCGATATAAAGTCATATATTCGAGCTCCTTTAAGACACAACAAATGAGTGACAAGAAGTTCGATCTCTGCAATTCATAGAAGACTAAAAGACTGAGATTCCAAGGAGATAAAGAAGTCATTCCTGCCTTATATCCTTCGCACCTACGAGTCTCCTGAAGTCGGTGACAGAGACGTGGCTCTGAAGTTCCTGCAATTTGTAACACAGCCGAAATTCTAATCTGGAGTTACTGCAATTTGTAACAGAGCCGAAATTTTGATCTGAAGTTCCTGCAATTTGTAACAGGACTGAAGTTCTCCAAAGTTTGTAAATAGTGTCGGGATTTGACTTTTGTAGCTGGACCGAAACTTGAAGAAGGTTGACTACAATTTGGAAAAAGTTGACTTCATTTGACTTTGACTTGGGAGGAGGGCTGACCTGGAACCTTTGAAGGAGTCTTTGGTCTTGGGTTGGATATCTCATTTTGACTTGATTCAATAAGAAGAGGATTGTTGGGTTTTCCCCCTCGTGGGGCTTTTCCCTGGATTGAAAGCCTAAATTTATGTGTCACTTTGCTTCTTTGTGATCTTGGAAGAATAGTTTTGTGTAATTGTTTGAAGAAGAAAGAACAATAAATAACAAAAGAAGAAGATTAACTCTCACAAGTAATTACCAAGTAAAGAAAATCAATCATCATCTCCATTGCCTCTGATTTTCTAACAACAAGATCTCTCATTTTGGTAGGCATCCACTTCAATTTTATCCATAAAATCATTTTCCCTAGGTGTTTGCGCTATGAGGGAAACCCTAGTTTTCTTCTCTCAACTTGAGGACTTCTTTGAACGCTTCATGAGCCTTGACCTTGTTGAAATTAATCTTAAGGAACCTTTTCTCCTTGCCTTGACTCTCGGGAATTCCAACACTCGCCTAACTTATCAAACCTTAGGTCTCGTGCATCTTTTTCTAGGCCTTCTCATAGAAAGTGAATTGCTTCCAAGTGAAGCCTTGAGCCTAAAATTGAGTCTTTCTTGAGGAGATCCTAGCCGATCACTTCATTTATCATCCTTAGAATACCATTCATAGGTGATCTTATCCTATCGAGACTCCTCCCATCGGTGAAAGTCCATAAAGAGCGGGGGTTTTGGATGTGGTGACAGTGGGCCACTACCCCATTCTTAGCACTTGGTTTACCTTTAAGCTCATAGAGTTCCCTGCTAAATTTCATGGTAACAGGGTCCAATATTTATGCTCGTAGAAGGAATAGATGGCATTACTAGTAGATCATAGATATATTACTATTAGATGTATTCGTTTTGGTAACTATCGACAAATAATGTGCAATGTACACTGTACAGAATTTGATATCCTCATTGTATATATGTATCTTCTTATCATATTTGTTTGATTATTTGACATTCTTGTTAGTTTTCATTTAAACTTTGAATGAAAAAATTGAATATTCTGCATTTTCTAATGATTGCTGACATTTTGTCAAGTCATGATCAATTTTTTGTAGAGAATTTTGATTTTTTGTGTCATTGACCTTTGTCAAATCATTCACGAGTTTAATTTTCTCCATGATTAAGTTACAAGGTCACATGCTTTTATTGCAACATTGAAGTTATAACATGACAAAATAGACTAAAAGACAAAATAAACTTAGTAACAAAACTTGGGCTACCACTGACACCAAATCCTTTTATGATTTTTGTTATCAAACAGTAATCTTAACAAGGGCTCTTTAGGATTTCACATGCTCTACAAGAATCGATACAGAATATAACTTCTCATATAAGTATGAGATTCAACGAAAATCAAGCTAGGCATTGTAATTCATAGCATAAGTAAAATTGGTCCAAAAAGGTATATTGTTTTACTTTAACCTTGTTCGCCATGAATTCCACATGTTTCACAAAACAGTGTAATATAGAACCACATGCAAATAAATACTACACTGTATAATGAAAAGAAAACTTGAAACTAGAAAACCAGAGCACAAGTTTAGGATCCATTAAACATGGAGTTATACGGAAGAAACTAATTGTGAAATATTAAGTTAAAAGCTATATCCATACAGTGAACTTTGGGAGGCGGATCTTGTACACATCAACCAGCTCCATCATCAGATCAACCAAGTTTGCAAAAGGACTATCAAGAACCAGCCCTGCAATTGATGGATCTTCAGCCCCATACATCAAGCTGCAATTAGGAAGATAAGCATATTAAAAGGGTTGCATGGATAATATTGTCATTCTGTGTAAAAGTAAGAAACTAAATCAAAATTATATTTAGTATTAAATAACAGTGCAATAAATAACTAACTTCTTGAAAGTTTAACCAATGCAAAAAAAATTCAATTGAGATATCGAATATTTACAATAATTATTGTAGAAGGGTAATATTACAAAAGCCAAAAGTGAGCGAAGCTACATTGAATGCGTACAAAATAGGCAGTATTGTTTGTGACCTCAAGCACATTTGACTACTCTTTGAAACAACAATTCTAACACACATTTCACTAATCTTTGAAACAATAACAGTAACTGCAATTACAAACATAAACACCTAAACCAACATTGCTTTCTCCTATGAATAACATTACATGAGCAAGCAGATGCGCTTACAATAAATGAAGATCATAGAACCCTTTCCAACCCTAATAACATGGAAAAATAAAGGGAAAATATGCAAGCAAAGCCTAAATGTTTGAGCTCTTTCAAGAATTAAACGAAAAAATCCGCAAGAAAGAATTTCTCAGGTAACAATTCATCAATGCTAGATGAATTTATACCTACAATTAAAAACTATAATAATTTTGATATTCTACTAAATAGAATATACTAAGTTTAATTTATCAAGCACTAAGTGGCTCACTAATGGCTATGGCTATGGTTTATAGTCATGGGTTGACCTTGTGAATGGCCTCCCCCTGCCTTCTCTAGATTCTAAACTATTTTTATGTACCTCTTCATTTATACATCATTAGAGATAGACTTATGGGTTTCATCTTATCTAAGGCCACAAAATAACTTTATTGTATTTATTATGGCCACATGCCTATGGGATTAATTTTCACTTCAGGCCATAAACCAACCTTATTGTATTTATTATCACCAAATGCCTACCTTTGTGTAACACTTTACCATATTGTATTTTCAGCTATTTTAGGCTAAGGTTGACTTAGTCAAATGCCCTTGGGTTAAATTTGGCAACTAGGGCCAAATTCCACCTTGGGACAGCTCATATGATGCAGATGATATATTTATTGGATTCCTCTTTTCGAGAGGTCCAAGATTGACCTAAAGATCATCTCATTCGGACAAGCAGAAGTATTAATTCTAAATTATTTTCACACATGTGCAAATTGTTAAGGTCGGCCTCAGTGAAATGTAGGCTCGTAAAGCCCAATAGATGTGTCTCTTCACCCACAACGATGTGTATAAATAGAAGTGACCTCTCCTTATTTGGACATCATTCACTCACACATTTTTTTCTCTCTCCACATCAGATTGGTTCATACAGCTTGGGTTTCTCTCTCTCTCTCTCTTTCTCTCTCACACACACATGTGGCAAAGTTGGCCAAAAATTTCAAAGGAAAGTTGCAGGCCGAATTTCCAGATTGCAGCCCACCTTTGACTAGCGTTGACTAAGGCTTGTTTGACTGATTTTAACTGCTTTTTTCTGGACAAAATTCAGATTTTTTTAGGCCGTACTTGCTGGCACAGAAATTGAGGCATTTGCTGAAGTTTGACCTGCATTGAACGCAGGCCAATTTGATTGCAGGTTTGACTGAGTTTGACCAGCATTTGTGGTACTGTTTTGGGTTGACTTTGACCCTTCTTGGAGGCAGAGTTGACTGACTTTGACCAAGCCGCTAAGGAGATGATTTGTTGCTGATTTGACCAGCATTCACTTTCTGGTTAGGGCTGAAGTTTGACTGCAGTTGACTGTAGAATTTGTCATGGCCGATTTCACTGTGTTTTGGGCAAGTGAATTTGATTTATGTACTCTCTCTCTCTCTCTCTCTCTCTCTCTCTGCTGAACTATTGAATAATAATAACAAAATTTGATCAAAGGGTTTTCCCCACATTGGGTTTTTCCTTGGCATCCGCCAAATCTGGTGTCCTCTTGTCTTGGCTTGTCTTCTGCATTTTGTTTTATGTTCTATCTGCGTTTACTATCAATGTGATCATTGGTTAATGTGATTGCTACTGGAAATAATTGGAAATTGTCATTGGGCTGCTAAAGGAACATTGAAATAAATTGTCCTAAGCATAGAGCATACCAATGTTAACTAAAGTTTATTGGTATCACAGCACAGGTGAAGACAAAGCCAAAGAAAGACAGAGAAAAGCAATCACAAAGATCTGTTGGACAAGGACAAAAACTCAATGGCTTCTTCATCTTACTTCAAATCTGAGGATAAGCTCAATGATAAGTTTGATTATCATGCATGGAAGATGTCTTTAGACTTGACATTGGAAGAAAATGATGTCATGGACTATGTGCAGGGAAAAGTTGTGGAGCCTCCTTCAAATGCACCAACTGCTACTAAGACAAAGTACAATAAAGGTGAGGTCAAAGCTAAGAAGATCATCAAGGACTCCATTCAAAAACATTTGGTTGCTTACATTTCTTATTTGGGCACATCTAAGAAGATGTATGACAAGTTGGTTGGAATGTTCAAAGCCAACAATGCAAACTAAATCCTCTTTCTCAAAAACAAGCTAAAGGACATCAAGATGGATAGAGGTGAATCCATCCAATCCTACTTCACGAGGATTACTGAAATAAAAAAATGATTTTCTATCTATTGGAGAAGTTGTTACTAACAAGGAGCTCACTCTTATTGCTCTTGGTGATGTTCCATGAGCATGGGGTGTGTTTACCACCACTATCCTCAACAATGACAGTATTACAGGTTTCGAGGTATAGTTGACTAGATGCACTCAAGAAGAGACAAGGATGCTGGAGAGAGACGAGCCTTCAAACGAAAATGAGCCCACTGCATTCTCCACTCATGCTAAGAGGAAGAACAATGTTGGTCCAAAGAGACAAGGTCAAGGAAGACAAGGATTCAAAGAAGGAAGAAAGGGAAGATGTTTCAATTGTAACAGGTTTGGCCACTATTCTAGAGAGTGTCCTCATAAGAAGGATATACCACAGGACGATGACAACATCAACAACCACAACAATTTCAAGGGCAATGGCAATCAAAGGAATAACATGTTCAACAACAAAGGAAAGAAGAATGCTCCCGCTGCTCAATATGGAAATGGTCGACCTCCCAAAAGGTCGAGAAACTCCAGGTATGAGGAAACTAATGTCGTAGAAAAGCAAAACTAGTTTATCTTAATTTTGCCCTCACTACTGCATCTCCTCCAGACACTTTGGATAATTGGTTGATTGATAGTGGTGCCTCAAGGCCCTTCACTGGGTAAAAGGAGGCCCTCTCAAATTTGATTGAAAAAAAGACTAATGTGGAGATCATACTTGGAGACAATGCTACCTACCCTGTGAAAGTGATAGCGATTGTTACTCTTCATTTGGATCAAGGACAAATCCTTCATCTACAGGATGTATTGTATGTACCTAATTTGAAAAAGAACCTAGTACCTATTTCTGCGATGGAAGACAAAGGTTTCAAGGTAGCATTCGTTGATGGGAAGGTACGCATTTGGCAAAGGAACCTGAAAGATGCATTTACACTTGGATTTAGGGTTGAAGTTCTCTATCAAGTTGGAGGAAGTCCTTTGGGAGTTATCACTTGCGATACTTTTCTTCAACCCGAATTATGGCACTGGAGGTTTGTTGGCCTTCATTATAAAGCCTTACTTGATGCAAGGAAGATGGTCACCGATATGCGTGAATTCAAGGTAGATCATGAAGGTGTTTGTCAGGGTTGTGCAGCTGGAAAACATACACGGGGACCATTCCCCTCAAGTGAAATTAAAACTACCAACATTCTTCAATTGATCCATTCTGATTTATCTGGTATGTTGCCCATAACATCTTTGGGAGGATACTTGTACTATGTTATTTTTGTTGATGACTTCTCTCACAAAACATGGATTTATTTCTTAAAGAAGAAGGACGAAGTGTTCAAATGGTTTCGCTCTTTCAAAGCCTTGGTTGAAAATCAAACAAGGAAGAAGATTAAAATATTGAGGACCGATACTGGAACCGAATATGAATCAAATGAATTCAATGACTATTGTAGAGAAGCTAGCATTAAGAGGGAGACCACTACTGCATATACTCCTGAGCAAAATGGAGTTGTCGAAAGGAAGAATCGAACCATAATAGAAGCTACTCGTGTTATGCTTCGTGACCGAGGCCTACCAAAGTTCTTATGGGGAGAAGCTGCCAAAACTGTCGTGTACGTTCAAAATAGATGCCCACATCAAGCATTGGACTTCAAGACACCCGAAGAAGTTTTCACCGGTAAGAAACCTGATCTTTCTCATTTTAGAATTTTTGGTTGTCCCGTATATTTTTATGTGCCGAAAGATAAAATAAACAAGCTAGATGCATCTGGGAAGAAAGGAACATTCGTGCGCTACATTGAAACTTCAAAGGCATATAGAATCTATGTGCCTGGTCAAAGAGAAGTTGAAATAAGTCATGATGTCAACTTCGATGAACATGCCGCCCTTGGGAAAATTAGAGATCTTCCTATCCCAAGGAAGGACAATAATGATGATGCATGAAAACAGGATGAACCTCCGACGAATGAACCAAAACCCAATGTTGAACGCCCAATGGATCCCATCTATCTACTTCCTAGTGAGCCCACTACCTCAAGAAAAAGACCCTTGTGGCTCAAAGACACTCTCGAAGATGTTGAAAGACATGTTGCACCAAGGGGGGCATTTCGTGAAAGTAAGAAGCAGAACAACTACCATGGGTACTAGCTGCCATGAGTACCATTGTTCAATCTGAGCCTTGTACGTTCGAAGAAGCCGTGAAGCACCAAGTGTGGAAGGATGCTATGAATGAAGAATATGAATCGATCAAGAAGAATGATGTCTGAATGTTGTTCCTAGACCCAAGGCCAAGTCTGTGGTCACATCAAAATGGCTTTACAAAATCTAACATGGAGCTGATGGTGTTGAAAAATGTAACTAGGTCGGTCTTCATGTTGACTATGTAATTATGAAAAGGAAAATGTAATTAAGAGTCATGTAAATGGAAGAATATCCTCCAAGACAATGCAGAAGAATGGCCTTCAAAACTGCCCATATTCAACGTTGAAGATAAGACTGGCATTAAGAGGGAGACCACTACTGCATATACTCCTGAGCAAAATGGAGTTATCGAAAGGAAGAATCGAACCATCATAAAAGCTACTCGTGTTATGCTTCATGACCAAGGCCTACCAAAGTTCTTATGGGGAGACACTGCCAAAACTGTCGTGTACGTTCAAAATAGATGCCCACATCAAGCATTGGACTTCAAGACACCCGAAGAAGTTTTCACTGGTAAGAAACCTGATCTTTCTCATTTTAGAATTTTTGGTTGTCTCGTATATTTTTATGTGCCAAAAGAGAAAATAAACAAGCTAGATGCATCTGGGAAGAAAGGAACATTCGTGCGCTACATTGAAACTTCAAAGGCATATAGAATCGATGTGCCTGGTCAAAGAGAAGTTGAAATAAGTCATGATGTCACCTTCGATGAACATGCAGCCCTTGGGAAAATTAGAGATATTCCTATCCCAAGGAAGGACAATAATGATGATGCATGAAAACAGGATGAACCTCCGACGAATGAACCAAAGCCCAATGTTGAAGACCCAATGGATCCCATCTATCCACCTCCTGGTGAGCCCACTACCTCAAGAAAAAGACCCTTGTGGCTCAAAGACACTCTCGAAGATGTTGAAAGACATGTTGCACCAAGGGGGACATTTCGTGAAAGTAAGAAGCAGAACAACTACCATGGGTACTCGCTGCCATGAGTACCATTGTTCAATCTGAGTATTGTACGTTCGAAGAAGCCATGAAGCACCACGTGTGGAAGTATGCTATGAATGAAGAATATGAACCGATCAAGAAGAATGATGTCTGGATGTTGTTCCTAGATCCAAGGCCAAGTCTGTGGTCACTTCAAAATGGCTTTACAAAATCTAACATGGAGCTGATGGTGTTGAAAAATGTAACTAGGTCGGTCTTCATGTTGACTATGTAATTATGAAAAGGAAAATGTAATTAAGAGTCATGTAAATAGAAGAATATCCTCCAAAACAATGCAGAAGAATGGCCTTCAAGACTGCCCATATTCAACGTTGAAGATAAGCCTAATTGCTACAAGGAAGTCGACCTACAAAACTGTGTGGAAGTCGGCCTACAAAACTGTATTGAAGTCAGCCTACACGTCGGCTTAATATATGATAGGAACAACTATTTATACCCCTACATATGCTGCGGTATAGACTCAAGAAATTGCAGATCTGTCTGAGGTTGTATAGCAGATAAAAGAATGTGGATCACCTAAGTTTTGCGGATAAGTCTGAGATTCAATAAGCGTGGAAAAAGGAGCAACTATTACGGATCTGTCTGAGGTATTACTGCAGTTAAAAGATGCGGATTTAAGGACAAAAGTTTAGTGAAGACTGAGGAGTATAAACTGCGGATAAGTGTAGCAAAGGACAGACTTCGAATAGATGCAGTTAGGAACAGATTTGTGGATTTACAAGGCTGGTCTGCGGATAAGTGCAGGAGGATACAAGTGCAGATACTCTTGAGCTCTAAATTATCTATTGTAAGAATTTGTCTAAGTAAAGACAATGACCTAAAGGTGACAAAAGGTAAGGAAGGTAAATCAGAGATTTACCCTCCTAACCTCATTGCAAGATATTCAATTACAAGTAAAATCAATTCTGTCTCTACAATTGTGTAAGTACTCTGATAATTGACTTGATGAAGAATTAACTAAGAAGACATAAGCAAGCTCACAAGTAATTATCAGGAAGAGAATTTTTGTATTAATCTCAAGCCCTTAAAATTCTCAACATGGTTTCAGAGCTAAGGTGACAGTAAGGAAGGGCATTTAATTCTCTGATATTTCGGGAGGCAATTACAGTCCAAATGTCACAGTTTACAATTCAGATCATCCTTAGAAAATCTCAGGCTAATTTCAGAAGTGTTTTCAGATCGGTGGAATCACAGCAATGCTCTTGGCATACGTAGTGCAGATCACAGTGAAAATACTAAACAGGATTTCGGTGATATGTTAGAGCTTGGTTCTATGCTACTTCAAGTCCAATCAACAATGAAAGAATAACGATGCTACCTTAGTAACATTCCATAACAGTCACACGTTTTGATGTTATATGTTGGTGCTGTCACATATAGTATCAGTGCTATCTTAAAGGAAAGATTTCAGTGACATAATAATATGACAAGAACTAAAAAGTGATCTCAGTGCTCTCACAAAATAAGGTCTTGGCAATATAACTGCAAGGAGGTCTAACCACAAAGAAAATCTTGATATAATCTCAGTTATGTCATAAAAGAAGAAGGCTAGAAGACTGAAAGGAATTGCCATTAAGGCAAGATTACCTCTCATTAAAGCAAGGATCCTCCCCTTGTCCTCAAAGAAGATCATCAAAAGAGAAAGCACTAACACATCTCTTCTCCACCGCCATCGAAGAAATCAAGCTGAAGACTTTACCTTCACTTATCAAGTAAGTATTTTTCATTCTATAATCAAATTTGGGATCTATGAGCTGGTTGGGCTACCAAGAATCCTTGCATAAGGAGGATAGTCACAGTCCTCGAAGAAAAGTAAAGTCATGGAAAGTCTATAGAGGTCAAGATTTATCTGAATACATGGAAAGGGATAGAAGGGCTCAAAGGATTATTATGGAATTAGTCAAAGTCCTTAAATCCCTCTGTCTATTTAGAATTGGAGACATCAAGAGAATACATGATAAGCTGAAAGAACTATTCTATGCAATAAATAAGGTTGTGTCACTTAGACCCAATTTTCACAAAATCGAGGGATCAAAGAATGAAGGGATATCTTCATAAGATCTCAACTATGAGATATGGAAAAGATGATAGACAAGAAAATTACCTCATTCAACTTGTGGTCTCTATGCTAGATGGAAAAAGACAAATCTAGGGCAAAAATGTTGTAGGATAAAAGACTCAAACATTTGTTGAGGAAATGTGGAAAGACTTATGGACATTGCAAGAAAGATGGTCCTAAAGGGACAATCCTAATAGGAGAAATAAAGGAAGCCCATATCATTGAAAAGAATGGAGGAAGTTGAAGAAAAGAAGTTCAAGGAAAATCATGCAAACTTATGAATAAGAAATTGATTTCTGTTGAATATATGATAGGAAGCAATGTAGCATCTTGATCTAAGCATGGCAGGAACTCCTGGTGAATAAGCTCCGGGAAAACCTCTTTGACAAACTTTAAGAAAGTAGTCATCAAAGAGCAAGGGTCATCATAGAAACATACTTCTGGGATGTGACGACATATTGATGAAACAAGCCAAGGGAATGAAGTTATTCATTCCTAAAAATTGCTATAGGATGACTCAAGGGAAAAAGGGTAAAGAGGTATGTATATATTTATATACTAACATTGGATGTTGTGAAGTCGTGTCATATGGTTGCAGGTAATGAACTTTTGTATTTAGAAGTATGATCTATGAAGAAGTATTTCTCAGTACATGGACAGATGAAATCGACATAATATGTCCTCATGAAATATGAGGTGGTTGTATATGAACAAGAAACTAGGAAGGTTATAAGTCCCTAAAATGTGCTGAGAGGAAGAGATCATGAAATGCAACCATGTCAAGATGTGACTAAGAGATCTCCTGGAAAGATATGTAGACTCTGACGGAAGTCTGGTAAAGAAGAAGACCTTTGGAAAAAAAGCATATCATTAGGAGATGTGTCAATCTGTATGAAGGAAGTCGATGCCTACAAGAAGATGTCATGGTGAAAGATCATCACTAAGGTAACTTTCGTTCTAAAAGTTAATATGAATATGTTTATCTAGATGAATTTGTGCAGGGTTGCTAATCATGAGAAAGGATGTATGATCCTTGGAAATGATTCGAAGGAAAGCAGCATGACATAACAATGGATCAGATAAAGGAAGTCTGATGAATCACTCTGATAGCTGACATGACTCAGGATGGAAGTGATGGATGATCTGTGCCCTATGAAACTAAAAGTTGGAGATTCCTCAATATCAAAATCCATGACATCGAGAATAGGAATTCTTCATGAGCAGTTGGGTGTTTCACCATTGTTGCTGGAGATCCCTGGTTTAAAGGGAGCCTGATGGTAAGTTTCTTACTTGGAAGAAACTTGGTAATTCCTAAGGATGAGCTTAGGTACATTCTTTGTATAAGAATGAGTACATTCCCTTGTGGAATAAGGTCCTCCCTGGGAGGGAGAGATAGACACATCATTCTGGTCTTGGGAAGACAGAATGGAGGAATCATCTGGCATTCGATACTCTTTGAGAATGTGATAGGGCATTCAAGATAAGAGTAGTCGGGGACCAATATTCTTTTAGGGCTTGCTACCCAACAGAAGAATAGTCCAGGAAGGTCATACTTTGGGAACACCCGGGTGGAGTATGTACCTTGGAGAGACAATGACGAAGGTGTCTATAAGTCATGTATCTCGCCAATACTGAAGCCCATTGTCTCGTTGAAGAGATGGGGCTGTTAGTCAAGGCCTTGCACTAGGACAATGCTAGTCGAAATGATGCTATACAGATGCGATTACCAATCCGATTATTCTTATGAGATTCTTCAGTTTGAAAGTAACCTTGTACCTGTATGAATACCTCCCTAGTTAAGAGGAAGTGTTGAAAAATGTAACTAGGTCGATCTTCATGTTGACTATGTAATTATGAAAAGGAAAATGTAATTAAGAGTCATGTAAATGGAAGAATATCCTCCAAGACAATGCGGAAGAATGGCCTTTAAGACTGCCCATATCCAACGTTGAAGATAAGCCTAATTGCTACAAGGAAGTCGGCCTACAAAACTGTGTGGAAGTCGACCTACAGAATTGTATTGAAGTCAGCTTACATGTCGGCTTAATATATGACAGGAACAACTATTTATACCCCTACATGCTCTGCAATATAGACTCAAGAAATTGCCGATATGTCTGAGGTTGTACAGCAGATAAAAGAATGCAAATCACCTAAGTTTTGCGGACAAGTCTGAGGTTCAACAAGCGTGGAAAAAGGAGCAACTATTACGGATTTGTCTGAGGTATTACTGCAGTTAAAAGATGCGGATTTAAGGACAGAAGTTTAGTGAAGACTGAGGAGTATAAACTGTGAATAAGTGTAGCAAAGGACAAACCTCGGATAGATGCAGTTAGGAACAGATTTGCGGATTTACAAGGATGGTCTGCGGATAAGTGCAGGAGGATACAAGTGCAGACACTCTTGAGCTCTAAAGTATCTATTGTAAGAATTTGTTTAAGTAAAGACAGTGACCTAAAGGTGACAAGATATTCAATTACAAGTAAAATCAATTCTGTCTCTACATTGGTGTAAGTACTCTGATAATTGACTTGATGAATAATTAACTAAGAAGACATAAGCAAGCTCACAAGTAATGATCAGGAAGAGAATTTTTGTATTAATCTCAAGCCCTTAAAATTCTCAACAGATGGGAGTGTTGAAAAGTTCAAGGTCAGGTTCGTTACTCGAGGCTTATCTCAAAAGGAAGGAGTGGACTATGATGAGATATTTGCACCAGTTGCTCGATACACAACTATCTGATCTATCATCGCTCTTGCTGCCTCTCAAGGATGGAGCCTACACCAAATGGATGTCAAAAATGCTTTCTTGCATGGCTCGCTTAAGAAATAAGTCTATGTAGAACAACCAGAGGGGTTCGAAGTTCAAGATCAAAAGACACATGTATGCAAGTTGAAGAAAGCCCTCTATGAGTTGAAGCAAGACCCTGGGGCTTGATATGAGAGGATTGATAGCTATCTTATGAAGCTAGGATGTACAAGAAGCAAAATTGAACCGAACCTATACTTCAAGGTTGAAAAGGACAGTGCCCTCATTCTGGTACTTTATGTGGATGATCTCTTTCTGACAGGTGTAGACCCTCTCATTTACCAATGCAAGAGGGAGTTGGCTTCTAAATTCGAGATAAAGCACCAAGGATTTATGCACTACTTCCTAGGCTTAGAGGTCTGGGAAAAGCAAGGTGAGATTTTCCTTTCTCAAGGAAAATACATTGTGAAGCTACTCGAGAGATGTGGGATGGTGGATTGCAAGTCTGTGTCTAATACGATGGAACTCAACTTCAAGAAGTTATGTGAAAGCGTTGTTGGGCCCGATTTGGCAAATCCATCCGAATATCGACAACTTGTGGGAGCCATGATCTTCCTGGTGAACTCTCGTCCAGACATATGCTTCGCTATGAATATATTGAGTCAATTTATGGTTGAGCCTCATCACATACATTGGATTGCTGCAAAGAATATCTTGAGATATCTTTGGGATACAATAAACTATGGTTTGAGATAAACTGTCGGGAATTTCAGGCTACATGGATATATTGATGTTGATTGCGTTGGTAGTTGGGTGGAGCGTAAGAGCACTTTGGATGTTGCTTCGATATCCTGGATGAGCAGGAAGAAAAAATTGGTTGCTTTAAGCACCGTTGAGGCCGAATAAATTGCTACTAGTATGGCTTGTTGTGCAATTGTTTAGTTGAGGAAACTCTCTAGTGAGTTATTTGAGCACGTGTTGGATACCACCATGATCTAGCGCGACAACCAAAGTGGGATTCTCCTTTCAGAGAATCCTTTGTTCCACGACCGTTCCAAGCATGATGCCACTTTATCCGCGATATGATACAACGGGGAGCAATAAGGTTCCATCACATTAGGACTGATGAGCAGGTTGCAGATATTCTCACAAAGCCCTTAGGGAAGGTCAAATTCCTAACCTCCTGTGAGAGACTTGGAGTCTTGTAAAGACCCTCCTATGAGGGTCCCGCATGAGCTGGACAATGAGCTCTGGAAGCTCCTGGGGGCTTGGGGTACTTCTTGGAGCTATGAGCGACCATAGGGTGAGTGGTTCACCTTCCCCTAGTGGTGTGTTGTGTACAGAGTGAATGGTTCACCTTCCCCTGTAATACCCCATAATGGTTGACATGTGTGTAGGGTGAGTGGTTCACCTTCCCCTACGAAGGACATATGCATAGGATGAGTGGTTCACCTTCTCCTATGGCATATGAGCAGGATGAGTGGTTCAACTTCTCCTACTAATGCCCCAACATACATCCTACCCATGTAGTCTGGGACTCATGGGAAGTACCTCTCATCTGGCCAATGAGTTGGGAAATGAGGATAGGGACCATAACACTACCAATGGACGCATCGTGTACTGTTGTAATCCTTATGCTAGGATGCATGGTGTTCAACAACTTGATCTGGGATCAATTTAGGCTCTAGCTCTAGACTGACTTGTGTTGGTGGCGAGTAGCAAGTCTTGTGACTCACTCTTGATCAATTCTTCTTCATTATTACTTCATGGTTCAACAAAGCAGAGCAAAGATGACAAAGATGGTACATGATGACAAGATGGCATGATGATCAGTGACAGCAGATGGATTGGTAGGTGGAATTCTCCCTAGTTGAGAGGGAGTGTTAAATTAGGCAGCTAGGACCAAATTCCACCATGGGGCAGCTCATATGATGCAGATGATATTTTTATTGGATTCCTCTTTTCAACAGGTCCAATATTGATCTAAAGATCATCTCATTCGGACAAGCAGACATATGATTTTGAAATTATTTTTACACGTGCAAATTGTCAAGGTCGACCTCAGTCAAATATAGGCTCATTATAAAATTTTGTAGATGTTCTAAGCTTGATACAACTTTACTTTCTCTTCAGAACTAGATAGCAATCACATAAATCATTAAGTAAAATGTTGATAGAACATACTAGTGGATCAACAGAAGACAAGCCAGAAAAATATATATATGTTTTTGTGTTACAGCGATCAACAGGATGCTTCAACCAGCAAAGTCTCCTTGGTCATCCAGCCCAGTATGTGTCACAACAACCCTCAAAATAGCCAAACGGTCAACTCAAAGTCAACCCTAGAAAAGTCAATGCAAAACAGCAGCAAGTAAAATTCAATGCAACTCAGTCTTCGGTCAACCTTTGACCTCGGTTCTTGTGCCAAAATGTACGGACTGCATAAATCGAAGTCTATGCCAAAAATCAGCTCCTTTGGACCATGCGTTGACCAAAGTCAACACTGGTCAAACCGGCGGTAAAACCCTCGCTGCAGCAAAAACAGTCTTCGTCCTTCTCCCACGTGTGAACCTCATATTTGCCTCCTTGAAGCTCGAACCAATCAGAAGTGGAGAGAGAAATATGTGTGATGAGGAGATGAGAGAAATGTCGTCCAACGTTGACTCTATTTATATCAATCACTGAGGCTGTGTGACACATTTGTTGGGGGTGTAAAACCTTAAGGTTGACCTGCACATATTTTGAAAGTATTAGAAATAAATTCAAAATAAATGTTCTGCTCATCGGATCAAGATAATCTTTAGATCAATCTTGCACCTCTCCGAAAGAGGAACCCAATAAAAATATTGGTGTCTTCATCTAAGCATCACAACATGGAGTTTGGACCTAATTGTCCAATTTAACACTCCCTCTCAACTAGGGAGAACTCCATCCACCTGTGCAATCAAACATCGTGCGTCATCCTACCGTAACTTGCTTTGTTGACCTCTAGGTCCAAAACTCTGGAGTGTAAAAACTCTGGTAAACTTGAATAAGTATATATTATTATTTGTAAAAGATGAGAGATGAGATATTTTTACAATGGGGAATCACCGAGGCTTTAAATATAGCCTCATGGTGTCCCTTGGTGAAGAGGCATGATCTTTGATCATGCCCTTTCACTTAATAAAACCTAATATAACTATATCTAACTAATAATTAATAAAATATACATAACATTTCCCCTCTCTTAAGGATGATTTGTCCTCAAAGCATACGTAATGATGGACAATGTTGACGAATGCCTGGGTTTCTTGAGCGGTGGGCTCTTGCTTCCCATATTTTAAAAATATCGTGGAGCATATTCTCGAGTTCAATATTTTGTTGATGTGGATAGTGAAAAGATCTGATATCGACAGGGTCGGATCTTGCCTTGACTTGTATTGGATGTTTGATTTTCCCATCTGGAGGCACTTTTATGGGTATATCTTGGAATACTTTTTCGTTTTTCCAAACTATTCCTTGTTCTTCTGGTGTCTCTTCATGGCTCCTTTTTGAAGATAACATTTCTAACTGATGACATTGTACTGTAGATGTTGGCGCTCCTGTTTGAATCATCTTCGTCATCAAAGATGAAGATACGACTTAATTTCCTGGAACTTGGAATCCATACAACCTATGTTTCTGCCCTTTCCACTTAAAACTTATAAACTGCTTCTGATGGTTGGCAGAATAAGTACCTAAAGTTTGTAGCCATTGAATTCCTAAGACCGCATCTACTCCTCGTAATGGAACGGTGTAGAATGGAGATTCTAAATGAAAGTTTTTTATCTGTAGTTTGACCTTATGGAATTTCCCTACTTTCTCAATCTTCTTACCATCGACCACCATTACCTTCATATTAGGCATGGGGAAGGTAAATATGTTAAGTCTTTTTGCCATGGTTGAATCTAGAAAATTGTGGGTACTGCTAGTGTCGACGAGAACCATTACGTTGTTGTTCTTGATATGTCCTCTTAACCTTAGGGTTTGAGGTTGTGATATGCCTGTCATAGCTGATAATGACACTTGCGGAATAGTTTCGCCATCCACTTCTGGAGAGAACTCTAAGTTGTCTTCTAATCCTTCTATATATGAATCATTATTGTTAACGTCATTAGTTGCTTCACAACTGTATAGATTTTTTGCTTTTCCATTAGCACATTTGTGCTTAGGGTCCCAGTTCTCACCGCAACGCCTGCACTTGCCCTCTCTCATTCGTTGTTTTTCCACATTAGATTTTTCTTCTTCACGAACATGGGGTGGGACATATTTTGTGTCATCTACATTTTCAGATTGAGGAAATCTTCGTCTCGAATATACTTTTTCTGGTTTTGATAATCTTTCAAATTTCTTTTTAGCAGCTTTTGCTTTTTGCCTTGCTACTTCTACGGACGTAATTTCATGTAGTTCGAGCTCTTCTTGTATATGGATTTTAAGTCCTGAGATGTAAGACTGGATTAGACGAGATTCCGACAATCCGGGTACTCGTGTTGCCAAGGTCTCCCATTCTCGAGTGTACTCATCCACATCTCCTTTTTGGTGTAATTTGATAAACGTTGAAAAAAACTTTTCTTCTTTTATGCCTTGAAACCTTTTGAAGAATGCATCCTTAAATTTCCTCCAACTGATAGCGAGCGTCGTCTTTTTCCACCACATATACCAATTATATGCTTCTCCTTCCATTTTCATGGAAGCATGTTTAATTTTTTTGTCATCACTAGTAATGTCATAAATCTCAAAATATTCTTCCACTTTATTAAGCCATGCAACGCTATTTTTTTCATTACCATCAAATTTGGGTAGCTCGATTTTGGCTCTTCGCTGATATGCTAATGGTGGAACAAGAAGGGGATATTGATTAGCAAATGCATTCCAGAGCTGCTTATTTTGAAAATCTGCATTACTATCTTCTTGATCATGTGGGGAATCGGTTTTTTCCTGATGCTCTTCTGAGTTCCCTGAATCTGCGGAATTGTTTTGTTGATTTTGTTCCATATTAGGAAATATTGGGGATTGTGTCTGACTTAACTTATCTATCTTATCATTTAGCTTATTGAAGAGTTTTGTCATATTGTTCATTGCTTCGCTATGCTCTGTCATCTTGTTCATTGCTTCGCTATGCTTTTCTGTGGCCTCGTGATGATTTAGCCACATTTGTCTTTCTATTCGATTTGTCGTATCATGAATCTTTTTGATGTCGTTGGAGTGCCCTGCAACTGTACTTTCAAGATCGACTAATCTTTTTCCGAATTCTTCAGAATTATTATTCATCTGTTTCTTGAGATCCACCAATTTCTTCTGGAATTCAGCCATCGACATCAATGAAGACATTGAACGTGTATGAGGTGGGGAATATTTTTCTGCCAGTTTTTTTCCCTTTTTTTTTAATTAATTAATTAAATTAATATTTTTTTAAATAAATTATATAATTATTATATATATAATTTATTAATTGAAATTATATAATATATAAATAATTATATAATTATAATATATATATATAATTATCAATTTGAAAACTATATAATATATAAATAAAGTATATAATTATAATATATATTTATATAATGATCAATTTGAAAACTATATAATATATACTTATATCCCTTATACGATTATTAATAATCGAAAGGTCACAAATGAAATGGAACAGCGTAATAAAGAGGACGTGACTGTATGGTTTGACTGCACAGATTCGGATGAGAGCAACGTTTCCACGGCTTACGCTGTCACACGCTATCCCAGAGAAGTTTCCACGTTGCCACGGCTTACGAACAGTCACACGCTAACCCAGAGAAGTTTCCACGTTGCCACGGCTTACGAACAGTCACACGCTATCCGTTCAAACGTCACACTCGTTTTAAAAAAAACTCAATTGCTTAATAAAAAACCTGTCACCAATTAAAATGTCACACCGGTTCAAACGAATGGTGAAGCAGGGGCTCCACAAAACACGACGATAATATTTCGGGCAACTCTGTGGCTAGCTCCGCTCACTTAATAAGAAACCTGTGCTTTGAAATAGTCGTGACCCAAACCGGAGTAGTGCCACGACACTTTATGGACAGCGTGGAGTTTTCACAGTGTGGACGGCCGAAATTTCGCCGGTGATGTGTTGAATGTTGTGGAATAGCCGGTTGTCCGCCTGTCCGATTAAGCCACCGTCCGATTGGTATTGGTTTTTAAGCCGTCCAATTGCACCGGAATAAACAGTCAACGGGGTGTGTCAATATATAATTTTGAAAGCGAAGTCTACAACGCCGGTGATTGTACTACGCTATATCTCAGAATTTTTCGAGGATTCAATTGTGAATTATGGTATCTTGTGATGGCTTCAATAACGCAGATATGATCCCAAGTCCCACGGAGGAGGGCTCCAGCAGTCAAGTTGGACCAAGTAGTTCCACCAAGAAGGTCAATGGTTTGTTCGACTTGAGAAGTGGACGGTAGAAGTCGACAACAAATGGTCAGTGCGGTGGAACGGTTGTTGGCGGAAGAGAAGGGTAGAGAATAGCTGGACGGACAGCGAAATTATTTTTTTAAACCAAGGTTGTTGCTCAAGCACTTGGTAAAAAAAAATCTGCACTCTGGAATTCTTTGTAATTCCTTAATTCTGGAAATGATGCGGATCCGAAGAAGCGATAGCTCAAATCACCAATGGGCATCTTGCTTTCTAAGTAAACTTGTATAAGTATATATTATTATTTATAAAGATGAGAGATGAGATAAAATTTTACAATGGGGAATCACCCCAGGAAAACTAAATATAGCCTCATGAAGTCCCTTGGTGAAGAGGCATGATCTTTGATCATGCCCGCTCATAATAAAACCTAATATAACTATATCTAACTAATAATTAATGAAATATACATAACATATGTGATGAGGAGATAGAGAGAAATGTTGTCCAACGTTGACTCTGTTATATCAATCAACGAAGTTTGTGTGACACATTTTGTTGGGGGTGTAAACCTTAAGTTGTAGCATATTTTGAAAGTAATAGAAAATAAATTCCAAATAAATGTTCTGCTCATCGGATCAAGATAATCTTTAGATCAATCTTGCACCTCTCCGAAAGAGGAACCCAATAAAAATATTGGTGTCTTCATCTAAGCATCACAACATGGAGTTTGGACCTAGTTGTCCAATTTAACACTCCCTCTCAACTAGGGAGAACTCCATCCACCTGTGCAATCAAACATCGTGCGTCATCCTACCGTAACTTGCTTTGTTGACCTCTTTATTTCAGAACAGAAGTGGGTCAGTCACAAAGACATCATTCCGAGCTGACAAACTCAGCCCAGAGGTCCGAAACCTCTATAGGACTCACAAATAGTCTCATACCAACCCGAAGTTGGTTTACCTGACCCGAAGTCAGTTGGAGGTCTGAAACCTCACTATACTTGATCCCAGATCAAGTGGTTGGATCGTGCTATCCTAGATAGAGAGTACGGCAATCTCTGATGTGTCCATCAGTCTCTGCTACTAGTCTCTATCTTTTCCCACCACATTGGCCAAATTAGAGGTACTTCCCATGAGCCCTAAACTCAATGGGTAGGATGCATACGGGGCATAGATAATGAGAGGTGAACCAACTCAATAATCACAACGGTGGGGCCCAAGCACACCAACAAGGTTCGTTAAGCCTAGCCCTGTGGTTGCTTATAGCTCCGAGCAGCTATCCCCAAAGCCCCCCAGAGCTCCCAAAGCTCATCGTCCAACAGGACCCATATCATAGGGTCATTCCACCCTAGCAAGACTCTCACGGAAGGTTAGGAACTTGACCTTCCCCAGGGGCTTTGTGAGAATATCCGCGACCTACTAATCAGTTCCTATATGATCGAACCTTATGGCGCCTCGCTGTACCATATCCCAGATAAAGTGTTACCTAATATCAATATGCTTGGATCGATCGTGGAACACTAGATTCTCGGACAAGCGAATCCCACTCTGGTTATAACAGAGTATCGCGGTGGTATCTAGCACATGTCCGAACAACTCACTAAAGAGCTTTCGCAACCAAACTGCTTCACAACAGGCCATACTCGCTACAATGTATTCGGCCTCTGCGGTGCTCAAATCCACCGACTTCTGCTTCTTGCTCATCCATGATATCGAAGCAGAACCAAGATTGAAGCAGTATCCTGATGTGCTCTTACGATCCACCACACTACCAGCCCCATTGGAGTGTCACGCTCCCGGCAGTGTATCTCAAGCCATTGGTTTATTGTGCCCCGAAGATATCTCAGAAGATTCTTGGCACCAACCCAGTGAAAGTGATGAGGCTCAACCATCTTTTGACTCAAAGTGTTCACTGCAAAACATATATCTGGACGGGTGTTCACTAAGAACATCAGGGCCCCTACAAGTTGACGATACTCAGTAAGATTTGCCAATACGGGCCCAGCAGCGCTGCCACTCAACTTCTTAAAGTTGAGCTCCATCGGTGTCAACACAGACTTGTAGTCCACCATACTAAATCTTTCCAGAAGCTTCACAATGTATTTTCCTTGAGAAAGGAAAATCTCGCCAGGTCTCTACCAGACCTCCAAGCCTAGTAAATAGTGCATTAGTACTAGGTCCTTCATCTCGACCTCAGCAGCGAGCTTCCTCTTGCACTAATGAATGAGAGGGTCAACACCTGTCAGGAAGAGGTCATCCACATATAGCACCAGAATGAGAGGCTTCTCCTTGACAACCTTGAAGTAAAGGTTCGGATCAGCATTACTACGAGTGAAGCCCAACTTCACCAAGTAGCTATCTATCCTCTCGTACCAAGCTCTAGGTGCTTGCTTCAGCCCATAGAGGGCTTTCTTCAACCTACAGACATGGGCATCCCGATCTTGGACTTCGAACCCTAGAGGTTACTCCACATATACCTCTTCCTTTATCGCACCATGCAGAAATGCGGTCTTCACATACCTCTGATGGAGACTCCATCCTTGCGTAGCAACAAGGGCTATAATAGATCGAAAGGTGGTATATCGGGCCACAGGTGCAAATATGTCATCATAGTTTATGCCTTCCTTTTGAGAGAAGCCACGGGCAACGAATCTTGCCTTGAACTTTTCAACATTTCCATTAGATCCATGCTTGATCTTGTAGAGCCATTTCGAGGTGACAACTTCTTTGTCCTTCGATTTTGGAACCACATCCCAAACATCATTCTTCATTATGGACTCATACTCTTCATGCATAGCATCCTTCCAGACTTGATGCTTTACGGTGTCCTCAAAAGATCCAGGCTCGGATTGTACAATAGTACTCATGGACCCTTGGTATCTACTTGGCTTCTTGCTTCCACGGAATGTCCCCCTTGAGGCCATATGCCCCTCAGCATCCTCAAGAGTGTCCCTGAGCCATGATGGTCTCTTTCCCAGTGAAGGAGGTGGATCAATCAAGTCCATCGGTCCTTCACCATCAGGCATCGTCTCATCCTTTGGTTCTTCTTGATTTCCAGGCCTTGCTTCATGATCTTCCTCAGATCTCGGATGATTAACTACTTTCCTCAAGGAAGCATCTTCGTCAAAGGTGACATTGTGGCATATCTCCACTTCCCTTTGACCAGGCACATAGACTCTATAGGCCTTCGAAGTTTCATTGTAGCCCACAAACATTCCTTTCTTCCTAGAAGCATCCATCTTGCTCCTCTTTTCTTTCGACACATGAAAATAAACAGGGCATCCAAAAACTCTAGAGTGTGAGACGTCAAGTTTCTTACCAGAGAAAACCTCTTCGGGAGTTTTGGAGTCTAGAACGGAATGCGGGCATCGGTTTTGTATGTACACAGCAGTGTTCACTGCTCCTCCCCACATAAACTTCGATAGACCTTGGTCACATAGCATGGCACGGACAGCTTCCACAATGGTCCTATTCTTTCGTTCAACAATGCCATTTTGCTCAGGAGTATAGATAGTTGTGGTCTCCCTCTTGATGCCAACTTCTCTGCAAAAGTACTTGAACTCGTTTGTCTCATATTCAGTGCCATTATCAGTTCTCAAAATCTTGATCTTCTTCCCTGTCATATTTTCCACCAAGGCTTTGAAGGTACGGAACCACATGAAAGCCTCATCCTTCTTCTTTAACAAGTATATCCAAGTTTTGCGAGAGAAGTCATCTATGAATGTCATATAATAAGAACATCCTCCCAAGGATGTCACGGGCAGCATACCAGATAGATCAGAATGGATCAATTGCAAGACATCAAATGTCTTTGTGACACTTGAGGGGAAAGGTCCCCTTTATGCTTTCCTTCGACACAACCCTTACATACACCTTCATGATTATTTGAAAACTCGAGCATCCCTGTTACCACCTTCATGATTATTTGAAAACTCAGGTATCCCTGTTACCACCTTCCTTGCTTCGGGAAGGGCCCTGTAGTGAAGGTGTTCAAACCTCCAGCGCCATAGTTCAGTCTGTCGGATAGTATCACATGTCATTGCTCCCAGTGGACTTCCTACAACCAGGTAGAGTGTATCAACTCTAAACCCAATCGTAATAGCTTCCTTGAAGCTCTTCTTCCACATGCCCACCTTTCCATCAGTGAATGCCACATTGAAACCTTTGTCTTACATGGCCGATATAGACACAAGGTTCTTCTTCAAATTAAGTACATAGAGTACATCCTGCAAGTGGAGGACTTGACCTTGAGACAAGTGGAAGGGTCACAGTCCTTGTCCCTTCACGGGATATGTGGCATTATCTCCAAGGATAATTTCCAGATTAGTATCCTTCTCAACCATATCAAAGAGTGCTTCCTTGAACCCAGTGATGTGCCTTGAGGCACCACTATCTATCAACCAGACATCCATGGTGTTGGGTGGAGATGCAACAGAGAGGGAAGATACAAGAATGTATTCATTTCTTTTATCAACAACATTTGATTCCTCATGCCTAGAGTTTCTTGACCTTTTGAAAGGTTGATTATTTCCGTCCGAGGGAGCCTTCCTCTTTCCCTTGAACCTGTTGTTGCTTTGATTGCCATTCCTCTAGTTGTCGTTGTTGTTATCACCATCGGGAGAATCCTTCCTGAAAGGACATTCTCTAGCATAATGAGCTGGCGGCCTGGCCTATGACAAGTGAAACACTTGCCCTTCTTTCCTTGGGCCCCTGCTTTTCCTTTGTTCTTTGGACCACAAAAGTTCTTCTTTCTAGAATGAGCAGCGTAGGCAGCATTTCCTTCATTTCCATACTCCTCATTCTTGTCTCTTCTTGAACGCATCTCGATAGTACTTCGTCAAAGTCAGGTATCACATTATTATTCAAAATGGTAGTGTTGAACACATGCCATTCGGATGGGAGCCCTCCAAGTGCGGTAAGTACCATTTCTCAATCAGCTATTGTCTCCCCAATAGCTAGCAGATTGTTCCTGATCTCGATCAGCTTCAAAAAGTATGATTGAACGGACTCATCCCTGCCTTTCTTCAGATTCTTCAATTGATTCTTGAAGTATAGTACTTGATTTGCATTGATGGCCTTGAACATGAGGACCAACTTATCATACATCTCTTTGGATGTGCCTAGCTCAGAGATGTAGGCCACCAGACTCGTATGAATGGATTCCCTGTTCATCAACTTTGCTTTGATCTACCCCTTCTTGTACTTTGTTTTGGTAGCAGCAATAGCAGTGGATGGAGGTTCTTGGATTTTACCTAGCACATAGTCCATGACATCTTGGTCTTCCAATTTAAAATCCAATATCATCTTCCAAGCATGGAAGTCATCCTTCCCAGTCAATTTGTCATCCTCCTTGAAGCCATAGTTTGTGGAACCCATTTTCTTCTTTGGTGATTGCTACAAATTTGGACTTTGTCTTCACCTCACCTCTGATACCATGTAAAATTTTGTAGATGTTCTATGCTTGATGCAACTTTACTTTCTCTTCAGAACTAGATAGCAATCACATAAATCATTAAGTAAAATGTTGATAGAACATACCAGTGGATCAACAGAAGACAAGCCAGAAAAATATATATATGTTGTTGCGTTACAGCGATCAGCAGGATGCTTCAACCAGCAAAGTCTCCTTGGTCATCCAGCCCAGTATGTGTCACAACAACCTCAAAACAGCCAAATGGTCAACTCAAAGTCAACCCCAAAAAAGTCAACGCTTCCCAGAAAAGTCAACGCAGAACAGCAGCAAGTAAAAGTCAACGTAGCTCGGCCTTTGGTCAACCTTTGACCTCGATTCTTGTGCCAAAATGTACGGACTGCATAAACCGAAGTCTATGCCAAAAATCAACTCCTTTGGACCATGCATTGACCAAAGTCAATGCTGGTCAAACCTGCGGTAAAACCCTAGCTACAGCAAAAACAGTCTTCGTCCTTCTCCGACATGTGAACCGCAAATTTGCCTTCTTGAAGCTCGAACCAATCAAATTATTAGAAATAAATTCAAAATAAATGCTCTGCTCATCGAATCAAGATGATCTTTAGATCAATCTTGCACCTCTCTGAAAGAGGAACCCAATAAAAATATTGGTGTCTTCATCTGAGCATCACAACATGGAGTTTGGACCTAGTTGCCCAATTTAACACTCATGAAGCCCAATAGATGTGTCTCTTCTCCCACACTCATTTGGACATCATTCACTCACACATTCTTCTCTCTCCACATCAGATTGGTTCATACAACTTGGGTTTCTCTCTCTCTCTCTGTCACGTGTGGCAAAGGAGGCCAAAAATTTCAGAGACAAGTTGCACGCCGAAATTCCAAATTGCAAACCATCTTTGACTAGCATTGACCACGACTTGTTTGATCGATTTTGACTGTGTTTTTCGAGGTAGTATTCCAATTTTTGCACTTTGACCTGTGTTGACCGCAGGCCTATTTGACCGCAAGTTTGACTGAGTTTGACCAACATTTGTGGGATTGTTTTGGGTTGACTTTGACCCTTCCTGGAGTCCGAGTTGACTAACTTTGACCGAGGTGCCAAGGAGATGATTTGCTGTTGATTTGACCAATGTTAACTTTCTGGTTAGGGCTGAAGTTTAACTGCAGTTGACTGAAGAATTTGTCAAGGCTAACTTGACTAGGTTTTGGCCAAGTGAATTTGATATATGTACTCTCTCTCTCTATTGAACTATTGAATAATAATAACAAGAATTGATAAAGGGTTTCCCCACATTGGGGTTTTTCCGTGGCATCCGCCAAATTTGGTGTCCTCTTGTCTTGGCTTGTCTTCTGCATTTTGTTTTATGTTCTATCTGCATTTACTATAAATGTGACTAATAGTTAATGTGATTGCTACTGGAAACAATTAGAAATTGTCATTGGGTTGCTAAAGGAACATTGAAGTAAATTGTGCTAAGCATAGAACATACCATTGTTAACTAAAATTAACACCTTGGCACTAGTACCCTACCTCCTACCTAGTGCAAACACTATAAACATAGCACTCTTCATGTTTATTATTCATTCAACTGATTCGCTAGTAATCATAAGCCTAAGGGTACCTTCTCTTCATTGTACTCTCTTTGGCAATTATAGTGCTTATGTTATGGCTGTCTATGTCATTCTTTTGGTGCACTTACAACTTATAGCTATGGCTCTCTTTCCCTAAGCACTCTTGTGCTCTCTCTTTCTTTCTAGCACACTAGTGCCCTCTTTCTAGAGAAATATTGTTGATTTGTTGTCGTTGCTTCATCTCACACAGAATTATTGTTCTATAGGTCAGTTCTTCTCCAACCTTTTATATCTTGCGGATTTCAACATGGTATCAAATCTAGTGTGAATCTATCTCACCTATTCATCATTGTTTTTCTAGATTTTAACCCTTATTTTAAGAACAACGTGTTCTTACAGTTTATTTAAGGTTTTAACTTTTTCTAGGGTTAACACCAATGTTACGAGACTCAGAATCGGAAATAAATTAGTGAGGCAAAAGAGCGAAGAGTTTTAATCGAATCGGGAAAAAATCAGGGAAAAATTGATGAATTCAATAAGTAAAGATATACACGGATTAAATTAAAAAAACATTTTTCATTGATATTCAATAAAGCCATGTCCAAACATGATCCAAAGTACTGAGTCCCAACTCCTAACCATTGATTGCAAAGAACCATAAGCATATGCTTCTAAAAGTTTATAAAATACTGCATAAAAATCAGTAAAAAAGAAGTAACTGAAATCTATTGATTGTTGCTAAACCGATATGATAATGGTTTGCTAATGAAATATCTAATAGAGCACATGCTGAAGCTAACGCTAGAGCACACTACACACTACCCTGCTATTATGTGAAGTAAACTATAAGTGAAACCATGCCTCTATTACCTTCTCGGCGTATGAGTTGTGGGCTTGAGCACTGAGAAGTGAGTTATGACTGGACATTTAATTTTTAACCTAACTAAACCACACGAAAAACAATGCAGCAATCCTAAAAGTTAAAATCCGTGCTCGCCAAGTCGAGGGCTAAAAATCACCTAAATTGCAATTAATCGGTGAGTCACAAGTCAAACTCACATCGACCACGAGTCAAACTCGGTCAACGAGAGTTTGACTCGCCGAGAGTTGAATCGGATCGTTTGAGGGAAGAGCAGAGTTTGACTCGTGATTAATCGCGAGTGATCGGAGATTCATGTTTCACTAGTTAACACTCTTTACTAAGCCCAACACACTCCTCTTCTACTTTTCAACTAAATCATATTGTAGAAGACATTGATATTATTACCTCTTCGGGCTATCAAGGCAATTTAACACTTGCAAATGCAATCTAGCTATTTCCCAACTTGAATGGAGCAAATTATCATGTTTGGGCAGACCGAATGATTGATTACTCTTCTTGGAAGTAAAGGCATATGGATGTACTTGGAAAGAGCTCCTCCTCCTACCATTAACGATAGCTAAAATTATCATATCTCTAAACAATGATGAAGCTCTTGGGCTAATCCCCCTATATGTTAAGTTGGATTTGAGCCATCACACAAAGGATAATAAAAATGCAAAAGAAATCTAGGATAAGTTCTAGTTACACTTTGGTGTAGTAAACACTCCTCAAGTCAATAGACTTGAAACAAAGTTATCAAACCTCAAATAAGTAACTTCTACCGCATTAAGGAGAGTACTGCAACTTGCAAGGCTCAAGAATCTAAAGGCTAATTCCATCACTTCCAGCAATAAGGCAAACTCATATGCAAAATATGTAAGTATTGGTTTGAATAATCTTTCTCTAGAATTCAAGACATTTGGTTGTGCACTCTATGTTTGTCCTCCCCATTTTTGTAGGAATGGATCATTGATTATGGGGTTACTAAGCATATCACCAAACACCAATGCTTCTCTCTAATTATACATAGCACATGGGGGAGAAACTGATAATTGATACTAACTCAACCCTACCACTATCAAGTTCTAGCATTGTCGTCATAGACAATGCAAATTTGGAAAAGTTATCCATGTCCCTAGAATTGGATGGAATCTAATTTATATATACCATAACACACACATAGATAAAATGGTGGGGATTTTGCTAGAGAAATCAGTCAACAAGGATATAATTGATAGATTTAAGTGGTTTATTCGATTAAATATTTAAACTAGGGAAAGCTCCTCCCTCCCTAGTGCAGAATAGGGTTAGTACGATGGTAGACAATGCCAATGACACTAGTATGCATCGCATCAACATCTAGTTCATACCATTTTCTGGATATTTATGGCATATGAGCCATCTACATATACTGGATGAACCCCACAAATTGAACCACCTAGTGGTTTCTATGAACGATGTGTGTCAAGAAAGATAAGCGAGGTTCTCAAGCTCCTATGATGATTCATAGTGAGTCATGACATATATAGTCTAAAGGCCAACAATATTTTTTGGGGAAGCTAAGTACTTCATCACCTTTATTGATGATTTTTCCCCATTTCTTCGAATACAACAAAATGGAGTAGCAAAATGAAGGAAAAGGGTTATCATGGAGATGCTTATTGCATGATTCACTCCAAGAAGATTAAGCTTGCATTCTAGGGAAAGGCAATTGTTTATGCAACCCATATCATCAATCGAACACTTGCTTGTGTTGTTATAGTTATGAATCCTTCTAAGTAATAGTATGGAAACAAACCCTCTATTCGCATCTCGATATTTTTGGATCTAGAACATGGACCCATGCTCTTAATGAGAAGTGAAACATGTCCACATATCAAGAGTCTTGTTACACTCTGGTTCATCATGATTAAGATTTTCAGGGATATAACCTCTATGTTCCCACAACTCATTGGGTGGTTGAATATAGAGAGGTTTCCTTTAATGAAATTCCTATTACTTCTCTACCATTACTTCTTTCAAAAGACTCTTCAAATGATTCTCAACTTGCTTCATGGATCGTGCTTCTTCCAATTATTGTGTTGGTCCTCTTTTAGATGAGTTAGTGGACCTTTCCCCTTCGCATATGATTCCCCTTCCTACTTCTAAGGGTACTTTTGCAAGTATTCCTCCTATTGAGACTGAAAAAATATTTGACATCGATGAGAACCTTAATAGTGATTCATCTATCCCCACACTCATTAAAGTCTCCTCTCAAGATGTTCCTTATATTCCTCCATCAAGTGAGCAAATCAATGAAAACACTCCATCACTAGATGTGCATTTCAATGATGACACTCCTACCCAAAGAGGCACCCATTCGCATCACTTGAAGACTATAAGTAGCCCATTTGATCTCCTTCCAAGAGTACTTCGGATTATGATCATATCTTTGTTCTAAGCGAAGAAGACAAGGAGTATAAAGGTTGAAACAGAACGAAGAAATACATTTTATCTACCCTTGCTCTAGTAGACAAAGGAGATTGAGTTCTGGAGGAGTTTTTGTGGCATACTTTCTATGGTATAGTGCGAAGTTCAAGGCCAAGTTGCATGCCGAATTTCAGCGCTCTTGTAGACCTGAAGCAGACCTTGTGGACAGATTTGAGGACACTTGTCTTGGAATTTGTGGAGGGTTCGCTTGGCTCTTGGTGGATGGTCATATTGCTTCAATATTCTTTTCTTTGTCTCTGACTTTGAAGTCTCTTGTTGAATTGATTCTATAAGGAAGGATTGTTGGGCTTTTCGCCCATATGGGATTTCCCAGAGTAAACTCTTGTGTTCTTTGTGTGGTTCTCTTCATGATCCTAATATCATATACTGTTGATGTCTTCTATATAGTTTCTTAATGATGGAATAATGAATAATAAATAAGAATGTGGAAAATTCAAAATCATTAGAAGTAGTTATTTGTATAGAAGACACCATAAAATTAACATGGAATCAGAGCTTATGGTGAAAGAGCAACTCTAGAAAAGAAGTCATCATTGTTTCATGCAAGGACTAGTTCATAAAATACATTGCTATAATGAAATTTGTCCCTGCCTAAAAGGAATTATAAGCTATCTATCTCAATAGACCTAAATCCCTAGACTTTGAAGATGCCAAAACCAATTGCAAAAAGACAAAGGAGCCTGAATAGGCCGAAAATCTCATAAATTAGTTTTAGGGGGGGCGCAAAAATCTCTAAAGCCTATTACAAGAGTCGAGAATCCTCAGGAGATGCGAAGAAACCTCTGTCCCCTTGGCCAAGTCTAACCTCAGATCAAAAGTCTGCAAATCCAAAGGCTTGTTCATAGGACCAAGAACCTCAGGAAAATGATCAAATAACCTATTGACAAGTTAGGATCGTATTTAAGGTTAAGGACATTATAAGAGTCCATAATCCATCGTTCAAGTATGTTAAAGATTGGTCTCACTGTAGCAATTCAAAATCCAAAGATCTCAAGACCATTGATGTAGGCCGAAATAACCTCAAAAGAATCCTAAAATGATTTTGTGACTTGATCTAAGTCTCACAAGAAAAGATCCTAAGCACAAATCTTGTGATGTTTTTATTTTGTCATAAGTATTCTAAGGTCAAGAAATATCAGTCACAGGAGAATCTCAGTTGGCTAAGAATCATAACCTTAGTGACCAAGATAGCTAGAGCTTTATATCTATACCAACAAAGTGTTTCATTAAGTCGAGTCTCTTGAGGAATGGATAATGAAAAAGTGGTTCATAAACCTCATTCCTATGAAGGATAAAATGAATTTGTATTCAGTGGTGATCAAGAACAAATATGAGGCTTGACGCCTATGAGGTATGCGCTATCATAATAATTTTTGATAGCCTTGAACCAAAGCTTTGATGAAAGGTTGGATCTCTATACCTTGAAGGATGGAAGACTATTCAGTACAATATTATATCAATGTGAACTAAGGAAATGTTGTGGCTTGAAAGTTATTATAATATGACAAGAAATTATGACAACACTGCAAGTGATAGCCATATAAAGAGGAATATGAACTCACGTTCTAAAAGATTGAAAATTTTGGAAATGTTGTTGTTGATTGGGCATTTTGAAAGGCTCAGCCTTGAAATATAAAAAGGTTCACTTTCACTTTCACTAGCATTCCTCTGAAGAAGGTACACAATGATAGAAGAAGCTTGATTATAGTGGAAAACCGGTCGAGTCCTCTTTCAAGGTTGAAAGTCCGCTCAAGAAAATTAAGTAATTTACACAACTCGACATAAGCTACTTGGGTTGAAAGGCTCGAAAAATAATGATGCTCAAATACGCTTCGACAATGGAATATGAAAGGAGAAATTAAACAGTGCATTGTATTTTTACAAAGTTCTGGAGGATGTGCATTAGATATGACTAGCTCACTATCACCAATCAAGGACATAAATACCTGAATATTCTTGAATGAATCTACATTGCTTTGGGAAATATTGAGTATTGAGATCACATGCTCAACTGCAGAATGGTGGAGTCCATTAAAAAAAAGTCAAAGTATCTAAGGACAAAACCATTGTTGTTGCTACAACGATTTTGAGAAAGCAGAGCTACTTTGTTTGAAGAAACTAAGAATAATTATTGGTCAACTCATCTTGTAATTGATTGATGAGAATGATGAAAAGCAGAATCTAGGGTTTTTTCATTTAGACATTAGGGTTTGAACACCCTAGATGGTGTAAAGGGCTTGAATACGAAAGCCTAGGGTTCATGGACAAATGTTAAATTGGACAAATAGGTCCAAACTCCATGTTGTGATGCTCAGATGAAGATACCAATATTTTTATTGGATTCCTCTTCCGGAGAGGTACAAGATCAATCTAAAGATCATCTTGATCCGATGAGCAGAACATTTATTTTGAATTTATTTTCTAATATATTCAAATATTTGCAGGTCGACCTTAAGGTTTTACCCCCTCAGCAAAATGTGTCACACACCCTCAGTGATGGATATAAATAAAGTTAACGTTGGAGGACATTTCACTAATCTCCTCATCACACATATTTCTCTCTCCACTTCTGATTGGTTCGAGCTACTTGGAGGCAGTTTTCTGTTCACACGTGGGAAAGAAGGATGAAAACATTTCTGTTGCAGCTAGGGTTTCCACCGCAGGTTCGACCAACATTGACTTTGGTCAACGCATGGTCCAAAGGAGCTGAATTGTGGCATAGACTTCGATTTCTGTAGTCCGTACATTTTGGCATAAGAACCAAGGTCAAAGGTTGACCGCAAACTGTGCTGCGTTGACTTTGACTTGCTATTGTTCTCCGTTACTTTCTGTGCAGCGTTGACTATTTGGGTTGTGTTAACTTCGGTTGACTTGGGTTGATTGATGAGGGTGATGTGACACATACTGGGTTGGCTGACCAATAAGACTCTGTTGGTTGAAGCATCTTGCTGATCGTCGTAACGCACCAACACATATATATTTTTCTAGCTTGTCTTCTGTTGATTTGTTGGTATGTTTTATCAACATTTTACTTTATTGTTTATGTGATTGCTGTCTGAAATTGAAGAGAAAGTAAAGTTGCATCAAGAGTAGAACATCTGCATCAATTTACAAGAAAACCATAAGATTTTATGTTTCTGCTGAAAGAAGAAACCCTAACCCTAGTAAGGAGACAATGACATCATGATAAGGACAAAGATGATAAGTTCGCAATGGATGCAAGGAAGCTAAGATCAAGAGGGGGCTGACATTCCACTATAACCCTCGAAAAATAAGTATTTTATATCTCTCTTGCTCGATTATTACTATCATTGTTATTTTACTATTAGTTAGTCTCTTGTCTTTGAGTTCTTTGCTTGATTGTAATTGTTCTTCCATGGCCTCCTAGTGAGGATTGCAGGTACATAGTAAAGGCTACCATGGCTTTGTCAAATGGAAGTAGTGCAAGAACAATATAAAGCAAGAGGACTTTCCCAAAATTAAGGCTTGTGTTAAGAGATATTGTACCAGTTGAGATCTGAAATTGGAGTGAGCAATTAGCAAGCCTGAAGTGTGCTTTGATCAAGGTGTCTACAAGATCTAGCAGTAAGAGGTTCTCTCAGTAAGAAGGAGAGGATCATGGCAAGATATTTATCCCAGTTGTGAGGTACACTTATATTATCATTGTTTTGAAGATTATGTCAGGCTGATGCAAAGATTGCTTTCCTCAATAATTGAGGAGGAAGAAGTGTACATAAAGCTATCTCAGGTTTTCGAACTACATGTGAAGAAGTTTCATGATTGAAGAAGTGTAAATTACGTAGATGTTCTATGCTTGATGCAACTTTACTTTTTCTCCAATATCAAACAGCAATCACATAAACAATAAAGTAAAATGCTGAAAGAAGATACCTGTAAATCGATAGAAGACAAGCCAGAAATATGTGTGTGTTGGTGCGTTACGGCGGTCAACAGGATGCTCCAACTAGCAAAGTCTCAATATGGTCAGCCAATCAGCAATGTCACACAACCCTCTAGGACAGCCAAACTGTCAACTCAAAAGTCAACCCAAAAAGTCAATGCTCAACACAGAGAGCGGCAGCAGCTAGGTCAACGTTGAAAAGTTAAAGTCAACATTTTTGCCTCGAGAATAGTGCCAAAAAATGCAGATTAGGAAAAGCGAAATTCTAGGAGAGTTTCGAGTCGATTTGACCTTGTGTTGACCAAAGTCAACGCTGGTCAAAGTTTGTTGCAGAAACCCTAGACCGAAATCATAAATGTGCTGCTACTGGAAATTTCCCACGTGTGGAGAGAAGAGCCACCAAGGACATCGAACCAATCAAATGAGGAGAGAGAAATGTGTGAGGATGAGATGAGTGAAAATGTCCTCCAACGTTGACCAATATATATCCATCAATGAGGGTGTGTGACACAACAGTTGGGGCACAAAACCTTAAGACCAACCTACACATATTTTGAATAAATTCAAAATAAATGTTCTGCTCATCGAATTAAGATGATCTTTAGATCGATCTTGCACCTCTCCGAAAGAGGAGTCCAATAAAAATATTGGTATCTTCATCTGAGCATCACAACATTGAGTTTGGACCTAGTTGTCCAAAATTAACACTCCCTCTCAACTAGGAAGAACTCCATCCACATATGCAATCCAAACATCGTGCGTCATCCCAACGTAACTTGCTTTGTTGGCTTCTTTATTTCAGAACAGAAGTGGATCAGTCACAAAGACATCATTCTCGGCTGACAGATTCAGCCCAGAGGTCCGAAACCTCTATAGGACTCACAAAGAGTCTCATAGCAACCCGAAGTTGGTTTACCTGACTCGAAGTCAATAGGAGGTCTGAAACCTCACTTGGACTCAAGAGAGTCATATACTAACCCGAAGTTAGTTTCACTGACCCGAAGCCAGTTGGAGGTCCGAAACCCCTCTAGACTTGATCCCAAATCAAGTGGTTGGACCGTGCCATCCTAGATAGAGAGTACGACAATCTCTGATGCATCCATCAGTCTTTGCTACTAGTCTTTATCTTTTCCCACCTCACTGGCCAAATGAGAGGTACTTCCCATGACTCCAGAACTCAAATGGGTAGGATGCATACGAGGCACAGATAATGAGAGGTGAACCAACTCAATCATCACAACGATGGGGCAGAATCACACCAACAAGGTTCGGCAAGCCTAGCCCTGTGGTTGCTTATAGCTCCGAGAAGCTATCCCAAAAGCCCCCTAGAGCTCCAAGAGCTCATCATCCAACAGGACCCTCAAAATAGGGTCGTTCCACGATTCCAAGATTCTCACGTAAGGTTAGGAACATGACCTTCCCCAAGGGCATTGTGAGAATATCCGCAACCTGCTCATCAGTTCCTATATGATCGAGCCTTACAGTGCCTCGCTATACCACATCTCGGATAAAGTGGTACCAGCCATCTTCATGCTTGGATCGATCGTGGAACACGGGATTCTCTAACAAACGAATCCCCCTCTGGTTATCACAAAGGATAACGGTGGCATCTAGCACATGCTCTAACAACTCACTGAAGAGATTTTGCAACCAAGTGACTTCACAATGGGCCATACATGCTGCAATGCATTCGGCCTCAGCAGTGCTCAAGGCTACCGACATCCGTTTCCTACCGAAAGCAGATCTACGTGTGAAGCAACATCTAGATGTGCTCTTGCGATCCACCACACTGCCAACCCAATCAGCATCAGTGTATCCAAGGAGTGTCATGCTCCCGGCAGTGTATCTCAGCCCATGGTTTATTGTGCCACAGAAATATCTCTAGAGTTTCTTGGCAATAACCCAGTGAATGTTATGATCAACCATGTGTCGACTCAAAGTGTTCACTGCACAACATATGTCCGGACGGGTGTTCACTAAGAACATCAGGGCCCCTATGAATTGACGATACTCAGTAGGATTTGCTAACACGGGCCCAGTAGCGCTGCCACTCAACTTCTTAAAGTTGAGCTCCATTAGTGTCGACACGGACTTATAGTCCACCATACCAAATTTTTCCAGAAGCTTCACAATGTAGTTTCCTTGAGAAAGGAAAATCTCGCCAGGTCTCTGCCAGACCTCCAGGCCTAAAAAGTAATGCATCAATCCTAGGTCCTTCATCTCGAACTCAGCAGCGAGCTCCCTCTTGCACTGATGAATGAGAGGGTCAACACCTGTCAGGAAGAGGTCGTCCACATACAGCACCAAAATGAGAAACTTCTCTCTATCAACCTTGAAGTAAAGGTTCGGATTAGCATTACTACAAGTGAAGCCCAACTTCATTAGGTAGCTACCTATCCTCTCGTACCAAGCTCTAGGTGCTTGCTTCAAGCCATAGAGGGTTTTCTTCAACCTGCAGACATGGGTGTCCCGATCCTGGACTTCGAACCCCAGAGGTTGCCCCACACACACCTCTTCCTTTATCGCACCATGCAGAAATGCGGTCTTCACATCCATCTAATGAACACTCCATCCTTGCGTAGCAGCAAGGGCTATGATAGATCGGATAATGGTATATTGGGCCAAAGGTGCAAATATGTCATCATAGTCTATGCCTTCCTTTTGAGAGAAGCCACAGGCAAAGAATCTTGCCTTGAACTTTTCAGTACTTCCATCAGATCCATGCTTGATCTTGTAGAGCCATTTCGAGGTGACAACTGCTTTGTCCTCCGGTCTTGGAACCACATCCCAAACGTCATTCTTCAATATGGACTCATATTCTTCATGCATAGCATCCTTCCAAACTTTATGCTTTACGGCTTCCTCAAAAGATCCAGGCTCAGATTGTACAATAGTAATCATGGCTACCAGATACCCTTGGTATCTATTCGGCTTCTTGCTTTCACAGAATGTCCCCCTTGGAGCCATTTGTCCCTCGGCATCCTCGAGAGTGTCCCTGAGCCATGATGGTCTCTTCCCTATTGAATGAGGTGGATTCATTGGGTCCATCGGTCCTTCAGCATCAGGCATCGTCTCATCCTTCGGTTCTTCTTGATTTCCAGGCCTTCCTTCATGATCTTCCTCAGATCTAGGAAGATTGACTACTTTCCTCAGGGAAGCATCTTCGTCAAAGGTCACATCGTGGCATATCTCCACTTCCCTTTCACCAAGCACATAGACTCTATAGGCCTTCAAAGTTTCGTTGTAGCCCACAAACATTCCCTTCTTTCCAGAAGCATCCAGCTTGCTCATCTTCTCTACCGGCACATGAAAATAAATAGGACATCCAAAAAATTTGAAATGTGAGACGTCAGGTTTCTTACCAGAGAAAACCTCTTCGGGAGTTTTGGAGTCCAAGGCGGAATGTGGGCATCGATTTTGTATGTACACAGCAGTGTTCGCAGCTTCTCCCCACAGAAACTTCAGTAGACCCTAGTCACATAGCATGGCACGGACAGCTTACACAATGGTTCTATTCTTTCGTTCAGCAACGCCATTCTGCACAGGAGTATAAACATTTGTGGTCTCCCTCTTGATGCCAGATTCTCTGCAAAATTTCTTGATCTCGTTCGTCTCATATTCAGTGCCATTACTGGTCTGTCAGATAGTATCATGTGCCATTGCTCCTAGTGGACTTCCTCCAACCTGATAGAGTGTATCAACTCTAAACCCAATCGTGATAGCTTCCTTGAAGCTCTTCTTCCAGATACACACCTTCCCATAAATGAATGCCACATTGAAACCTTTATCTTCCATGGCCGATATAGACACATGGTTCTTCTTCAAATCAGGTACATAAAGTACATTAGTACTCATGGCTGCTAGATACCCTTGATATCTATTCGACTTCTTGCTTTCACGAAATGTCCCCCTTGGGGCCATATGTCCCTCAGCATCCTCGAGAGTGTCCCTGAGCCATGATGGTCTCTTCCCTATTGAAGGAGGTGGATTCATCAGGTCCATCGATCCTTCAGCATCGGGCATCGTCTCATCCTTCGGTTCTTCTTGATTTCCAGGCCTTGCTTCATGATCTTCCTCAGAACTCGGAAGATTGACTACTTTCCTCAGGGAAGCATATTCGTCAAAGGTGACATCGTGGCATATCTCCACTTCCCTTTGACCAAGCACATAGACTCTATAGGCCTTCGAAGTTTCGTTGTAGCCCACAAACATTCCCTTCTTTCCAGAAGCATCCAGCTTACTCCTCTTCTCTATCGGCACATATAAATAAACAGGACATCCAAAAAATCTGAAATATGAGATGTTAGGTTTCTTACAAGAGAAAACCTCTTCGGGAGTTTTGGAGTCCAAGGCGGAATGCGGGCATCGATTTTGAATGTACACAGCAGTGTTCGAAGCTTCTCCCCACAGAAACTTCGGTAGACCCTGGTCACATAGCATGGCATGGACAGCTTCCACAATGGTTCTATTCTTTCGTTCAGCAACACCATTCTGCACAGAAGTATAAACAGTTGTGGTCTCCCTCTTGATGCCAGCTTCTCTGCAAAAGTTCTTGATCTCGTTCCGCTCATATTCAGTGCCATTACCGGTCTGTCAGATAGTATCACGTGTCATTGCTCCCAGTGGACTTCCTCCAACCTGACAGAGTGTATCAACTCTAAACCCAATCGTGATAGCTTCCTTGAAGCTCTTCTTCCAGATACACACCTTCCCATCAATGAATGCCACATTGAAACCTTTGTCTTCCATGGCCAATATAGACACATGGTTCTTCTTCAAATCAGGTACATAAAGTACATCCTGCAATCGGAGGACTTGACCTTGAGACAAGTGGAGGGTCATAGTCCCTGTCCCTTTCACGAGATATGTGGCATTATCTCCAAGGATAATTTCCAGAGTAGTATCCTTCTCAACCATATCAGAAAGTGCTTCCTTGAACCCAATGATATGCCTTGAGGCACCACTATCTATCAACTAGATATCCATAGTGTCGAGTGGAGATGCAGCAGAGAGGGCAGATACAAGAATGAATTCATTTCTTTTATCAACAACATTTGATTCCTCATACCTAGAATTTCTAGACCCTCTGAAAGGTTGACCATTTCCGCCGAAGGGAGCCTTCCTCTCCCCCTTGAACCTATTGTTCCTTTGATTTCCATTCCTCCGGTTGTTGTCGTTGTCATCATCATCGGGAGAATCCTTATTGAAAGGGCATTCTCTAGCATAGTGACTTGGCCTATGACAACTGTAACACTTGCCCTTCTTTCCTTGGGCCCTTGCTCTTCCTTTATTCTTTGGACCACCAAAGTTCTTCTTTCTAGAATGAGCAGCATAGGTAGCAATTCCTTCGTTTTCATACTCCTTCATTCTTGTCTCTTCTTGTACGCATCTCCATAGTACTTCGTCAAAATCAAGTATCACATTGTTATTGAGAATGGTAGTGTTGAACACATGCCATTCGGATGAGAAACCTCCAAGTGCGGTAAGAACCATCTCTCGATCAACTATTGTCTCCCAAATAGCCAGCAGATTGTTCCTGATCTCGGTCAGCGTCATAAAGTATGATTGAACAGACTCATCCCTGCCTTTCTTCAGATTCTTGAATTGATTCTTGAAGAATAGGACTTGATTCACATTGTTGGCCTTGAACATGTGGACCAACTTATCATACATCTCTTTGGATGTGCCCAGCTCAGAGATGTAGGCAACCAGACTCTTGTGAATTGAGTCCCTTATCATCAGCTTTGCTTTGATCTCTCCCTTCTTGTACTTTGTTTTGGCAGCAGCAGTAGCAGTCGATGGAGGCTCTTGGATTTTACCCTGCACATAGTCCATGACATCTTGGTCTTCCAAGTTAAGATCCAATGTCATCTTCCAAGCATGGAAGTCATCCTTCCCAGTCAATTTGTCATCAGCCTTGAAGCCATTGTAGTTTGAGGAACCGATCCTCTTCTTCGGTGATTGCTACAAACTAGGGCTTTGTCTTCACCTCCGCTCTGATACCATGTAAATTTATGTAGATGTTCTATGCTTGATGCAACTTTACTTTTTCTCCAATATCAAACGGCAATCACATAAGCAATAAAGTAAAATGTTGATAGAACATACCAGTAGATCGATAGAAGACAAGCCAGAAATATATAAGTGTGTTGGTCCATTACGGCGGTCAACAAGATGCTCCAACCAGCAAAGTCTCAATATGGTCAGCCAATCAACAATGTCACACAACCCTCTAGGACAGCCAAACTGTCAACCCAAAATTCAACCCAAAAAGTCAACGGTCAACACAGACAGTAGCAGCAGTTAGGTCAATGCTGAAAAGTCAAAGTCAATGTTTTGCCTCAGGAATAGTGCCAGAAAATGCAGATTAGGAAAATCGAAATTTTGGGAGAGTTTCAAGTCGATTTGACCTTGCGTTGACCAAAGTCAATGCTGGTCAAAGTTTGCTGCAGAAACCCTAGACCGAAATCATAAATGTGCTGCTACTGGAAATTTCCCACGTGTGGAGAGAAGAGCCACCAAGGACATCGAACCAATCAGATGAGGAGAGAGAAATGCGTGAGGATGAGATGAGTGAAAATGTCCTCCAACGTTGACCAATATATATCCATCAATGAGGGTGTGTGACACAACAGATGGGGCACAAAACCTTAAGGCCGACCTGCACATATTTTGAATAAATTCAAAATAAATGTTCTGCTCATCGGATTAAGATGATCTTTAGATCGATCTTGCACCCCTCTCCGAAAGAGGAGTCCAATAAAAATATTGGTATCTTCATCTGAGCATCACAACGTGGAGTTTGGACCTAGTTGTCCAAAACTAACAAGAAATCTATCACAAGCAGACACATTGAGATTGTTACTTTTGGTTAATAGATCATCAATGTTCCTATTTGATTTATCTTTGATGGAAGTTGGAGGACTCATGTCAGAGGGAGAAGTTCAAAGAGAGCCTTGTTTTAGCTTCAGAGGGAGTTGACCTTTGAGTTTGAGATGATGGACTATCTTTAAAATTTTCAAACTAGATAGTTGGTTTGCTAAAAGATAACATTGGCAGAGGGAGCACTTTGTCAGAGTGACAGGAATACAGTTGTGATGATGAACCCAGGAAACTGATGTGTTTTATAATTCAATGCATATTGTTCATCATGGGTAGTTGTACCAGCATGGTACAATTGGTCATGGAAAAATCAGTTATGATTTGTTGCAGATTCAGTTTGAGAGAGTGTTGAAGGCGAAAGGAAATCATCAAGATATTGCTTCAGTTTGGGTTCTGTTATAATTTCTTGGATGAGCATGAAGCAGTACGGCAAAGGCCGAGTATATTGCAATTGAATTGGCAAGTTAAGAAGTAGTATAGCTTTAGAGGCTACTTGCAGGTTTTGGTCAAGTGCAAGTAACGACCCTAATGACAGACATGGTGCAGAAAGGAGCACTAAAGCTCGAGGATATCTCCATTGATGAGCAGATAGCCGATATGATAATGAAACCTCTTTCTAGAGGGAAGTTTGTGTACTCCCAAGACAAGCTTGGGCTTGTAGAGAATACGTCGTTGATTGAGAGGGAGTGATGATTGCATCATTGATATGGTTTCTCCCTGTGCCATGTAATTTGACCAGAATTAGTGATGTTATCCCTGTGTCAAGTACATTGGTCGTAATTAGGGATAATGGTTTAATAGATTAGATAGCATCATGTACAGACATTCTTCCTAGGCCATTTACTTTGATCGGAATTAGGGATATTATCCTTGTATCAAGTACATTGACCTGAATTAGGAAGAATGGTCCTTGGACTGTCTTTTTCCCGATGTCAAGTACTTTGACAGGAATTAGGGAATGTATCCCTATGTCAAGTACTTTGACCTGCATTAGGGAGAATGGTCCGACAGAGAATATAATCCATGTGTCAATTGACCTTGGATGGAGTATGGTCCTAGAGTTTGTAGCCTCTCAGCATCGTGCTCTAATATCTTTCTAGAATGAGTTAAGCAAAGAAGACAAAGGAGTATAAAGGCCAAAAACATAATATCTACCCTTGCCCTAGTAGACAAAGGAGGTTGAGGTATGGATGAGTTTTTGTGGCATACTTTCTATGGTATAGTGTGAAGTCTAAGGCCGAGTTGCAAGCCGAATTTCGGCCATCTTGTAGACCTGAAGCAGACCTTGTTATAGAGATCTTGTGGACATATTTGAGGACACATATATTGGAATTTGTGGAGGGTTTCCTTGGCTCTTGGTGGATGGTAATATTGCTTCAATGCTAGTCAATTTGTCTATGACTTCGATGTCTCTTGTTGAATTGATCCTATAAGGAAGGATTGTTGGGTTTTTCTCCCATGTGGATTTTCCCAGGGTAAACTCTTGTGTTCTTTGTGTGGTTGTCTTTTATGATCCTAATATCATATATCGTTGATGTCTTATGTATAATTGCTTAATGATGGAATAATGAGTAATAAATAGGAATGTGGAAAAGTCAAAATCATTAGAAGTAATTATTTGTATAGAAGACACCATAAAACTTAACACATGACACATGACATCATCCAATGAGTCATTTATGCATTTAAGTCTAGATTTTCCTAGCATGTAATTCTTATTGGTTGACCTCTTTACCTAGCTCATGGAACACATTCTTAATTACTTTCCAGCTAAATGTGGCGCCATGGACATACTTTAATCAAGTGGTTTCCTAATGCTTGGCCAAAGCTCATACCTAATATTGCTGATACCTTCATCGTGATGGACTTAATATTTGACATATTCATGACCACTTATGGATACTTTATTACACTTACTTATGCATAAATGATGAACACCTATCTTTCAAGCTAATCGCTCATTGATTGAGGAAGAGATCATGATGGTTATTAAAGTCAATTGTCCACATTGGGGAGGTTGCTACCTTGTTGACTATTTCTAGAAAATGCTTCTACCCACTCGTTATTTTATTATTGTTGAAATTTCTTGTGAGGGAGGTTAGATGAAAATTACTACTTTTTTTATTCTAAGAGGAATTGAGCTCAAACTTATAAAAGGGTCTGTTCTCTCTCTCTCATTTTGTATGGGTGGAGATGGGGAATTTTCCTCTTGAGAATTTGTTGAATATCTTGAAGGATGTGAGAAGCATGAGGTATGTACTGTTAATTTGTTGAATATAAAGCTAAAAATACAAATTCTTTAAGCGTGTCCAAAGGGCTTAAATATGGTAACTTTATTCTTTAAATAGAGGAGATATTTAGAAGAGAAAAATCCGATGAATTTTTGTTTATGACTCTTTATGTTTGCTGCTGGAAAGTGTTGATGAATGCTATGTCTTCTTAATTAGATTAACCTAGAAATTACAATTTCTCAGTTGCAAACAGACCCTCATGTGCACCTGTTAGGTTTTTTTTCAGTAGTCTTTGAAATCAGATTTCTTCATCCATAAACAGCTATAGCTCATAAGTCATAACCTTATACTCCATATACCCAATGGATATGCAGTAGGTTTGATCTACCCATCACTTTTTATTTTCTTATACTACAACACTTGTTTTGATGAAGCTACTCTTCATTTCACCTTGAGCCCTTATTGCCTGCAATCCTACCTTAGGGAAGTCCCCCCTTGAGTTGGAGCAGAGCCAACCTAAAGTGTGAATAGAGTTGGTGAAATGACATTGGCCCCACTCTCTGTTTCCCAAAGGCTAGTGCCAATATTTTGGACTTCAATTTAAAGGTGCTAGTTTGTGAGGTAACACCTCCCATTCCAAATAAAGCAGTCAGATGACCATCACTAGATTTTTCTATTTCGCCTCATGTGATAGTAGAGCTACAATTTATTGTTCCCAAGCTCCTCCTGGGATTAAACATTCAAACCCTATCAGTCTAAACTCTACAGCATTCCTAGAGGATATTATCAATCTTTGCATAGTTCACTCACAATTTTGGATGATGACAAGGAACTTCATTCTTTCACTTCTACATCTATCTCTACTTCAAATAGGGTGTAATATCTCTCTGTTTGTGTTTGGGCATAGAAAGCATGTGGCGGCAACTAAACACTGATAAAAACAATGTTTAAAAAAACTAAGCTGAATTCCTATGAATATTATGGAGATTGGGTTCTGACATCCACTTTGGAAATGTTAAAGGCAAGTATTACATGTGATTTGATTCCATCTGGAATTGGCAGTGGTTTCAGTGAAATAAGGAAATCTCGTGCAAAATAAAGCCAATCAACAATGCAGAACACATAAAGGAGTTGAAGAAGGGGAAGGTTACAGAAACACTTATCCAGGAGAAACAGGGGAAGCCGGTGGAAAATTTAGAAAAGAAGTTCATAAAGATGGAAGTTTGAAACAGAGATGGGGGTGAAAACTAGTAAGCTGATCTGTGGAAAGAATGGCATCACCCACAACAACATCAATAGCACTATATCCAACAACGATAACCATTCCAGATATGAACATTCCTACCAGGACTAGATACAACTGCAGCAAATGCAAGTATGCTAGCAAAAAATTTTAGACCTTTACTCCTAACAACTACTTCAAACAAAAACAATGCTAAATGCAAGATACTCGCTGTCCATAATCTTTAAGATACAAAAAAAAGGGCATTCACCTTGTTACAGCCCCCATTGATCGACCCCACAAACCAATGCATGAAACTTGTTCATCTGTTCGCAAAAAATTGACGACTGCCTTCAGATCATCCTTCTGAAAACCATACAACTAAGGTCAATTAGATATCAGTGCCTAACTAACATTTCATGTCACACTATTTAACCATAAACAATTCACAAACAATAGAAGCATCATAATATCAAGACATTTACCGGAATGATACAACAGACACTAACTTTATTTGTTTATAGAAAACCAATAGTCGTGCTTCTATAATGTACATTTCAAGACTCTTAATATTACTTATTTAAATGGAAAGGGAAATAATGTCTACACAGCAAACCCAAGACATATAATTAGAATTGTTTACACACAAGCCATAGCATCGTCATTTCTCGATCACCATGTTGCTACCTCAAATAGTAAGAATTGTCTCTCTTTGGACCACCTCATGTTGCACACAAGTACCTAAAGTTAAGAAAGTTGGACTCAGGAAAAGAAAACCACATAACCTTCAGCAGGCCTAAAAATGCAAAAGAAAGGCCTAAAAAGAGACAACATGAGTGTTGAGAAATCAATGCTAGTAGAATTAGGGTTCGATTCCTCTTTCTTGATAATTACCTGGGAATTATGTTGGTTTCTATTAGTTCTTTATTAGATTATCTTTCATCGAGCAATTACCAAATTACATGTCTATGAAGATCACAAGAACAAGAGACACAATATATAGGCAGTCAGCCAGGGAAAAACCCCTATCTAGGGGAAAACCTAGTCAAACCTCTTCTTTCAGTAGATTCATAAGACAAGACGAGATAATCCAAAACTCTTTGAGCTAGACACAGACTTCCTCCAACCACCAAGTCATCCCTTCCCCCCTCTTCAGATGATAACCTTCCAGCAGCAACTTCGACCTAGAACTTTGATCCTGCAGCAGCAGAATTCCGACCAAGCAACAGAGCTTCGACCTACAGTCGAATCCAAAATTTCGACACTAGCAGAAGCCCAGTAACTTTGCACGTGTGAGAGAGAGATAGCCCAAATGGGTCATTCATGCATGACAATGACTCAATGACGTTATAACAAACCTAGAAGCACTCAATGGGAGCTTGACCTATAAAATAAATTCTCTTGAGAATGAAACCCATGCCTCAAGACTTACAATAATAAATTTATTTTTTCTTTTTCATTAAATACATAAAATCATAATTACACATGTCATTATGAAGACCGAACCTAGTTACATATTTCAACAATAGCTTTATTGTAGATTGGGATATCCTTGATAGCTTGAATGATCAGTATTTTAACACACTGATTCTTTAGTTCCTCAAGGATATCAAAGGTTGGTTGAAAAGGTACTTTAGCCTATGTAAGCCCATCAGGAAATGGTGGTGATTGAGATTGGTTACATTGTTGATTTTTGAGTGACATAAATCTTGAGAAATGGGTAACAAAGATTCATCTTCCTTCTCAAATTGTTGCTTTTCTTCACCCACATCCTTAATTTTGGGGAGTCTTAGGTCTTCTAAAATCTTTCCTAAGTATGTCGCTTCACAATTAACTATAGAAGCAGTAAAGTTGAAGAATTACTAGATTCATTGGTGTAAACTAGTTGAATTTATTGAACTGCTTGATTTGGTTATGTTTGTTGATTCTCCTGCCCCGTCGTAAAGTTTGGATTCTGATTTGGTTGAGCAGTTAATTGAGATGGCCTAGGGTTTGATTAGAATTTTGCAATTGAGGTGAACATAAAAATTGTTGTTGCTGTGAGTCGTGACCAATTTTAATATGGTTGGTTCAATTGTTGCATAGGCCACTGGATACCTTGCATAAGAAAGGATTGAGGATTTCAATACAATTGTTGGTTGTAGGCAAGTGTATAATTCCAAGTATTTGAGACAAATGTTTGGAAAGGTTGTTGATTTATAGGAAATTGAGAAGAAGGTAATTGTTGCGCTGAGTTGAACTAAGAATTGTACCAAATTTGGTTAGACCATGGTTGATTGAAAGATTTATTTATTCCAAGAAATGGTGGCCGGAATTGCCAAAACCTCCGCTAAGTAATAAATTTAACTTGCTTAACATTTTGATCAACTGATTGATATGCTGCTTTCAAATCTGGCAGTTGTGGACAGTCATTCCTATGATGTTTCCTAGTACATCTTGGACGAAATATGGTGAGAGTGTTATCATCAAATTCTTGTTTTTTCCTTGTTTGTAAAGCATCTAATTGCATAGACAATGAATTCAATATATCAGTTTTCATATCCTTTAATAAATTTCCAATCTCAACATTCGTTATTCCAGAATGACTCTTAGATGTAGAGGTTACTAAACCTCTTGTTCCCCTACCATTTATCATATTTGTTCTAGTAATTCTTAAATAGCTATCTAATATCATCACAAGAAAGTTGATAAATGTTTCCAGCAGCAATAAGATTCAGGACCTTCATTAGGTCTTCTCTAACTCCTCTTAGCAAGACTAGCTTAAGTGATTCATCATCCAATTTACAGATTGTTGAACATTTATAACTAAACTGAAAATGCTCAACATAATCTTCTATGGTTTCATCAAGTTTCTAAGTCATCCTAAAAATTTCATCTCTTGTTTCCCTTGCTTTACAATAATCCTAAGGTTTCTTTCATCTTCTCACAAGTACTTGTACTTCCTCCTTTGAATCACATTAATCCATCTTAAAGTAGCATCTTTTAGAGTTGAATGAAACAAACTTAACTTCTGAGAGTTTGTTTTATAACCATAGGTTCTACATACAACTTCAAACTCAAATAAGAAGGTATCGGGGTCTTCTGTGGATAGTCCATAAAACACAGGAAGAACTGAGGGGTTGATGTTTTTCATCTTAGCGCCATCTTCACTTTCCCTTATTGGAAAAGGAAGTTCTTCTCCTTCTTCTCTCCTACCTTGCTCTTCTTCACAGTCACCCATGCTGAAGTCTCAATTTCAGGATTAGCCTATTCAGGTTTTTCTCTTTTTGTTCTAAATCCCCAAAGGCCAAAGTTTGGAGGTTTGTAATGAACAATTGCTTGATGTTCTTGTTGCGAGGTTCCTGAAGTGGAAGCAACTTCCAACTTTACTTTTTTCTTTAGAATTGGTCTTGGAGGGGTTTTAGAAAGAAATCATCTTAACTTATCCCTCTTTATTCTCATTCATCCTTAACTCACTTCTCGAGGTAATCTTACACCAAAAAGATCCCAAAATTTGGCATTTCCCCGACAACAGCACCAAAAAGTGACAAGCTCCTACAATACACTTATATGAACCTACTTTAATATCAATCAAAGATTTTTACTTTTACAAAACTCTCAGCAATATATATGCATTTCTAGGTTATTATGATGTTATTAGCTTAAGCCAGTGAATAGATTATTCACAGTTTATACACAAGTATTTACATATATTATAAACAAGGCTAAAGAAGAAGTCATTATTGCTGAATTAAACTAAACTAATTTCTACAAGAATTTCTAAACTTTAAAAAGCAAGAAAACAACCATGCTAACTATGGAAATTCATAAATTCAGAAAAGAGTAAATCTAATGGTAACGCTTGTTACAGAAATTTGTTACAACTAGAGAGAAATTGCAATTACATGTAACAAAAATAAGGAAAGAAAAACAGAGTATTCTATTGTTGATAAGACACACTGCAGCTAATGCTAAGCAGTTAAATGAACCACTCAAATAAATTGATGGCTATACAAAAAAATACAGTTCAGCTAGTAGAAACATATCCAACTACAACTGTGGTTCGAAAAGTATGCCGCAATGCAGAAATATATTCACAAAAAAAGATGTATATATATGACGAATAGATGAAATATATCCTAAGTATGAGAAATTGATAACTGCATACAATGAAAACGCATGCAAGAAAATAAGTAACATTCACAAGAAAATATACCAAAAAAATATCACCATGCCTGTAGAGTGGCCCTTGCTCTACAGTCAGCGGGTGATCGTAAAACACACTTCACACACTCAAAAGGATCACGAACAGTTGGTTTCTTGTATTCCAAAAGATAATAATAACATAACCAAAAAGTTGAACCTTTCTTAGTTCAGGTCTCTAGTTTTATACAGAAATAAGCTTTTATTGACACAACTACCTACTAACTTCTAGTGGTTCTTGCCTGATATGAAAGAGGCAACAAATTTTTAGTTACAACCACCTTTTACTTTTACAAAATGCTCAGCAATATATATGCATTTCTAGGTTATTATGATGTTATTAGCTTAAGCCAGTGAATAGATTATTCACAGTTTATACACAAGTATTTAAATGTATTACAAACAAGGCTAAAGAAGAAGTCATTATTGCTGAATTAAAATAAACTAATTTCTACAAGAATTTCTAAACTTTAAAAAGCAAGAAAACAACCATGCTAACAATGGAAATTCATAAATTGCAGAAAAGACTAAATTACAGAAATTTGTTACAACTAGAGAGAAATTGCAATTACATGTAACATAAATAAGGAAAGAAAAACAGAGTATTCTATTGTTGATAAAACAGACTGCAGCTAATGCTACGGAATTAAATGAACCACTCAAATAAATTGATGGCTATACAAAAAAAATAAAGCTCGGCTAGTAGAAACATATCCAACTGCAACTGTTGTTCGAAAAGTATGCAACAATGCAGAAATATATTCACAAAAAAATATATATGACGAATAGATGAAATATATCTTAAGTACGGGAAATTGATAACTGCGTACAATGAAAATGCATGCAAGAAAATAAGTGACATTCACGAGAAAATATACCAAAAAAATATCACCATGCCTGTAGAGTGGCCCTTGCTCTACAGTCAGCGGGTGATCGTAAAACACACTTCACACACTCAAAAGGATCACGAACAGTTGGTTTCTTCTATTCCAAAGATAATAATAACATAACCAAAAACCTTTCTTATTTCAGGTCTCTAGTTTTATACAGAAATAAACTTTTATTGACGCAACTACCTACTAACTCCTAGTGGTTCTTGCCTGATATGAAAGAGGCAACCACCTTTTAGTTACAACAGACAGGTGTTTCAAAACCTAGCATCTATCCAAAAAATTGTTTTAACTACTTCCCAGAGTTGCTGTTCTTCAACCTATTTTTAAGCCTCATGCCCCGAGTGGTCTGAAGTAATAAAAGCTGAAAACGTAAGGGTTAATCTGGCAGGAAGGATGGTGATCAAGAAACAAATATTTACAAAAGTTAAAACTCGTTATTGTTGACAAACGTTTCAACAGTAGTGGTTATCATTCTTTAGATTTCTTTCGACTGCAGAAAATCTCTGTAATATGGTTGTGTATGTAGCTGCGGCATTAATACTGTGTAATATCCCTAAGAAAAATTTACAATGATAAACAAAACAAGCATAGTAAAAACACCCATAAAATTTCACACAAATTAAACACCAGGAAATATGTCAAAAAGTGCACTGAACTAAGCCTTTTGATTAAGAATAAATGGGGTACAATAGAAGCTTGGAAAGTATGCACCTGGGCCTGCTCAAGGCAAGCTAGCAAAGCCCAAGTGATGAAATAGCTGCCACAACTGCTTTGTAGCTGCACCCATAATAGCTCTGCACTAGCCCTCCAGAAACTGCACTGTTGGCTGCAAGGAATGACTGATTTCACCCCCTTCCGGTGCTCAGAAAATTCCAGGAAATTAATCTCGGCATCTCCACCAATAACCCATCAAAACCCAGAAAGGGTTTGGCCAAACGTTGATCCCCGAAATTCGGCCAAATTTCCATGCTATCCTCCAGCTGCTGGGTAAATCGACCCTCCAGAAAATTCCACTGTTGATGGCCTCCAAAATGGCTGCAGAGTCCAACAAAACTCCCTCCCAGAATCCCCGACAAGTCTCTAGCCCACACCAGCTCCCCAAGTGGCTCCCTCAAGCTCCCACGTGCAGCACAAAATTCCTCCTGCGCAGGGCCACACAATCACTAGTGATGAACTCCTGTGCACAGCAAATCCTCCAACTTGTGCTCCCCTATCACTCCAAACCTTCAGCAATTTGTGGCTCTAATCACCCCCGGAAGGCCCAAGAATTCCATGCTTCAAAACCCACTCCTTCAGGAGGAGCGTGCTTTCTTTCCTACGCCAATCCTGCTGGAAAACCCCACGAACTGTTTGCCAAACACCCAGACAGCTCCAAATGTAGTGTAGATCACCTCCTTGGGTTGGCACTCGAAGTCCACTGAAGGTAGGGTGAGATTCTCGCGTGCTCAACAACACATGCAGACTTGGCTCTCATCTCAAGCGTGCTAGTCAAAACTGAATGTCAAATGATCAAAGATAGCCCCCAAATGAGTGTCTCTCCTATTTTAGTCATTGAGCCTCCAATTTCCCCATGCGGGACCCATCCATCGATTTTCACTCTCTGTTTCCCTCCAAGAGTGCGTACTACCAAAGGGGAAGCGTATTCCCTTTTGGGGTGGCCCCCACCATCCACTAACCATTCAATTTTCTCCTTTCTCCTATGTTGAGCCCTTACTTTAGCTCAAAACTTCAAGTGGGGTCCCTCAACCTACTTTTCCTAAGTAGTAATCCAAAATTGGACAAAATTGACAAAATTGATATTTCCCTTAGCAATATTGCAAAGTGGGAAGATCACAGTCTTCCCCGCCAAAATGTTGCTCGTCCCTAAGCAACTACAATGCTAGATGTTGAAGTAACTTGCAGTGAAACTTTAACACTGTGATTAAGGCCAGCTATCCTAAAATTATAGGAGGACCCTCAGGTTTTTTAAAAACTATAGTCCTCCTAAAGGAGAAGGTGTAATTCCTAAAAGAATCTTTGTTTTAGTTGGGAATTTTATAAAAGATATAAGCGATCTTTGTACCATAAGGAACTATTTTTCCAACTTCAGTTGTATCAAATGTATTTGGATCTGGTCAACATTTAATGATAACCACTCTTCATCTCTTCCATTCATCTCTTGCTTCGGTTATCCAATCTGGTTGGATAATAGAAATGGCACAAAGCAATGCTTCCACCTCTTCATTCTTTCTTGAGAGTGCATCTCCAACAACATTTAGCTTCCCTTTTTTGTATATTATTTCAAAGTCATAACCCAACATCTTTGTGACCCATTTTTGCTGCTCTTCTGAAGATAGTCTTTGTTCCAAAAAGTGTTAAAGACTATCAAGATCAATTTTTACCTTGAAGTGTCTTCCCATTAGATAAGGTCGCCATTTCTTTAGTGCATGTAGTATTGCTAACATTTCCTTCCCATACATAGCTTTCTGTAAATACTTTCCTTTGATTGGACGACTTTCAAAAGCAATGGGTCTTCCTTATTGGATTAAGACCACCAATTCCATTTCCAGAGGCATCACGTTCCACAATAAAAGTTTTTGTGAAGTTTGGCGTAGCTAAGACCGGTGCTAGGCACATTGCCTCTTTAAGATGTTCAAAGGCATTAGTTGCTTCAGGAGTCCATGAAAATGCATCCTTCTTCAATAATGTTGTTAGAGGTGCTGCTATTCTCCCATAATTCTTAACAAACTTGCGATAATACCCTGTTAACCCGAGAAATCCTCACAACTACTTTATGGTTGTGGGGACTTTCCATTCCTTAATGGCTTTAATTTTGTTAGTGTCTACTTTAACACCCTCGTGAGATACAATATGACCCATATATTCCACCTCTTGTACTCCAAAGAAACATTTGGATTTTTTTGCATATAATTGTTTCTCCTGCAATAGTTTGAGCACCCTGTCAACATGTTCAACATGATCCTTCCAAGACCTGCTGTAGATTAGTATATCATCAAAATATACTAGCACAAATTTTCTAAGGAAGGGTTTGAAAATGGAATTCATCAACCCTTGAAATGTAGAAGGTGCATTGGTAAGGCCAAAAGGCATGACCAAAAATTCATAATGACCCTTATGAGTTCAAAATGTTGTTTTTGGAATATCTTCAGTCTTCATTCTAATTTGATGATATCCTGAACGAAGATCCAACTTGGTAAAATAAATTGCTCCATGTAATCCATCCAATAATTCATCAATCACAGGAATGGGAAATTTATCTTTAATGGTGAGCTTATTGAGCTTCCTATAATCCAGACACATTCGCCATGATCCATCCCTGTGCACCAATACTAATGAGCAGAGGAAAGAACTTTGACTTAAGCATCATAAATTAAATCTCTTCTGGCCATTTCTGCCCATACATTCAATTTCATTTTGACAGTATGATATCTATAAGGCCTAATGTTTGGAGGAAAACTTCCTGGAATCAAATGAATAGCATGATCATGATCACGAATAGGTGGGAGTCCTTTGGGAGTTTCAAACACCTTGGAAAGATTGTCCAAGACTTTTTGGAAATCTGCAGAAATAGATGATTTTGATGTTGGAACTTCTAGTGAGCATAATTGTGCAATTACACCTTATTGTTCTTTCTTCAGAAGCTTTGTCATGACATTATAGCTTATTATCTTTCCCGGCTTCCTTGCGATACCCCGTAATTCAACTTCCTTTCCTTCTGAAAAAAAAATTCAAGAAAAGTTCTTGAAAATTAAAAGCAACCGTCCCCAAAGATTGTAACCATTGTACTCCTAGTACAACATAAGCACCTCCCATTAAAATGGAAAGCATTGGACTATTCAATACATATTCCCCCCATGGTTAGCTTGATATTATGGCATTTTCCAGAGCAATTTATAGTTCCTCCATTTGCAACCATCACTTGACATTCTGGTGTTGGGTATAGGAAACAATTACCTTACGATGAATAAAATTATGGGTACTACTCGAATCAATCAACACTATTACCTTTTTCTTCTTAATATGTCCTTCTATCTTGAGATTTTGAGGAGTGGTAATTCCTGCCAATGCATTACACGATATAGTCGGACTCATTTCTTCCTCTTCTAGGGTTGGTTCCCGGTGTATATCCTCTTCTTTTGAAGATTCTTGTTCATTTTCTTCTTCCTCTTCACAATCTATGTAAAATAATTTCTTCTCAGCACACTTATGACCTTTAGTGTATTTTATATCACAATTGTAGCAAAGCCCTTTTGCTCTTTTTTCTTCCAATTGTTGTGGTGTCAACCTTGTAGGTTGTGGAAGTCTAGGAGTAGCAACACTTCCATCTTTATAGATGTGAGTGGTAGGCTTCATTGTCGCCATAATTTTACATTCAATTTTTCTTGCCAACCTGAATGTCTTACCCATTGAATCAGGTTCCCAAACGCAAACTTCATGTTGGATGTTATATTTTAAATTCCCTATGAAGAGATCAATCATGTGTTCCTCTGGAATATCAGTTACCCTTATATTCAATTTTTGGAACTCCTCAATGTGCCTCCACCACTGAACCCTTTTGTTTGAGATTTATCAAATGGCTAAAGAAGGTGTTGCTTTTTGTATCCTCATAATGTGCTATCGTTTCCTCCGTAAAAATTGACCAAGTGACAATTTTTTTACGAGAGCAAAGCCATCGATACCATACAAATGTATTTTGTTCCAAATGTAAAGTTACAATGCGTACCTTGTGTGTTTTACACATTATTGAGATCAAAATATTGCTCCATCTGTAGTATCCATGTTACGGGATCCTTGCCATCAAGCTTCCTCATATCCATATTTGGAATATGGTCGCTCTTCCATCCAACATTAGAGTTTATGAAATCATGATTAACATTTATTTTGTTCTCATCGTGATTTTCCTCTACTATCTTGTCGCCATTAGGAAACATTTCTTGTATCAACTTTACCAAACCTTCGATGTCTACTTTTAGACCATTCTTCATGTTTTCTATTTTTTTATCAATCTTAGCTTCCATGTCATCCATCTTATAGCTTCCATGGCAAATTCCACGCCATCCATCTTTGCTTCCAAACCATTCATCTTAGCTTCCACGCCTTTCTTCAAACCATCCATCTTAGTTTCCACACCTTCCTTCAAAACTTCCATTTCATTTTTTGTTGCTCTTTGCGATAGGTGCACTTTCTCTTGTAATTTTGATATCTCATGTTGCATTTCTTCGTCTTCATGAGTCATAGTAGAGCCTTCTGAAGGCTTAATGGGTGTTGAATTCTTTTTAGGGGGCATTTTAGAACCCAATACTGATATCTATTCTTCAATATGCCCTTGGAATAAATTCAAACTAATTTTTTTCAAATGAGACTTATGTAATTCGAAAAAAATACACACCTTTTTCTTGCTTTTGAGGAGCTCGATATTGAAACTGAATTATCTCTGTGATTTCAGACCTTCAATATCTGAAATTGGGCCCTGTAGTAGCCCTCTGAAGCTTCTTTCAAATTCCAGAGCTCTAACCTGATTTGGATTCTTCAAGACAAAGTTATGCCAAATCTCCCACAACGACCTAATTATGGACTAGTTCAGTAAAGCGACCTTGTACGGAGTGCTACATGTCATTGTTTCCTCCTTTGGCTCTGAAATTGATACAGAGGAAACTACAGTGCGTGTACTTGCGGCCACTTTTTACAGAATTCCAATCCAATGCTCAGAGAGAGAGTTATGACGATTTTACCACGGTCACTTCTTTGAGATGAAATTCGGGAGCCTGAAAAATCCCTAACTTCCACAGACCCTATCTCCGAAAATATTGTGAATCAAGATCTGAAATTTTTCCACGACGTTCCTCAGGATTGCGACTTCTCTCTATGAAAATTTCAGCTTCTGAAACCTCGTAGAAAAAAAGTTATAGCGAAAATGCCACGATGACCTGTTTAGGTTCAATTCAGGAGCCCGCAAAAATCCCTAACTTGCACAAATCATATCTCCGAAAATATTGCGAACCAAGATCTGAAATTTTTCCACGACGTTCCTCAGGATTTTGGCTTCGCTCTGTAAAAAATTCATCTTCTGAACCTTCGTATAACAAAAGTTATAGCGAAAATGCCACGATGACCTGTTTGGAGCAGCGAAACCCTAGAATCCAAAGCTCTGATACCAAATGTTATGAAACCAACTCCAAAAATCGAAAAGAAGAGAGATCGACGCCTTAGAAATCAGCCACTTCGAGGGGGCAGCAACCTCCAATACATTACCAAAAACCTCCTATATATAGGAGTCCATGGGGCCACAATATAATCCTAGCCGACCTAAAGATAATAATGTAAGGTCGCAATAATAACAATATTGAGGTTACAGGGGTACAACAATAACAATAAGGGGGCTACACTAATAAGAATAAGAGACTAAACTAGTAATATAGGGACCTAACAGAATCTGCTCACCCTCCCAAGTGGCATCCTCCTCGGGTAGGTTCTTCCACCTGATCAGAAACTCCCTGACCACTTTTCTCCTCAACCTCCTCTCCCTATTGTCCAAGATGACCTCGGGCTCTAACACCAAATGCCCATCATCATCCAGTGGAGGTAGCTCCGGAACTGTTGTCACCTATTGGCCCAATACCTTCTTGAGGCACAACACATGGAAGACATTGTGCATTCGGCTTCCCAGTGGAAGCTCTAACTCATAGGCCACCTCAATGACCCTCCTGATGACTCAGGTAAGGCCCATAGAACCATGGTTGCAGCTTCTCGGCCCCCTTTCGCTTCTGTGTGGATTGTCTGTAGGGCTGGAGGTGCAAAAAGACTAGGTCCCCCACCTCAAAGTGTCTCTCAACCCTGTACCAGTATGCATACATCTTTTGTTGGTTTTGGGTTGTCTACAAGTTATCCTTGAAAGCCTTAAGAACGCTTTGGCTCTCCTGTATCCAATCTTTGGCCCTTGGGGCCCTATTGTCTCCAAAAACAATGTCAGCGAAAGATAAAGCACCATAACCATATAAGGCGGGGAAAGGTGACATATTGATGGACATGTGATAAGTAGTCTTGTAGCAATACTCCCCTAAGTGTAGCCATCTCGACCATGCTCGATGTTGTCCTGTCACATAGTTCCGCAAATAACCCTCCAGCAATTTTTTGACAATATCGGTCTGTCCGTCGTTCTGGGGGTGGTAGTTGGTGTTGGGTGCAAGCTTTGTGCCCACTAGCTTGAAGAGATACTGCCAAAAATCCCCCATGAAGCGGTTGTCCATGTCACTCACTATGGTCTTGGGAAGACCATGCAACCGGAAAACCTCCTTGAAGAACAACTCTACAACCTCGGAAGCAGAGTATGGACTCTGGAGCAATAAAACTATAGGCTTGTTGACTCAAAAGTAAAAATACACGAGGTATTTTGTAATAATAATTTATTAATATATAAAATGTATGAGTGATAAGAAATGTTACAATAAGGCCCTACTTATATACCTAGGCAGGTGGCCTTTCACGACTGGGCATGTCTTTTAGACATGCCTTTTCACTTGACTAACGACTATTTAAGATAATCATCATTTGATTATTATTTACATTTATTTCTTTTATTTGTTATGAATTATATTCATAACATTGCCTCCTTCGAAAAGCTTTGTCCTCAAAGCTTATTCGTTAATAATTCCTTCATCTTGTCCTTATCACCTCCTCATATATAACTATAACTCGACGTTACTGATACCTCATCTTGTATAATTTTGCAAGCGATATTGTCTTGAATTTAAGGCTATCGAATTCTTTTCTTTCTTTTAAATAAAAATTTCTTTTTCTTAAAATCTTCTTCTTCTTCTTTTTTTAAATTAATTAAATTAATTAGTAAAAGTAATCAATTTATTTAAATTAATTAATAAAATTTAATTAAATTATATTGTTGTAATATAATGTACCTATATTAGCATTAATCTGCTTATGCATATCTCAGCATTTTAATATATGATCTTGTTCTCGCTTGGACCATTTACATATATAATCCGCATAAACGAATCGTGGTCAGTCTAAAAAAAGAAGTGACGTATTGGAACACCCGTCCGGCAGAGATTTACGTAGGGACGATGGAGATGGGGGGTAATGTAAGGCAGTGCCGGCGTGTTTGAGCCGGGTCAGGGTTAACGTGACGGTGACTACGGAGTATACAATATATACACAGAGGTATGAAGGGTGAACTGTGCATCAGGGGATTGACGATAATAACACACATGGAATTGTCTGGAGAACACAGTCGATGGTTCAGTGACATCAAAAGAGGACTTGGTAGTCGGGTTATGGAACAGGCGGTTCCTCTAGCGGAGGACTTGCATAGACATAGTTGCGAATATATTTTAAAGGAACCCGACTTATTGAAACACCAAGACGGCCAAGATTTATGTTGCAGAGATGGTCACAGCGTAGACGCAGTGGGCATAGGAAGAGCTCACCGATTCATTTCGTCACATAAATCATACTCTGTTAAGGCAGTCCTTAAGTGGCATTCGTAGCGCCCCTTTCAGTACTTTATTTCTTCTTCTACTGTTGTAGCGACATCGTCTCGATTCAAATCCTGTCGTCTGTGAAAATGGCCATGCCAATGAGTGAAGAAAACAGTGTTTTCGAAAGCGAAGACGAGCTCTCTTCGATGACCACCAAAGAGCTTATTAGAGGAGCTCTCCTACACAAGAATGAGATTTTCATTCTCAAGGATGAAGGGCACAAGAGGGTTTGAAGTGGCTTTGAACACTTCGTTGCAGCCTCCCTTTCCTATGAGGTTCTCTGTTGCAAACCCAGAGGTTGTAGATTTTAATTCTTGATATGTAAACTCCCTATAAGTTTTATTTTTACAGGCATATTGTAACCTCTAGATCAAGGATTTTTCTTCATCTCGAGGATCAATGTCTTGTGTGGAAGTAGGACCACTCTCTGCAGAGTTTTTCTGTGTTAGAATTATCTGATTTAAAGCCTCAGTTTCACTCTTGTTGTTACACTCTGCCTAACTAATATTTGTTTTCCCTGAAAGGTCTCCTACAATCAGAGAACGTTTATCTGGTAATTTCAATGTCGATTCAACCACATACATTTCTCTGGTTGTAGATCTAAGACAAGGAATTTTGTTCACTGTAATGGCACTTTTCAATAAGGGGCCCCTAGGAGGGGATTCTTCTCTTTGAGAAACTTCTCTTGAAGTAGCATGCTTGTTGGAAGAGATTCTTGTGTCATCCCCTTTTTCGGAAACTTGACAAGCGATGCTTGAAACTGTCCAAAAGGAATCATAGGAAAAACGACTCTCTGAATTTGTAGTGTCATTTTCAAAGTTATCGTTGTTATCCCCATAATGACTACGGGGCTTGTACTTGTGGACTGCACAAGCTAACTTTAGAATATATTGAAGGCTTCCAATTTCATTGGGACAATGGCCTGCCTATTAGGGCAGTAAACAGGAGTTGATGTTATTGTTGCACCTGAAATATTTCCTGCACCATCATCTAGACATTCCGATTTGCAACAAGCTTCCTCTAGATTATCATCTTGATCTACATAATCTTCATCGACATCATTTTCATCTAGATCATCATCTTGATCTGTATCATTCTCATCCACAACAAGATCAACTTCATCTGGATCATCTTCTTGATCTATATCAGCTTCAGCTTGCTCTATTTCTTTACTGTCACTATCATCTTCCTTATTACCGATTGCCACATAATTCTTCTTAAAACATGTTGTAACTTCTGCACATCATTTTTCTGATTGTTGAAGCTTTTCTTGAATTTTTCTAATCTCCTCCATTTCTTCAGGATCTACACGCAATGGCATATTGTACGGTAAACTATGTTCATAGGCTCGTAAGATTATATTGTGCGGCATCACTCTGATACCACTGGAGCAACAAAACTGTACGATTGTTGACTTGAAAGTAAAAATACACGAGGTATTTTGTAAAAATAATTTATTAATATATAAAATGTACGAGTGATGAGAAATGTTACGATGAGGCCCTGCGTATATACCTAGGCAGGTGGCCTTTCACAACTGGGCATGCCTTTTAGACATGCCTTTTCACTTAACTAACGACTACTTAAGATAATCATCATTTGATTATTATTCACATTTATTTCTTCTATTTGTTATGAATTATATTCATAACAGAGTACCTGGCGGGAATGGCGAAGAAATGGGCATACTTCGTCAATATGTCCACCACCACATAAATGCAATCAGGGCCCTAAACAATGGGGAGGCCTATGATGAAGTCCATCAAGATGCTCTTCCATTTCCCCTCTGGAATGGGGAGCGGCTGCAATAACCCTATCAGATGAGTCAGCTCTCCCTTGTTCCTCTCGCAGGCCTTGCACTCCCGTACATGCCTCAGCATGTCCCCTTTGAGGCCCTTCCATGAGAGACGCTCCCTGAATGTCCTGTAAGACTTCAGGAACCCCTGGTGTCCTGACAATGGCTAATCATGGGCTACATGGAGGATTTTCCCCCTCAACTATGAACCAGGAACCAAATAGATGTGCCCCTTGTAATAAATAACATTTGCCATCACACATAGGTGCCCTCTAAGATCTCACACGCCTGACAATCCATGGAGTACTCCACCAACAGTGATGCTTTCCGATCATGGCAAAAGCTCATGAGTGAAAGTGTTGTGAGCATCCTAGATAGGGCATCTGCCACCACATTGTGCTTACCCTTCACATACTCTATGTCAAAATCATAGGACTGGATCTTGCTAACCCATTTCTGTTGTTTGTCGTTGAGGCCCTTCTGCCCCATAAAATGGCAAAGACTGTTGTGATCAGTTTTCACTCTGAACCTGTTTCCCACCAAGTATTATCGAATTTGATCAAGGCATGCATATGCATGATGGCCAACATCTCCTTGTCATAAATCGAGTACAACCTCTCGTGCGGAAGGAGCTTCCTGCTCTCAAAAGCAATGGGATGTCCACCCTGCAACAGTACTTCTCCCACGCCTTCACCCAACGCATCACACTCCAATGTGAACGGCTGGGTGAAATCAGGAAGTGTCAATACAGGGAAACTGCTCATCACCCCTCATTAAGGTGCTCGCATGTTGTCTGTACTTTGTTTGTCCACACGAAGACCCCCTTCTTGGTCAAATCAGTGAGGGGAGTTGCTAATTGTGAGAAGCCCTTCACGAACTTCCTGTAGTAAGTGCATATGCCCACAAAACCCCTCAACTCAGTCACATTTTGGGGCACTAGCCAATCCTAGATGGCTCAAATCTTCTCCTCGTGCACCCTCATGCCATCCTCCCCAATGTTGTGTCCCAAATAGAGCATCTTTGTTAACTTGAACTCACACTTGGACAGATTAGCATAGAACTGTTGCCCCTCCAAGATCTTGAGAACCTCCTCTATATGCTACAAGTGCTCCTCCCATGTCCTTCTATAGATCAATATGTCATCGAAGAAAACAAGGACATAGCGCCTCAACTGCCCCCGGAACACATGGTTCATGCAGGACTGGAATGTGGTTGGCGCATTGGTTAGCCCAAAGGGCATCACCAAGAACTCAAAATGCCCATAATGGTAGCAAAATGTTGTCTTGGGGACGTCCTTCTGACGCACCCTGATCTGGTGGTACCTTGAACACAGGTCCATCTTAGAGAAGTACTTAGCTCCTCTAAGCTCATCCATCAAAACGCCAATATGGGGAATGGGGTACCGATTCTTCAGTGTCTTCTTATTAAGGGCCTAGTAATTAATGCACATCCTCAACGTGCCATCTTTCTTCTTCACCAGGACAATTGATGAAGCGAAAAGGCTAGAATTGGGTCGGATACGTGCCAACACCAACAACTCATGAATGGACCTCTCGATCTCATCCTGGTGAGCCTTGGGATGTTGATAGAGGGTCGTAATCACTGCCTGTTCTCCCGGCTCGAGCTCAATCGTGTGCTCAAACCCCCTGTCAGGTGGTTGTCCTGGTGGAATGTCCCCAAAAACTGCTATAGCCTGCACATTCGAGTATGGTGGTTGAGGCCTACCCCCTGCATCCAATATCCTCGGCTCCACGGCCCATTCTATATCACCATGTCTCAAATCAGCCTCCATCCTATGCGCTGACACTATCTATGGAGGGTATGAGTGCATGCCTCTCAGTAATACCATCTTCCAGTCAGGCCCCATAAACTCCATCTCTAGCTTCTACAAATCAGTGGTAACACACCCAAGCGAGTACAACCACTGCACACCAAGCACTACGTTGGTGTCGGGAACATGAACCACAAAAAAATGGCTTGTCATGGAGTAGTTCCCCATCACTACCGTCATCTGGGGGACGTATCTGGTGCACTACATGGTTCAGTCTCCCGGTACCAATACCGAGAACCCCTCAAATGACTCGGTGTGTATGCCCCTCCTCTCCACCATTTGGGCATATACGAAATTATGGGTAGCCCCACTGTCCACAAGTACTGAAACACATTGCCCCTGCACCATGCCCCTGATCCTCAAAGTACGGTACTTCGGCAATCCCCGGGGTGAAGCAATGACTCCTGTTGCTGGAAAGCAAGGTGCTCCCCTTGGTGGGGGTGGTGGTGGGCCCCTACTTCCTCCTCCCGCCATAGGCGGACCATCATCTCCCACATCTATCTCCTACTCCATATCATCCTCCGGCTCACTGTCGAAAATGAACTCTATGAAGTGGTCCTTGCCCTTGGTACACCGATGCCCTGGTGCCCACAGCTCCTGGAAAGTGAAGCACAACTTCCTCCGACGGAGGTCCCTCCTAGCCTCATCATCCAACTGTCCACGCTCCTGGGTGTCTCTCTCTGGTGGGGCCTTGGTGTCTCTCCTTCTCTGCTGAAACCCGGGTCTGGAGGATATCTGCGTCCTAGTCCTCAGCAGAGCATCCTGCAAATATCGAACTCTACCAACTGCGTCCTACAAAGTGGTGGACCTATTGGACTACACCAAGCCCCTCAACGACTTCAATAGCCCCTCCAAAAACATGAAGACCCTCCTGGCCTCTGACAAGTCAGGCCTCAACACTCCCATTATGTTTGAGTCGTGTCAGCTCTCCAAAGTGCTCCTCTGGATCTCTCCTCTCAAAACGCTCCAATACCCTCCAAGTGAAATCCTCATAGGTCATGACTCCTACATGTCCCATAATGGTCAACCCATGGAACCACCAATCATGGGCTTCCCCCTCTAAGTGCAATGTGGCAGTTTTAATTGCCTCGACCATTGTCAACCAGTTGAGCTGGAAGTAGACATCTAACTTCTCAAACCATGCCTTCCGCGAGCTCTTGAGTAAGCCATCAAAAGTCGGGAGGAATAATCTCACCATTGTGCGTTGTAAATCGGTGCCATGTGTGTAGCCTCCTCCACTTTGTACCCCGATGCTATTGTTGCCCTTCAGTTGACAGAAATCCTTAAAGGTGATGGCCTCTATAAAATCAGACCCATAGGATTGATATTCAACAAAATAGTCCCCCATGGACATCTCCTCCTGCCCTTGAGGCCCTCCAGCACCGTATGCTAGAAATGTGGGGATGTTTGACCTAGATGGTGTGCTAGAAACAAGTGGTACGTTGGGTGTATTCGTTGCATGGTGGTGCGAAGTACATGAGCCTTCACCAAGATGAATTTCTCCCTGAATCCCCTTGCCCTTGTTGTTGTTGTAGTTTTGCTACCTCAACTCATCAATGCCCTTAGACAGATTGTTGTTGGCCTTCAGAAGATGTTGGGAAAACTCCTCTTCTTTACACATCTTGTTTCCCCCATTATCCCCCATGTCTGGCCTCTTGTTAATTTTGGACAACTAGGTCCAAACTCCATGTTGTGATGCTCTGATGAAGATACCAATATTTTTATTGGGTTCCTCTTTCGGAGAGGTGCAAGATCAACCTAAAGATCATCTTGATCCGATGAGCAAAACATTTATTTTTAATCTATTCAAATATGTGTAGGTCGGCTTTAAGGTTTTGTACCCTAGTAAGATGTGTCATACACCTCAATGATGGATATAAATAAGGTCAGCGTTGGAGGACATTTCACTCATCTCATCCTCACACATCTCTCTCTCCTCATCTGATTGGTTCGAATCACTTGGATTCTCTTCTCTCTCCACGCGTGGGAAATATGGCAGCAGCAATTTTCTGAATTCGGTATAGGTATAGGGTTTCTGCAGCAAGTTTGACCAGTGTTGACTTTGGTCAACGCAAGGTCATTTTGACCCGAAACTCTCCCAGAACTTCGATTTCCCTAATCCGCATTTTTTGGCACTATTTTTGAGGCAAGACATTGACTTTGACTTTTCAGCATTGACCTAACTGTTGCTGTTGTTTGTGTTGACCATTGACTGCGAGCGTTGACTTTTCTGGAGTTGACTTTTGAGTTGACCGTTTGGCTGTTTTGAGGGTTGTGTGACATTGCTAGTTAGCTAACCATATTGAGACTTCACTGGTTGAAGCATCCTGTTCACCGTCGTAACACACCAACACATATATATTTCTAGCTTGTCTTCTGTTGATTTACTGGTATGTTCTATCAGCGTTTTACTTTATTGTTTATGTGATTGCTGTCTGAAATTGAAAAGAAAGTAAAGTTGCATCAAGCATAGAACATCTACATAAATTTACATGCTATTAGAGCTGAGGTGAAGACAAAGCTCTAATTTGTAACAATCACCGAAGAAGAGGATGGGTTCCTCAAACTACAATGGCTTCAAAGCTTATGACAAATTGACTGGGAAGGATGACTTCCATGCTTGGAAGATGACATTGGATCTTATGTTGGAAGACCAAGATGTCATGGACTATGTGCAGGGTAAAATCGAAGGGCAAGTGTTACACTTGTCATAGGCCAGGTCACTATGCTAGAGAATGCCCTTTCAAGAAGGATTCTCCCAATGGTGATGACAACAACAACAACCGGAGGAATCAAAGGAACAGCAGGTCCAAGGGAAAGAGGAAGGCTCCCTCTGGCGGAAATGGTCAACCTTTCAAAAGGTCGAGAAATTCCAGGTATGAGGAATCAAATGTTGTTAATAAAAGAAATGAATTTGTTCTTGTATCTACCCTCTCCGTTGCATCTCCACCTGACACTATGGATGTCTGGTTGATAGATAGTGGTGCCTCAAGGCACATCACTGGGTTCAAGGAAGCACTCTCTGATATGGTTGAGAAGGATACTAATCTGGAAATTATCCTTGGAGATAATGCCACATATCCCGTGAAAGGGACAGGGACTGTCACCCTCCACTTGTCTCAAAGTCAAGTCCTTCGCTTGCAGGATGTACTCTATGTACCTAATTTGAAGAAGAACATTGTGTCTATACCGACCATGGAAGACAAAGGTTTCAATGTGGCATTCATTGATGGAAAGGTGCGCATGTGGAAGAAGAGCTTCAAGGAAGCTATCACGATTGGGTTTAGAGTTGATACACTCTACCAGGTTGGAGGAAGTCCACTGGGAGCGATGACATGTGATACTATCTGACAGACTAAACCATGGCACCGGAGGTTTGGACACCTTCACCACAAGGCCCTTCTCGAAGCAAGGAAGGTGGTGACGGGGATGCCCAAATTCTCAAATAATCATGAACGTGTATGTCAGGGTTGTGCCGAAGGAAAGCATACAAGGGGCACTTTCACCTCAAGCATCACAAAGACATCTAATGTCTTGCAATTAGTACATTTTGATCTGTCTAGTATGTTTCCCGTGACATCCTTGGGAGGATGTTCTTATTATATGACGTTCATAGATGACTTCTCTCACAAAACCTGGATATACTTCTTGAAGAAGAAAGGTGAGGCTTTCATGTGGTTCTGTACCTTCAAGGCCTTGGTGGAAAATCTGACAGCAAAGATGATCAAGATATCGAGGACCGATAATGGCACTGAATATGAGACAAATAAGTTCAAGAACTTTTGCAGAGAAGCTGGCATTGAGAGCGAGACCACAACTGCCTACATTCCTGAGCAGAATGGCATTGCTGAACAAAAGAACAGGGCCATTGTGGAAGCTGCCCGTGCCATGCTATGTGACCAGGGTCTACCAAAGTTTCTCTGGGAGAAGCTGCGTACACTGTTGTGTACATACAAAACCGATGCCCGCATTCTTCTCTAGACTCCAAAACTCCCTAAGAGGTTTTCTCTAGTAAGAAACCTCACGTCTCACATTTTAGAGTTTTTGGATGTCCTGTTTATTTTCATTTGCCGAAAGAGAAGAGGAGCAAGCTAGATGCTTCTGGGAAAAAGGGAATGTTTGTGGGCTACAGCAAAACTTCGAAGGCCTATAGAGTCTATGTTCCTGGTCAAAGGGAAGTGGAGATATGCCACGATGTCACTTTTGACGAAGATACTTCCCTGAGGAAAGTAGTCAATCTTCTGAGATCTGAGGAAGATCATGAAGCAAGGCCTGGAAATCAAGAACCGAAGGATGAAATGATGCCCGAGGTTGAAGGACCGATGGACTCGATTGATCCACCTCCTTCACTCAGGAAGAGACCACCATGGCTCAAGGACACTCTCAAGGATGTCGAGGGACATATGGCCCCAAGGGGGACATTCCGTGAAATCAAGAAGCCAAGTAGATACCAAGGGTATCTACAAGCCATGAGTACTATAGTACAATCTGAGCCTGGATCTTTTGAGGAAGCCTTAAAGCATCAAGTCTAGAAGGATGCTATGCACGAAGAGTATGAATCCATAATAAAGAATGATGTCTGGGATGTGGCTCTAAGATCGGAGGACAAAGCAGTTGTCACCTCGAAATGGCTCTACAAGATCAAGCATGGATTTGATGGAAGTGCTGAAAAGTTCAAGGCAAGATTCGTTGCCCGTGGCTTCTCTCAAAAGGAAGGCATAGACTATGATGACATATTTGCACCTATGGCCCGATATACCACCATTCGATCTATCATAGCCCTTGCTACTACGCAAGGATGGAGTCTTCATCAGATGGATGTGAAGACCGCATTTCTGCATGGTGCGATAAAGGAAGACGTGTATGTAGAGCAACCTCTGGGGTTCGAAGTCCAGGATCGGGACACCCATGTCTACAGGTTAAGGAAAGCCCTCTATGGGCTGAAGCAAGCACCCAGAGCTTAGTATGAGAGGATAGATAGCTACCTGATGAAGTTGGGCTTCACTCGTAGTAATGTTGATCCAAACCTTTACTTCAAGGTTGATAGAGAGAAGCCTCTCATTTTGGTGCTATATGTGGACGACCTCTTCCTGATAGGTGCTAACCCCCTCATTCATCAGTGCAAGAGGGAGCTCGTTGCTGAGTTCGAGATGAAGGACCTAGGACTAATGCACTACTTCCTAGGCCTGGAGGTCTGGTAGAGACCTAGCGAGATTTTCCTTTCTCAAGGAATATACAGTGTGAAGCTTCTAGAAAGATTCAGCATGGTGGACTGCAAGTCCATGTCGACACTGATGGAGCTCAACTTTAAGAAGTTGAGTGGCAGCGCTGCTGGGCCCGTGTTAGCAAATCCTACTGAGTATCATCAACTCGTAGGAGCCCTGATGTTCTTAGAGAACACCTGTCCAAGATATATGTTTTGCAGTGAACACTTTGAGTCAACAGATGATTGAGCCTCATCACACTCACTGGGTTGGTGCCAAGAATCTTCTAAGATATCTTCGGGGCACGATAAACCATGGGCTGAGATACACTATTGGGAGCATGACACTCCTTGGATATACTGATGTCGATTGGGCTGGCAGTGTGGTGGATCGTAAAAGCACATCGGGATGCTTCTTCTCACTTGGATTTGCTTCGATATCATGGGTGAGCAGGAAGCAGAAGTCGATGACTTTGAGCGTCGCTGAGGCCAAATACATTGTAGCATGTATGGCCCATTGTGAAGTCACTTGGTTGCAAAAGCTCTTCAGTGATTTGTTTGAGCATGTGCTAGATGCCACCGTTATCCTTTGTGATAACCAGAGGAGGATTTGTTTGTCATAAAATCCCGTGTTCCATGATCAATTCAAGCATGATGATGGCTGGTACCACTTTATCCAGGATATGGTACAGCAAGGCCCCATAAGGCTAGATCATATAGGAACTGATGAGCAGGTTGCGGATATTCTCACAAAGCCCCTGGGGAAGGTCAAGTTCCTAACCTTTCGTGAGAATCTTGGTATCGTGGAATGACCCTATGCTGAGGATCCTATTAGACGATGAGCTTTGGGAGCATTGGGTATAGCTTCTCGGATCTATAAGCAACCACAAGGCTAGGCTTGCCGAACCTTGTTGGTGTGCTTTTGCCCCACCGTTGTGATGATTGAGTTGGTTCACCTCTCATTATCTGTGCCTCGTATGCATGCTACCCATTGAATTCAGGGCTCATGGGAAGTACCTTTCATTTGGCCAGTGAGGTGGGAAAAGCTAGAGACTAGTAGCAAGGATTGATGGATGCATCAGAGATTTCTGTACTCTCTATCTAGGATGGCACGGTCCAACCACTTGGTCTGGGATCAAGTCTAGTGAGGTTTCGGACGTCCTACTGACTTCGGGTCAGATAAACCAACTTCGGGTTGGTATGAGACTCTTTGTGAGTCCTATAGAGGTTTCGGACCTCTGGGCTGAATCTGTCAACCGGGAATGATGTCTTTGTGCCTAACCTACTTCTATTCTGAAATAAAGAAGCTAGCAAAGCAAGTTACGGTAGGATGACGCACGATGTTTGGATTGCACAGGTGGATGGAGTTCTCCCTAGTTGAGAGGGAATGTTAATTTTGGACAACTAGGTCTAAACTCCATGTTGTGATGCTCAAATGAAGATACCAATATTTTTATTGGGTTCCTCTTTCGGAGAGGTGCAAGACCGATCTAAAGATCATCTTGATCCGATGAGCAGAATTTACTTTTAATTTATTTTTAATCTATTCAAAATATGTGCAGGTCGTCTTTAAGGTTATGTACCCCAGCAAGATGTGTCACACACCTCAATGATCGATATAAATAAGGTCAACGTTAGAGGACATTTCACTCATCTCATCCTCACACATCTCTCTCTCCTCCTCTGATTGGTTCGAATCACTTGGAGTCTCTTCTCTCTCCACACGTGGGAAATCTGGCAGCAGCAATTTTCTGAATTCAGTCTAGGGTTTCTACAGCAAGTTTGACCAACGTTGACTTTGGTCAACACAAGGTCATTTTGACCTAAAACTCTCCCAGAGCTTCGATTTCCCTAATCCGCATTTTTTGGCACTATTTTCGAGGCAAGACGTTGACTTTGACTTTTCAACGTTGACCTAGATGTTGCTATTGTTTTTGTTGACCGTTGACTGACAGGGTTGAATTTTTTGGGGTTGACTTTTGAGTTGACCGTTTGGTTGTCCTGAGGGGTTGTGTGACATTGCTGGTTAACTGACCATATTGAGACTTTGCTGGTTGAAGCATCCTGTTGACCGTCGTAATGCACCAACACATATATATATTTCTGGCTTGTCTTCTGTCGATCTACTAGTATGTTCTATCAGCATTTTACTTTCTTGTTTATGTGATTGCTGTCTGAAATTGAAAAGAAAGTAAAGTTGCATCAAGCATAGAACATCTACATAAATTTACACCTCTCAACCTCTGGCTCAATGGTTACTGGATCAGAAGTAATTTGTAGCTCTGCTTCTATACTTGTGCCTCTTGTGGGTGACGTTTTGGTTATCCTCTAGTGTCATAGACTAAAGTTGCTTCCATAGGCTAAGCGAAGACTGAGCTTTGATACCACTACAATATCCCTATGGAAAATTTACAATGATAAACAAAGCATGCATAGTAAAAAATGTTGAGTTTTCTTATGTGATGGGGTAGCATCGGATGTGCTCTAGCTCCCAAAATTTGTGGAGGGACTAGAGTACATGAGATCTCCAATACCCAGAAAGGGATTTGGGAAATTTCATCCGGTTTGGAGATAAGTAATTAATTAATAATTTTAAATAAGGAACCTAAGTCTAACTTACGAAAATTAAATTATTAAAGGTAATTAATTAATACATGTGATGAAATTGTTTTAAGTCAAACAGATCAAGCTTTCTTTTAATCTTAGCCATTGATTCAAGATCTGATCATGGTCGTTGGTTTCCCAACGAGAAAAGTATAAAGGAAAGGCTTGGGGTCATTTGGAGAAGACACACAGAGGCAAAGCACTGAAGCTAAGCTGGAATTCTAGGGCACGGTCTGCTAAGAATTTCCAGAAGTGTTTCAGCTGCAGAGAGGGGAGTTTAGGCAAAGGGAAGGTAAGATCCCAGTGCCTAGAATCAGCAAGAAGCAGAAAGCAGCGTCCAGGGGCAGCGCAGAGAAGCATAGGTAGCAGCAGCATAGAGGACAGCATTAGCGCAACGCAGGGGCAGCTTCAGCAACGTAGTCCCTTCTGGGGCAGCGCTAGTCAACCAAGGACCCAGCTAAGTTACGCAGAGACCCTCAGGGGCAGCGTAGAGTCTGCGTCACCCATTCTGGAGTTACGCAACCCTCTCCTGGCCAGCGCAGAGGCTGCAGAGGCTGACACAGGGGGTTCCAGGGCAGCACTGGAGTTTCTAGGGCCAAGATCTGGCTGAGTCTTGTAAATCTCGTTTGAGGGTGTGGATCAGTCAACGTTTTTGGCTTCATAACAGCAGGATAGCTGCAGATCTATATTTTCTCTGTCGGGTTTACCAATGTGGTACCCAAATTTGTTGTATTCAAAAAACTCTTAATAATACAAAACCCTCCAACAGCCAGAAGAGCGATTTTCCCGCATTGGGTTTTTTTGGGGACTACTGTCCAGAAAATCTTGTGTCACTTTATCTATGTGTGCATGTACTTTTCTGTTTTAAATCTGAATCGGTGAAAGTCTGTTACGTGTTTACTTCGATGTTAATCTGAAGATTTCAGCAATAATATCTTGTCTAAGTAGGAGAAGTATAACTAGATCTAACAGTAGATTTCTGCATAAGTAAAATTCTGAAATTTTCACAAAAAAACCCACAAAATTTCACAAAAATTACACACCAAGAAATATGCCAAAAACATCGCTAAACTTAGACATTTTATTAAGAATAAATGGGGTACAATAGAAGCTTGGAAAGTATGCACCTGGGCTTGCTCAAGGCAAGCTAGGAAAGCCCAAGTGATGAAATAGCAGCCCCAACTGCTAAGTAGCCGCCCCCACAATAGCTCTGTGCTGGCCCTCCAGAAACTACACTGCTGACTGCAAGGAATGACTGATTTGACCCCCTTCCGGTGCTCATAAAATTCCAGGAAATTAACCCCGGCCTCTTCACCAAAACCCACAAAGGTTTTGGCCAAATGTTGACCCTATAAATTCGGCCCTAGAAATTCGGCCCAATTTCCACGCTATCCTCCAGCTACTAGGTAAATCTACCCTTAAAAAAAATGCCACTATTGATGGCCTCCAAAATGGCTGCAAATTCCAGCAAAACTCCCTCCCGGAATCCCCCACAAGTCTCAGACCACACCAGAGCCCAAGTGGCTCCCTCAAGCTCCCACATGCAGCACGAAATTCCTCCTGCGCAGGCCCACGCAGTCACTAGTGATGCACTCCTGTGCACAGCAAATCCTCCTCCAACTTGTGCTCCCCTATCACTCCAAACCTTCAACAATTTGTGGCTCTAATCACCCCCGGAAGGCCCAAAAATTCCTTGCTTCGAAACCCACTCCTTCAGGAGAAGCGTACCCCCCTTCCTATCCAATCCTGCTGGAAAACCCCATGAACTGTTATGCCAAACTCCAGGACAGCTCCAAATGTAGTGTAGATCACCTCCTTGGGTTGGCACTCGAAGTCCACCGAAGGTAGGGTGAGATTCTCGCATGAAAATCTCGCATGCTCAAAAGCACATGCAAACTTGGCTCTCAGCGCAAGCGTGCTAGTCAAAACTGAATGTCAAATGATCAAAGATAGCCCCCAAATGAGTGCCTCTCCTAGTTTAGCCATTGAGCCTCCAATTTCCCCATGTGCGACCCATCCATCGATTTCCCCTCTTTCTTTCCCTCCAAGAGTGCGTACTACCAAAGGGGAAGCGTATTCCCTTTTGGGGTAGCCCCCGCCATCCACGAACCATTCGATTTTCTCCTTTCTCCTATGTTGGGCCCTTACTTTAGCTCAAAACTTCCAATGGGGTCCCTCAACCCACTTTTCCCAAGTAATAATCCAAAATTTGACAAAACTGACAAAATTGATAATCCCCTTAGCAATATTGCTAAGTGGGAATATCACAAACTATGGCGAAAACTCCTTAGCGTGGTTACCGTCACAAGGGTCTGCTCAGCTTGTGATTGCTGACAAAAAATTCTGCAGTATGTCTTTTCCATGCATAAAAGATAAAAATGGTGTCCCGTTCATACTTGCAAAATGCACATTAGCCAACCAATGTACAACAAAGCATGTAAATTCATCAATATATTATAAAAATACTTGTCCCTTTCCACCTAATCCAATCATAATAAATATGGTGGGCATTTGAGATAATACGAATGGAAAAATGGATGAAATTTGTTATTTTCACAGGAAAAAGGGAGATAAATGGATGATTAGGAATGACAAATTCAGGACCCATCAACAGGAATCTCAAAACAATCTACAGAAAGCCTCATATTGTGTGGTACCCTCACTTTAGTCTCTTATCCATATAAAAACAAAATGATGACCAATCACTAGTGTAAGCATGAGGTAAAAATACAAATTTCTCCAAAAATAGTGGACAATGCCAACTGAAAGATATAATATGGATAACATATTATTAGTGATAAGCACATTTTCCACCATCTTTCTGTGTCATTATTATTTAATATTTGTAAATGAATATGCATTTATCTTTAAACAATTCCATTGTGTTTTCCTAATTTTCATGCAGTTCATCTAGCACACTTTGCTTTCTTTCATACCAATTATCCCAACTTCCTTGCGTTTTGCTCCTACAGCTTAAACATCCAAGTCTTCCAATGTAAAAGCCACTTTCAATTTTTGATTGACATCTACCCGTGAGGTGTGCCAATTTTATGTTTGTGTTGATCAATTATTAGATACTTGCATAAATTCTTGACATTGTTTCATGCCCTCTTGAAAGAATTCTGTGCAAAACCATATATTCTAGCAATGCCACAAGCAACAAGCACATTGTAGAGCACAATTTTCATGTTCACATCCCAAAGTTCAACTTCACCCTCCCTGTTCTTGTCATTTAATGAGATCCATGCTATCTCGTTCTAGACCTCTTAGCATCCAATATCTGCATTTAGTCATTATAAATCAATAAAGACTCCAAGATGGATGATAATAAGAACATTACTCCCCAAAATCTTAGGGAAGAACATGAAAACTCAGGATTGAGTCGTTCATTTATCCAGATGCAGACACAAGATGATGGGTAATATAAATTCCAGTTTAGGTGACAGTAAAAAGATATTTCTGAGGTATCAAGTCCAAATTTCCAAAGCTGCTAAGACACTTAACAGTGTAAGGAAAATTAACATCACACATAAAGAGAAGCAAAGCATAGTAACATGAAATAGTGATCCTGAAATGGAGAGTGCAACCAAAAATTCATCTCAAAGAATGGTATTCTATAAATGGGTGATTTCCACTATATAATACTAGCCAAAATGTTTTGCTTGCATTTCAGCGTCTTATGTTAGATGATAGGAAATATTCATGCATGAAACAATAGCAGGGGGGAGTGGCATACTCTCCATCTGATAGTCCAGACTCCAGAGCCAGAAAAATATATCCAAAGAAGTGACATATAACCAAAGAAGTGGATATCACCAAAATATGCTAGTTATTACAAAAAATCAGAAACAAGGAACTTACCTCCCTCCAACCCAAAGTGACATATTCTCCATCTGATAGTCCAGAGCCAGAAAAATCAAGGGTGAACACTGTAATATACGAAGGAAGCAAAATCATGACAGCTTCACTAGCATCTGCTCGGCATCCACTGTATAGAAACATATTTTCATATCACCATTATAGTTCCAAGGATTGGTCGTTAATCTTTAGAATGTTGTTACGCTATCCAATAAAAAACAGAAAACATGAATGCAGTGAACAATGACCGCACACTTAAATTATTCTCCCTTCAAGGAATAGTGCAACTACGAACACTAAGACAACAAAATAAGAAAGGCTTGAATCTTTCTCACGGTAACCTACAGAAGTCTTCAATGCAGCTGACAGCCAAAATGCTACCAATCATTTTGTTGACAGACAAACTCCTCTAATTTAGCATAATGAAGGACCATCTGCCCTAGCACTGAAACTAAGTGAAATTCAAAGCAAATCACAATGTCAATAAATGGCCATTATTTCCAGCAAAAACGTTATACTTCAAAGTTCAAACATGTATACTATTTCTTAAATTCTTAGAGGAGAGCACATTGCTGCAGAGAAAAATATTTGTGACACGGTAAATTTGCACTATGGACATGATAATTTATAGGAAAAGTGGTAAGCAGAACCCATCCAACATACCACTCAATTATGATCAGCTGAATGATAGCATTGTAATTCCATCTCTTGTTTTGCTGCATTCCCCCACTTCAGGAAAAGCAATACCAGTTGAAAAAATTGTGATTCTTTCAGGAAATAGATGTACTCCAGAAGAAAGACAGAATGCTCCATGTACTAAAATGGAGGATCATCTCCATGTATTGTGTTGTATATCTTTCTAACAGTTTTTGTCTTTCCACTTTGATTTGGGTTGGAAAACATAAAGACTTGCATACTAGTCCAATATCAGTTTCTTAGTATTTTTTAGGGTTTAATCCTTTTGTTGATCTTCTGCGTCACGCTTTTGTCTAAAATATGAAAGGATAAAAGGTATCAAAATGTTTTCTTTGCATTCCACGGGGTCTTGGATAGACAGTGATCGGGTGCTTTGTTAAGGCACTCCTTGATGTGAAATTGCCGATTCAATTCCCCACCCCAATCGGGGTGATATATTGGACATGATGAAGATGTAGTCCTGCCAAGCTTACAAAAACAAAACGTTTTCTTTGCAGGAAATACACTTTCCTATAGTATGCATTTACTATAGGCAAACTTGTGGGTCAATTGAAATTTTGAAAATCTAGTATGCATTTTACATAATTGATTGCACTAACCATGCCAAAAACCTTTTTGATAAGATTGAAGCTAATACCTTGTCCCATTTTTCTGCTAAATTAAAAACTAATAACAAAAAGTGAACCCATTAAAGAACACAGACCTTCCAAATCTGACTTTTTTATCACCTGTTTCCATGACAATAAATTACACATGGTAACGTTCTGCCTTGAGGTATTGGGTGTGGCATGTAATGGCTGCACTTCAAGATATGCCCATGTTCACTAACAACCTGCATAGTTTCCAGATTCAATCGTTACAAGCAACAAGAATCAGTAAACATAATTCATTTCCAAGGTTGATTCCTATACTGGATCTTCCACAGATTTAAACAAAAATTAATTAATCTCTCTAAATTAGAAGAAATAGGAAAATAAAATGAAAAAGAGAATTGGTATAGCACGACAATTTTAGTACTGTGAAACTATTCACTACTCACTGTAGAGAGATTTAAATTAGTGCTACTTTATTCACTACCTATGCTTAGCATTTATCCCTGGATCTATGCTCAGGACTTGCCAATAGAATAACCAGCATAACAGTAATTATAATTTAAACCCATCATAGATCCATCTTAACCCGAGAGATATTATGTGCAGTTAGCTATGGTAAAACTGAAGGTTCCAACCTCAATGTTTTCACACACACCTGGTGTGGTTAGATGTCTCTTTTAGGTGTAAAATCAATGAGGATGACATCAAATTTTTAAGCCTCTCAGTGCATATAATATCTGAATGATAGATCTGTGCTAGTGGTAACAATGCACAACCAAGACAAAAAGGTCATTTATATATAAAAATATGTATCATGTATCATAAGTTTATGCATGCAATACTAACAAACAAATTATGATAACCAAGCATGCTATGGTAAGACTGTACACCATATGAACTAACAATTTAAATTTAGATATCCAAAACTTGACACCATTCAAACACCATAAACATTTAAAAAATCTAATTTTATATCACAAATATAATACCAAAAATAAAGTACAACATAACCATTCAAATATACTGAATGTTTTCCACGGAAATATACAAACATTAAACTTTTTACTGACAAGGAAATAGAAAAATTATATTCTCTTCCAGCATAGTTACAATAACTTACCAAGAGTGTGATATGATCAACATATATAAAGAGAGAGTTGCAAGATAATCTACCTCAGTTTTCTTACATCCGCTTTCCTTAAAGGCACCCGCGCCACTTTTCAATTTTATATATCAATCATATTAGAAAGGAGGTAGAAATCTAAGACCATCAACTCCTTCAAAATTCACAAGCAATACTGCAGCGTAAGGGAGACCTCGTTGCTTCAACATTTCCTAAACTCTTCAGGCATTGGTCTTGAACTTATTCTTTTCTTGGTTTTGATAGATTGTAACAGATTCGGAAAAGGGCCAACATCCACTATTTTCAAAAGCTATAAGCATTGATGTCAGCTAGATTTGGAAAAAATAAGGATCAATGTCTGCTGTTGACCAATGGAGTGGCACCTGAAGATTTTTTGAAGACTCCATGCTCAAGCAACATATATATCTTTCTGCTTCACAAGGTATCAGTGGTAATGGAAATTAAGATCTCTACATATGTAAGACTTACAATCAAGTAATCACTATACTAGTTCAGTAGTAGGTGTAATGGGTCATTAACAAAGAGACTCTTCCTCTGCATAAACCCTAGAGTTCTGAATCAAGAGTGTTTTTTTTCTTTTAACTGTAAAGGTAACAAATTGTTGACCATAGAGAATCAGTCAGTGTTCTTACAATTCCCAAAACACGTAAGCACTCTGACATGGCTAACAATATGCTCATTCAGTTTTATTTGCTACGAATTATAAACGATCAGAGATATTTAATAGAGCCTACAGAAAATTTCTAGAATTAGATTTGGAATGTTGTACATAAGGATTGCAGAAGAATTTAAAGGATAGCTGCAAGGAGGCAGGGATTAAGAAGGCAATTTCATACAACTCTCAAAATATAAGTAATTTATATCCTTCTACCTTGATTAATTTTTATTTCCATTTCTTAAACACTCCTTTGTCTTTATATTTATTACTCCATAATAATTCTTTCTTCTATGAATAAGGCTTGCAGGAACATTGTTAATACTAAGCATCAAAAGGGACAAATAAAATTATGGCTAAAAGGATCTCTCAAGTATGAGGGAGTAGTAGTACAAAGGACTTGCCTATGCGACAGAGGGAGCAACAGTAACAGAAGGACTTACTCATGAAAGGGGATAGTAGACGGATTGTTGACGTGACAGAGGGAGCAACCAAGATTACCACATGGAAGACCTGCTTCAGCTTCAGAAAGAGCTAGTCTCAGAAATCAAGATGAAGGATTTTAATGGATGGATCAGATATTTGCTCTACAAATGGACACCTCAAGCTAATATATGGTACATTGGTACCTATGATGTATATTGGATATATTTCAGGAAGTGAAGTGAGTCTTTGCAGATAATATAATGACCTAATCACTTCATCCGAGACATGATGAAAAGAGAAGCAATAGAGCTCCAGTACATATTCAATAATGAATAGATTCTGGGCAAAGATGAGCTTAGTATGATGCTAGATGTCTCCCTCGTTGAAGGGTATAATGAAGTGTTTGCAGGATTTAGAATACCATTTACTGAAATCAGAAAGGATTTGGTTGGGTCATAAAGGATTTTGACTAAGTCGAGATGTATACATTCACATTTGAAGCCAAAAGGACTTGAATGTTCCAGGGAAACTATAAGATTGGATAGATCTTCTCCTTAGAAGCCAAACGGACTTGGCTGCCAGAAGGACTTGGGTAGGTCACAAAGGACTCTGACCAGAAAGGTGAATAGTCCAAAGTCAAATCTTCTTAAAAATAGTAAAATTTGAAGCCTATGCTAAGGTCATGACCAAAAAGTTTCAATATATTTGCCTGAGGAGCCATAAAGGAACTTGGCCCACACAAGGGGAGGCAAGATTAGGGTGATTTTTCTTTGATAACTGCTTGTGGCATTCTTTTACTTAACTTGATGTACTTGTAGTTAGCTTCTTCTTTACTTCATTATTATTGTGTCCGTTTATAATCAAACAGCTACCAAACTAATGAAGATCAAAGAGACAAGAGGACACAAAATGTAGGCTGCAAGCCAGGGCAAAAACCTCTCCTCTTGAGAGGAAAACCCACAAGAATTATTCTCTTCTTATAGAATCTTCAAATGACGAATTCCAAGACCTAAGACCCAAGACCAAGACTCCTCCAAGACCAAGTCAAACCTCTTCTTGGTGAACTTGCTTCTCACAAAGTCAACCTGCTTCAAAACTTCAGATTTCGGCCTCTTCTTCAGAAATTCGATTGCTACTTCAAAACTGCAATTTTCAGCCTTACTGCAGAAACCCTGGCTGGCACTTGTGAGAAGATGATGGTGAATTTTGCCTCCTTTATCCTTCGCTTGGTTTGATCTCCTTCCCTTCATAACTCAACCTTCAATTTTGATGATTCTTGACACTAAATTTGGCTCCTTGATGTGACTATAATTTGAGCTTGCTGCAACTCAAAGATGTGAAAGTTTCAACTATTTCAGCAACTAGAAAATATTCTTCTAACGGTAAATTAATTATGCAGTTTATTTGCTACGGCAAACAACGAATAAATTCACAACTGTAATTTTCACAATAAATTTATTGCGGAAAATAAAATACTGGAAATAGGGAAATTCTAGCACACACACAAGAATATTAACACAGAGTTATTTTTGGACAATTGTCCCCAGAAAAACCCAATCTGGGAAAAACGGTGCAGTGGATGAGGGTTTTCTTATTAATCTTTAGCAGCAAATCTGAGTACAAGAATGTTAGAAGCCCTACTGGCAATATAAATTGAAGGAAATATTGAGAGAAATTTTGTGAGAATTTTCTCACACTCCACAAAGAATTGTTGACACCGTGATGGACCCTTTGCCTTTACGCTGGACCCTTTGCATCACCCTCTATGCAGTGTGGACTTCACTCTTCCTTCCGCTACCTCTTCCAAAATTCGGAAATCTTCCTTCTGGACTTCTGCAGCTACCCTCTCTCACCTGTTACTCACCCTTTGTCTCTATCTCCTCTGTTGAATCAGAACCACTGAGAAAATCGAACTGACTGGGCAACTGAGTAACTGCACTGGTGTAATCTCCATCGACCCATCGACTTCTTCTTCTTCTGTTGGAGCACCAACGACCAAGATTAAAAACAAAATCGATGGCCCAGATCATTTCCCTGTCAATCTGTGTGAGTTTCTAGATGATTCTCACCTTATCTCAATTAATACTGATTAATTAGCCATATTCCCTAAGTTTAGACTTAGGAAATATTTAAAAATTGGTTAATAATCTAATTGAGACACTTCTAGGTGGAATTTCCAGAAACGATTTCTGGGTTTTGGAGAACTCATGTATTATAGCCTCTCCACAAAATTTTGTGGCTAGAACACATCCGATGCTACAAAAACTAACAAAAGATATCATAATTTTTGTTCACACGAGTGGGAGATTTAGCCCAAAAATAGTCCTTGAAACTTCGATTTTTCTTCCCTCTGTGCTCTCCTCTTCTTCGTTGTTTATACTTTCCTTTTTGTACTTCAACGAACTTGGATAAAATGCTCCATTGATGAGATCGAGTTCTTCCTTATATATAGACTTCCCATGTTGGTCGAGTAACCCTTATGAGGTCGACTTGTCACCTAGGTTGACTTGTCTTCTAGTAGCCCAACTTGGTCTTGGAGGGTCTTTATGACACTTTTTAACTTCACATAAATTCTTTTTAAAAGATACAAAGTGCACAATGGGGTCTTTCATATATGACAATTGTTGAGAAATCTATAGGGCAATGATTAGAATTATTTCTCTTTCCTTGATAACAGTTTGTGATGTCTTTTTACTTATTAGTTTGTTCCTTATTATTATATGTGTGAATCATCAAACAACTACCAAAACAAGAACAATAACACAAAATATAGGTTGCAAGCCAGGGCCAAAACCTCTCCTCTTGAGAGGAAAACCCGCAAATCTCTTCTCTTCCTTATAGATTCTTTAATTGATGAATTCCAAGACCATAAGACTGAGACCAATATCCTCCAAGACCAAGACCAACCTCTTCGAATGACATGCTAACCTTGATCTAGTCAAACCCAGTCAAATCTCTTCCAGTAACACTTCTTCGACATCCTGCTGCAAGATTTTCAGCTTCCTATTACAGATCTGAAATTTTGGCCTCCCTAAAGTTGCAGCTGCCACACGTGTGAACTTCAATCTTCCTTTAGAGCCTTCCCTTGACCTTTGCTTGAATTTCTCTGACTTCTAAAGCTTAAGGATGACCCTTGGTGAACTTCGCTTGACCTCCTTGCCTTCTTTTCTCCAAGATCGAACATGTAGATGGAAGCCCTAGATCTGTTGCAAAAACCCTAGACCTCCGTAGCACAAGTGCGAGAGAATTAGCCCAAACAAGAAACTTCTTCGTCCTCTTCCTACGCTAGAATGAGTGGTGAGTGAATGTGTCTCAAGGAGGACGAGTTCTCTTCTATTTATACGCTCTTCAAGGTGGACGTGGCTCTTCCTTTTAGGCCGACTTGCCAGCTGTCAAGCCGACTTGGTCATGGAGGGTACTCTGACACTTTTAAAGACAAAAATAAATTTCTTTACAACTTACAATGTGCCCGATGGGGTCTTCAATTTATGAAAGTGACTCTTTTGACTTCTTGATGCAGCCAAAAGGCCGCTTTTACCCACATACACAGAAACTTTAATAAGTCTGCCCGTTCCCAAGACTGATACTCGAAATAGAGTATATATTCTGAATTTTCCATATTCGAATAGGTTCACTTAATTCAAAGAACCTTTCAAAACACAGTTTAAACATTAATAAATTCATTTCACGGAAGCTCCCTTCTGTCCAACCTTATTACCTTTGAGCATATTACAGCCCAAGCAATATCGCATTTTACTACGCTTAACCCTTTTCTTGACGCTTCATCGCGCATCGCAAACTCCATCTCACCTTTCAGAACTTATTGCAAGTCGCAAAACTTAACACTTCACACTGCGCCCAACTTAACATTTTGCATGTCGCAGGGTTCAACCTCCGTCGTTAACTACTTGTGCCATATCGCATGCGATATACGCGTGGACCCTGCCGGCATGTGCTCCTCTTCACCACATCGCAAATAAGACAACTTACCACGCAATGTCTAAACGCTAAACACTAAAATCTCCGATTTGCGAAATATTTTAAAGACCTTGTTGCCTTAATCTTTTTCTCTTATTTCTTTGACCACCACCGCTCTACATCTCTGTTTCCTTCACGCTATCCTTCCTGAGCTTGTTCAGTATTTAAAAGCGCTAATCTCTCCTGAGCTTTTTCTTCTAGTTATTCGTATAACCATTACGTTGACTCGAGCCGAATACAGAACAACCTTCTATATTATTTCTCTGAATCCAAAATTTGGATTTGTTTCTCTTTCTCGGCCTACACACAGGTTTATCTGCACTCATTCGCTCCCGTTAGCTTCATTCACAGCTAATTAACTCCTAAGCTGGAATCATACAAATTCTACCCAACCACTAAGTCCTTTATCACTCAAAAGCTACGTTGCACGGGTTCCCGCACCCGGGGGTGGGGTTCCCGAACCCGCACCGGGTTCCCGCACCCAAGTACCGGATTCCCCGCACCCAAGTACCCTGAAGAACCCAAACGAACCGAGTTCTTCTCAGAAGAACCGGGTTCTTCAAAAGAAAAAATCCGGGTTCTTGGTTTCTTTTGGTATGAAGAACCCATCGTTTGGGTACTTAGACCCGAATTTCAGGTTCTTCAGGGTTCTTCATGAACAATTTTTTCAAATATATAAATTTTTTCAAATGATTAAAAATTAAAAAATTTAATTAAATTTTAATAAATATTAAAAATAAATTATAATTTAATAAAATAGAGTTTGTTTAGTCTTAAATTCTCCACCCTCTTCATTCCGCACACTGCTTTCCATTCTTTCTCACCGCCCAGCATTCCACTGCTCGCAAACGTAGCATTCTCTGCTATCGAACCATTTTCCTCATCCCTCTTACGCCGTCGTAGCATCATTAACCCTGCAAATAAACGCACTCAGGAAACGAAGCGATCATCCCTCGAGCTCCATCCTTCTTCTGCCGTGGACGTTAACCTGCACAACAAAACGCACACAAAAAAAGAGTGTGGCTTTCGACCTGCATAGTTTCTCTGCTACCGAGCCTTCAGATTCTGCTTTGCGTCGACATCGGGCTCCTCCTCCCGTCACCCAATCTGAAACTCACGCAGATAAGAAATATCATATGTATGCGTTGATTTGTTTTGATCGGATTCATTTTGCGTGCATAAGGGTTTAGTATAGTTTAGGTTTAGATTTTTTAATTTTTAATTTTGTTAGTTTAGATTTAAATCTTAGTTTTTATTCGTTCCGCTTTTGATAGCGTTAGTTTTAAAATAGTTTTATTTTATGATAGGTTTTAGATTTCGTTTTTTTTTAGTTTGACTCTTAGTTTTAGATTTTTTGGTTTAGTTTTAGTTTAGAGCGTTAATTTGGATATAAAAATTTTGAAAAATATAAAATTATAAAATATAAAATTCAAAAAATATTTTAAATTTTTGTTCTTAGAGTTTGTTTAGTCTTAATTTTCATTAAATTTATAATTTATAAATTTAATTTATAAAATATAGTATTATATATGATATATAAATTATAATTTATAATTTATAATATATATTAATATAAAAATACCCAGACGAACCCACGCACCCTGTTTCAAAAAATGTCGTCCCCGTCCCCGTCCCTGCACCCGCACCCGCACCCGCACCCGCGTTTCCTGGCAACATAGCTCAAAAGACTTAGACTTATTCATTCAATTAGAATTCATTACTGGGAATTATTACACAGACATTGAATTTGTTCCATTATGGATCACTTAGCTCATAACAGAAATGACACAGTCGCAAGGAAATTCGATTTCTTCATTAACAAATAAATGTACAGATACAATAACAAAACTTGCTTACAATCTAGCTTTGGCTTGCTGCTCTCTTGGCATGGCCTTCTCTTCCTACAAAGAACCCTCTCTGTCTCTCGGCTCTCACCTCTCTCTCTTGGCCTGATCTTATTTATTTAATTTTTGGCCTCCACTCTCGCCTCTCGCCTCTCTCTCTCTCTAGGGCCTAATCTTCTTTCTTTAATTTTGGCCTCTCCTTTTCTTCGAAGCTTACAATTGAATTTATAACACAATTTAGAGCTTATCCAGCCCTCACTCAACTCCTACAAACTTGCAACTGATTTCTATTTCTAAGGAAATCCTAATTTATGACTTCTCTATCTTCTTAGCATAAACAGCAAATATTCTCTCCAATATCCCATTTCTTAAGGGGATTTGTTACATTGACTTGACACTCATTGACACCTAATCACTAAGAATATTCCCTACCAATGCTCACTAAGAAATAAAACACTTTTTACATGAGTTTTACAATGTCTCTTTTACAATGGTTCCTCCTTGAACAAATGTCAAGGCCCTAAGGTCTGATTTCCTACTTTGACTTTTGACTTAGAGCAAATGCTCCTACATCAGACTCCCTAGGTGAAAATAATCATGATCTCTAGATCATGTGTCTTTAATAGTTGTCCTCCTAGATCCCAGACTTCGTTCTGTAATCTGTCTTTGGTTGTTGTTTTTGTTGTTTGTTGTTGTTCTCCAGGTCTCCATACTTTATGTTGTATTGCCCCACTGGCTATGCTCTCACATTCTTTTGTTGTCTTTCTCTTGCTTATGTTGCTTTACTTCCTAGCTATTGTCTTCTTCTAAGACACCTTCACCATTAACCTTCTTATTCTTTCAATCTCCATGTCCAGTTTATCTTCTAACTGGTACTCACTATGCCAATTGTCTTCAAATTACCATTTGTTATCTTCTCTTTGAAGTTGTTGGATTCTTACTACCACCCTTAGATCCTTACCCTCTTGTTGCTTTTGAACTTTCATCTCATCTCCAAACAACCTCTGTTCAATATCTTTGATAAAAACATCATACTCAAATTCTTCCAGTAAACTGTTCAGCAATTCACTTTCTACCTGATTCCTTTCAAACACCTCATCACTATGTTGTTTATCAATTCCAACATATCTTTCTTCCTCTTTCTTGACAACCCTCAGTGATTGTCCTTCAACTCCTTGACTAATCCTTCCTCTTTAGCATGAGACATGCCTGCCTCACCTTTACCCATTTTCAATTGTGCATTCAAAATATTCATTCTCTGAATTGCTAGTCTATCCTCCAAAAGACTTGGCTCATGCCACAAATCTGTCATCTCACTTGGAACTTCTTCAAAAAACTCTATACAATCCTTTCTATCTCCTTCTTTGTCACAAGTCCAATTTCTTGGTGACACTACTTCTTCATTCTTCATCAGAATAAAATTTTGATCCTCTATCTCTATGACAGCTTTAGATGTTTGTCCAGTAGTCTTCTCTTGGTCAATCAAATAAGCCAATTCCTCCCTATCCTCAACAATAAAAGGTTCCTTCATATGAGACATAACCGTCTCATCTTCCTCAGAGATACTTCACTAAGCAAGGAATTTATGAACTCCTTCTGCTGCAATAACCCAACTTGATCTTCATCTAAAATACAATCATCATCGTACTTTGCTTGACAATTCTCAACTTCATTCAAGACAATTCCAAGAGATGGATTGCCTTCTGCAACCCCTGCAAACACAGTCAAATTATCAATCTCAAAATCACAAGACCCAATGGTCACATTTGATGATCCATTAACCAAATATTCTTCTTCTTGTTCTAAATCCTCTACATGACTCAGAAAATCTTCAATGGTCTTCTTCTCAGCCTCCTCAAGCCCTTCACTTGGTTGCTTGATATCCTTCTCCACTTCTTCTTGCTTTTGGTCATCATCATGAGCCAAACTTCCTCTGCTTGCAGTCCTTACAACATGCTGAAAAACAATACCTCCTCTTAACTGTGTATGGTCTTCCACGTGAGATCTAACTGTCTCAAAACTCAAATTCTGCCTCTCTTCTTTGTCTTCTTTGACATCACCTACAAACATACACAAATTATTAATTTCAAAATCTTATGGCTCAATTGCCTTAACTGATGTTTCAGACATCACTGCTCCATCTTCAAGTTCAAAATAAACGTGTTCATCTCCAGCAACTCTATCTTGTTGTAGCTCAACTCCTTCGAGCTTCTTTGTCCTCAATTCAACATCCATAATCTGCTCAAGCTTCCTTAGCTCTTCTGTTAACTGCATATTCCCCTGTTGTTCTCTCTTCTCTTGTAGCTTATGCCACTTCATTTTCTTTCTCATTCTGTAACCAAATCTCTAGTCTTCTTTACTCCTTTGGAAAAACTTTATCAACAATTTAAATTGCGTTCTTATCTCAGCCTTTTCTCTCTCATACTCTTCATCCATGCCATCCGCTTTGACATCTTTCTTCACCATTCTTCTATTGTGGTCTCTCTTAGAACCTCTGCTATAACTATCAGTAATCATCTTCTCCTCTATCTCTATGAGTTCCTCACTCACTATGAGTTGTACTTAAGCCTCTACAATAGCAAGTCCTCCCTGCTACATTTACCTCACCAAGCTTTCCTCTATACTTGGCCACTAGTCCTCTCTCTGTAACTCTCTTTGAGCATTCCTCTGCTCCTTCTAGGCTTCAACTCATTTGTACTTTTGAGAACGCAACTGTCCTCTTGTATTTCAATCACAAATGAAATACTAGGTTCTGGCCACACTCTTCTTTCACTCAGAAATGTTGATTTATGGTAGCATCGGAGAGCCTTGTAATTTTGTATATAGGCTAAGACACATGTATTCCATAAAACCCAGAAATAGTTTTGAAAAATTCCACTTAGAGATGATTTAATTAAATTAATTAATCATTTTTTAATGTTTTCGTAAGTCTAAACTTAGGGAAACTGATTAATTAAAGTGTATTAATTAAATCAAGTGTGAATCTTCTAGATAAAGTAATGGATCACCTCCAATTTAATCTTAGCCCTTGATGATAATTTAATCTTGGTCGTTGAAGAGTCAATGAAAGAATATAAGGAGGGTGAAGGGCCTATAGAAAACACACTTGACACTTAAACCATTGAGCATTTTCGAATTTGTGTGAGGAGACACAGCTTTGATCAAGAACAAATCACTAGGTTGAGTTTGCTAAGTGATTTGATTCAGTGATCAGATTCGAAGAGGGGCAGAAGCAGAGATTGGTCAGGAGGGACAAGAATACATTTCAGAGAGAGGCAGCATCAACGCATGATAGAGACAGCGCAATTTCTGGCTAGGGTGATGCAATTACTGCAAAGAATCACGCAAAGCCAGCGCAATGTCTCTTGGAGTCACTTTGGAGAAGGATAGAGGCTGGGGTTCTGAGCCAGAAGGGCCAAGATCCAGCTTCAGATCAGCCAGATTAGTTACAAGAAGGTGTGACGCAGTCTCTCTAGATTGCCTACGCAAGTTACGCAGATCCAGCGTAAGCAATCACGCAGACGCAGTGAGGGCTTCATCAGCGTTGTTTTTTATCAGTTGGAGACTTGCTGAGTGAGGTATATCTCATAGTCATTTTTGTTGTCTAGATTTCTCTAAAGGGTTTGTCGGATATTGGCACCCTAGTTGTATTCAATATTCTGCTGCTTAATAATACAAACCCTCAAATCTACTACACCGGTTTTCCCAAGTTGGGTCTTTCCGGGGACTTAGTCCAAAAATAGCTGTGTCAATGTGGTTGCTTTTCATTGAGTTTTGTTCAGATTGTTTCACCACTTAGATTTATTCTGCGGTATTATTTGTGTAGATTGCTTTAGTAATTACTTCGGTATTTCAATGTAATTAAATAATTATCAAATAATAGGAGAAGTAATTTAGATTTGTTGCAATAGGAATCCAGATCTAGGATTTTTCACAAGAAACTTTACCAGCTTCTTTCATCACTGCTTCTTAAGGTTGTGATCTTCTTTTGTTGAGATACTTCATTAGCTGCAACTATCAATCTTCAATCTATCTTTTATCCTGCAAAACTCAAATCAGACTTAAATAAAACAATACCTGCATGGTTTCACAAGCAGTCTCCATCCACTCTTCACGTTCGAGTGAATCTCCATTCTCCACAAGAAAACAACCATCACTGTGCTTTCTTTATGCTTCTGCAATATCCTCTTAAGAGTATCACTTACGCCCATCTTCTGCCATACTTTACCTCTGTATGCCTACTACTTGTCAGATTTAAAATCTGATCTCCTCTTTCTTCCACAATCACACTTGCATTCTCCTTCCATTTCTGGCAGAATCTTATTCTGTTCTACTACCAAATGTCTTCTGCATAGTTTAGCTCTGCGATCTTCATTTATAACATTTTTTTTTCATTTACTCCCTCTGATACCACTTGATGCAACCAAAAGGCCGCTTTTACCCACATACGCAGAAACTTAAATAGGTATACGCATTCCCAGGACTGATACTCGAAATAGAGTATATACTCTGAATTTTCCATATTTGCATAGGTTCACTTAATTCAAAGAACCTTTCAAAACACAGTTTAAACATTGATAAATTCATTTCACGGAAGCTCCCTTCAGTCCAACCTTATTACCTTTGAGCATATTACAGCCCAAGCAATATCGCATTTTTCTGCGCTTAACCCTTTTCTTGACGCTTCATTGCAAACTCCATCTCACCTTTCAGAACTTATCGCAAGTCGCAAAACTTAACACTTCACACTGCGCCCAACTTAACATTTCGCATGTCGCAGGGTTTAACCTCCGTTGTTAACTACTTGTGCCATATCGCATGCGATATGCAATATACGCGTGGACCATCCCGGCACATGCTCCTCTTCACTGCATCGCAAATAAAACAACTTACCGCGCGATGTCTTAACACTAAACACTAAAATCTCCGATTTGCGAAATATTTTGAAGACTTTGCTACCTTAGTCTTTTTCTCCTATTTCTTTGACCGCCACCGCTCTGCATCTTTGTTTCATTCATGCTATCCTTCCTAAGCTTGTTCAGTGTTTAAAAGCACTAATCTCTCTTGAGCTTGTTCTTTTGGTTATTCGTATAACCATTACGCGGTCTCGAGCCGAATACAGAACACCTTTCTATATTATTTCTCTGAATCCAAAATTTGGATTTGTTTCTCTTTCTCGGCCTGCACACAAGTTTATCTGCACTCATCCGCTCCTGTTAGCTTCATTCACAGCTAATTAACTGGAATCATACAGATCCTACCCAGCCAGTAAGTCCTTTACCACTCAGAAGACTTATTCATTCAATTAGAATGCATTACAAGGAATTATTACACAAACATCGAATTTGTTCCATTATGGATCACTCAGCGCATAACAGAAATGACACACAGTCGCAAGGAAATTTGATTTCTTCATTAACAAATAAATATACCGATACAATAACAAAACTTGCTTACAATCTAGGTTTGGCCTGCTTCTCTCTTGGCATGGCCTTCTCTTCCTACAGAGAATCCTCTCTGTCTCTCGGCGCTCGCCTCTCTCTCTCTTGGCCTGATCTTCTTTATTTAATTTTTGGCCTCCACTCTCGCCTCTCGCCTCTCTCTCTAGGCCTAATCTTCTTTCTTTAATTTTTGCCTCTCCTTTTCTTCGGAGCTTACAATTGAATTTATAACACAATTTAGAGCTTATCCAACCCTCACTCAACTCCTACAAACTTGTAACTGATTTCTATTTCTAAGGAAATCCTAATTTATGACTTCTCTATCTTCTTAGCATAAACAGTAAATATTCTCTCCAATATCCCATTTCTTAAGGGGATTTGTTACATTGACTCAACACTCATTGACATGTAATCACTAAGCATATTCCCTACCAATGCTCACTAAGAAATAAAACACTTTTTACATGAGTTTTACAATGTCTCTTTTACAATGGTTCCTCCTTGAACAAATGTCAAGACCCTAAGGTCTAATTTTCTACTTTGACTTTTGACTTAGAGTAGATGCTTCGGCATCACTTCTTGACCTAGGACAAACCCTAGAAGCACTCAATGGGTGCTTGACTTAAAAAATAAAAGACCTTAAGGATGAAACCCATGCTCCAAAAATAATAATAAATTTTCTTTCATTTTACAATTTACAAGAATCAAAAGTACATTTCATACTTATGAAGACCAAACCTAGCTACAAATTTTTCAACAACAATGACTCAATTGACTTATTGACTCTATGACAAACGCTAGAAGCACCCAATGGGTGCCTGACCTACAAATAAATTGACCTTGAGCATTGAAACCCATGCTACAAAAATAATAATAATGATTTTTTTCATTCTTTTTACAATATACAAGAATCAAGAGTACATTTCATATTTATGAAGACTAAACCTAGTTACCTATTTCAACAGTTCAAAAGTTCAAGATGAGATTATGTACAAGACATGCATTAATATGACAAGCTCATAAAACTTTTCTTAAGGAAGGAGATTCTTAGATAAGGGAAATCCATTGTAGGAGAATACCTCCCTCGCTAAGAGGTGGTGTTTATTTTTTGTGTAGCATCGGGATGTATTCCCGCATGCCATAATGGCCTTCTAAGTCGGCCTCAGAAAAATATTAATTATGAATATATATATATATATATATATATTTGGACTTCATGTAGGCCCCAAAAGGCAAGTCGACCCCACCATATGAAGGGGCGTGACCCAGTGTTGCGAACATCGCGATGTTATCGTGATTTTTTCAAAAAAATCGCGCCTTTTTCGAGGAGGCAATTTTATCGGCCACGATTTTTTGGTAATCACCAATTTTATCAGCCAAGGCACAATTTTTTGGTAATCACCAATTTTATCGGCCGAGGCCGATAAAATTGGTGATTACCAAAAAATCGTGAGTCGAGCAATGAAAAGTGTGGGTCGCGGCAAAAACAAGTTTTTAAAGAGAAAATTTCATTTTTTTTTTGTTCATTTTACAAACAAAGGGCAAGAGTGAGAGCTACGGAGGAGGAGAACTCATCTACAAAGGCAAGAGTGGAAAAAAGTGAAGGAATTTAGCATCCCAAGAAAAAATTATTCAAGTTTGTACCAAGTTTCTTAAGTAGAGCCATGTATTATGAGTGAATGTTCCTAGAGATGCTTCATCGTTGAAATTCATCTTGATAAGCCATCTATTTTGCAAAACGAAGTATAAAGTCCTTGAAATTATTTTTGTTGTTGCCCTAATGTTATGCGAAGTTGTTTTTGAGGCCTCCTTGACATAGAAAATCCAATAGTCCATAGTCATAATTCTACTTGACTACAATCTCCCCAAAAGGATTAGGCACTGGTCCTCCATAGGTGATCACGTCAAAGCTTATTTCTTTCACCTTCCCCTCTTTTCTAGGCTTAGCCTACATAGGTCACCTAGGGCATCAAGCCATACAAACACTTCAAATTTTTGGTCCACAACTGCGCTAATGTGTCCTCAAGAAGCCCTCCAAATTTCATGTGATTTTGACATTGGAATCTTGAGATTAAAAGAAAGCTTAATCCGTGTGACTTAAGTGATTTTCATCACATGTTTAATTAAATTAACTTTAATTTTTTAATTTTCCTAAGTTAGACTTAGGGTCCTTAATTAAAAATATTAATTAATTAAATATCTCTTAAACAGGATAGAATTTCTCAAATCCCTTTCTGGGTCTTGGAGATCTCATGTACTCTAGTCCCTCCACAAAGTTTGGGAGCTAGAGCACATCCGATGATACCCCAACACTCAAAAATGTCAATACTTCCAAAGATTGCACTGTCGCTTCCAAAGATTGTAGAACATGTTTAAAGTGTCAACTTTCTTCCCTTTGTCATGGTTTTATCCATATGTTCTGAGGTTGTTCTAATGTAGGTTTCTTTTTTTATTTTATTTTCAGCATTTTCTAGGAGATGCACTTGCACTCCCACATTATACCCATACTAGCTGTACTCTTCAGTCCCGTTAACCTAATTTTGTGGTCACTCATCAGATATTAATAAAATTAACTTATCTTATAACTTTTCTGAGAGGTGAAGGGATAAAATTTTGAGGAGAAAACTCAAGGCCTGGCAGCCATTTGAGGCGTCAAGACACTGAAGGGCCTATTTATATTTCATCTTTCTTAATTCATGTGTAACTGGTGACTTGATGTGTGTATGAGTGATTCAGGTTATAAATATAAGGCTTATGCCAAATCTGTAAAAATATAGTGTAGTGAAAGTGTTCTAAAGGTTAAATATTTCCACATTTTGACGCATGCGACATGCATGACATAAAACAGCATAAGACAAACATTGAGAGCAATGTGTTCTCTATTCAAGTGAGTCATATAGAAAGCAGGAGAAAATAATCACATATACTACCATGTATTCAACAACTAATGACCACAGTTACCTCCAAATCTTTGCGCCGAAATGTGCGTCCTCTAAGAACAAACTCCGGCTCTAGTAAGTCATGTGTGGGACTATAATCAGCTCTAAGAACAGCCAGAAAATAAGAAAATGATCAGACTCATAACACTCACACAATGAAAGTGAACACGATAGCAATTGAAATATGAGTGAGCCAACATCAATAACGGATAATATCAAATTTAAAAGTTCATTTTGTCCCAGACAAACTATCATCTCTATAAATACTAGAAAACACCACTAAAATGGTCCGTCAAAATTATTGAAGTAAAGCCTGCCATTGTAACAAATTTTGGAATAATATGAGACAGGCCTTTTTCTGAAGAAAGAAAATATCCTTCCACATAAGAGGTCTGAAGCTTAACGAGCAGTATTTGTGCTTATCTTAATAAGATGGGTATATCATAGACATCCAGACCATAAATGTAAAACCTAGATCATATAATCTTCCAAACATGTGTTTAGCCTTGACTAATTTTTCCCAGTGCACAAATCCCAAGAAATGAATAACCACAGCCAAGAATATAGAAATTAAGGTAACAACTAATAAATTCTCATATAGCGAAATCCCTGTCAAAAAGGTTAGAAATTTTGAAATGTAAGTTTTATTTTGGTACCGTGATTGTACATGTGACAAATCTGATCATTGCATGTATATTTTTATCATAAAACATGGTTGAAAATACCCTATGATGATTTGTTGAGACTGGAATGCATTATAATTTATGAACATGAAAATGATCACAGCCATGCCCATTGTTAACACATGAACACCAAGCTTATACCAAACTAGTGCATACCTAATGTTATTGATACAATTTTCTACTATGAACCAATAGGTTCATCGCCTATGGCTTTTATGATGATATATTCACAGTTACAACTTGCCATATAGAGGAGGGTAATAAAAATTCCAAAAGTTTGAGGGCAGAGTCGAGCTATTGACCACAGCCCCTACTTTCTTTGTGAATATAAGCTCCAAGGCACTAAGGGTCAATATCTTTTGAAAAACACATATGATGAGGGAGCAAATGTAAGAGCTACTTTTCTATTTCATGGGGTATATTAACAACATGGCTCCAACTTTTGGAGACGTAGTTGGCCATATCGCTTTCCCTATTGCACAAAGATCATCCAAGGCAGAAATAATGTATAACTTAATCATTACATTCCTTTAGTGCCTTCAACGGAAATTGTCCACATAGTAATAGTTGTAACTTTTGCTTCTCTTTTGTGGGTTGTTTCAGGCATTGAGACCTAGTAAAGTTGTACAACCACAAGATTTGAGATTTTCCATAGCATAGAAGCATGGAAAATATGAAGCAAGTTATCGCATTGGTATGCAAGTTGCGGGAAAGAGTGACCTAACAAAACTAAGCTATTGAAAAGCTTTGTTGGCAACATGAGACTCCTCTTCTATACTATCAAAGAAGAGACATGCAAAATCCTTTCTGTGAAACACCAAGCAAAAGAAGCAAGTACATTAAGTTTCCCTTTCCTAAATACAAATGTAGGGGTATAAGAGCAAAGATTTATGGCATGGTTGATATCAATGGATATGTTTTTATCTTTTGTGGATATTCAGGAGGGACTAAATACTAGTGTTGTTCTCTCTAAAAGAACCCAAAAAAGAGATGTAGAATAATATCCATGTTGATGTTTGTTGCCCAGCCAGGTACTTCTGCATAGGCCTAAGTGTCTAGTTGTGCGGAAGTCGCCTAATAGACCCTTAACCTTAGTGATGGCTTTAGTGATTAAAGTAAATTCTTTTTATAGGATTGTGAGGAACAAAGTTCGTTCAAATACAAAATATTTAAAATATCTGAAATATAAAAAAATCCACAAGGATGAATCATTGAATAATATATATAAAATATTTGAGTACAAATTGATATCTTCAAATACAATGATGGGCCCCGTATAAATATTAGGCAGCAGTGCCCTTTCGAAAGAAGTCATGTCTTCTGAGGTGTGCCCTTTCATAATTAGTAATTATTATTATTTATATTAATTATTATTTGTATTATTCCATATTCATGTTCAGAACATTGCCCTCCCCTTCAGAAATGCTTTCTCCTTAGAGCATATGGATGAAAAAAACGTGTTATCTTTTTCTTTGTCTTGTAATCTATTTTCCAAAATTTTGTAGCTGTCATCTTCAATGATACAAGATGATATGAACTTCTACTTGTGGTAAAGAATTGTCGGACTGTGAAATGATCTAACCATACCGATTCCCAAATCAATATTTTGTGGAACTTTGTGCTTACAAGCTTCAAAAGATGAATAGTAATCATAAGAATTAATTCTCCTGACATAGATATTCTTCGAAATGTAAATCAGTTTTTAACTTTTTTCAGCCAAAGCAACCTGAGGAAGGTGAATAATAGCAGCAAGCCAAAAGAGGGATAGCTCCTGCTAGACAAACAAATAACCAGCAGTGACAACCAGATCTGATGGGAAACAAAGGGAAGTGGCCGGCCTCTCCAAACAAGGTTTGCCCAGTCGATGGCGAGGGTAATAGCAAAGCCAATGAGAAAACGGGAAATAGCAATAGGTACAAAGCTTTAAATATGGTAAACAAATAGGGTGAATTCACTCAGGAAAACCCCCCCACACTACAAGAAAGACACTCGAAATTAGATATGGTTCAGAACACAAAGCATATACGGGAAAACATGCCTCCATTGGAGGATGATCTGATTGCACCAAACCCTGAGAAAGACTGTCATCGGATGAGGTAGAATTTATTTCTCCCAAAACCCTTAAAGCAAGTTCGGCATTCCCCATCTCAGCAGATGAAAAATCTGAGGCAGAAAAGGAGGAGCAAGATCACCTACAAAGGAAAGCAGGAAGAAAATCTAATTGACATATCCAGACAGAGAAAGCAAAGAACAAGGAGCTTGGCACTCAGTCGATCCTGGATCCAAAGTTATTAAAAGAGCATCGGAACACTAGAAAGGGAGGAAGTTCAGCCCTGATTGCAAGGGACAACCCACACCACAAGTAAGTAATGAAACTTGTCTCCTGGAATTGCAGGGAACTTGGGTCTGCAAGAAGAATGGTTGAAGTCATTAATAAAAAAGGAAAAACCCTTAGTCCTCCTGCCCAGGAGACTAAAATGGGGGATTGTGAGATCCTCCAAAATCAAAGGCATGGAAGTGAACTCTGTTCGGTGAGTTCTCGTGGGGCCTCTGGTGGAATCTGCACTAGGTGGGATCCGAAGTATTTCAAATTCTTCTTATTGTCATTGAATCTATGGGATATTTGCTGGTCTATTGTGACCATTAACTCTTAACACGCCCATTCTTAATTGACAGCTTTCATTGGCACTATTATCAACTATTTTATTGAGATCCTTGAGTATGTGATAGTACTCTATGGATGCAAATCCATCCCCTAACTTCCTAATTCTCTTTCGGTATATTTTCTAGCATTTTGTCTTTCAGAAAAGTGCCCTGTATTAATTTTCTAGCACTTTGTCTTTCAAAAAAAGTGCCCTGTACTAAATGTTGAATAATGAGCAAGGAGTCTGCTAACATTGTAAACACGACTATGTGATCTTCTTTAGCTATTTCAATGCCTTTTAGGACGGCATATATACTCAGTACCTGAAGGAGATCGATTCTAAAGTAAGAGAATTCGATTTCAATGGGAGAGTTGTAGGGCGAAGAGTTTGCAAAAGCAGAAGGAGGAGGTAGTCAGAAGTGATCAAGGTCAATGACAGAGTGAAGCAGTGGGCCACTAGAGGCAGCTCTGGGCTGCAGCGCAGAGAACCCACACAGACCCTACGCAGACTTACGCAGTCCAGCGCTGGGACTGCACAGAGAAACACGCAGACAGGCACAGGAGCCAGCAGACACTAATCAAGGTGTCAAAGAATTGTCCGAGAGAGCCAGGAATTCTGTCTCAGGTGTTTCAGATTTTATCTATCAGTATTTTTCCTTGTTAAGGTATCATTTACTGAAGAATTAATAAAACCCTCATCTGTTGCACCGGTTTTCCCGCATTGGGTTTTTCCGGGGACAATTGTCCAAAATAATTGTGTACATGTGATTGATTCTTGTGCTTATGTCCTTTACTGTTCATTTCTCTGCATATCTATTTGTGAATGTTGCAGTAGTATTTATTTCGATATTTGCCAAAAGATTTCTGAAATATAACTTATTGAAATAATAAGTAGGAGGAATAAATCTATCACTGCAAATGTATAGTTTTCATATAGAAAATTTCACACCTAACACTATTGCAAGTCACTTATGTTGCATATACATGAGTTGATCCAATATTCTCTCTAGGCTGGCCAATACCTGAGCTCCAATCTGCCTTCTAGTAGCCTCTTTTCTCCATCAAAGAGCTACTCATAAGGCACCAAACTTCACCCAACCTTCAGCTCCTCTTCGTCACTTTAAGATAGCTTGTCTAGGGCTACTTTGGGTAGCCAACACAGTGCCCTCCACCAGATCAATGGTACCCAATTCTTCATTGTAAGTTCTGCTCCTAGTTGAGGCTTCCAATCACCCATGTTACCTTCAACAATTGTCTCCCACGGTCTGCTAAGATTATGATCCAAAACTGACCCAAAAACAAGGATCCAACACCTCCAAAAACACACCTCCAACTCATTGTTTGAGGTATACTCCTATGCTGCAACCTAGGCCTGGTTAGGGCATCATCACAGTCCCTTTTACGGCCTATAATTCTGCACAAATTTGTTCTTTAGGAGTGTGGTTGCCCTTTGTTGGGAGGTTGTCCCTCTTTGCTGTAATTTTGGGCAGTCTCTAGCCCTTACCACAAATTCGGCCTACCTTAAATTTCTTATGGCCTGCTACAGCAAGGCTCCACAAGCCTGCGGCAGCCTTGCTTAGGTCTGCCTGCCCTCCAAATAGCCTTCAAACAGCCCAATCTTGTGCTCCACTGCCTCGGCTTCTTGCAAAGCTCCTCAGCCCTCCTATCAGCAAGTCAGCCTCATGAAATAGGCACTGAAACAACCTTTTCTCCACGCTGGTCTGTCCCTTCTTTGTTACGGCTAAAATAGAGGAGTCCTTCTCCCTTCAACGAGCTCTTATATTGTATGTGTTGCACAAATGGATGAGGAAAATGTCCTCCATTCACCTTCCTTTTATACACAAAAGAAGGGCTTCTTCCAACATCCTCCATGGGCTTGTCCAGTTGTCAAGAAGCTTATTTAACTCAATCCGACCTTGACACTTATGGTGCAAACCCACTCCATAACTTCAATAATTCATATCTCGCTAAGGACAACTCGGAATTCGATGATTCTTGAAGCGTTGGATTCTTCTTTCTACCCTTTATCATCTCATCCCATCACATGTCCAAAGTGCTCCATGTAATTGCCCCAAAACACGATGGGTGAAAACCCAAACCTTGGATTCCAAGCCCACAAGTAACTCTTGTGGCGCTTTGCCCTCCAATCTCTGAACCCTAGGGCTTGGAGTACCACCCAAGCTACTCAAAAATCAACAGATCTCTTCAGGTTCCAACAAGCTATTACACTAACATGTTTCTCCAAATAATCTGCTCCAAATAACACTTTAGCGTATTTGATTAACATATGCTAATAATAAGCCCATTTTACAAAATTGTCAGAATGCAACAGAACCAAGAACAAACTATGTGGAACTGACCCTGATGATGAAATATAGCAAGTGAACCTCGTGGGACCCCATAAAACTACTCCAAAACCCTTCGAGCCCACTGATAACATAATCTTGCTCTAGTGACCTGGCTATCATAAACCTTAGAAATCCATCCTAACTGCATCATAAGGGAAACCAAAAATGGGGATATTACAAAGCATGTCTATTTGAATCAGTTCAAAGGTTTGGAAAGGGTGATTGGTGACCTCTATGGGGAGTCGGGTCATCGTAGTGGTTTAATGAAATCGGCTGCAATATCAATTGGTATGAATGACAATATAAGTTTGGTTTTGCCTCAATCATTACGTTTCTCTTTATTTTAGGCTCAATCTCGAGCCAACCATGTTTACTCATATGATTCCAACCATACTTGGCCCATGAAGCTTCTTAAGAAGCCTTGGTGGGTGGATTTAATTTAGATACAGGTCAATTTCACAGTGAAAGTAGACCCCGTCATTCAGGGAAAGGAATTGAGGTTTGGTCGGGGTGCATCCCTGACTGAGACTATATCCATTCAAGCAATTTAGCGAAGGGTTAAACTCTGGTTGGAGGAAACAGGGTTTCTCAATCATGCTTTGTTGTTGGAGGTGGTCACAACAACAAAGTCTGTGGAGAAAGTTAGAAGCACCTACAATTCTTTCCAGTAAAGGCTGTTGAAGATTGCAAAAAGGTTGATTGGGGATATCTGGTGGGGGAGGATCAATTCACGTCCCTATGGCTTGATGGTTTTGGGAGCTCAGTAGTTGTCCTGTGTGCAATCAGGAGGTGGCAGGGAAAGTCCTCCCCCAAAGGCTTTCAGGTGGCAGTAAAGTGTAGCATTGAGTTTATTAACATGGGTTGTCCACATTAAGTTCAATTGACTCAGATGCTACTGAGGCTTGAATCTCTTCAGTTGGACCTCATCACACTCAATTTGAAACATATTGACAACAGAAATTAATCTCCTATGTGATGGACAAAGTGAAAAAGGTGGAGATCAAAACCGAAAGGAAGGATGATAAGATGGATGTGCTCAGAAGACAAATAAAAGCACTGAAGGTACAAGTCTCCAATTTGGAAAATAATTTGAACAATTCTACTAGCAGTAGCACAAGTGCATCATCAATTGCAAAGTGTCCAGACTTGAATGAAACTGCTCAGCCAGAACAAGTCTAGTCTCAAAAATGATTTTGTTGTTTATAAGATGGAATGTAAATTTTGGTTGGAGGGGGTCAGTGTTTTAAGGTGTATACCTACAACACCCTATATTATGTTAGTTTGTATCAAGATCCTCTGGAAAACTTAGATAAGAGGATTCTATGGAAATAGTTACGTAAACCTGACGGACCTGCTACATTCTAGGCACAGATTTGCAAATTAATATAAATTATCATTCTTGTTTGAAAGAAAATTGCATTAGTGAATTAGATGAATCTTAACTGTTGATTTCAAATGAAGTGAGATCTAATCTCAACCATCAATCACTTTGGAGATTCGGGTTCTGGATTCAATCAATAACTCAAACTTATAAAAGAAAGGCTAGGCTAAGGGAGAAGACAACACATGCACACACATCTTGAGCACAAAACACAGTGAGAGTTAGATCTCAATGATTGGTTGGTGTTATCACTCAGATTGTACACGCACTGCGACAATGACTTGGAGCGGGCTATGGGGGGTAGTCCCTATGGAAATAAGATGATAAAAGACAAGTTGGGAACCAACGAGTTCGAGAGACACGATTGAGTGGCTAAGCTACTTGGTTAATTCAAGCGAGCTTTTAAGGATTAGATTAAATTTATATTTGAGACCAGTGCCTTGTGGAGTCAATTTCTTACTTATTACGAATTAAGAGCCAAGTAACCGGATGGACAACCATTGCTTAGATGAACAACTAACCTATATGCTATGCAAACTCTAGGATCTAAGTGTAATGCAAGGATCTTAGTTAATTTTAGATTATATGCCTAGTCTAAACAAAAGCTTCCTCTTAACTATTTTGGAACCAGTCTTCAGAGTAGGTTGTGGGATGGAAACCAACAGGAAGCAAGCAAAAGCTTGATTAACGATACCTCCCCCTTTGTTCCAACCACCCAATGCCTTCGGCGCTGCAAAGTCTGTGGCTCTGACGACTGCAAGGTCACCGTGTTAACCACTAAGAAGTTGTTGAATCCCTCAAACTAGGTGAGAAAGAGTGGTCTTAGATGTCTATCAACCAAGCTTATGCTTGGATATGGATTATTAATGCAACTAGACCTATAATTCTTGTGCAAAGATTATGAGTGAGTCTTGAATTAAGATTGTTTATGTGCTTTAAGTACTTGATGTTGATTAACTTATTACAAGAGTACTTAACAATGTATTGGAGGAAAATCTTAAACAAGACAAAACGCTTAATGATACAAGTGCCAACAAAAAGGTCTTCTCACAATGATTCCAAAGGGATAGCAATGATAGCAATTGAGGAAACCTATAGTACTTATTCACCTTATGAATTAACCAATGGTTTCCAATACAAGATGCCAATAACAATAACAAGATTATCCTATTCAGACAATGTACTTTCAATGCCAATTATCAAGAGATGCTTAAATACCAATGTAGATTTATCACTCACCAGTTTAATTGCCAAGTTTCAGATATCAATATAGATAGATATCAAGAGAGAAACAATACGACTTAGATCACAAGACATCAATATGCCCAAAGAGACTTAATTTGCTCAACACAATTATAAATGATCTTATGCCAATGTTACTTGATACCAACCAAGAAAGAAAACTAGACCCAAAAAAACTTGAATCATTCAACACAGTGATTTGAAAATAGAATGCTTATTGAGTGATTTTAATGATTAGTTAACAATCTTAGAAATCACAAGACAATTAAATGTTAGAGCATGAAACAATGAGAAACACTTAAGTGACTTTCCAAGTGGTTGTATGAGGTATTAAAGCTTCTTATGGTGAATTATTCAGAGATATATCAGATCTGAAATCACTTATGACAGCAGAAATAAAATCATGGAAACAGTGGACTATCAATGTGAGTGTGTGTGCCCAAAAGGTGCCAAAATTTTCTGAATCCTGAAGACAAGTTTGCCAATATATTTGAAAATTTTAACCCTCTTAAGATGTTATTTCAGAATTATATCAGATCTGATCAAACCCTTATGCAGAGCTATTTCAGCCACTAAACAAGCTAGATCTATGCTCAACAATCAATGCCCAACTTGCCAAATAACTAATAAAATTTTACCATGAAACCCTTAAGTGTATTTGGACCACTTAGATGTGATTTTTAAGGCATTTAATCATGAATTTTATCACTGCTGCAAATGATTCAGAGAGCTGTAACAAATAGTGAGGAAGAATGAGGGTTTAGAAAGCAAACCCTAGGATCAAGGCCTTGAAGGCTGCTTGTCCAATTTGCCCAAAATTTTTCCAATGAAGATGCCACCTGAAAACACGAATTTTGAGCCAACTTCTCCTTGCAAAACCCTCCAATATTCAGTCCAGAAAATCAAGAGGTCAACCAAGGATGGAGGAGAGGCAAGCAAGGCTAGGAAGAGGGCCAAAGAGGAGAGGAAAGGATTGGAAAAGGCATCCGCTAGGATCAAGAGGCCAGAGAGGTTCCACAATAGAGGGAGAGGGGCCAAAATGGGCCCACGGCAAGCCCTAAGGGTTGCTGCTAGGCTTAAAGGACGGTCGAAAGGCCATTAGGGGTTGTGGCCTATGGTTTTTAGGCCCTTAAGGCCAGCAGCACCCTAAAGGGAGCCTCCAAGAGGTTGTCGCAAGCCCTTAAGGGTCACGGCCTAAGGAAAGGAGGGGGAAGGAAGGGGGTCGAAGGCCCTAGGCCTTGCGGCTAGGCTTAAGGAGGCCGAAAAACACCACAGCAAGGGGATGCATGCAAGCCGAGGGCTCCAGAGGCCTATGGCTAGCCTCTAAGGCCAAGAAAAGGGTGACGCAGGGGGTAAAGAGGTTGATGTTGGGGCTAAAAGGGGCCAGGATATGCCTGGGAGGCCTGAAAAACGCTGAAACCCTTGCTCAAAAAATTTATTTTGCTTCAGATTTGCAATATTGCTCAATTTCACTGCAAAATTCCTTGATGTTAGCCCTACAAAAATTTAGAGATTAGATCTTACCCTCTAGAGCCTAGATCTAGCTCAAACCCTAGCAAATCTCCTTCAAATGGCCTGAATCTCACCTGCACAAATGAAAATAAAAATACCCAAAACCCCAATATATACAAAAATTTAAAAATAATTCACAACCCCAAAAACCCCAACTGCAAAACAAAGATTAGAAAAATGAGATAATTTACACATATTATACCAATTATATTTACAAAATATACATGTAAAATGCTTGAAAAAATTTGGAGAGATTAAATTTTTATAAATCTTTGATAATGGCTAAATGTATTTCAAAAGATAAATCATAAATGTAGAAACCACAGCCTTAGCGAAGTTAGAACACCATAAAAATAATTAGAGTCCAAACACAATCAGCCTTTGCCCAAAGTTTGTGAACTTGGAGTCCAAGGGCTGCGGAACCTGTAAACACTATATATTTAGTAAAAAATAATTGTTAGAGCACCCAATGAATCAGATCACCTAAGATAAGTCCACAACTTACCAATAGAATGTTCCTATCACCTACAATGAAATAACAATTAAAAACATTTATAAAGCGCAATATAGGAATGCCCGTACCCAACACATACCACAAATCATCAGATGAGAGACACCATGAACTACACCCCAAAGTCTTTATTATGATTATTCCAATGTTCCCAGCGGAACAGTAATTTACATCAGCTTTTCAGAGTTACATAAACCAAAATCAAATGGCTTGAGACACAAATGACTCTGAATTTATAGATAAATCCTCCAAGTGGAAAAATAACGGCTAGTTGGCTTGATCCCCATCAAAATAATCTCAGTCGTCGAAAAATATTTGATCATCTTTTTTTTTCTACATAAAGCTAATTTCTATTATATGGAACAAAAAATAGTACATTCAAGCTTCGTGACTGGGGTTGCTGAATTAGCCAAACCCCATCGGAAGGAGATAATTCAAAAATTCAAAAATGGGGCTGCCCCTTGGGGGGAACCAGCTCATAGAGAATTCAACTAGTCATAGAAAGAGCTGCCCCTAATGAGGAAACCAGCTATTAACAGAGTATCCAAAAAACTAAGTTTGTTGTGCAGAAGAAAAGTAAACATAGAAACTATAGAAAGGCATGAAAATACTAGAGAAAGGAGAGCCATGGCTCTACAGATGTTGGTCCTTTGCGTCATGGTGCTGCATACGAGGAGGTTCTTCCACAATGTAGCAGTCGTAATTCGAGAGGGCGTCCTCCTTCTTGGAGAACTGAGGAGCCAGCTCTAGACTAGAGGTGGAGCAAGCGCATATGTCTTCTGCATTGTCAGGTTGTCGGGCGCCTTCAGCAGAGCTGCTACCCCCACTATCTAAGGTTTCCTCCATGCTTTTGACTGGAAGAGTCACCATTTTCCTAGGCAGCGGGGAGGATGAACGAGAGAGAGTCAATTTTCGCAGCCTCTTCCTAGAACCACAGCCGGAATTGCTTTGCTGAGTCTTCGAAATAAGAATCGAGAGATGGGTTGAGAGCAGCTGGGGGTCAGAGACCTCCGGCGCATCCATGGCCACCGAGAAGGCCACTGTGCGCTCTGCCATGGCCGGAATTGGAGGGCGAGAGGGAGAACCTCAGCCTCCTCCCCTACGGCAGCGCATACGGTGGCAGCGACGCATAGCTTCAGTGGAATGTTGGGGATGCAGAGGAGGGACTGTATGTGCAAAGGGAGGTAGATGAGCAGTGGGTAGATGAACAGCAGCATGAAGGGCAGAAGCATAGCTGGGGCAAGCAGAGCAGAATGCGGGAGCTTGCAGAGCAAGCCTGAGAGAAAAGCGAAGGGAGGCGCAGATCGAATGCGAGAAGGAGTCGGCTTCATTACCCATAAAAGCCCGGAGAATGTTGCAATGCGGTCGAGGTCGGAATGAATGCGCAATACACCAGAGGCAGGAATGAATGCATCAAGTGCCATGGAATGAATGAGGCCAGAACCCAGCAAGGCGAATTTATGGCTCTCACGCTGGAGGCAGGTGCAGCCTCGAGGTGAGGCCAGTTGCGCATCTGCGGAGGAGCCATGTGGCCTTCCAGCGTTGCAAGTCTAATCACGCGCATCCGGAGAATATTTGATCATCTTTTAATCTCCACCATCGCAAATATTTATTTTTGAGGAATTTTCGAATTTCTCATTTCACCCATTTTTTATTAGCTCAAAAATAATTATTTTGAGCTAATTTCCTCAAAAAATTGACTTTGACTTAACCACCAAGGCCCAAGGGTCCAATTTTTCTTTAAATTTCCAATATTCCTTTGGTGGGGGACCTCCAAAAATTAATTTCTTTGATACCCAAAAAATTTTCCACTTGAAGAATTTAATTTCTCTATCAATTTAATTTTGACTCTAAAAAAGAAAAATTAGCTTAGAATTAGTTTTATTTTTGCCAGAAAAATTAATTAATTGACACTTTAAGTTATTAAATATTTTTTCCACCCTCTAATATTTTAGCCATGGTGTCTAAGTATGATGGACCATGCACTAAAATATTTTTTAAATAAGATTTTACATTTCAACCCTCAAAGGGGGAACACCCTTTTGGTATATACCCTCAAATTACACACCCAATTCTGCGACATAATATGATCTAGTAGACCAAGTGACTTATAATAAAATAATTTAGCTAATTAGCTTAAATTATTCCTGTTGGAAATGTTGTCATTGATGGCAAAGGACAGCAGAGAAGAACAGAGGGAAAGTACATTTACATGTGGAATTACATGCCTTCATGCCTTCTTGGTCGAATTACATGTGGAATAGTTGAACTCTGAGAGTTAGTATGGATTCTGCACATATATATCTGAAGGGTCGTATGGACTAAGGTCCTATCGATCGCCGGAAGGATCGATGTCACAAAAGGAGAGGCGGAACCATAGTTAAATGCGCAGTGTGAATGGAGCTATGCGTCGTAACAGATGAAAGCACCGTGGTAAAATGTCGATGAACCAAGGGACAACTTATAAAAGAACGGAATTGTGAGCAGAAGCAGAACCATGAGCAGAGTGAACAGTAAAGGCGGGTTTCCGGTTTTGATCGCACCGCCTTCGTAGGGTAAGCAGTATTCAAGAATTTGGAGCGATTCCATTGAATGTCGGACACGTGGCATACGGCGAAGCCCCAAAAACCGCTCTCATCGCGAGTTAACGGTCGTGCAAGTAACTCGAGCAATATCCATCGGATCGTATGGAGCAAGGCGACGTGCTCTCCGCCGTCGGATGTGGAAGGTCGTTAGCGATGGGCCCATGTGTATACACATATGAAGGTCAAGTGCTAAGCACTATATATATATATATATATATATATATATATATATATATATATATATATCGAGCTGTTATGATTATGTGCATTTTAATCTATGCGACACTTGTTGATTACCATTGGATCAGTTGGATGGGGTGCGACGAGATTGCGACCGTCGGATGAAATGGTATGTATGCGTGGGTCCAATATTGTTTTATTGTTGACAGTTGATTTGTAATCAAGTTGGGGTTGTATATATACACAGTGTGTGAATAATACGCGAAGGTTCATATGATATAGTTGGATTCCATGGTATTAATCCACTAATCCGAACTTAGGAGATGTGATATATTACGGGGTTTGGTTTATGTGATATATTGCGAGGTTGGTTGAACCAAAACCAAGCTGTAAAGTTGAATGTACAAGGTTTGTTAATGAACGCTGAGTCAATGTATGCAAGGGTATTCGAACATTGGCTGGTTTTTATTAAAAGAACATCGTATATGCTTGAGGGTTTATAACCTTATTAAAGGAAGGTTCCGCGCAGTATCGAAATTGTCAATTGAGATTATTGTGAGTTGCCAGAATTGTGGATTTGTATTGGAGGCAATTTTTTTTGGGATGCATTTTAAATGCACAGAGAAAGTTTAATGTGAGTTGATAATGCTGTGACCAAATACATCTATGTATTCAGATAATCATGTGTGAGAGCTCAAGTTCGTGTAGGATTCGAATAGTGAATTCAAAATTCGGAAAGTGAAGTTAGCCTTTGATTAAGAAATGAAATTGATTATGGTTTGAACCATGAAATAAGAAAACCTTCCACATGCAAAGATTGCCATATTGTGAAGTTATTTGGGCAATGGATTTGTAAATCAGTTATACATATATATATACAGCCAGTACACAATTGCAGTGAACAGGTGAATATGCACAGGAATGAAAATGTGGGTTTGACAGGTATACACGCACAGGTGCATAGAGTTACAGTAAACAGAGGTATACAGGACAGTTGCATGACAGCGACAGAAAGGACAAAACCAGCAAGCCAAGGGCTGAGTGAAGGTTATATACTGTAACTGAAAATGTAAATTTTTTTGTTTTATGTTGTTTGTGATGCAAAGGCAAGTATCCAAAGGAAAAGAAAAATCCCATTGTAATATTGAAATTTGTACATATTGTTATATTTTTTTTTAATGAGTTGGACAAAGAAATGAGAAGACAGAAGCCAAAGAGTCATGGTTGTTCACTCCAAATTCCTTGTGAAATACAAACAGTCAGGTGAGAAACTCTATATATAATATCACATTGATATGCACAAAGAGGTGAGAGAAAGTAAGGATAGAGAATGTAAAGTATAGAGGATTGAGGCAAAGATGATAAGGAAGAGAGGAGCAGAAAGAGATGTTACAGAACAAAGTTGATATCTGAGGTAAATCAACAAACATATTTTTAATTGAGGAAGTTGGAGCTTCCCTATCAAGTTGAAGCTTGATAGCTATCAGTTGTAGCTGACCGAGGTTGGTGTCTGCAGAAAATTGATGGGAGTTGGAGCTTCCTTGCAAGTTGTAGCTTGCAAGATTTGAGGTAGGAGCCTCCTGTAGGTCGGTGCCTACAGAAAATCAGTGGTGAGAGGGAGTTGGAGCTTGCCTTTGCATCACAACAATAATAAGATGTGGTTTTCTCCCTTTATGGATTTCCACTTATATCTGTTGTCTCTATCTGTGTTGCCTATGTACTGAGATGATTTACCAAATCTGTTTAATGTTTGTTGCTCTCATAATAAGTTTGATGTCAAATTAATTTAATACTTACTGCAACATATTAAGACTAGTCATATACTAAGGTTGATTATAAAAGTAAGCTGTAAATAAGCTGATGAAAAGTTTTAAAAGTTCATATATGTGTTAAACTGATTCACCCTTCCCCCCCCCCTCTCAGTTTAACTAAGAATTCAACAATTGGTATCAAAGTAGGTTCCTTTGTATTAGTTTAACAACTGAAAGGAGATCCTAGGTTCTCAGGATGGCTAGTAAAGAAGGATGCTCAGCCAATAAAGCCCCTTTTTTTACGGGTGCAAATTATGCTTTCTGGAAAATCAGAATGAGGACATACATAATGTCTCTAGGAATAGAAGTTTGGGCTGCTGTGGAATTAGGATATGTCCCAAAGACAACTGACACAGAGAAAGAAACCAAACAAGATTTTGTGGCAAACGCAAAAGCCATGAATGCCATCTTAAATGGATTGTGTGAAGCAGAGTTTATCAAAGTAATGCACAAAGACACTGCCAAAGAAATGTGGGATACTCTGGAGAACATCCATGAAGGAGACAAGAAGATTAAGACTGCCAAACTTCAAGTCTATAGAGCCCAGTTTGAGAACTTAAAAATGAATGATGATGAAGACACTGCTAGCTTCTTTCTAAGGGTTGCAGAAATAGTAAATAACATGAAGGCTCTAGGTGAAACCATAAAAGAAGTTGTAATTGTACAAAAGATTCTAAGATCTCTTCCACCCAGATTTAATCCCAAGGTGTCTACAATAGAAGAAACAGCTGATTGGGAGACCTTGACCATGAACCAGCTACTTGGAAATCTAACAGCATATGAAATGAGGCTCCCACAGAAGAAGCCAAGTACGAGGGAGGCAGCCTTTAAAACAGAAAAGAAGAAAGAAGAAGAGGAAGACATATGCTCTTGCTCGGATGAAGAAGAAGCAAAATTCGTCAAGAAACTGGATAGAGGCTCAGGTAAATACAAAGGTAAACTTCCTTTCAAATGCTTTAACTGTGGAAGAGTTGGACACTATGCAGCTAAGTGTCCTCACAAGAAAGTAAGGAATCAGGCCCAAGAATCAGAGAAAAATACATCAAAGAACTGACAGAAAGGAAAGAAGTTCAGCAGAAAATCCTTCTATGATCAACAAGACAGCAGTACATCTGAAGACTCAGATGAACCCTCAAGTGAAGAAGGAACCTCTGAATTTTTATTGATGGCCATAGAAGAACTTGAAAAAGATGAAGAAGAAGAAGGTGAAGTCGACCTTGAGGGGGAGCTAAGAAGTGCTCTGGAGGAGATTGACAGACTCAAACTGAAGTGCAGAAAACAAAAAGACATTCTCCTCAAGTATGTAAGAGAAGAGAAGAATTCAGAAGCCCTCATGCAGCTGAAGGTAGAGCTTGAAGAAGCCAAGAAGATAGAAGACATGTTACTTCAGCAAATCAAGGATAAAACTCGAGAACAAGAGAAGCTGGAAGAAGAAGTTGTATGTCTAAGGAAGAAATTAGAAAATGCTCAGAGGAAAATATCTACAAATTCCTCTCAAACAACAAGCTCTAGTAAGTTGAACGAAATTCTGAATGCTCAAAGATCTCCTATGATAAAAACAGGAATAGGCTATGAAGGAGAATCAAGTAAAAGCAAAGAAAAATAAAATAGAGAGATTATTTTTGTAAAAGCCAAGAAGAATGATGAAGCAGCTCAAACAATTCCTACAAAAAAAGAAACATGTAATGAGGAAGACAGAGATCAAAAGAAACCTCTAGTAACAAAGAAGGCAATAAATACTAAGACAACAGAAAAAGGATTATATGCCCCTGAGTATGTCAAATTTGGAAGCCATCAAAGGAGATTCTTCCCTCCTATGAAGAATGCCACCTGTTATGGACACATTGCAGCATATTGTCAGGCAAGGAGGAGTAATTCAAACCAGCAAAAGATGCAAACAGTGAAGAGACTGTCTCAAACAAACAAATGGAGAAGACAGCCTTACATCAGGTATGCAAATAGTTTCTATGGTTATTGTTTTTATTGTAAGGAATTTGGCCATAAGATCATTGAGTGTAGAAATTATGGACAAAGATTGATGTTCAACACCTCAAGGAGGTTTATGAATCAAGGAAATTTTGTTCATACTCACAATTCTGCAAAAATTATGATCAAATGTTGTGTATGCAATCAAGTTGGACATATGCCTTCCAAATGTCCTCTCAGAAGAAGTAGTTCATCATCTCACAAAAGATACCAAACAAAAGGATGCTTCCAGTGGATAAAGAAGGTGAATAAATGTGACTTGGCTCTAACTGCTCAAGACCTGAAAAGCCAGTGGTATTTGGACAATGGCTGCTCAAAATACATGACTGGAGACAGAAGTAAGTTTATAACTCTTAATGAAAAGAAATCTGGCAATGTTACTTTTGGCAATGATAAATCAAGAAAAATAAAAGGAAAAGGCTCAGTCAGCCTAGACAATGGTAGAGGAAAGGCCCAATATGTGCTATTTGTAGATGGGCTGAAAGAAAATTTGTTGAGTGTCAGTCAAATGTGTGATAAAGGCTGTGAAGTTCTTTTTAGAGCACAAGATTGTGAAGTCAGATCAAGCACCACAGGTAAGACTCTACTCAAAGGAGTTCGAACAGAGAGTAATGTTTACATTGTGAAAGAGGAAAAGGAAACATGTCATCTTAGCAAACTTGAGGAGTCATGGTTATGGCATAAAAGGTTGGGTCATCTCAGCTTCGATCACATCATCAGACTAAGCAAGAAGAAAGCTGTCAGAGACATGCCAGAAATAAAAAGGCCTTCTAATACCATATGCAAATCTTGTCAATTGGGCAAACAGACCCACACATCATTTAAAGCCAAAAATGAGTTATCAACAAGAAGACCACTCCAGCTTATGCACATGGACCTGTGTGGACCTACAAGAACTAAAACTCCAAGTGGAGAATCCTACTTCATGCTGATAATAGACGACTTCTCCAGAATGACATGGGTTGCATTTCTCAGGAATAAATCGGAAGCTCTGGAAAAATTTAAGACATTCAAAGCATTAGCAGAAAATCAAACAGGATGCAAGCTAAAATGCATCAGATCAGACAGAGGAGGTGAATTCACTGATTATGACTTTGCAGACCTATGCAATGATCATGGCATAAAGCAACAATTTACTATTGCAGGGACACCTCAGCAGAATGGAGTAGCAGAGAGACAAAACAGATATGTACAACAAATTGCCAGAGCCATGATGCAAGAGAGTAATATTCCTCAAGCCTTCTGGGCAGAAGCAGTGCACACAGCGGTGCATATCCTTAATAAAGCTCACTTAAGGCCAAGCAGTGACAAGACTCCCTATGAACTATGGCATGGAAAGCCAGCTTCAATCAAACATTTTAGAATTTTTGGAAGCAAGTGCTACATAAAGAATAATGATGAAAATCTTGGGAAATTTGATGCAAGAGCAGATGAAGGGATATTTCTAGGATATGCTTCCAAAAGTAAAGGGTACAGGTGCTACAACAAGACTCTTCGAAAAATAGTAGAAAGTATTGACGTGAGATTTGATGAAGAACTTCCAAACAATACGAGAGATACAGACTGCTGCAGTCCATTAGACAATCATGAAGAAGAAAACCAAAATGATGATGAAACAAGTAAGACAACAGAAGATGCAGAGCTGAGCTCGAAAGCCCCCTCAAGATACACTCAGAAGAATCATCCTGAAGATCAGATCATAGGAGACAAGAAAGTAGGGGTCCAGACAAGAAGGCAGCTCGCTGAACAGACACAAGAGGTATACATAGCCATGTTATCATAGATAGAGCCAAAGAAATTTTAAGAGGCCTGCAAGGACAAGTCTTGGGTGAATGCTATGAATGAAGAATTGGACCAAATTGAGAAAAACAATATCTGGGAACTAGTTCCTAGACCCACTGGGAAAAATGTCATAGGCTCAAAATGGGTATTCAAAAATAAAATGAATGAGGATGGACAGGTAATCAGGAATAAAGCCAGACTTGTCTACAAAGGATATTCACAGATCGAAGGACTTGATTACGATGAAACATTTGCCCCTGTAGCCAGAATGGAAGCCATCAGAATGTTTCTAGCCTTTGCATGCTACCAAGACCTCAAGGTATATCAAATGGATGTAAAATCTGATTTTCTGAATGGAGATATAGAAGAAGAAGTCTACATGGAACAACCAGAAGGTTTCTCTTTAACAGACAAAGAAGACTATGTGTGCAGACTGAAGAAAGCTCTATATGGAATGAAACAGGCTCCTCGTGCTTGGTACTCAAGACTGGATAAATATTTGCAAAAACAAGGCTTTAAGAGAGGTGGAGTAGATAGCAATCTATACATAAAAGCCCATGAAAATGAACTCCTGATTGTTGTAGTATATGTTGATGACATTATGCTTGGAAGCAACAGAGATGAACTAGCAAAAGGGTTTGCTGAGGAGATGAAATCAGAATTTGAAATGTCCATGATTGGAGAACTCAGTTTCTACTTAGGACTTCAAATTCAGCAAAAGAACACAGGTACATTCATCTCATAGGAAAAATACTTAAAAGAGATGTTGAAAAAGTTCAAAATGGAAGACTGCAAACCTGTGTCAACTCCCATGATCACGAGATGCAAGCTGTATGCTAATGATGGATCTGCTGATATAGATCAAAAACTCTACAATTCCATGATAGGAAGTCTGCTATATCTAATAGCATCAAGACCAGACATCATGCTAGCAGTAGAACTAGTGGCTAGATATCAAGCAGCACCTAAACAAAACCACCTTCTGACAGTCAAAAGAATATTTAGATATCTACAAGGAACATCACAATATGGACTTTGGTATCCTAAAGGCAAAAGTTTCACTTTGACAGCATACACAGATGCAGATTGGGCCAGTTGTGTGGATGACAAGAAAAGCACAAGTGGAGGTGCATTCTATCTAGGAGAAAATCTGGTGGCATGGCTAAGCAAGAAACAAACATCTATTTCTCTATCTACAGCAGAAGCAGAATATATAGCAGCAGCAGCATGTTGTACACAAGTCATGTGGATGAAGCAAACCCTCCAAGACATGAAGGTAAGCATTGATGAACCTATCTCAATCAAATGGGATAATACAAGTGCTATAAGTATATCTAAAAATCCTGTGCTTCACTCAAAAACTAAGCGTATCCCAATCAAGTATCATTTTCTCCGAGAACAAGTGGCTCAGAAGATAGTAAAGCTGGATATGTGCCAACAAAAGAACAAACAGCAGATATATTTACCAAACCTCTTGCTAGAGAACCATTTGAATATTTGAGAGATAGACTCGGGGTAGTATCTGTAGATGCTACTCTCTGATATGAAGAGAAAGCACAATTTCAGGGGGAGAACAGAAACGAAAATATCATTCCAGGGGGAAATCAGCCAACAAGGGAAGCAAGAAACAGGTCCTCATGATCAAAAGATTATGGAAAGAATACATCCAGCATAAAAGAGTAGATGAAAAGGCTAAAGGGTCAGTATTTTAGATTTAATCTAAAGTTTGGAGCAGCAGGGTACAAAGTCAGAAGATCTCAGAGAGGAAATGCAAGAAGTGTGAAAAAGGATAAAAACAAAGGATCAAAGGATAGAATCTATACTAGGAAATGAGCAACCCCTTGCCATTGATGTCAAAGGGGGAGGAAGAGCTAGCAACAGAAGGAAGGATCCTAAAAGGAAAACAGAGGAAGTATATTGCCATCAATGCCAAAGGGGGAGACTGTTGGAAATGCTGTCATTGATGGCAAAGGACAGCAGAGAAGAATAGAAGGAAAATACATTTACATGTGGAATTACATGCCTTCATGCCTTCTTGGTCGAATTACATGTGGAATAGTTGAACTCTAAGAGTTAATATGGATTCTGCACATATATATCTGAAGGGTCGTATGGACTAAGGTCCTATCGATCGCCGGAAGGATCAATGTCACAAAAGGAGAGGCGGAACCATAGTTAAATGCGCAGTGTGAATGGAGCTATGCGTCGTAATAGATGAAAGCACCGTGGTAAAATGTCGATGAACCAAGGGACAACTTATAAAAGAACGGAATTGTGAGCAAAAGCGGAACCACGAGCGAACTGAACAGTAAAGGCGGGTTTCCGATTTTGATCGCACCGCCTTCGTAGGGTAAGCGGTATTCAAGAATTTGGAGCGATTCCATTGAATGCCAGACACGTGGCATACGACGGGGCCCCAAAAACCGCTCTCATTGCGAGTTAACGGTCATGCAAGTAACTCGAGCGATATCCGTCGGATCGTATGGAGCAAGGCGACGTGCTCTTCGCCGTCGGATGTGGAAGGTCGTTAGTGCTGGGCCCATGCGTATACACATATGAAGGTCAAGTGTTGAGCACTATATATATATCGAATTGTTATGATTATGTGCATTTTAATCTATGCGACACTTGTTAATTACCATCGGATCAGTTGGATGGGGCACGACGAGATTGCGACCGTCGGATGAAATGGTATGTATGCGTGGGTCCAATATTGTTTTATTGTTGACAGTTGATTTGTAATCAAGTTGGGGCTGTATATATACACAGTGTGTGAATAATACGCGAAGGTTCATATGATATAGTTGGATGCCATGGTATTAATCCACTAATCCGAACATAGGAGATGTGATATATTACGGGGTTTGGTTTATGTGATATATTGCGAGGTTGGTTGAACCAAAACCAAGCTGTAAAATTGAATGTACAAGGTTTTTTAATGAATGCTGAGTCAATGTATGCAAGGGTATTCGAACATTGGCTGGTTTTTATTAAAAGAACATCGTATATGCTTGAGGGTTTATAACCTTATTAAAGGAAGGTTCCACGCAGTATCGAAATTGTCAATTGAGATTATTGTGAGTTTCCAGAATTGTGGATTTGTATAGGAGGCAATTTTTTTTGGGATGCATTTTAAATGCACAAAGAAAGTTTAATGTGAGTTGATAATGCTATGACCAAATACATCTATGTATTCAGATAATCATGTGTGAGAGCTCAAGTTCGTGCAGGATTCGAATAGTGAATTCAAAATTCGGAAAGTGAAGTTAGCCTTTGATTAAGAAATGAAATTGATTATGGTTTGAACCATGAAATAAGAAAAGCTTCCACATGCAAAGATTGCCATATTGCGAAGTTATTTGGGCCATGGATTTGTAAATCAGTTATATATATATATATATATATATATATATATATATATACAGCCGGTACACAATTGCAGTGAACAGGTGAATATGCACAGGAATGAAAATGTGGGTTTGACAGGTATACACGCACAGGTGCATAGAGTTACAGTAAACAGAGGTATACAGGACAGTTGCATGACAACGACAGAAAGGACAAAACCAGCGAGCCAAGGGCTGAGTGAAGGTTATATACTGTAACTGAAAATGTAAATTTTTTTGTTTTATGTTGTTTGTGATGCAAAGGCAAGTATCCAAAGGAAAAGAAAAATCCCATTATAATATTGAAATTTGCACATATTGTTATATTTTTTTTTAATGAGTTGGACAAAGAAATGAGAAGACAGAAGCCAAAGAATCATGGTTGTTCACTCCAAATTCCTTGTGAAATACAAACAGTCATGTGAGGAACTCTATATATAATATCACATTGATATGCACAAAGAGGTGAGAGAAAGTAAGGATAGAGAATGTAAAGTATAGAGGATTGACGCAGAGATGATAAGGAAGAGAGGAGCAGAAAGAGATGCTACAGAACAGAGTTGATATCTGAGGTAAATCAGCAAACATATTTTTAATTGAGGAAGTTGGAGCTTCCCTATCAAGTTGAAGCTTGATAGCTGTCAGTTGTAGCTGATCGAGGTTGGAGCCTCCTGTAGGTTGGTGTCTGCAAAAAATTGATGGGAGTTGGAGCTTCCTTGCAAGTTGTAGCTTGCAGAATTGAGGTAGGAGCCTCCTGTAGGTCGGTGCCTACAAAAAATCAGTGGTGAGAGGGAGTTGGAGCTTGCCTTTGCATCACAACAATAATAAGATGTGGTTTTCTCCCTTTATGGGTTTCCACTTATATCTGTTGTTGCCTATGTACTAAGATGATTTACCATATCTGTTTAATGTTTGTTGCTCTCATAATAAGTTTGATGTCACATTAATTTAATACTTGCTGCAACATATTAAGACTGGTCATATACTAAGGTTGATTATAAAAGTAAGCTCTAAATAAGCTGATGAAAAGTTTAAAAAGCTCATGTATGTGTTAAACTGATTCACCCCCCCGCCCCTCCCCTCTCAGTTTAACTAAGAATTCAACAATTCCCAAATCACTTTTACATAAGACTCGACTAAAACACTATGACTCACCTGAGAATATGATGAAAAATTCCACCCTAGCTTTGGGGGCAAGCTAGAGGGAAAAACTTTGTCGACCCTCTGTATTTAGAAACACAGTTGAATCAATGAGACGAAAAACCTCCTAAGATGAAATTCTCACCAAAATAATAGCCTTACCTAGGTTGTTACATACATACACGGTCTTACTAGCATCATTTACATTAACAAATTTTGCAGAATGGGTTTACAATGACTCAAGCTGAAGGTTGATTACTTCAATCATTTAAAAAAAAACTTGGCATATCTGCTTCCCTGGAACTTTGACAAAATGAGTGCAAAAGGTGGAAAAGTGTTGGAGAATGTAACTAGTTTCAGTCTTCATAATTTGTACCATTATATATTTTATGTAAAAAGCAAAAGAAGAAAAAGAAAAATTATTATTATTTTTCTAGATAAGCATGTTCTTCATCTTCTAGGTTTTGTGTCAAAGAGTCAAAGTCCTATCTTGGACCTATTGTAAAAGAAAATTTGAAATGTAATTTTGGCACAAAAACCCCTCTAGATGCCAAGTCAACCTACATGTCAAGTCAGCCTTGCCCCAAAGGACCTGTCTATTTGCACCCCTCCAAACTATATAAATAGAGGGAAGATGGAGCTCATTTGTACACACACTTGGATGGTTTTGGTTTGAAATATCGTAGAGAGGGTGTTGAAGAATGTAACTAGGTTCGGTCCTCATAATTGTATTTGAGTCATAATGCAATGTATTTATCAAAAGAAAGAAAATTAAATTTTTATTATTATTGAAATGACTTATTAAAGCATGGATTTCACGTTTGGGTCATCATTTTCTACATCAAAGTCCCCATTGAGGACTTCTAGGTTTTATTTGGAATCATCAGAGTCATTTTCCATCTTATGAGACCCTTCTTGGGCTTTTGTATTATGTAAAAAGAATTATTATTGAGTCAAATAAGTCATTTGTTAACTCCACACCAAATCTGCCCTTTCCTAATGAAGTCGGCCTACATTAGGGAAATTCGACCCACAAAAAAGGCTATATATAGAAGTGCAGTTCGATTCATTTGGAGCATCACTCACACAAGTTCGATATACAAGAAAAGGAAGCAGAAAAGTGCGAGTTGCAAAAGAAGGAGAAGGGTTGCAAAGAAGGACAAGATCAAAATTTTAGGCTATCTCTCTCTCACACGTGCAAAGTTACTGGGCTACTGCTAGGGTCGAAATCTTGGATTCTACTGCAGGTCAAAGTTCTATTGTTGGGTCGAAGTTCTGCTGTTGGGAGGTTGAAATTCTACTGCTACAAGATCGAAGAAGTTCTAGGTCGAAGTTGTTGTTGGAAGGTTATCCTCTGAAGAGGAAGGTTATCATCTAAAGAGGATGGAAGGGTAAACTTGGTGGTTGGAGGAAGTCTAAGTCTAGGTCAAATAGTCCTGGATTATCCCATCTTGTCTTATGAATCTACTGAAGGAAGAGGTTTCACTGGGTCTTCCCCACATTGGGATTTTCTTTCGTTGAGTGCATATATCTAGTGTCTCTTGTTCTTGTCATCTTCATACACATAATTTGGTAATTGCTTGATGAAAGATAATCTAATAAAGAAGTAAAAGAAGCCAACATAATTCACAAGTATCAAGAGAGAGGAATCAAACCCTAATTCTACTAGCACTGATTTCTCAACATGGTATCAGAGCTAAGGTCAAGGAAGATTGGAGATCATTTTGTTGGCTTGAAAGGAAAGGTTAATCCTTCTATGACGAGATACTTGAAAATGGGATTCAATATTGCAGGAAGCTGGATTAGGAGAATCATCGACAACATATCTAATAAGGTTAAAAGCAAAGGATTATTGGCTGCACTTACAGGTTCACTCAATGATGACAATGCATGGATCATTGATAGTGGAGCATCAAGACATATGACAGGGGAAAGTAAACAACTTCACACTCTATCAAAGGAACAATATTCTCATGCAGTGGAGTTGGGAGACAGCAACAATTATGCAGTTATGGGTCTGCGATCAACTTCATTAAAACTGGAAAATGGAGCAAAGTTGCATCTCAACAATATACTCTATGTTTCAAGTTTGAAAAAGAATTTACTTTCAATTTTTTGTTTAGAAGATAAAGGAGATAGAATTTCATTTGTAGATGGTAAAGTTCTAGTTTGGGGAAAAGATTCAAACATTGTTAAAGCAAGGGTTATTGGAGTACGTGAAGGAAGCTTATATAGTCATGACTCATAACAGCATCTCCTCAAGCCTTAGTTCACATGGAGATCAATCCCATCGAACTATGGCATAGAAGATATTGACATTTACATTATAAATCTTCCCTCTCTCAACCAAATTGTAATATTCCCAATTAGCTTTACACAAATGGTAAATGGCATCCCCAATATCAAAGAAGATCGTGAAGGAATTTGTAAGGGATGTGCTTTGGGAAAGAATACAAAGAAACCTTTTACAAACAGTGAAACAAGATCTAAAGAAATATTGGATCTTATGCATTCGGATGTGTGTGGGCCTATGTATGACAAATCTCTTAGAGGTCATCTTTATTATGTGACCTTCATTGATGATCACTCTAGAAAGACATGGCTCTACCTTCTCAAGAAAAAGGACGAAGTATTTGAAAAGTTCACAGAATTTAGATCTAAAGTGGAGACCCTAACCGAAAGAAAAATAAAGACTTTGAGATCCAACAATGGTGGGGAATACACTTCCAAAAAAATGATCGCATATTGCAAAGAAGCAGGAATTAAGAGGGAGCTCATTGTTCCCTACAATCCTGAGCAGAATGGAGTGGATAAAAGGAAAAATAGAAAAATTGAAGAATGTATATGAACAATGATTTTTTATCAAGACTTACCAAAATTTCTATGGGGAGAAGCAACAATGACAACAATATATATAGAAAACATAAGTCCTCGTAGAATTCTTGAGAATATGACACCTGAAGAAGCGTTCACAGGAAAGAAGCCATGTGTGGACCATCTTTGAATCTTTGGGTGTCCCACATATATCCACGTTCCAAAGGAAAAACTAAAGAAGTTAGACTCTACAAGCATTAAACGGATCTTCGCTGGCTACAACCTTTCTTCAAAAGCATATAGAATCTACATCAAGGAAGGAAGACAAATTGAAGTAAGCAGGGATGTTATATTTGATGAAAATCATGCCTACAAAAGATCCAAGGATATTCCTATTGATTCTGATGACGAAGACATACCGCTATTTGAAGAAGAAGAGCACCATGACAAAGCTACTACAATCCAAGAAGAAGAAGAAGGACCAAGTGATCCTATTCAACCTGTGATCATACCTGACACAAGGAAGAGGCCAAATCGGTTAAAAGCTACTCTTGAAGATGCCGAAGGACATGGAGTTGCGAAAGGAATTTTTAGAGAAAGCAAAAGACCAAAAAGATATTCAGGATATGTTGCACACATGACAAAACTAATAGAAATTGAACCAACTACATTTGAAGAAGTTGCTCATCAAGAAGAATGGAAGAAGGCAATGCAAGAAGAATATCAATCCATCATGAAGAATGGGGTTTGGGAAATCGTTGCTAGACCAAGTGAAAAATCGGTTGTCACTTCAAAATGGATCTACAAAATCAAACACGTTGTTGATGGAAGCATAGACAAAATACAAAGCTAGATTCGTTGAAAGGGGTTTCTCTCAAAAGGAAGGCATACACTGTGAAGAAACCTTTGCACCTACGACAAGATTGAAGATATACTACTATAAGATGCTTGGTTTCGTTGGCTGCAACAATGAGATGGAATATCCATCAAATGGACGTAAAAACATCATTTCTGAATGGAACCATCAATGAAGAAGCATACATTGAACAACCTAAAGGCTTTGAAATAAATAGCAAGTCATGTTTGCAGACTCAAGAAGGCCCTATATGGCTTGAAGCAAGCTCCTAGGGCATGGTATGCAAGAATGGATACATATCTTCTAAGAATTGGGTTCGTCAAAAGTATTGTTAATCCAAACCTCTACATCAAAGTTGTGGACAATGAGTCTATCATTATTCTACTATATGTGGATGATTTATTTATTACATGTGTGGAGCGAAAGATACAAAAATGCAAAAAGATGTTGGCAACCGAATTTGAGATGAAGGATCTGGGACTTACACATTATTACCTAGGTTTGGAAGAATGGCAGAAACCTGGAGAGATATATCTGGGGCAAGGAAAATATATAATCAAGTTATTGCAGAAATTCAGTATGATGAATTCCAAGCCCGTGACTACTCCCATGATCACCAATCTCAAGAAGTTGAGAAGCTCCAACTCCAGTCTCGTAGATCCTACTAGTTATCGTAAGTTAGTGGGTTCTCTAATGTATCTGGTAAATACTAGACCGAATATATGTTTTGTTGTAATCATTCTCAATCAAATTCAATTGGAGCCTCGTCATGATCATTGGATAGATTCCAAGCATATATTAAGATATCTATGTTGTGTTATACATCATTGCCTAAAGTACGATAGCAAGGAAGTCAAGTTAACAAGTTTCACAAATTCTGATTGGGGTGGCAGTGAGACTGATGGAAGGAGAACTACAGGTGGATGTTTTAGTTTGGGATCCGCTATGATTTCATGGATAAGTAGTAGAATATGTTGTTGCATGTGAAGTAGGAAAAGAAGTTGTATGGTTGAGGAAACTTCTGTCATATTTGTTTGGGAAGCCTCTAATTCCTACTATGATAAATTGTGATAATCAAAGCAGCATCAAGATGTCTAAAGATCCAGTGTTCCCTGCAAGAACGAAGCATATCAACAAGTGCCACTACATTAGAAGCTTAGTACAAGATAAAATCATGAAGCTACAGTATGTCCCGACCGACAAACAGGTTGTTGATGTGTTAACAAAGTCTCTTCCTAATAAGAAGTTTGAATATCTTAGAAGCATGCTTGGTTTGGTTGATATTACTAATTTTGTTGATGATAGGCGTTGAAGTTAATGCATGGAAGAGATTTGATGTTAACGATTTGAATAATCGGGAGTGTTGAGGCATCCTGTGTAATAGAAAATGTTTGGGAGGACATCTGGATGGCTTGTTTGTTGATGTCTAGTTCCCGAAGTAGGGAGGGTGGCGTTGGTCATAGAGCTTTGACCTTGCATTACACTCCTAGATCCCTGGGTTGAGGGTTAGTAAGTAAGCCTGATGGTACTTATAGAGGCTGAAAGCTTTAGTCCACCTTAGTCCCACCCGGATAGATTACCCTAGTCAGGAATCTAGTCTATGGCACCATGTGTGCCTAAACTTTTCGTCGTTCATGTGTTTTGAGATCTTCCATGCACTTGTATATATATGTGATTATGAATACCTCCCTAGTTAAGAGAGAGTGTTGAAGAATGTAACTAGGTCCAGTCTTCATAATTGTATTTGAGTTGTAATGAAATGAATTTATCAAAAGAAAGAAAAAGATTTTTTTATTAATATTAAAATGACTTATTAAAGCATGGGTTTCATGCTTGGGTCATCATTTTCTAGGTCAAAGTTGCCATTGAGGACTTCTAGGTTTTATCTGGAGTCATTAGAGTCATTGTCCATTTTATGAGACCCTTCTTGGGCTTTTGTATCGTGTAAAAAGAATTATTATTATTGAGTCAAATAAGTCATTTGTCACCTCCACACCAAGTCCACCCTTTCCTGATGAAGTCGGCCTACATTAAGGCAATTCGACCCACGGAAAAGGCTATATATAGAAGTGCAGTTCAATTCATTTGGAGCATCACTCACACAAGTTCGATATATAAGAAAAGGAAGCAGAAAAGTGCGAAGTTGCAAAAGAAGGAGAAGGATTGTAGAGAAGGACAAGATCGAAGTTTTGGGCTATCTCTCTCTCACACGTGCGAAGTTACTGGGCTACTGCAGGGGTCAAAATTCTAGATTCTACTACAGGTTGAATTTTTGTTATTGGGTCTAAGTTCTGCTGCTGGGAGGTCGAAATTTTGTTGTCGCGAGATCGAGGTTCTAGGTCGAAGTTGCTGCTGGAAGGTTATCATATAAAGAGGAAGGGTTGACTTGGTGGTTACAGGAAGTTTGTGTCTAGGTCAAAGAGTCTTGGATTATCTCGTCTTGTCTTATGAATCTACTGAAGGAAGAGGTTTGACTAGGATTTCCCCACATTGGGGTTTTGCCCTAGTTGATTGCCTATATCTTGTGCCTCTTGTTTTTGTGATCTTCATACACATGTAATTTGGTAATTGCTTAATGAGAGACAATCTAATAAAGAAGTAAAAGAAGCCAACATAATTCACAAGTAATTATCAAGAAAGAGGAATCAAACCCTAATTCTACTAGTATTGATTTCTCAACCGAGGGCAGAGAAGACGTAGAGAGCCGAAATCTAACAAAGAGGGTATCTTCTTGTGCTAGAATTTGTGGAAGATCTATCTTGGTTCGTCTCTTGTTGATGAATCTGCTGGAAGGAAGGAAGGTTTGACTTGGCATCTAGAGGTGGAAGTATTTCTAGTTATAAGTCTTGGATATCTCATTTGATTTGATTCTATAAGAGAATTTTCTGGGTTTTTCCCCTTTGGAGGGGTTTTGCTCTGGCTTAGAGCCTATACCTTGTGTTATATTGTCTTTTGAGATCTTTATGTTTTATGGCAATTGCTTGATGAAGAAAGAAAACATAATAATAAAAATGCTAACAGTATCACAAGTAATTATCATGTAATGGAAATCTAATAATAAGATGAAAAACCTCCCGATTTCCAACATGGTTTCAGAGCTAAGGAAATTTGTAGGAGGTTTGGAGATCACTCAGTTAGCCTTCTGTTGGCATACATATTTTAGTGGCTCCTATTTCTTCAAATCCCTTATATCTAAGACCTGTAGCGCGAGTCATTTCCTTTGGTTCACATTTCAGTTTGTTACGCATGGCTCATATGTAGTGATTTGAATATGGCTCTTTAACATAAAGTTTACATCACTGTGGATCATAACTATGGTTCAAAACATTTTTGTGGAAATTGTCTTTGGCAATAGTAGTTTGATTAATTTTGGAGGATTCGCTTTCATTTCTTCAGTGATTCGTTGTGGCTTACGATATCATTTTGTGGCTTGTCTCGCTATAAATTATTGTGTGGATCGCACCCCTCGATGAATGGCTCGCATTAATTGTTCGGATCATAACCTTTGTGGCACGAAACTACAGTGGCTCGATGGATCGTTCATCTTTGTAGCACGTTATTCACACTCTATGTCACGCATATCTAACTACTAGGGCAACATCCAGCTCGCATAGCAAATTCGCATAATATCTCTGGATCACACTTACGGGAATCTTTGTGAAGGCTCGCTTGATTGTGGCTCTCTGTGTTCACATTAAAACCTGACCTTAGTAATAATGCAGAGCTCACAAAAGTGGTATCGTAATTACGGAGTCTCGCTACTCAAGATTTGTGGCTCGAATGAAGTCATAGGCAGTTCGCATGTTCAGAACTGAGGCTCGATATAACCCGATGGTATCACAGTCGTATAGTGAGGAACTCACAGTGATCTGAGTGCCATCATATCTTGTGAGGCATCACACTATGAGAGAGGAAGCTCGACCCTGAGGCTCGAGTGTATTTTTATGACTCATGCTCATATATTCGGTTCCGAGAGACTGTGGCACATCAATATGACTGGCACCTATATTCTTGAGATCGTATAACAAGGACGAATGGTTCTGATCACTTCTAAAGCATATTCATGGCTTGTTCTTGTGACCCGTATTTTTGCAAAAGGCTCAATCAATGTTGCAAACATCAGCATCGGGATAAATCAACAAGGGTCCGGAAAACCAAAAAATCGGGAAAATCAGGAAAATATTAGTAAAAAATCGACAAACATCGGCTAGGCCAAAAAATCGTGATTTCGAGATAAAATCAAGATGTTATCGAGATGTTTGCAACACTGGGCTCAACGGCTCGAAATAAATGCCTCGATCGGAATTCAGTGCCATGCATCTATGTGACATGAATTGCTTTCTTGCGACTTGTGGGTTGAACAAACACTTAATCATTGCAATTCTTGGAGAGACTCGCATCTCTACCTGATTGGCTCAGGTTTGACTCGATGGTTCGTATAAATTCATATTCGCATGGTTTTATATGAGTGATATCACAGAGCCGACCTGTAGGTCGCATACATCCTCATGTGGAAGCATTGAATGACGATAAATATGACTATGGAAAAATATAATGACCAGGTCCTTTGTCAGTCACGCAAAAGGATCTCATGTGTCATATAGTGGCTCGAGAGCACTACGATTCGATGTTATTATGCATTATAGTGGCACCATATCGTGGCCCACAATAAGAACATTATATTACAGTAAGACAAAACCTTAATGTTCACACCGTAAGAACAATAACATATACGATGTATGATGGCAATCTTGACAATGACATAGAAACACATATTAGTGACCGGATGTGGTTATAATCTCAATATAGCAGTAGCCTTCATGTGACAATCAAGTGATGCTTGACATGATGAATCATCTCTGAAAGATTGGAAAGATCTAGAAGAAGTCGAGTCACCTTGTTGTGACACAAAAAAGGAACTAGAACTATGATCGTGTGAACAATGAAGCATCCTTGTTAAAGAATGATTGGCCCTTGACATTTGAAGAAGGGTTGAATCCTTGGAAAGAAGAAGGCATGGTAAGAGGTATGTACAATTTGTTTTATGTTGTGAGTCGAGATTATAAAGGGTCTGAAAAGTAATTAAGGTTTTTGCAACATGCTTCATGTAAAAACTAGAGTTTGTAAATCTTACATTATTGAAGGTTTTTGGTATCTAGGGTTTGTAAACCCTATAGGGGATTTGGATTAAAAAAACCCTAGAAAAGGGTGAAAAACCCTCACTCTATTTTGATGTTCCCTCTATAAAAACCCTAGCAATAAAACATTTATGGTTTGCAGAACGAAATATTGCAAGGATAATCTAGGGTATATGGTAATACCCTAGCAAGGGTTGAAGTGAATAAACCCTGTGACTTGAAAGTTGAAACCCTGGAGCTGATGTTTTTGTTGAAAGTAAAAACCCTAATAAGGGTTAGATTAAGAAATATAAGGTTTGTAATCAGAACTCAAGAAGTACACCCTCTAAGATACCATGGAAATCCTAGATTGACAGAATTGACATCATGCTCTTGTCTTTGTATATTTTTACTTGGTTGTACTTGTCGATGAAAATTGTAGGTACGTAATAAAGGAAGCAAGACAAGATGAACAGAAGATCAAAGCAAAGCAAGGCTCATGCTTGATGATGACTCCTTGATGCTGGTGAGCATGATGGAAAGGGGGGCCTATAAGGACCCTAATGAAAATGATGTTGAAGCTTCCAGCTGACAAGTTCATTCCAGAACACATTGATGATTAAAAAAAATGAAGAAGAACTTTCTTGCAATATGAAGATAAAACATGCAAAGGAATGTTGACTTCAGAGGGATAAAGTACTAGTTTTAACATGACATTTTGACTAGAATTTGGCAAATCTAATATTGATAATCTACATAGGATATGACTTGACTCCCTGGTAAGGCATATTGCAAAGCGTGTGAAGAGGCTAGAAGGAGATTTCGTTTGATGATATTGATCAACATTAGATATCATCTCCTGACGAAAGAAAAAGTTGACAATGACAACTCCAAGGAAGAAGATATTATAGCTTGTTCATTAGTTCGTTCCATGGGCACTTTGATTGAGAAAGCATGGAGAAAGTTTTTCTTTGTACAAAATGGAAAATGGACCATGTGGAAGGATGTTGATATTAAAGGAAACAAGTAAGCAAAATTTGACAAGAGGCCATCATATTGAGATAATCATGATATTTATGTTTTGATATTAGTTATATGGTCGATATATGGTTTTGTTACCTGGAAGAATGTTGCAGAAATTCATAATGGCAACGACTCGATTCAAATAATACATGGATTAAGTGAATGTTTTTGGTAATCTTTGAAGGATTGCATGTTCAAGATATCTACATCATCTTGGGATTGAAGGTAGCAGTACAAAAGGATAACTCAATGTTTTGATCACTTTCATGATTATACGGAGCTATGATTAGCTCTACCTCGATTGACTCAATATAATGACTTTGTTGATGATGACTAGAGGGAAGTGATATGAAAAGTTGATGGTTTGAATCTTGTCTAGTTCCAGGAAGATGAAAGCTCAATTTGATGAAATCCGAAGAAAAGGAGGAACCATGCAACTAATTGAAGATCTTCACGAAGGACTAGTAGTTGATATATTGATGAAGACACACTAAAAGAACTTGTGGTTATGACTTCTCAAATTAAAGTAAGTAAGGAATTTCCTCTATGCTTAAGAGGGAGTAAGAAGTCTCCTTAAATGTTTAAAAAGGAGCAAGGATCTATTCCCTGATCAAAAGGGAATGAGGATCTCCTCTCCGGTTGAGAGTGAGATGGACATTATATTCTTTCCTCATGTGTCATGCACTAGGCCAGGACTAACAATTGTACGTCCAGTGAAGTTCGTGGAGGGAGAATTGGGTCTGAAGGATTGGATAACCATCTGAGATTGATACTCCTTGAGGATAAAGAATCCAAGATAGCAAGTGGACCGACACTCTCTGAGGATTGGACAAGTATCCAAGATAAGAGTGGTCGAAGAGGACTGGAATTCTTTGAGGATGTGTAATCCAGGATAAGAATAGTCCTAAAAGGACATACCTAGTGAACATCCAAATGGGGTATGTGCCTTAAGAGGTAGTGTGTTGTCTCACATAAAGCCTCCCAGCATTATGCTTTGATAGAGCTTGTCAGTTAAAGGCCTTACTATGTTGACAATGGTTATGATGTTGATGCTTAAAGATGGCTTATCAATCTGATTCTTCTTATGAGAATATTACAGTTTGAGAGTATCCATGTACAGAGTGTAAAATTATGAATACATCCCTAGTTAAGAGGGAATGTTGGAGAATGTAACTAGTTTTGGTCTTCATAATTTGTATCATTATGTATTTTATGTAAAAAGCAAAAGAAAAGAAAAAGAAAAATTATTATTATTATTCTAGATAAGCATGTTTTTCATGCTTCTAGGTTTTGAGTTAGAGTCAAAGTCCTATTTTGGACCTATTGTAAAAGAAAAAGAGAAAGAAAATTTTAAATGTAATTTTGAGACAGAAACCCCTCTAGATGTCAAGTCGACCTTGCCCCAAAGGACATGTCTATTTTCACCCCTCTAAACTATATAAATAAAGGGAAGATGGAACTCATTTGTACACACACTTGGATGGTTTTGGTCTGAAATATCACAGAGAGGGCAGGGAAGAATAGAGAGTCGAAATCTGAAAAAGAGGATAACTTCTTGTGATAGAATTTGTGGAAGATCTGTCTTGGTTCATTTCTTGTTTCTGGTCCCTTGCTGCTGAATCTGCTGGAAGGAAGGAAGGTTTGACTTGGCATCGAGAGGTGGAAGTTTTTGTGGTTATGGGTCATGGATATCTCATTTGATTTGATTCTATAAGAATAGAATTTTCTATAAGAATAGAATATCTTGTGTTCTATTGTCTTCTGTGATCTTCATGTTTTATGGTAATTGCTTTATAAAGAAAGAAAACATAATAATAATAATAATAATGCTAACAGTCTCACAAGTAATTATCATGCTCCATCCGGATATTCTGGGAAGAGGGGTTAGCATTATGAAGTTTTGGATAGCATAGGAAAAAATGAAAAGACGGAAAGAGGTGGGAGAGCTCTGGAGGCAGGAAAAATGGTGAAACAGGATCGCTGACCGTCTATCTAAGGACAGTCTACAACAAATTCCAGGCTCGTGGCAGATAGTGTAAAAGGACGGGATGGTTGTCCATGTTTCGGACACCAGAACTTATTGACTGAACGTTTTACTTTAACAATGGCTTGTTTTTAATTTACTCCAGCAAGAGATATATATCCTGGAGCTCTAATCCTGTATATATTTTTCTAGTAGGACAGACTGTTAGTTTCTTATTTTGATTTCATGTCAAAAGACAAGGTTCTTTGGAACTCGGCAGGGGCTGTTTTACCATAAGGGAGGCCTGGTTTTGACTTGACTGTGGGGTGTTCTCCAAAATGGAGGCCCTGGTTGCTGTTAAGTTTTTATTGTTCTCACCATGGCTACCTGATTCACCTGATTTTTTGGGTGCTTCATAGTTTTTGGTTCTCTAGATTTTGTCCTATTCTGGACAGACTCTTCTGCTTGCCCTATCTTGGGTGATGAAATCTAAAGGAATGCTACGGCATATACGATGTAACTTTTTGTTATATATATAAAAAGTTCAATTTTTTTTCTTGGAAAATAAAAAAGTAATTATCGTGTAATGGAAATATAATAATAAGTTGAAAAAACTCCCGATTTCCAACAAAAAGGACACATCTTGAGCACAAGACACAGTGAGACACAGCGAGAGTTGGATCCCAATGATTGGGTGGAAAAGGACTTTCATCCAAGTGTATAGGGTTCAAGGAAGGTGCAAGGGGCAGCAAGGCAGCTCCAGATCAGCCAAGCAAGATCAAATGACAGATCTAGGGTTTGATTGGCTGGATCAGTTCAAGGCTTTTGTTGTATGTATTTTCCTTGGTGGGATTACCCCACGAAGGGAGCCCCTGTAACTTCTAAGTTATTTAAATGGAGGACTGATTTGAAGGGCAGAAATCTGTATGCATGTGATTGTGAGATTGGTGTATTTAATTTTGCTTCTGCTGATTATTTTGTTTATGTTAAAACTCTAGCTCTGTTAAAATTATGTAGATCTGATCTGCTAGGAAGTAATTGACCACGTGCTAGGGTTAAGGAAAATTAACAATGAATACTGTTTTATTATGGACATTTTAAACAGACAGAAGAGACGAATAGAATCTGAGTATGTTACCCTTTGACAAATGGTCTTGAATTTAGCCAGAAAATTAGAGAAAAGGAGACTGTCCAGCAGCAGCAGGATGATGTGGAAATTATGATGGGTATGGATCAGGACCTTTAGTCTATACCAGAGAATCAGGAGGAAACCAAAAGCAAGCATGCCTTTATCGAGTGCTAGTTTTTAAATGTTTTGCAAATTTGTTTAGCTTAGGGCAGCTATTATAGAATTTATACCAGAAATATCTTTTTCAAAATCCTTTGTGAAGGATTGTCATGATCTTTCGTGGTTTAAGTTTCAAGTTTTTGGACAGTTACAAAATATAAAGTTATCGGACAAACTCTATGTTTTTGTATTATTATGCTAACTAGTGCAGCTGCAGCAATTTTCTAATGCATATTAAATCGATTTCTGTTAAAAAAGAAAAATAATACAATTACTCCTCATAGATTATCAACAGAGCATATTATGAAATTTAAAACAAAATGGCCAAACCCAACCTGAAGTGACCTTGAATTATAAAGTAGTCAGAAGTGATCCTTGGTCAAAGCTATCTGGATTTTGACTTATATTATGGCACTGGACATACCTAAAGTCGGCCACTTCACATTCACAGTGAGATTAGGATAACAAAATTCATGAATTTGATAATATTTACACACAATAGATCCAGGGAACTCATAGTCCTATAGACTATTTTTAGTCTAGGGAACTCATAGTCCTATAGACTACATTTAGTCTAGGGAACTCATAGTCCTATAGACTATTTTTAGTCTAGTAGACGTTAAAATTTTATTTCATTTCATTGGCTTTAAAAATAGGCCGTTGAATTTTGTACACTTTCAATGAATATTAAGGTAGCAGGCTAAGGCCGATCCGCCCACCTCCAGTACAATATCAGCTGTGTCATAATCTCTTGTTTGGTTTTTCAGTTACCTTGTTTATTCGCCTTTAAAGTCCATATATTATAGACTGTTGATCCTTTATTTTTGGCATACCAGATGCCAGGGGGTAGTTGATAGTTGAGATCTAATTTCTGAAGTATAAATGTAATCCAATTCAATGAATAAGATACAGAAATCACATAGTTATTATTTAACAGTGGTTGATAGTTGAGATGGGATCTAGCGCAATTTGATAATTGATACTATTTATGGCATTTATCACCTTAGCTTGTGCCCATGATAGGCCGTTGAATTCTGTACGCTTTCAATGAATATTAAAGTAGCAGGCTAAGGCCGATCCGCCCACCTCGGGTACAATATCAGCTGTGTCATAATCTCTTGTTTGGTTATTTCAGTTACCTTGTTTATTCGCCTTTACAGTCCATATATTATAGACTGTTGATCCTTTATTTTTGGCATGCCAGGGGTGGTTGATAGTTGAGATCTAATTTCTTAAGTATAAATGTAATCCAATTCAATTCAATGAACGAGATACAGAAATCACATGGTTATAATTTAACAGTGGTTGATAGTTGAGATGGGATCTAGCACAATTTTGATACTATTTATGGCATTTATCACCTTAGCTTGTGCCCATGATAGCTACCCTGATCAGTATTTTCCAATTGAAAGAAAATGCCCTGTATGTACATACTATATTCAAAGCAGGATAACCAGCCAATGAAATGCAACTTTTCCATCAACGCCTCGCGGGAATCCGATGAGCCAAATCCAGCCCAAAACAAACCAGAGTTGGCCGAACAGATGCTGCGTTAATCCACACGCATCAAAAAACCCCAGGGCACTCCAAACACGCAATCTCAAGCGCATCAAAAACCCCAGAGCACTCCAAACACGCAATCTCAAGGACTGGATTTCACCATCTGCAAAATCCAATTCTACTAGATTCCAAAAGAAAAACACCACAAAGGGACGTCAGAGAAAGTGCATTCCGTTGGCTCTTATTCTACTTGCTTTTCTAGAGTGAAGATGAAGCGTTTTCTAAGACAAATGGTAAATTCTGGACCCGGTAAATAATAAACGTTGTTAATATTGATAATTCCAGAAAAGAGCCCACGCTAAGTTGTATTTATTCTGCATCGATAAAATGCTCTCTAAGCTCGTCTTGTTTAATATTCCAATGGAAAGAGGAATTTAGTACAATTTATTAGACCTAAGTCCAAATTACCTCTCGTCGGTTCTCAATATAAATTCTCAGCATAAGCACTCCATTTGCATATAAATGGACCAAAATTTTAACCATCTTGATATAATTTCCATGCATGGGAGAATTAAGACCTAGTCAGCTCACAGAAAAACATTACAGATTTTCTTTTATTTTAAAATTGCAAGTGTAGCGATTAGCCGGCCAGTATTACATTCGAATGTCTCCTCGACAAAAAGAGTTTACAGTAAATTAACATAGCCGATTTGCAGTAATTGTATAAGAAATCAAAACGTCATGACCAATCCAATGCTATCGTAAGCGGTTTTCTAAGCAGAGACTCAAATGAGGATATAATTCCATTCTAACTTCTTACATCCAAACCTTCCCCGTGAAAAACTAAACAGCAATTCGCGGAAATTATAGGGAAAATGGAGAAATTGACCACAAAGAATCCAGAAGGAAAATAATGGACAAAACAAGCTGCAACTGGCCAAATGAGGATGTGGCATTGCAGAAACAAACTTTAGCCTAACAATATGTGCGAAACACCTCTTAAATATCAACACATAAATTTTAATAAAAGCCTCAACCAGCAGATACGGGAAGAGTTTCGAACCTGGGCGGGCGGATAACGAAATTCACGAGCTGTTCCATCAATTTCCTGCAGCAAGATTGGCACATAAACTTCTTTGGATGTCGCCGCTGACACCAATCCTCAATCCTACTTTTTCTTGGCTATATGTTTAATTTCGAAACTACAGAGGCGATGTGAAGGTTTATTTGTCGTTCCTGGTCCCGGTACTAACGTGAACACGGGCGCGTTTCTGTGTGGGGCCTTTACTCTTTATTTCTCCCTCCTAATTTCTTCTGCTGAGGAAAAAGGTAAATATACGATCCTGTCTAACAAAATCACCGCTGCAATATGCGAATCGTAACAGTGCTTTTTCCATTAAAGCATCAAAGCAAATGGCCAGGTATATTTTGCCTTCACCTGGTCCTTTTCTTTTCCCATGAAATATTGTATCAATAATATTTTTTATTTAATTACACATCATAAACAACCCATGCCATTAAATACATTGACTAACATATATACAAATAACAAAAATACATTGACTAACATATATACAAATAACAAAAATATATATATATATAAATGAATGTAAAAATAGAATATTTATCTTAATGTTTGTTCCATAAATAGCAAGGAGGTGAAGAATTTTGTTATGAGAAGTTTTTTAAACAAGTATGATAAAGAGAATTAGGTAGAAAGAAAAAGTACTACATTGAAAAATCCAACCCCATCTATGATCTCCAATAAAAAGAGTACATTGGAGCTAATATTCACTGGAGGACAAAGGTTCTTATTGCTCAATTAAGAACCAACTAGCATCATCAACGATGTGAGGAGGATGGAAAAAGCCTAAAAGAACTTGGAAAGAACAAGTGTGTATATTTTGCAAGTGTAGGGCAGTGGAATCCGAAAAACACTTCATTTTGGAAACATTAGAGAAAGTTATGAGAATATGTTAACATCGGTTTCGTGGCGAAAGTTATAAGAATATGAGAATATGTTAGTATCTCACTGAAAGTTATTAGATGAGATTGTTGAAAAATTGGGCCACCTCATCATCAATTTAAATAAAAAATAACTAAAATACAAAAAGTAAAAAACAGAAAACTCATAATCCTATAAACTATTTTTAATGCTGTACACATTAAAAATTCATTATAAAAATATTAAATCTCTACCCGTTCTATTGTATCAACATCAAAGCCCCTCAATGGTAATAAATGTTGTTGAGATGTATTTTAAAAGGGTTGCTCAACGGTAATAAATGTTGTTGAGATGCATTTTAAAAGGGTAGCGTAGACGATGAGGATAGTCTTGGATACCACTCCACCCCGTTACATGTGGCACGGAACATACATGACTACACTACGCTATTATACATGACCCACGCCCTGTCATCGTCAATAACTAGAAGGGATGACATTTGATGTTTGAACCTTTTAACAAATATAGACATGGACATTCTAATGACCGATTAATTACTTTGACGTAAGTTTTGACTCGAGTATATGTGATTATATGTAGAATTTGCTCCCTATATAAGAGCCTAGTTGAGATATGTAATACGTTTCCTGGTTGAGATATAAGTAATATTCTTAGCGTCCGAAGTGTACTTGAGATATAAGTACTATTCTTAGCGTTAGAAGTATAGCATTGACTCTCTTTTTATTGTAAGGCATTTTTTCTTTTAAAGATTTTAAAAGAAATTAAAAAAAAATGAAAGTTAACTCAAGTTTAATGAAACAATGTTTGTGCAAGTATTTGATGTTATTGTATGGATTTTAAATTAAATTAAAGTTATTATATGGATTTTAAATTAAATTAAATTAGTTTAGATTTATTTTAATTTTAGATTTATTAAGTATTGGGAGAGATCAAATCTTTTGAGGGTGCAAATTTTTTTTCAAGTTTTGCAGTCAAAAAAATGGTTTGCAACTCGAGAGATTTGATCTCTCTCGGCGCTTGATAGATCTGGAGTTAAGATGGATCTAGTCTAGTTACACATAATCATATCCATAGATTCGAAGTAGATGAAAAGGTAGAAAAAAATAAAATGCAAGAGCAATCGAAATCACTGAGGTTTCGGTTTCGGGTCATTTATTTGAGTGGTACAATATTTATAAAAACATTTTAATGGCACAATGTTTATGAAAGTATTCACAATAATGGCTACAGTAATTGGTCAGAATCATGATGATTTTTCAATGTGTCACCAAAGTGGACCAAGTGCATTGTTCATTCAAAGATCTTCACCATGGACTAACTTTAACATGGGTGAATAGTGCAACGCTGATGTCATGACAAGTGTTCTCTACATTCATAGACATATGTAGAATTCTCAATTCCCGTGATGTTTTCATGGGAATCTATATCCCAAAATTATTGCATTTTTTTCCTTCCATTTGGGATTGTTTTGATACATGTGGTCCCTTTAAGAATAGAGTGGGCTTCTTGGACTTTCCATAAAATGCTAGCCATGAAGATAAATATGATCTAATACCCTGAATACCAAATACTACCACATGAAAACTCATTGTTTGGTGATTATCCAAAGGATCATTTGTATCTGAGGGATCTAAGTTCAATGAACGGTAAAGGGTAGTAGGCAACTTAAAGGTTGTACATGGACAGTCAAATGTGAAATTGCGGTTGCCTCGCTTAAAGAGGTTGTTTAATTGGAATTGGACTTGCTTCAATTTGAAAGTAATTGGAATTACTCGTGGCGTTGTTTGTTTAATGAACCAAATAATGAGAAGTATATATTGTAATCACTTCATAGTTAAATAATCTTGACTTTAAATTAGTTTATATTGTGTAACAAAGTTTTATGAATTTTATCAAATTTATATATATATATATATATAAATTGAAAATTAAATTTTAAATTTTATTAATACAATTTTTTTTATTTGATCATTAGTTGATATTCTTGATAAGACTATTTATATATGGTTTTAAATATAATTATTGCAATTTAACAAATAATTAAAAAATATAACTGAGCTTTATGTCTTTGAAGCTGGCTGAAGTGCTCACTTGAAACGTCGGACACCTTAACGAGATCAATACTATTCCAAATTTTGCATTATCATAATATAAAACATTGTCATAATTAGACATAATATGAATTCACCATTTAATGTCGTATGTCCTTTGTTACATATATAATACTAATTTACCATTTGATATGACTGTTCATAAGTAATATGAATAGATTTCACTATTTAATACAAACAAATATCGCCATTTAATACAAATAACTATCATCTTTTAATATGATTACTAACAAAGCATTTATCAGAAGAAATGTCATTCAATAGGGGAGAGTGCTATAGACAGAGTGGCGGAGCAGAGTTGAAACTAGGGTTTGCAGGTGCAATCTGATCTCTGTAGCAAGCTCTAGCAGAGGGCGGGGCCCTTTTAGTAGAGCTTCTGAGGCGTGGGTCTGCTCTGACCACCCAAATGAGAAGAGCGGGGGGCAATGGGGCCCCTTCTTACAAACAAGTCACCTTGGACAAAGGGAAAGGTCTAAGTGAAGGACTGCGAATTGTCAGGTCAAAAATTGCAGGAAATAATGAGCTAGGTAAGAAGAAGAAAGGGAGTGGGACGACCAAAGAAGTATTGGGTCAGAGGAGGTCTACTGGTGTTAAAATAATGGAGAATAAACACAAAGAATGCCTTAATCCCGAGCAGGAATCTCTTGGGATAGCTGAAGGGACAAAAGATGCTATAGAAAATCAAGCCCAACCCCGAGAGGGTTCAAACCTGTCAGAATCTGCCACAGAGAGTAAAAATCAGGGGAAAAACAGTAGATGCAAGCCGAAAACCTCAGAGAGTCTGCAAGCTATTATTACAGATCCGGAAATGCAAAATTATAGGGACCATAAGGCAATACATGCACTGATTTGCAAATTTATGGGCTTTTGGCCAACTGAAAAATCTTTGTGCCTCTAGATAAAACAACAGTGGAAGCCAAAAGGAGATGTTAGACTCCATCTCGGGGCAAAGGGTTTCTTTACGGTAGTTTTTGCCAATCTGGAAGATAGAGATCGTATCTTTGATGGGGGTCCCTACTTCTATGCCTTGGCTGGTCTCTATGTGAGGCCATGGAAGCCTAACTTCGCCCCAAAACAGGAGACTTTCACGCATGTGTCGGTCTGGATCCGCATTTTCTCTCTCCCTATTGACTATTGGAGACATTCAGTGCTCAAACAGATTGGTAATAAACTGGCAAAGTTTTTCCAAGCCTCAGAGGCCACCTTACAAAAGAGATACACCTCCTGTGCGCGGATCTGTTGGAAATGGACGTCTCAAGGGCTCTGCATGAAGGTCTATGGCTTGAATTTAGAGATGAAGTTTTCTTTCAAGCCATTGATTATGAGAAGATTCCCTTCCGCTGTTGTAGATGTCACAAGCATGGACATCTGTTCAGAGAATGCCCCCTAACGAAGCAAACAGAAAAGAGTAAAGAAGGAGCGCCGAAAGATCAGGAAGGTTTTTCCCGCCCAAATGGGAGACAAAGAGCAAATAGAAGAAACCAGCCAAAGGTCGAGATATCCAACAAGGGCACTAGTAATTCCTTTGAAGCTTTGGGATCTAAAGATGAAAAAGTCGAAGAACCCCATCAGCGGGATTCTGTTCCATAAACTTTGAGTTTTCCGAAGGAGGCATTACTAGATCCGAACAGGGTCACTCTGGAAGATAACCCAGACGGCATCGATTATGATGAGGATGCAAAGAGGAAGATGTGGAAATGGCAATAAGTGAAGTGGGTATGGAGGACCTTGAATTGGGGGATATCCTGGAACGGGAAGGAATGGACCTAAATACTATGGTGGAACAGCGGAAAAAAAAAGGAGTGGAACAAATCTTGGCAGAAGAAGTTGATAGGATAAATTTCCTCTTTCTGGCCCATCAGGAGGCAGAGAAGAAGAGTCAAAAAAGAGGATACGGAGTGACAAAGGGCCTGGGAATCAAAGTCCAAGGATTGCATCAGACGAACCGGAAGGCCAAGCACAAGCACAAGAGAGCAAGAAAGACCAACAATGAAGCCCTCCAGGAACTAGGTCAAATGCTCATAAATTTGGGTAAGATGAAAACCCTTGAGGCTTTCACCCCTTCTTCTTAACTCGATCTGTTTATTATGAGGATTTTATCATGGAATGTTAGAGGGCTAAACAACCAAAAGAAACAAATACTTCTTGAGAATAAAGTCAGAACGAAAAACCCAGATATGATCTTCCTACAAGAAACTAAATGTTCAAGTAAGAAGCTGCAAGAGATAAGTAGGAAAATTGGAAAAAGAATGGAATACCTAGAGGTGGAGGGAAATGGGATGGAAGGAGGTCTGGTAACCTTTTGGAACCCCCACTCTTTCCATCTGATTAGTGCAGAAGCATCAAGATCTTATGCATCCTTGGAGATGCATATTATAGGAGAACCTGGCTCCTATTTATGCACTAATGTTTATGGACCCCAAAGACTAGAAGAAAAGTTGCTTTTGTTGGATCGCCTCTCGGATCTGCAACTTAGATACTCTGGTGTTAAAGGGATCTTTGGGGGGGATTTTAATATGATAACCTCGTTAAGAGAAAAGAAGGGGGGATTGAGGAGGCTTAACCGGGACGCTGAGGCTCTTAGCCATTTCATAAGGTCCTCCAGGCTTATTGACATTCTCCCAAAAAGTGGGTTGTACACCTGGAATAATAAGAGGGGAGGGAACAGGCAGATCGCCTCGAGACTAGATCGATTCCTCATTACTGAAGACATCCTCCTAGCGGGGGTCACGGTGGAGTCTGACACTATTCCAAGCAAGGGGTCTGATCACTGGCCCATCACCCTGGACGTGACTATTTTGGGCACTCCTAAAAATAGGCCCTTTATATTTGAGCGTTTCTGGCTTGACCACCCATATTTCAAATAAAAAATCAAGCAATGGCGGCATGAACCCCTTACGGTTAGGGGTACGAAGATGTTATGTCTTCAAGCTAAACTGAAAAATATAAAATCTCGACTTCGAACGTGGAATCAAGAGGTATTCGGTAATAACTTCAAGGAGAAGATCATCTTGGAAGAACAACTAGAACAGATGCACAGGGCTTGGATCAATGAGGAAATTTCCCAGGACTCTATCCGTGTTGAGCAAGACCTCATGAAACAATGGGAAGAAAGATGTTTGCAGGAGGAAATCCTGTGGAAACAAAAATCTAGGGTCCAATGGCTTAAGGAAGGGGAAGAGAACACTAAATTTTTCTACAGATCTGCAATAGACTATAGACGCACCAACAAGATCATCAAGTTAAAATATGGTCAAGGAAACTCTTATGAATCGCATAAGGACATCTCTACCTTGCTGGTCGACCACTTTGCTCAAATTTCCACTAAACCAGATACGGACAGAGAAGGGGAAATTCGGGAAGTTGTGGCTTCCATCTCTAGGATTTTATCAGAGGACCACAACTAGAACCTAGACTGGCCTGTAACATTGATTGAAGTGGAGGAAGCGGTTCATGAAATGCCTAATGGTAAATCACCAGGCCCGGATGGATTTACTATTGATTTCTTCAAAGCTTGTTGGAACATTGTGAAGTTGGAGATTTGGGAAGCGGTGGAGGACTCCCGTAAAACCTCCTCTATCCTGAAATCATTGAACTCAACTTTTTTAGCTTTAATCCCTAAGGAAGAGGCGGCCTACACCCCGAAGAATTTTAGGCCCATAGCCCTCTACAATGTTTTGTATAAAATTATATCTAAGGTGATGGCCAACAGATTGAAGCATCTCCCCCCGCTAATTATTTCGGAGGAGAAATCTGGCTTTGTTGAAGAGAGACAGATTATGGATAATATCATACTAGCGCATGAGATGATCCACTCTCTTCAGTCTCAAAAAAAAGTTGGCATGATTATCCAACTGGATTTTTCCAAAGCCTATGATAAAGTTAGCTGGAACTACTTGGAAGCAGTCTTGGAGGCCTTTGGGTTTGGCCAACGCTGGATCAATTAGGTGATGGCTATGGTCAAATCCCCAAGTCTCTCAGTCTTGGTCAATGGAGCCCCATTTCTTCCCTTCATTCCGTCCAGGGGCATTCGGCAAGGTGATCCAATTTCTCCCTTTCTACTTGTAATTCTTATGGAGGGCTTAAGTCGTATCATCAAAATGGCAAAAGAGAGAGAAGACATTATGGGGATGCAGCCTCTGCCTACTTTCCCTGACACCACCCATCAACAACTTGTGGATGACACTATGCTCCATGGCATTCCTACTGTTAGAGAGGCCATGGGTTTTAAAGCTATTCTCAACATCTTTGGACTTGCTTCGGGAATGGACCTGAACTTAGACAAATCTTCAATTTTATTCTTTAACACTCACATATCTATCTAGAGGAACCTCATGACCATCCTTGGGTTTAGCAGGAAGAACCTCCCTTCCAAATATTTAGGGATACCCTTAACGGACAAACCCTGGCAGAAAGGTCATTAGGAGAAATTGCTTTCCTCCATTGAGGAACGGGGGAAGTATTGGATGAACAGATCTCTAAATTTTGCAGGTAGGTTGGTCATAACGAAGGCGGTGCTATAAGCAATCCCGCAGTACATGTTGTCCATCCTTCTGGTTCCTAAGGGCGTCCTCCAAAAAATTAGAGATACTCAAAGGACGTTCCTTTGGTCAGGTAAAGTTGACAGAAAAAAATGGGCCCTAGTGGCCTAGGAGAAGATTTGTAAACCTAAGACCCTGGGAGGTCTGGGGATTCAAGATCCAAAAATTGTAAATAAGGCATGTGGAGCAAAGCTCTGGTGGAGATGGCTGAAGGAACCCAATACCCCTTAAGCGACTCTTTGGCGGGCTAAGTATGCTGATGATTGTCGTCCTCCAGACCTAGTCAGAATGACTGGAGTGATCAATGGATCCCCCATTTGGAACCTTGCTTGGGCCAACAGAAATATTATCCAAGACCACTGTTTCTGGGAAATTCGAAATGGCAGAACGACCTTCTTCTGGGAAGATGCCTGGCAACAATTACCGAAATTGGAAAGCTCAGAGTATCTTTTTATTCAACAATCTTTTAAAGGGCTTGGTAAATTAAGGTTTACCAGTACTAGAATAATGATCATTTGGACCAGCAATGGCGCCAATGGGCTCTCACCCCCCCCCCTCCCAAGAGATCCAAGTGGATAACCAGTGGATGTATTTACGGCCATGGGTGGAGAAACGAAGAATTCGCCATTCACAGGAGGAGGATCAGCTCCGGTGGGGAAAGATGGAAGGCGGCACTTTTAACCTCAAAGAAGCGAGGCACCACCTTGAACAATGAGACTTAGCAGAAAAATTTCACTGGCATAATAATGTATGGGATGCTATCTACTGGCTCAAGGTTAAAACCTTCTTGTGGCTTCTTATGCATAAGAAAATTCTCACTTGGGAGAATTTACGCAGGAAAGGGTTCATTGGGCCATCGAGATGCAGTCTATGCGGGATGGAGGAGGAAACCATGAACCATCTCCTGAACTCTTGTGAGTGGGCCAATAACTTATGGGATTGGTTGGCAGAAATCTTTCGAAAAACCGACAGAAACAAAGACTCTATCCATGAGAGCATAGCTAGGTGGAGGACCAAGTATACTGAACAAGAAATTATTAACCTAATTTGGCGTATGGGCCCGAGCTTCATTGTGTGGTTGGTTTGGAAGGAAAGGAATCGAAGAATCTTCTAGGATGAAATCCGCCATCTCGACAACATTAAAATAGAGATTATGAAGAATCTGATGGAAACAGTCCTTACCAAGGTTAAATATGTTCACAGTGATAAGCCTTCAGCTAACGACCAACGTATTATGAACCTGTTCGGGTTAGAAGGCGCCCCTAACTCTTTCTATCCTATGCGCCAACCACCACCTCCTCCATCTCTTCTGGTTTGGCAGCTCCCTTCCCCCGGTAACTGTAAGCTGAATTTTGACGGAGCTTCACATGGTAACCCTAGTCCGGCTGGCTTTGGAGGAGCTATCCGCGATGACAAAGGCGATATTAAGCATATATATAGCTTCCCGTTAGGTGAAGCTACGAATAATGAGGCGAAGTTTGCTGCTCTGGAACAGGGCCTGCAAATTTTGATCAGATTGGGAATTGGCAGAGTTATTGTGGAAGGGGATTCAATGCTAGCAATCAACGCAGCTAAGAGACTGCAAAATGGGTCAAATCCCAGTAGGGTCACTAAACACTGGTGCCTCGCGTTAGTCATAACGCTCATCTCGGACCATCTCGCAATTCTCCTCGGAGTAGTGTTCCAGACTATTAGGCGCTCAACAAATTCTATGGCGGATGTCCTTGCAAATCATGCAGTGGAAAACCCAGTGACTTTCCTTGACACCTGTTGGCATGACTTACCTTTTGATAATTTGAGAAAGGAGTGTGATCAGATGGCCATTAAGGACCTAACTAGTTCGTCGGGAGGTGGGGATAGGTCCCACGAAAATGATCATTAATGATCGATGAAGTCCGGCCCTTTGAGTAATTCCTGGTAGTGGTTTCAAGGACCGAGGGCCTTTGGCTTTTGTGGTCGAGAGTGGGAGATTTACATTACTGACAATTGACAGTACCTGGATTCCGATAAAATGAAGAGGTGGCAAAATCTAATTAAGAATAAGCGTGGAAACCAGTGTGAAACGGACCGAGTGGATCAACATAATATTCATCACCTGTCAGCTGATAAATCTGTCAAGCATAAGGTAGAGAAAGGGAGATCGTTCCACTTCTTGATCCCGATTACTGGCAACAAAATTATAAATACCAGTCAGGGGAGCAGAGGAGTCATAAGTTTTTTTTCTGAGGCCATTCTTATGTCCTGTTCCGATAGCTCGAGAGCAGAGTTGTGGTTTTAGTGAGTTGAGCGTGAGAGGGAGGCATTGCAATATGGAGAAGCACATCTTGCGGAGCTCCAAAGCTGCCTGTGAACTAAAGGAGGTGGAGGAAGGCTTTAATTCATCCGTCGTCACAAGCCTCAAAGCACTCCTAAATGCGTGGAAAAAGATGACCCAAGTGATGGAGGTGATCCTGCAGGAAAGAATAGGTACAACAAGGATGAAAATCCTGGCTGTTAATCTCTTTTTTGGGGTCTTTGGTGTTTGTTGGCCTCTGTGTAAGCTGTTAATGTATGTCAGGCAACCCAGCTGGACCGATCAGTTTCCTAGTTTCTGGGTCCTAGTAAAGGATCAATTTTGTAATATGTTACAGTTTGACTCCTGCCCTGCTATGGCTTATAAGTGTATGTGTTTGTATCTTTGGTTGTGTCTGTGTCGTTGGAAGTGTCATGATGGTAGGCCTTGCCCTCTGCGTCTCCTCTTGTTCTAGGACAGGCAGGCCCTTTTTGTAATACTATGTACTATATTGGTGATCTAATACAACTGTTGATTTATAAAAATAAATAAATAAATAAATAATAAAATAAATAAATAAATATTACTAACAAGTAATACATATACATATAATGCGAATAAATATCAAGAGCTTTGTATTTTCTCTATTTATTATCATTGGTTTTACTCACATTCGAGTGTTGCAGACAACAAAAGCGTGTAGTGCACATGTTACACTTAAGCATCAATCCATATATAACATATAATCGAGCATATCAACAACTTGAAGAAAATGACTGGCCACTATAATTCCATTCATGTGCCATCACACAGTTCATTGCAAATTTCTATAACACACAATGAATGCATTAATCCACATAATTTTGGTTCGAATCACCACTCTCTTACCAAAAAAAGGTAGCCATTGCAATAATATATACAATGAAGCCTACCATTTCTCATTCTTAAAAACAAATAATTGGTCTATGAGAAGGAAAGATAATTTTTGTTACCAGTATTAATCCCTCTTGCGGACAGGAGCGATCTCCCTAGTACTCTAACAAGTAACTAGAATCAAAGGTCCATTGAATATCTCTTTCTCTATATTATTTGTTATTTAGATTATTACAACCATGAAAATTAAGAGGACACACTCCTACATTTCAATCAAGCCTTCTGATGTAGACATTTGTCTTTCGCTCCAAAGTAGTTCTTCAATGATGAGTAGAACCTGTAATCATAGACAAGACAAACGATCAAAGCACCTGCAGTATATAACAATCGTAAATACTAATCCAACTTAGTGATAAAGGAATCTAAGTATTGACACCATTCCCATGAATTTAGAAACAAGACAATGAGAAAAAGAGATCCATATGTATTATCATAAATTAGAAAGAGCAATCTTACAACCGGATGCCTTGATGTTGTACACATTTCTCCCGTGTGTCTGAGCAATCGTTTTCCTTCAGTCTGATAAGCCTTCCTTTCTAGAATGACCAGCATGAAGTCATGGGCACAAAGATGTGATCTTCAATGTGTCAACAACAACTCACTAGCATAGAAAATATGAACTCTCTCCAGCTTAGAAACTGTACAAATCAGTCTCTATTCACATTGATATCTACCCTTTAACCTGAAACTTGAGCTCAATTTATAGAGAGATTGAGGTAGTTTCAGATCCATTAAGAGAGGGATGGATTCCTCCCATGAAGGGATTCGAGTTCCTTGGACCAAGGGATAAGCTCCATGAGTGGAGGGATAAATCTTGAACTAGCGTGACTCTAGAGGCTTCTAGTTGGGAGAATATTCGACCAACTAGGCTTCTAGAAGTTGCTTTTTATTTTTACTTGCTTTTCACAGGGGTGCGCAGGTTTTAGTGGTGAACAGAGCAGCGGTCGTCATGGCTAATGGAAGAATCATCAGCGCATTCGCAGGAAAAGGCTATAAAAACTGCACAGGTAAACTTTTAGGGGTTTTACAGAGTTTTTCTACAATTTCCAAGACTTGATTCAGGAACATGAGTGTTTTTTACCTCTAGGGGAACATGATATGGATGGTGATAGACCCATATGAACAGTCAAATGTCATGGTGACAAAATGATGTGTAACATGTTGCCCCCTAAAGTGCAAATTTTGAGAAAGTTTTTTCTGAAGAGTGAAGTGCTTTATCATTCTAAGGATTGGATTGGAGACACCGGTCGAATAACCTGTAAAAACATTCAATGCAAATATATATCATCGCTAAGGTAGGAATTCCCGTACTCAGAGAAAAACTAACTAAGTGTTATGGTACAAATAATATTTCAGTATTTCATCAAAAGTAGACATGATGCAGCAAAACTGCAATTTTTTTCAATTCTTAGATCTGTGGGTTATGGGCCCACGATCTGAAGTGCAGGCCTCTAAACAAAGTTCAATTTTCAAGGGCTAGAAAAGATCATAGTTGTTTGACAACGTTCTGAAATGTCCACAACTGAGCGATCTAGCCAAAAAATATGTCTCTGAAGGTAAATATTTCTAACTAGCAGTGCGTTCTCCTATAAGAATCTCCAGTCGACAACGTAGCAATATGAAATCCACCTTACCGATCCAACCCTGATAATTAAAAAAAAAATGTCCACTAATTTTCTCCTGAATCTCATGATAGAATGGAAAATCAAGGTAGACCGGACGAGCCTCCCCGATTAGGCCCTGAGACCCATCCTGCATTTCGTGAAACATTAATCATAAACAAACACCGAACTCTTGGGATATGACTGCTAATTTTGGGTTCACCGCAACTGATCACTACTCAACAACATGACCGAGCCGCCATACAGAATTAAATCAGGATTCCATTGTAATTTTCTGCGGCTCTCAAAAAAGATGTGACTGCCTCCTCTTACATTGCAGCTCCAGAGCTCCATGCTCACCACACCACACAAGTTCAAGCTTGTACACAACAACTAAAGTGAGGGTTCGATATGTCTAAAAACACATAGTCTCACATGGGAAATCAAAACTAATATACTTGTATGCATAACGACAGAAAATTCATAATATAAAATGAAAAATTTATATTATCTTTGAATTTTAATTACAATACTCTTACACGAGCTAGATCGCCCTCTCAGCGTTGGATATTACATTTCGTCTGGCCTCCTTCCAAATGCACGAAGAGTATAGTTTTTATCGAATGGAGAAAAGAGGATTGGATCATTCTAGATTCGATCTTTCCTCATAAAATCTCTAAAATCACTCAACAAACTCTATTGATAATACAAATCTAATGAAAATTATTGTCTTTTAGGCCACGTCGACTTCTGGAAGTTCTAAAAATTAAATTTGATTTTCCCAGGTTGATGCTCCTGCATCATACTCCCGAGGTACAAAAATTCTTATGACTTCCTGGACATATGTCTTCTTCATCTATTAGCAATTCTACCTACATCCTCTGTGGAATTTCCCTTTTTGATCTTCCCGTAACATCATTCTTGAGCAATTCTACCCACATCCTCTGTGGAATTGCCCTTTGTGAGCTGCAACAAGACCTCTGCAATAGCAAGTCCTCCCTACTACCAGATACCTCACCAAGCTTCTCTCCTCTGAGCTCAATCTTTCGGCATCTCTCTCATTCTCTTTTCTCTGGAACCATTTGAGAACTCCTGCTCTTGGCTGCTTCAATATTCTCACTTTCCTATGTTGCTACCTTCATAAAATATAATAACCACAAGCTTTACAAATCTTCAATAGAACTGTACCTCTTCTTTCTTCGCAGGCAAATTCTTTCTCACAGGAAAACTTTTCCCCTGCTCTGATACCACTTCGACGCAACAAAACTGCATTTTTTCCACAATTCGTAGATCTGTGGGTTATGGGCCCACGATCTGAAGTGCAGGCCTCTAAACAAAATTCAATTTTCAAGGGCTAGAAAAGATCATAGTTGTTTGACAACGTTCTGAAATGTCCACAACTGAGCGATCTAGCTGAAAACTACGTCTCTGAAGGCAAATATTTCTAACTAGCAGTGCATTCTCCTACAAGAATCTCCAGTTGACAACGTAGCAATATGAAATTCACCTTACCGATCCAACCCTGATAATTAAAAAAAATATGTCACCCAATTTTCTTCCCGAATCTCATGATAGAATGGAAAATCGAGGTAGACCAGAAGAGCTCCCCGATTAGGCCCTGAGACCCATAAACGCCGAACTCTTGGGATCTGACTGCTAGTCTTAGGTTCACCGCAACTGATCACTACTCAACGACATGACCAAGCTGCCATACAGAATTAAATCAGGAGTCCATTGTAATTTTCTATGGCTCTCAAAAAAAATGTGATCGCCTCCTCTTATATTGCAGCTCCAGAGCTCCATGCTCACCACACCACACAAGTTCAAGCTTGTACACAACAACTAAAGTGAGGGTTCGATCTGTCTAAAAACACACAGTCTCACACGGGAACTCAAAACTAATATACTCGTATGCATAACGATAGAAAATTCATAATACAAAATGCAAAATTTATATTATCTTTGAATTCGAATTACAATACTCTTACAGGAGCCATATCGTCCTCTCAGTGCTAGATATTACATTCTGTCTGGCCTCCTTCCAAATGCACGAAGAGTATATTTTTTATCGAATGGAGAAAAGAGGATTGGATCATTCCAGATCTGATCTTTCCTCATAAAATCTCTGAAATCACTCAACAAACTCTATCGATAATACAAATTTAACGAAAATATTTTCTCGATTTCTGGAAGGTTCTAAAAAATTAAATTTGATTTTCTCAGGTTGATGTTCCTGCATCAAGACACAGTATGGGCGCAACCATCTCTCATAATAAGTCTACGATACTATGAATATAAAACTTCTCGCAACCTGGATGGTGGAAACTAGATCTAGTGTCTTGATTTTTGCATCTCGAATTAGTACGAATTTATCCGTGCGATTGATTGTGTCAGAGTTGAACATGGTAGAAACCACTTGATTGCTGGTCAATGATGAGGATGGTTAACAAGTGTGAGAGAAACCATCAATAATGACAATGGCTCTCAAATTACTTCAACACAATCTATGAAGTGTGAATGAATGATTTGCAGTCGAACACTCATTGAATCATTCAATCGAAGGTCAATGATGAAAACCTATCGTCGAAGGCGAGAAACCTGCCATTAGGGCATGCAGATTCCAATGTAATGATAGGATTCTAAATCAAATTTCTAGATAATGAGCTGATGTCGATAGAAAATGATTCGTCACAGGAAATCCTACGACATGAAACCATTATATCAAGTTCTAAAGAAATGTTTTGTGAGGATTGACTCAGGGATGGTCAACGCGAATGGAGGCAAATGTTTGCAATGAATGGTAAATTGAACTTTCTCTTGAACACTTAAATGACACCATAAATGGCTTGGCAGCTTTTGACGTAAAGTTAATACCCAGAAACCGGCTGAAGACTTTCAATATGGTTTGATTAACTATAAGACAAAGGATTTCCCAACCCAGGTGACAAAGTGTTGCGTTCAAGAGCAACATGATGCTTTCTAAAACAAGGGCAATGAATGATTCTTTTTCTCACTTTTCCCCCACCATTACTGGCAAGTAACTATTTATTTTTGGCAAGCTTGAAGAGGATAAAATTTGCTTGTTGTGTAAGCTCATCCTTCGGATGAGTCCATCTTAGTATTAAAAACGAACCCTAAGAAGGAGTGGTTCGGTCCTGTTGTGATCGACAGGTCCTGTATTGTTTAATTTTTATGAGTCCAACATAGGATTAAATCGACGTTTTTCAGTTTTAGGGAGTCAAAAGAGAAGCATAAGTAAACTCCATGGTTGTTCTTTTTCATAAATTTAGTCCCTCAAGCTCGAAAAAGGATAAAGTAATGCAGGAGAGAACTCTATTGACCACGATTAGTCAATGTATACCTTTTTCGTAACTAGTCCAATTCAGTCCTGAAAAGGGGTAAACTTATACTGAATGGATAAATGTTCATTTATTTTAACGAGTTCAAATAGTCGAGTGCTCGGTGATCTTTTCAAGTTTAGAGAGTATGAAAAGGGCTTAAAAGAGGACTCCAAGGTTTCACTTTTTTGTATTTTTATAGAGCCCGGAAAAAGTGATAAAAGTCTACTCAATATCAAAATGATTCTTTTCACAAAATATCATGTTTCCTGCACAAAAACTCAAACAATTACGAACATCTGCTCTCAAAAAGGAAAAAACATTTTAATTTGACTTCTAAAGTAAAAAAATAATATTATTTTATTCATTTAAAACTACAAAAAGAAGTTTAAACAAGTCATTTTCACCTTTTGATTTTCAGAGCGGAGCAGAAAGAGTTTTTGCCCAAAATCTTCAGGAGCAAATATTAGGAGAACCAACCAACCATTTCGAGAACCATCCACACCAGGTAATCCACAACATCATTATCTTTGTTTTCATCTGTTTAATTTCTATTTTAAGCTTTTAGGGCATTTTTTAGAGGGAAACCATGTTTTAAAATCCGCCCTCGGGGGTGCGCAAGTTTTCGTGGACAAAACCACACACCCCAATGATTTCCCAACAGAAAAAAATAAAATAAAAAAATAAAATAAAAATAAAAAAAATAAAAATAATAATAAAAATATAAAAAAAAAATAATAATAATAATAAAATAATAAAAAATAATTTAAAAAAAAAATCATCATCGGGCCGCCGCAGGTTTGTTTATAACGCGTGCACAAAAATGCACTGTGTAAACAATATATATATATATATATATATATATATATATATATATATATAGATATAGATATATCTATTTTAAATTAAATATTATTGAAATTGAAAATTAAATTTAAAATTTTATTAATATAATTATTTTTATTTGATCATTAGTTGATATTCTTGATAAGACTATTTATATATGGTTTTAAATATAATTATTGCAATTTAACAAATAATTAAAAAATATAATTGACATTCATGTCTCTAACGCTGGTTGAAGTGCTCACCTGAAACGTCAGACACCTTAACGAGATTAGTAGTATTCCAAAATTTCGCATTAGCATAATATAAAACATTGTCATAATTAGATATAATATGAATTCACCATTTAATACCTTGATTCGTTTGTTATATATATAATACTAATTTACCATTTGATATCACTGTTCATAAGTAATATGAATAGATTTCACTATTTAATACAAACAAATATTGCCATTTAATACAAATAACTATCATCTTTTAATATGATTATTAACAAATAATACATAAAGATATAATGCAACTAAATATCAAGAGCTTTGTATTTTCTCTATTTATTATCATTGATTTTACTCACATTCGAGTGTCGCATACAACAAAAATGTGTAGTGCACATGGACACTTAAGCATCAATCCATATAGAACACATAATCAAGCATATCAACAACTTGAAGAAGATGACTGGCCACTCTAATTTCATTCACGTGCCATCACACTATTCATTGCAAATTTATATAACACACAATGAATGCATTAATCCACATAATTTTGGTTCAAATCACCACTCTCTTACCAAAAAATGGCAGCCATTGCAATAATATATATAAGGAAGCCTGCAATTTCTCATTCTTAAAAACAAATAATTGGTCTATGAGAAGAAGGAGAGATAATTTTTGTTACCAGGATTAATCCCTCTTGCGGACATGAGCGATCTCCTTAGTACTCAAACGAGTGACTAGAAACAAAGGTCCATTGAATATCTATTTCTCTATATTATTTGTATTTTAGATTATTACAACCATGAAAATAAAGAGGACATGCTCCTACCTTTCAATCCAAATGGTTGTTGTAGTCCTTTGTCTTTCACTCCAAAGTAGTTCTTCAATGATGAGTAGAACCTGTAATCACAAACAAGACAAACGATCAAAGCACCTGCAGTATATAACAATCATAAATACTAATCCAACTTAGTGATCAAGGAATCTAAGTATTGACATCATTCCCATGAATTTAGAAACAAGACAATGATAAAAAGAGATCCATATGTATTATCATAGATTAGAAAGAGCAATCTTACAACCAGATGCCTTGATGTTGTACAGATTTCTCTCGTGTGTCTGAGCAATCGTTTTCATTCAGTCTGATAAGCCTTCCTCTCTAGAATCACCAGAATGAATTCATGGGCACAAATATGTGATCTTCAATGTGTCAACAACAACTCACTAGCATAGAAAATATGGACTCTATGAACTTTCTCCAGCTTAGAAACTATACAAATCAGTATCTATTCACATTGGTATCTACCCTTCAACTTGAAACTTGAGCTTAATTTATACAGAGAATGAGGTAGTTTCAGATCCATTAAGAGAGGAATGGATTCCTCCCATGAAGGGATCTGAGTTCCTTAGACCAAGGGATAAGCTCCATGAGTGGAGGGATAAAGCTCGAACTGGCGTGACTCTAGAGGCTTCCAGTTTGGAGAATATTCCACTAACTAGGCTTCTAGAAGTTAATTTTTATTTTTACTTGCTTTTCACAGGGGTGTGCAGGTTTTAGTGGTGAACAAAGTGGCAATCATCGTGGCTAATGGAAGAAGCATCAGTGCATGCGCAGGAAAAGGCTATAAAAACTGTGCAGGTAATCTTTTCGAGGTTTACAGAGCTTTTCTCCAATTTCCAAGACTTGATTCAGTAACATGAGTGTTTTTGACCTCTAGGGGAACATGATATGGATGGTGATAGACCCATATGAACAGTCAAATGTCATGGTGACAAAATGACGTGTAACATATTGCACACTAAAGTGCGAAGTTTGAGAAAGTTTTTCTGAAGAGTGAAGTGCTTTATCATTATGAGGATTGGATTGGAGACACCAATCGAATAACCTGTAAAAACATTCAATGCAAATATATGTCATCGCTAAGGTAGGAATTCCCATACTTGGAGCAAAACTAACTAAGTGTTCTGGTACATATATGATTTCAGTATTTCATCAAAAGTAGACACAGTATGGGCGCAACCATCTCTCATAAGAAGTCTACTATATTATGAATATAAAAGTCCTTGCAACCTCTATGGTGGAAACTAGATCCAGGGTCTTGATTTCGGCATCTCAAATTAGTAAGAATCTATCCATGCAATTGATTGTGTCAAAGTTGAACATGGTAGAAACCACTTGATTACTGGTCAATGATGAGAACTGTTAACAAGTGTGAGAGAAACCATCAATAACGACAATGGATCTCAAAGCACTTCAACACAATCTATGAAGTGTGAATGAATGAATTGCAGTCGAACACCCATAGAATCATTTGATTGAAGGTCAATGATGAAAACCTATTGCTGAAGGCGAGAAACCTGCCATTAGGGCATGCAGATTCCAAGGTACTGATAGGATTCTAAATCAACTTTCTAGATAATGAGTTGATGTCGATAGAAAATGATTCATCACAGGAAAGGCTACGACACGAAAACATTATATCAAGTTCTGAAGAAATTTTTTGCAAGGACTGACTCAGGGATGGTCAATGCGAATGGAGACGAATGTTTGCAATGAATGGTAAATTGAACTTTCTCTTGAACACTTAACAACATTGTAAATTTCTTGGCAGGTTTTGACCTAAAGCTAATACCCAGAAACCGGCTGAAGGCTTTCAATATGGTTTGATTAACTGTAAGACAAAGGATTTCCCAACCCAGGTATAAGTGTAACAAAGTGTCGTGTTCAAGAGCGACATGATGCTTTATAAAACAAGGGTAATGAATGGATTCTTTTCCCCACTTTTTCCCCCGCCATTACTGGCAAGTACCTCTTTATTTTTGTCAAGCTTGAGGAGGATAACATTTGCTTGTTGTGTAAGCCCATCCTTCAAATAAGTCCATCTTAGTATTAAAAACAAACCCTAAGAAGGAGTGGTTTAGTCCTATTGTGATCTACAGGTCCTGTATTGTTTAATTTTAACGAGTCCAATATAGGATTAACTCAACATTTTTCAGTTTTAGCGAGTCAGAAGAAAAACATAAGTAAACTCCATGGTTGTTATTTTTCGTAAATTTAGTCCCTCAAGCCCGAAAAAATGATAAAATAATGCAGGAGAGAACTCTATTGACCATGATTAGTCAACGTATACCTTTTTTGTAACTAGTCCAATTCAGTCTGAAAAAGGGGTAAACTTATACTGAATGGACTACTGTTCATTTATTTTAACCAGTTCGAATAGTCAAGTGCTCGTTGATCTTTTCATGTTTAGAGAGTCTGAAAAGGGCTTAAAAGAGGACTCCAAGGTTTCACTTTTTCGTATTTTTATAGAGCCCGAAAAAGTGATAAAAGTCTACTCAATATCAAAATGACTCTTTTCACAGAATATCGTATTTCCTGCACAAAAACTCAAACAATTACGAACATCTACTCTCAAAAAGGGAAAAACATTTTTATTTGACTTCTAAATTAAAAATAAATAAAATAATATTATTTTATTCATTTAAAACTAAAAAAAGAAGTTTAAACAAGTCATTTTCACCTTTTGATTTTCAAAGCAGAGCAGAAAGAGTTTTTTCCCAAAATCTTCAGGAGTTGATATCATGAGAACCGACCAACCATTTCGAGAATCGTCCACACCAGGAAATCCACAACATCATTATCTTTGTTTTCATCTGTTTAATTTTTTATTTTTATTTTTAAGCTTTTAGGTCATTTTTTAGAGGGAAACTATGTCTTAAAATCTGCCCTTGGGGGTGCGCTGGTTTTCGTAAAAAAATCGTGCACCCCGAGGATTTCTAAAAAAAAAAAAACCATCGGGCCGCCGTGGGTTTTGTGCAGAACATGTGCGCAAAAATGCATTGTGTAAACACAACACCTGTTCAAGTGCCGTGGGTTTTGTGCAAAACGTGTGCGCAAAAATGCATTGTGTAAACACAACACCTGTTCAAGTGCCATGGGGTTTTGAAAAACATATTCCTCTCCATAAAAATGGCTCAACATTCTCCCAACTAATTTCTAATGATCAAATTGATGGTTTATCGGTTGGAAATCATGTTGGAATGGCGATAAAGAGAGCTTGAACTTGTGGAAAATGAAGACATGGATGATCCGGAAAAAATGCGCTCATTAAAAAATAGTGTCTTGTATAATTTATGGGCTATTCAGGGTATGAAAGCACAGGTTGTGTTGATGACTTGGTTAGCAAATGCATGGGATGCGCGAGATCAATGTTTCATTATCGGAGACCATCGGCTTGTGATTGAGTCGGAGGACATATATTTACTCATTGGGTTACCTCGCAGAGGGAGGGACTTTTTCTTATTTGGGACCAGACCAGGAGGTCTTCCCACTGCTTCTTACATGGTTCAATACTGTAGCCGAGATTCAGAGTTAAAGGGCAGTCACATCGATATCAAAACTATTGTGCGACTGGACCTCAAGATCATAGCATTCACGGTTACCAAGTTATGTGGGAGTGTAGCTCCGCATGTGGCTACCAAAGGATAGATGCATACCGCAGTTGAATGTTCCAGGGGAACAATTTTCAACTGGAGTGAAGGAGAATTGGCTAACATGAAGGGCCAAATCACGAGAGCTAAGAACAGGAAGTTTAAAAACTTCGGATATGGGGCCATTCTTGTATCTTTTTCTTTAGGAGGATCTCACTCCTTGCGCCTCAATAGTCTCCGGTGGATCCCACATGACCTCGGGAACCACGTATGTTGCGTTGGGTAGCATTTATGGCTCACCATGGTGGCGTTGGTGGTGCAGTGGTTCACTTTACTCCTCAATTTTTTATATGGATTAGGAACCAGATCTTCATGATCGAAGATTTTCCTTATGCAGGGATGGATTTTAGAGGTGATCCTGATACGTCTCTTCCACCAGGGGCACAGTGGGATGCGGCAGGTAAGTAAATCATCTTGAAGTTATTATGTTATCTAATTTTTTGTTTGATTTTTTATCGTCCAATACTAACAAAATTTAACATGCAGGTGTCGGTCCAACACGACCAACAGTGCTTCGTTGCTTTGATAGGCGAGAGGCACAACCTATAGTAGGCCCACCACATAATGATGCATCTAAGATCCTCGCAGAGGTGGAGCACAAACTAGAGAGGTTGAATATTGATGTTCTAGAGACATGGACAGATGATATTCCTCTCAGGCTTTAGAGACATGTGACTGGTATCTCAGGCCCGTTCAGGAGATTTCTGTGCAGGGTGGCATGTGCCATAGTTTGCTATCATGGTCATCATCATGGATAGATGATGGTCGATTCAGATTGACATTTTTTTTTTAGTATCATTTTCTTTTAGATCATAATGTGTTTGATACCTATGATCACAGACGATGTAATATTTTTTGACACACAAAGTATTTACCCTACTGATATTACTACCTTCATTCTCTGAGTATCTTGTTCAACATGGATTGAATGTTGTTTTGTTTTCATTTTTAATGTTGCAGGTGTCTATTTAAAACTCGATTAGCTAATGCATCAGCCAATATATTTAAATTTCTTGAAATGTGTTGATATTCGATATAATCAAATTGTCTTTCCAAGAGCTGAATCCTCAAAAAAATTCTTAACAAAATTGGGTTTCTAATAGCATACACACTGTTTAAATGTAAGACAATGAGTTACGAATCTAACCTAACAATCAAACTTCGAATGCCAAATGTGATGGCATCAGATAATAACTCAATTATTGCACTATTTTCTGCAATATTGTTCGTTGTTTGACCAAGGCATATCCCATGAATAGAGACTAACTCATCGGTGGGTGAATAGATAACCCAAGCCGCGGAAGAGATGTTCTGTGTACTATGACATGCTCCGTCAACAAAACCAATGTAAGTTTGAAGGAATTTCGACATATGCAATATCAAGATTAATCAAGATAAGCAACGAAAGTAGCAAAATTTGTAAAACAAAAATAACTAATCCTAAGGCACACATGTCTAATCTAAGGCACATTGTTCTAAAATGTAACTAATGTACAAGGGAGATCCTCACACGAAAATTCATGCATAATATCTCTTGAGATAAAGACAATTTCTGGGTTTATCTAAAGGGACGTCGTCATAATCAATTAATTCATAGGCTCCTTTTGCAAGCACATGCTTAACAATATAGGGACCATGCCACATTGGTTTGAATTTACCAGTGCCTAGCTTGTCGTGAGCTTGATCATATACTAGAACTAGGTCACCTTATGAATATATGTGAGGGTTAACACTTTGATCATACTAATATTTCACACGTTTTTTATGAGCCTCGGTAACTAATGCAGCGGTGTGACAAGTCTCATCTAACTTTGCTAGGTATAGAAAGCGTTTCTCCTCTTCAGAGGTAGCTGGTAACAATTCAATGGCTAATTTGAGTGACGGTATTTCAAATTCAATGGGTAACACATCTTTTAAACCAAAAACAAGTTGAAAAGGAGTGAACCCCGCGGTAGTTTTTGCAGAAGTACGGTATGCCCATAATGCCGAAAAAAACATGGTATGCCAGTTAGATTTATGAGTTCCGAAAATCTGTTTAATCAAGGTGGTTAAAACCTTGTTGACAGCCTCACATTTATGATTTGAAATGGGTGGTTGACTTGTTATGCTATGCAAGCACCTCCCACTCAGTTAAACAAATTAAGATCTTGCTTATACTTAATAGTGCGGAATTGAATACTTGAATCAAGTATATGTGTTTTAAACTGTTTTAAGATGTGAGGAATTAAACCTTTTTTTTTTGTTGATTAAAAACATGTACAACAAGTATAAATTGCAGCAAATTAATCATCAACACATAACAAAAAATTTAATAAAGGAGTCCACCTGTATGTCGTGGGCTATGTCTCCTTGAGCCTTCGTCAATTGACTTAGCTCTTTGGGATTATGATGGAAAATTTCTTTTACAAGTTTATACTTAACTCCAATGGTTTTTTATGTTGTACCAATGGGTTTATAATACCATCATACCCTTGGAATGGTTGTTATCTCTCTGGAGATGGACCTAGGCTCCCTTTGACTTGACCTCTTCTATTGGTGCCCTTAAGCTTCCCTGGAACTAACTCCCTAAGAAGTCCTTTTCTGTCCCTGAAACCTTTTCTACTGCCTCCAGCATATATCACTCATCCAAAATATACTGTTCATTTTCTCGAAATGAGCTTTGGCTCCCCAAATCTAGGCCTTTAACTCCTGTTGGCCTTAGGTTGCCCGAAACTTCCCTGTGGCTTCTTCGGCTCTAGAAGTCTCCAAATGGCTCTAAAAATCCTTTAATTCAATTCATAATGTCCAATATAGTCAGATCTAACTATTCACTTGTTTAAAAAGGCCTCTGGCTGCTCTGGTTACGCCTCCAACACCTGGTGGCACCCTGTGGCTCTAGGGTCACTAAAAAATTCCTTGAAGCATATCGACCTTCATAAGTCTCCAAAATATTTTGAAAATCCTTCCATTAGATTCAAAAGGTTAAATATAGTCAAAATAGAATATTGGTTTGCTGAGAATTCCCTCTGGCTGCCTTGGCTAGACCTTATTCTCCTGCTGGCCCCTAGTGTCCCTAGTGGCCCTTGGAACTTCACTGAAGAAAAATCTTGCTCAAAAGTCCTCTGATGGCTCTGAAAACGTCACCAATGGCTCTAGAATGTCCAAGAAAGTCGAAATTGACTATTCACACTCTCAGAATAGTTGAAAAATGAGTCTCCAACTCATTTATCCAGTTTCACCTAAAACAACTCCACTAATTGTGGAGGATTCCAGTTAACTTGAGTTAAAATAGTGATTATGCCATAAAAAATGCGACCACCATACTAAACCGCCAAAATCACTGTTACATTTAAAGTCAGTGGTTGGGTGGCCACATGTCGACCCCAAACTACGGCTTCCAAACTGCAACCATCGGGGAACTCCACATTGAACTCTAGTTTAAATTCCAGTTTGAGGAGTGGTTAACAAAAACAGCGTAGTGAGTTTATTGTTAATGTCGCCATGTGATAATTTGCAATTGTTGGCGGTGTTTGGAGGTTTAACTGTCGGGGATAACCGTCGCATAAAATATCTGAACGTGGCCATGTTACAAGGTCGAAACGGTTATGGAAAATTTTGTGGGTTCAAAACTCTCAGAGGTATCGGCACCTGGTCTTGGGCCAAGGCCATATGGGGAGGGGGCTAGTCCCCTCCAACCCCCGAATATGAATCCTTCAAAGCTTAAGTATAAGCTGTCTAGTTTTAAGGTTAAGTAACAATCATAGCCCGGTTGGTGAAGACCTATGCGTGCAGGCCAGAGGTCGCGGGGTCGAGCTCTGCGGACCTCCATAAAATTTTACACTAACACCTTGGGGATACGTGGCGGCCTCAGGGCTTTCCACATGTCACCCTATAATTGGTCAACCAATAAACAACGTATAATCCACTAGCAAATAATACCCTGCCACTTTTAAACATGCGACTGGCCCAGAAGGAATATTTTGGGGAATATTCCTGGAATATATATATATATATATATATATATATATATTGACTGTAACTTTGACCTGTCAACCCTAGTCAAATGTCAAAAATTTGCAGTTTGCTAGACTTTTCAAAACGCGATAACTTCTTCATACAGTGTCGGTTTTTCGAACTGTTCCTGGCGCCTAAACCAGGAAGATAAGATCTATCCGGTCGCTCAGGTTTGACACACTTTCAAACAATTTGAAATTTGAGCTATCACTTAGGTCCTTGATCCAAATATGATCACTCCTCCCCATTGGGAATCTTTTGTACCCCAAAAGACTGATTACATGTTCAGTAGATGAGAGTACAACTCCCTCGCCTTTCAAACCTTTGTTCACTTTGCCTTGCCTAGCTTAGTGCCTTAGAGCCCAACTCGAAGGTAGTCGACACTTTCCCTCTTTGATACTCTTGTCCTCCTGTCAAGAATTGTATCTTCTTTGAGCTCATCTATAAATTCCTGGCAATAAATCTTCAAGATAAGGTAGTTGAACATCATTTCCTTGATCATCGATCAAAGGTGGCTCAAAAAAATGTAATTTTACAACAAAAATACAATGCATACATGACTTAAATTTGCATATGTACAAATGAGTGTATGTCTTACTGGGTCAATAAGTCAAACCACTTCTTACCAAGCCACTTCCATGGCGACTTTTCTTGCTTCAAATGCTTGGGATGATTGGTTGGATGCAGTGTCCAACATTGGGCAATAAAATGTCCCTTTTTATGGCAATGTGTGCAAGTCCTTTGCATCTTCTATGCAGGTTTCCTTCACTTCGATTGTTTCATGTATGCCTGCAATCTCTTCCAGCTTTTTGAAACATCATGGTTACACAAACCACAATATGAACAACAACTCTTTCTTCCTTTCATGCATGCAGATTTTCCATGCTTAACATAAACATAATAAACTTGACTATGGGAAGAATTATACCTGAAATGTTGCTTTGCATGTCCATCTTTTTTACCTTCTTGAGGAGATGAACTTGAAGAGGATCCAAATTTATTTTGAAGACTAACATCAGTGTTCATGTCTTAATAGCTATCGGAACTATCGTGCTCTCCATAATTTGTATGTCTACCAACATCTTGCTCCAACATAGGCTTCAAACAATGAAATTCAACTTGAAAACAAACTTGACATGTTTGTGGTTTTGAACTTGCAACAAAAGTTCTTCTTGGAGTTGTCTCAATTTCCTTCATGGTTATAGAGTTTTCGCCATAAGATTGAACATAGCCTAGACCAAACTTATTAGGCCTTTCCTCAACCATAATAGGCTCTATCATGCCTCGTGCATGTTTGCCTAAACCCTTGCCTTCATAGCCTATTTTTAACATCAACTTGGAACCTATACCTCTAGTGTGCTTTCCAAATGAACCTACGCATCTATCTGAAGAGGAATTTGAAGACAAATTTGAGTGATTTACCTCTACTTCAAGCATGTGTTTGGTTAAGGCCTCTTGGGCATGATGGAGCTGCATCTCCATCTCATGCATTCTTTGAATAAGTCCTTATTTCTATTGCTTGATAGCAACCAATTTATCATGAAGTCTAGTGCTTTCCCTTCCATATTCATACAGAATTTGCACCATGTCCTTCAGGATGTAGAAGTCTCACTTCATCTCTTCATAAAAGAGTCTTGTGAAAGAAGAGGATTTTGAAACCTCACTTGATGAAGTTGTCAACCTTATGTAAAATGAACTAAAGAAATTCCACAAAAATTCATAAAGCTTCAAAACAATTTGACAAATCTTATTAACAATTTGGCTGTAGATTCAAGCTCTTTTCTGCAACTTGTATATCTTCTTCAAGTAGCCTCTTTTGCAAACAATCCCTCTTGTGATTCAAGGTTTGCCTTAAGGTCCTTTGGGTAAGGAAAATTATTTCAGCCTTATTCCTTCTTGTCCTCTTATGGACTTAGCTAGCAGTAGCTCCCCTTCACCTCTAGCAAACTCAAACTTGTAAGCATCAGTCAATTTTCAAACTATTAAATTCTTTGCACTGTTAAACACCTTTCAAGTCAAACAAACAAACAAGAAACCTTGTGCTCTGTCAAGCAAGCAACCTAGTGCTCTAATACCACCTGATTTGAAATGGGTGGATGACTTGTTATGCTATGCAAGCACCTCCCTCTCAGTTAAACAAATTAAGATCTTGCTTATACTTGATAGTGTGGAATTGAATACTTGAATCATGTGTATGTGTTTTAATCTATTTTAAGGCTTTATGCGTGAGGAATTAAACCTTTGATTTTGCTGATTAAAAACATGTACAACAAGCATAAATTGAATCGAATTAATCATCAACACATAACAACAAATTTAATAAAGGAGTTCACCCATATGTCGTGGGCTACATCTCCTTGAGCCTTCGTCAATTGACTTGGCTCTTTGGGATTATGATGGAAAATTTCTTTTACAAGTTTCTATTTAACTCCAATGGTTGTTTATGTTGTACCAATGGGTTTATAATACCATCATACCCATGGAATGGCTGCTATCTCTCTGGAGATGGATCTAGGCTCCCTTTGACTTGACCTCTTCTGTTAATTCCCTTAAGCTTCCCTGAGTTTCTTTGTAGAAATAACTCCCTAAGAAGTCCTTTTCTGCCCCTGAAACCTTTTCTACTATCTCTAGCCTATATCAGTCATCCAAAATAGACTGTTCATTCGCTCCAAATGAGCTCTATCTCCCCAAATCTAGGCCTCTAACTCCTGTTGGCCCTAGGATGCCCGAAAATTCCCTGTGGCTTCTTCATCTCTAGAAGTCTCCAAATGGCTTTTCAAATCCTTCCATTGAATTCAAAATGTCTAAAATAGTCAGAATATACTATTCACTTGCTGAAAAAGATCTCTGGCTGCTCTGGTTACACCTCCAACACCTGGTGGCACCCTGTGGCTCTGGGCTCACTGAAAACTTCCTTGAAGCATATCGGCCTTTAGAAGTCTCCAAAAGCTTATGAAAATCCTTCCATTGGATTCATAAGGGTCAAGATAATCATAATAGACTACTAGTTTGCGGAGACTGCCCTCTGACTGCCCTGGCTAGGCCTCATTATCTTGGTGGCCCCTGGTGGCCCTAATGGCCCTTGGAACTTCTCTGAAGAAAAATCCAGCTCAGAAGTCCTCCAATGGCTCTGGAAACCTCACCAATGGCTCTATAATGTCCAAGAAAGTCTAAATTGACTATTCACACTCTCAGAATAGTTGAAAAATGACTCTCCAACTCATTTGTCCAGTTTCACCTAAAACAACTCCACTAAATGTGGAGGACTCCAGTTAGCTGGAGTTAAAATAATGATTATCACATAAAAAACGTGCCCACCAGACTAAATCGTTGAAGTCAACGTTACATTTAAAGTTGGTGGTTGGGGTGGCCACATGTCGATCCCAAACCACGGCTTCCAAACCGCAACCGTCGGGGAACTTCGCATTGAACTCTAGTTTGAGGAGCGGTTAACGAAAATCGCACAGTGAGTTTATTGTTAATGCCGCCATGTGATAAGTCACAACTCCTGGTGATGGTTGGAGGTTTAACTGTTGAGGATAACCGTCTCATAAAATATCTGAACGTGGCCATGTGACGAGGTCGAAATGGTTATGAAAAATGGTGCGGGTTAAAAACTGTCGGAGGTATCAGCGCCTTGTCATGGGCCAAGGCCATATTGGGAGGGGGCTGGCCCCCTCCGACCCCCGAATATGAATCCTTCAAACCTTAAGTAGAAGCCGCCTACTTTTAAGATTAAGTAACAATCATAGCCTAGTTGGTGGAGACCTATGCGTGTAGGCCGGAGGTCGCAGGGTCGAGCCCTGCAGACCTCCATAAAATTTTACACTAACACCTTGGGGACACGTGGCAGCCTCAGGGCTTGCCACGTGTCACCCTAGAATTGGTCCACCAATAAAAAACGTACAATCCAATAGTAAATAATACCCTACCACATGTCAACATGAGATTGGCCTGGAAGGAATATTCCATGAATATTCCCTAGAATATTCTTTTTGCTGACTGTACCTTTGGCCAGTCAACCCTGGTCAAATGTAAAAAATTTGCAATTTACTGGACTTTTCAAAACACGATAACTTCTTCATACGGTGTCGATTTTTTGAACCGTTCATGGCGCCGAAATCAGGAAGACGAGATATATTCGGTCGCTCAGGTTCGACACACTTTCAAACACTTTGAAATTTGATCTATCACTTAGGTCCTTGATCAAAATCTGATCACTTGACCATTAACCTATGGGTAATATGGTGTAGAATTATCATGGCGTAGGCCAAGATGATTAGAAAGTTCAGTCATCATAATATTTCGAAAATGGCTTCCATGGTCTGTAACGATAGCTTGAGGGACACCAAACCGAGCAATCACGTGATTGAATATGAAAATTGCTGCAGTTTTTCCATCATCCGCGAATGTAGGCCTTGCCTTGGCCCTTTTGTTAAAGTGATCTACAATGAGAACAATATATCCATGCCCCCTGGCTGAGTGAGGGTTACATGTAATGAAATCGATGCCCCATTTGGTGAAAGGATTGACAACAATGATTGGGTGAAGAGGAGCTAGAGGTGCACGCATCTTTCGATAAAATATCTGGCAATTGTGGCATTTCTAACCACGGTGATACAGTCTTTGAATAAATATGGCAAAAAATAACCAACGCGCAATATCTTTTGGGTTGTGGCAAACCCAGACATATGGCCACCACACGCTCCATAATGGAAATCATTCAAAACTCTTTCGACCTCTTCATGAGTTATACAACGTCTAAACACGTAATCAACACCATGACGATAAAGAGTGTTACCAACAATATTTAATTGTTGAGATTGGTATCAAATTCTCCGTCGATCTGATTGTTAAATCTCTGGGTGAAAGGTTTGGGTCTAGAGATATATAATGATATCTCCGAACTAGGGATCTAAAGTACTGATTAGAAACAAAGATTCATCAGTGAGAGGATTTTCTGCCACCGTTTCTGACTCAATATTGGGAAAATCACACATAAGTTCAGCAAATACCAATGATTTCTTAGACTTGGATTTCTCGAGCTGCAAATCACACTCTTACAGGATAATGATCCAATTTGAGTATTTTCCCCCGAGAAATTGCTTCATCAAAATATACATCATCGGGTTGCAATTATATATCATTGTGGTTTTGCGTAATAATATGTAATGGCAAAAATGTTGGACAACCTGTTAGGCAGATAAATCGTACTTGCGGACAAGAATGATCTCCCTAGTATCACAAGGATAGCTAGAAACAAACAGGACAAATGTAAACTACTTTTTCTAGATAATATATGATTTAGAATTTTCTATGATGAAGAAAGGACCTACCTGTGATCCAATGCTAGTTGAATTCTTCTTTCCCATTGTTCCAAGAAGTCACCTCTTAAGATCTGCAAACAAAGACATAGAAGAGAATCAAAAGCACCTGCAACATATACTAATTAAAAAATCACAAATCTATCTTAATGATCAAGGAATTTAAGAAATAAACCATTTAGTAAATACATAAACAAATTATTGAGAAAACATGATCCAATTGTATTATCTTTAAATAAAATAAGGAGTCTTTCAACCGTGTTTTCCTTGATGTCGTACAGGTCCTTCCGGGGGTCCGGAACAAGCGTTTTCCTTTAGTCTGACAAGCCCTTCCACTCTTTGAACTAGCCTAACTACGAGTATGTAATCGTTCTCATAGTTAGCAAACAGAGTATGTTTCTTTAGCAATTCCCTTCTCTATCGTAGCTACTAAGTACAAATAAAGTACTAAGTGTATACAAAATGCATAGAGAAGTTTTACATATGTGAGCATGTACCCTTGAGACTGAACCAAAGCTTCAATTTATAGGAGAAGGAAAGTGGTTGCAGCTCCAAAATGGAAGGGATAGAGTCCCCTTACCAAGGGATTAAGTTCCAAAGACCAATGAATAATCTCCTTTAATGAAGGAATGAATGTTCATGATAATGGAGGGAGTAAGGCTTCGACTGGATAACGCCTTCTAGAAGCTTCCAGCTAGGAGAATATTCGACCAGCTGGTGCTTCTAGAATTTACTTTCGCCTTCAATTTACCTTTTACAGGGGTCCGCACTTTTAATGAAGAAAACGTGCGGTCGGCTCCGCATTTTTTTGAGCAAAAGAGTGCAGTGCTGTAGGTAAGGCTAAGGAAAAGTGCAGTACAAGTATTTTTATGATTTTTACAAGCTTTTCTCCAAATTCAAGACTTGGTTTAGGAACTTTAGGGTTGTATACTTCTAAAGGAGCATTATATAGGTATTGATGAACCCATATAGACATCAAAATGTCATGGTGACAAAATAATGTGTAACAGATTTCCCCCTAAAGCACGAAATATGAGATAATTCGAAGAGTGAAGTGAATTATCATTCCAAGGGTTGGCTTGTGGACGTCGTTTAGAACCTGTAAAAACATTCAATGCAAACATAAATGTATATATAGTATAGAAATAATTCTAATATTACATCAATAGTAGACACAGTATGGACGCAGCCATCTGTCATGAATAGTCTACTGCATAATGAATAATAAAACTCCTCGCAGCCTGGATGGTGGAAACTAGATCCAGGGTCTTGATTTCCGCTACCCGAACTAGTACGATTCTATCCATGCGATTGATTGTGTCGAAGTTGAACATGGTAGAAACCACTTGATTACCATTCAGTGATATGAACTGTTAACAAGTGCGAGAGAAACCACCAATAATGAGAATGGCTCTCAAAGTACTCATTACAATCCATGAAGTGTGAATAAATGATTTGAAGTCAAACACTTCACGGAAACATTTGATTGAAGATCAATGATGTAATCTGCTGTCGAAAGCGAGAAATCTGCCATTAGGGAATGCAGATTCCAAGGTACTGAAGGATTCTATATCAACTTCCTAGATGATATGCTGTCGTCGATAGAAAATGATCCGTCGTAGGAAAGCCCATGACACGAAACCATTAGATCAAGTTTTGTAGAAATATTTTGCAAGGACTAACTCAGGGATGGTCAACGTGAATGGAGACATATGTTTGCAGATGAATGGTTTGTTTGAACTATCCTCTTGAACACATAACGAAACTATAGATGGTTTGGTAACAATTGACCTAAAGCTAATACCCAGAAACTGGTTGAAGACTTTCAATATGGTTTGATTAACTGACAGGCAAAGGATTTTCCCAACCCAGGTGGAAGTGTGACAAAAAGTGTCGTGTTCAAGAGTGGTATACTACTTTTAAACAAAGTATGACAACTAGATCCATTTTATCTCTTTTTCCCCCACCATTTCTGGCAAGTACCTCTTTATTTTTGACAAGCTTGAGGAGGATAACATTTGCTTGTTATATAATCTCATCCTTCGGATGAGTCCAAATTAGTTTAAAAATCAAACCCTAAGAAGGAGTGGTTCATTCCTGTTTGTAATTTACAGGTTCTTTACTGTTAAATTTTAACGAGTCCAGTATAAGAGAAACTCGGTGTTTTTCAATTTTAGGGAGTAAGAAGAAAAACTTGAGGAAAATCCGTGGGTGTACTTTTTCGTAAATTTAATCTCTCAAGTCCAAAAAAAGGATAAAATAATGCAGGAGAGAACTCTATTGACTATGTTTAGTCAACGTATACCTTTTCGTAAATAGTCCATTTCAGTCCGGAAAAGGGGTAAAATTATACTGAAAGGACGACTGTTCATTTCCTTTAACGAGTTCGAATAGTCAAGTACTCAGCAATCTTTTCATGTTTAGAGAGTCTGAAAAGGGCTTAAAAGAGAACTCAAATTTTCACTTTTTCGTAAGCTTTAACGAGTTTGAAAAAGGGATAAAAATGTATTGATAAGTTTCGCTTTTTCATAATTTTTACCGAGTTCGAAAAAAGGGATAAAAAGTATACTCCTTTGTTAAAAATGATTATTTTACCCAAAAAATCATGTATTCTGCACAAAGAACTCAAAAATTAAACATACATGTTTATGATTAATAAAAATAATTCGGAAAACAACTTTTCAAAGTGGAAAATAAACAAAATTATATTTCATTTATTCAAAAAATCTTATAAAAAGGATTTTTTCTAAATCATTTTTACCATTTGATTCCACAGTGAAAATTGAGAGCTTTTGGTGAAAAAACGTTCCAGAGGAGATTATGGAAAATTCAATCGTCGGAATCGAAAATCGTCAGCTCCAGGTAATCCACATCATCCTCACCTTCATTTTTGTCCATTCAATTTCTTAATTTAAGTTTTGAATTTATTTTTTGGGGGAAAAATATGTTCAAATTTTCGCCCATGGGGGTCCGCAGGTAAAACACATGACACCTGCGGACCCCGACAATTTTTCAAAGAAAAAATTATCGTGGTCCCGCACTTTCGGAATAGGGCGTGTGCGGTCCTTGCACTGTCTATGTGCAAAAGGTACAGAGGTGCCGTGAAGAAAATAAAATGATAGATTCCCCCAAAATAAACCAAAATGTTCACTCAAATTGTTTCTAATCTTCCAATTTTCCCATTGCATAATATCTACAATGCTTGAGTGGAGGGAACGCGAACATGAAGAGGTTGATGAGGCCGCAATGGTACATGCGCCCGCATTGCGTGTGTTGAGGGAGTGTGGTTTGTATAAATTCTGGGCTATTCAGGGTATGAGGGCCCCAAGTAGACTTACTCACCTGGCTAGTAAACAAATGGGATGTCCAAGAATAGTGCTTCATAATTGGAGATCATCGACTCGAAATTGAGCTGGAAGATATATATTTTCTTACTGGTTTATCAAATAGAGGTGAAACAATCTCTTTGTTTGGGGCTAGGGCAAGTGGCCAATCTGTCACTAGCCTTCAACAAGAGTTTTGCAATGAGGAATCGGACCCCAAAGATAAACACATTGATATAAAAACAATCATCCGTCCTAAACTTAAAGTGGTTGCATTTACTATAGCCCGGTTGTGTGGGAGTGCAGCTCCGCACGTTGCTACTAGATCCCAGATGCAGACTGCTGTTGATTGTTTCAGAGGCACCATTTTCAATTGGTGTGAGGAAATATTGGCCAGTGTAAAAGGCCAATTCACCAGGGAAAGAACTCAAAGTTGAAAAAATTTGGGTATGGAGCTATTTTTGTCACATTTTCTCTAGAGAGAATTCCTTCACTTGCCCCATAGCTTATCTCAGTTGATCATGGTAGAGTAAAGGAGCCTCGGATGGTCCGATGGGTTGCACTAATGGCCCGTCATAGTGAGGGCGATGAGATTGTTCATTTTACCCCAGCTTATTTCCATTAGTTGGAGAACCAAGTCTTCGCCATAGAATATTTCCCATATGTTTGGATAGTTTTTCGTGGCGATCGAGAGATGTATCTTCCTCTGGGAACACAGTGGGATGACTTGGGTAAGAAATTTTTTGAAATTTTCTAAATTCTAATTTTTATTTGTTTTTGTTTAAATCGTCCAATACTCAGGACAAAATTGTTAATAATGTAGATGTTGGTCCACGTAGGCCAGCCACGCTCCATCGCTTCGACAGGAAGCAAAGAGAGCTCGTTGCACCACCATAGGATCAAACAGCTTAGATTCTTACTGCTCTAGAACACAACCTAGAGAGGTTGACCTTGGATATCCCAGAGACTTCGATAGATGATGTTCCTCTCCGTCTCCAGAGACATGTTATTGGAGTTCCTGGTCAGTTCAGGAGATTCCTGAATAGAGTGGCGCGAGCTATCGTGTACTATCATGATCACCACCATGAATAGTGGATGATTGTGTACATTTTGTTTTTTGTATCACTATTTTTTCCGATTATAAGGTGTTTTAAACCTATAATCGAGGACGATGTAATATTTTTTGAAAACATTACTCTATTCTATGATATTTCTACTATTTCCGACTATCTGTTCAACATGTTTAGTTGCTTTGATTTACTGCTTTTAATGTTGCAAATGTCTGTTTATAACACTATTAGCTAATGCATTAGCTAATGTGTTTAAATTTCTCGGAATGTGTTGATATTCAATGTAATCAAACTCTCGTTCCAAGAGACGTAACTTCAAAAATAATCTCAATAATACTGGGTTTTTAATTGCGTATACTCGATTTAAGTGTAATACAATGAGTTCAGAATCTAACCTAACGATCAAATGTCGAATTCCAAATGAAATGGATTCAAATAATAACTTAATCACTACGCTATATTATGCAATAATATTTGTTGTTTGATCGAGGCTTACCCCATGCATAGATATTAAATCATCAGTGGGTGAATAAATAACCCAAACTGCGGAAGAAATGTTCCGTGTACTACGATAAGCACCATCAGCAAAACCAATATACGTTTGAAGGGATGTCGACATCTGCAATATCAAGAGTAATCCAGATAAGCAGGGATAAAAACAAACTTAAACTAGACACACTCTTCTAATCTAAGGCACACTAGCTACGAAAAGAACTAATATACAAATAAGATCTCCACACAAGATTTAAGAATAATATCTCTTCAGATAAAGCCCATTTATGGGTTTTTCTAAAGAGATTCCGTCATAATTAGTCAATTCATAGGCCCCTTTTGCAAGCACTCGCTTGAAAATATAAGGACCATGCCACATGAGTTCTAATTTCCCAGCTCCTAGTTTATCATTAGCTTGGTCATATACCAATACTGGGTCACCCTCTGAAAAAAACACAAGGTGTAACACTCCTATCATACTGAGCTTTCATTCGTTTTTTATGAGCCTCGGTAGCTAATGCAGTGGTGCGTCAAGTCTCATCTAGTTGAGCTAAGTATACAAGTCATTTTTCCTCTTCAGAGGTAGCTGGTATTAATTCTATGGCTAATTTGAGTGATGTTATTTCACATTCAATCGATAAACTAGCTGAAAAGGAGTGAAACCTGTTGCAGTTTTCGCTGAGGTTCGATATGCCCAAAGTGCTGAGAAAAGCATAGTATGCAAATTCGATTTATGAATTCCGGTTATCCTTTTAATCATAGTGGTTAAAAATTTATTTACAGCTTCAACCTGACCATTAGCCTGCGGGTAATATGGTGTAGAACTATCATGGCGCAGGCCAAGGTAGTTGGAAAGTTCGGTCATCATAATGTTTCGAAAATGGCTCCCATGATCAGTAATGATAGCTTGGGGTACACAAAATCGAGCAATCATGTGATTGAATACAAAAGTAGCTACAGTTTTTCCATCTGCCGCAAATGTAGGCATCACCTCGGCCCATTTGGTAAAATAATCCATTGCAAGAATAATATACCCATGCCCCTCGGCCGAGTGAGGGTTACATGTAATGAAGTCAATGCCCCATTTTTCAAAAGGACCAACAACAATTATTGGGTGAATAGGAGCTCGTGGTGCACGCATCTTACAATCAAAGATCTAACAATTGTGGCATTTTCGGATTGCTAGATTGCAATCTTTAAATAACGAAGGCCAAAAATAACCAGCGCGCGATATCTTTTGGGCTGTGGCATACCCAGACATATGACCGACACATGCTCTAGAGTGATAGTCATTTAATACCTTTTCAGCCTCTTCGTGGGTTAAACATCATCGAAATACAGAATCTGCACCGTGACAATAAAGCGTGTCCCCAACAATATTGTATTGTTGAGACTAGCAACAGATCTTTTGTTGTTGTGAACGTGAGAGTTCAGGCCGAAAAGTTTGGGTTTGGAGATAAATGATGATATCTCCATACCATGGATCAATGGTACTGATAAGAAACGAATATTCATCGGCGATCGAATGTTCTACCACAGTTTTTGTCTCAGTATTTGGGAAGTCACACATCAGTTTGGCGAACACTAGTGATTTCTTTTATTTAGATTTTTCAAATTTTAAATCAAACTCTTGAAGGATTACTATCCATTTAGAGTATTTTCCCCCTAGTAATTGTTTGGTCAAAATATACATCATAGGGTTACAATCAGAGATCACTGTTGTTTTTCGTAACAGGATGTAATGACAAAATCGTTGGAGAACTTGAACTGCTGCCAAGGCCAATTTCTCCACATGTGAGTATTTGATTTCAGTCAGATTTAAATTGCGACTGAGATAGTAAATCACATGTTCGTTGTGAAATTCATCTTCCTGAACTAATACCATTCCAATTGTGGAATTAGAGGCTGCTAAGTATACAAATTAATCTAGGTTGTAAATGGGTGGATGAAATAACGGTGCATGGGTCAACATGTGTTTTAAAGCATCAAAAGATCTATCAGCGATCTCATCCCAAATGAAAAGAATATCATGTTTCAACAACCTGGTAAAACCTTTGGTTAACTCGGCATAGTTAGGAATGAATCTACGCAAAAAGTTTTCTTTCCCTTGCAAACTTTGGAGTTGGCGAAGTGTAGAAGGAGGAGGTAAATTGATAATAGCCTCAACCTTCGAAGGATCGACACGAATGCCATGTCTCGAAATGATAAATCCTAGTAATCGACCAGATTGTACACAAAAAACACATTTTTTCGGATTAAGGTGAATATTATAATACCTACATCTCATAAAAATTGCGCGTAAGTGGGTTGGATGATCTTCTCCGTGTAAGGAATGAGCAGGTAGATCATCGGGATAAGGTTGCACAATGTGTTTAATGTCATAAAAAGCATAATAAATAGCCCTTTGAAAAGTTGCCCCAGCATTCTTAAGTCCAAATGGTAATTTACGGTAAGCGAAAGTTCCCCATGGACAAATGAATGATGTCTTTGGTTGATCAGCAGAGAGTATGTTTATTTGATTATAACTGGAAAATCCATCCATAAATGAAAACATTTCACTTCCGGCACAATCGTCAATGATTTTATCGATATAAGGGGTTGGATAATTGTCTTTGGGACAAGCTCTATTTATATCCCTATAATCGATACATACTCAAATTGTTCCTTGTTTTTTATTAACAGGAACAATATTAGATACCCAATCTGTTAAAGGGATTGGATAAATAAATGATGCGCGAATTAATTTTTCAACTTCGGCTTTGATTGCAGCAGCTTTTCGTGGATGTATTCTGACATAATTTTTGTCTGATAGGTTTAGCATCCGGGTATGTTTTGATTTCATGAACACAAATTTTAGGATCGATTCCTGGAATTTCTTCATAAGACCAGGCAAAAATGTCGCAGAATTCTTGAAATAGGGCTTTGTATATATCAATTTCATCTTTTGTACAAGAAGCACCTATATGAATGTTTTAAACAATTACGGGTTTTACCGATATGTCAATAGGAATTGTGGAAGAAATATTCCCCAAATTCACTTCAGAATTTGAATTTGTGCTTGATGTGGGATTCTGGGGTTCCTTTGTAGGTTTTAACCTTGTACATAAATTATCTGCAAATGAATCTTAAAAAAACAGAAAATAAACAATAGCAAGAGCATAAAACATAAAACAGATAAACACAGAGATTTTCCCATGGATCCCAAATCGGGACGAGCAGCTTGATTTTTCATTATATTCCTTTTAGTGTTACAACACACACACACACACACACACACACACACACACACATATATATATATATATATATATATATATATATATATATATATATGTCAAAGCATACATAAACCACAATACATTAACCCTGGATTAGAACATAATCGTAGTTCCCTTGACTAGATCTACAAAATACTAGGAGCCGAAAACCATCATGCCCCAAAACCATGTGCAAACCCATGCACAAAACCATGGACGGGTCCGCCCACCGGAAAACCCAACATTCTCCCACTTGTTGTTTTCTTTCCGCAGGGGGCCACAAGAGAGCTGAGTCATTAGCCCAGCTTTGCAACACCCATTGTTTCTCTACACCAGTACAACTTCTGAGTGCTCACAGACTTTGTCAATGCATCTGCAACATTCTTCAAAGCTTCCACTTTTACCAGCAACACCCTTTTAGCCTCAACCATATATCTCACAAAATGATATTGAACATCAATGTGCTTTGTCTTTGAATTATAAGCAGGGTTCTTAGCCAAGAAAATTGCACTTTGGCTATCACAGTCTATCCTTATAGCTTGCTGCACCAACCCCATACTTGAACACAATCTCTGCAACCAAACTGCTTCTTTGCTTGCATGAGTGGCTGCCATGTATTATGCCTCTGTAGTTGAAAGAGCCACTACAAACTGTCTTTTACTCATCCAACTGACTGCACCTCCAAATAGGCTAAACACATACCCACTTGTAGATCTTCTTTGGTCCAGATCTCTAGCCCAGTCTGCATCAAAAGAACCATGAATGCGCAACACTCTTTCCAATCCTGGTCTTCCCTGGTATCACAAGCCATAATCACTAGTGCCACACAAATATCTGGAAACCCGCTTCACTACTGTCCAATGCTCCTTCCTTGGGTTTGACATAAACCTGCTCAATACTCCTACTGCATGTGCAATGTCTGTTCTAGTACAGACCATTGCATACATTTTTTGGTCAATTTAGTGTGTCCTAAATTGCTACATTAATTTATCACTCCGGGATTCGTAAGCTGATGAAGTGTGGCGCACTATATGTGCAAGATAACCTATTTCTTAACTTTTTGTCGTTTTTGGTTTTCTAACGTGAGACAGAAATTCTAAAATAAAAACAAGTATGGTTATGATTGTTCAAGGAAATTTTATCCTCTATAATGATTTACCGACTTGAAACTTCAAAAGGAATTTGAAACATACAATGACAAAACTTGAAAGGAAATGAAAATGTGCTGCTGAAATGAAAATGTGCTGCTAGTCTAATAAATCAAACAGTGAAGTATTGAGCATGGAAACCAAACTATCCTTGCTGCTGTCTAAACACAAGAGAAACTATGCTGAAAGAAATCCAAAAGTTGCAACAAAGTAAATCTAAATCAAATTACACCAACTTATCTTCTGATCCCTCATCATTAGTCCAGCTATGATTTTCGGAGGTAACCATAAACAACTTGAGTAACCCGATATCTAACTTGCAGAAAGTAAACTAATATCAAACTACACATTCATAATTCAATCCCTCACCATTAGTCCAGCTGTGGCTTTCAGAGGTAACTGAAGATGTCATGAGCAATTTAATATATCTAATTTGCAGAAAGTAAACTAATATCAAACTACACATTCATAATTCAATCCCTCACCATCAGTCCAGCTGTGGCTTTCGGAGGTAATTGAAGATGTCATGAGAAATTTAATATATCTAAATCTAACTACTAAAGCAAATGAGCAAAACTGAAATAAACAAAGCAGTACTGAAATTAAACAGAAACTAAGAAAAGAAAATTAGCAGCAGAACAATATTAATTCCATGTCATTAGTCAAAAAGTTATGCAAATGCCCGGGCTGCCTATTTATAACCTGAAACAAGAACACTGATCAGTTAACAATAACATAAAACATGAAAGACATAAGTAAAATGTAAAGCATGAAAGATTATAAACAGAAATGAAGCATATATACCATGAAAGATGCAATGTATAAACACAATGAGCTTAAAGAAATAAAACAAGAACTATACAATAATGCACAAAACCTCAGCGTGTGTAGGAGCCCTCTACACCAGCCTTGGCAACAGACTTCAAGTACGAATTACGCTTGGAAACAGAGTCTTCTTATATATTAAAATGCAGTCATAACAGCAAGGTGATATTACGGCACAATGGCAGCGTAATTACATTACAGAGCAGACTAATAAAAACTAACAGAGACTAATCTAACATGCGTATGCAAACGCGTTATTTATAACAAAGGTAATATAACTAATTTCCTAAAGTTTATGCTGATGGAGAACACGTAAACCATTACGTCCAAAGATCTAGGATCATGGCCGCGTTGAAGAGTAAATCTATGAGGAGTGGATGTTTGAATTCGGCTTATGGAGCCATGTACAGGTGTTGATTTGCCTTCCGCAATTCAGAAACGGCCATATCCATCTCCACATGACGAGAAACAGAGTCCTGTCACCGTGGGACTCTACGGTTGACTTCCACTTGGCCACCTTTGACCGCAACCTCCCTGGATGAATTTGCTCGAGCCAATAGGACACGATCCATGTCCACATCATTTCTGACTTGCCCATGTGGCTCGTTTTTCCTAAAGACACCTGTAACATAGAGTTTCACAAAATGGCTGCGGAAAGTTGCAGCAGCTGCGGAAAGTGGCAAGATTCCGCAGCTAAATGAGAAAAATCTAAATCAAACAGCAGACACAAAAATATAGTTAAAAACCATGTTAGATGCTCTTTTGTAATTAATATACAATGATATTGACAACCTGGAAGGTTCAGGTGGATGAAAAAGGTCTAGGAAGATGTATGGAAAAGATGCAGATTTGAGACTCAACATACCCCCACTGTGAAGGTGTTGCATGTCCTCATGCAACCAAAATTTTGATAATCCTTCTTCAGTTCATATGCCTTGACACTTCATCCAGTACATCCAATCCTCTCCTCTTCTTCCTTGGTGCTGCTAACATCCTAGGCTTCTTCATTAAGCATCTGAATTTGATATTAACCAGTGCTCTGCTTAACTTCTGGCATTTCCTTTTCAATTTCTTGTTCTTCTTCTGCCATATTCCCAGATGTAGCATGGTATTATCATGAATGATTTTATCCAATTTACTTTGTTCCTTCAATGTCTCATTTTCATTTTTAATGTGTCTATTTACAAGCTCTAGCTCGAAGATTTCCTGTTTCAGTGATTGGACTAAATCATCTTGTACTGTGTGAGGCTGAATGGACGAAGTACTGGGACCTGTAGCTGCTTTTTCCAAAGATTCTATATAATCATATACTTCTTGCTGCTTGGGGTCTATTTCAGGTGTCATTTTTATTGGGCTGTCCCCAAAATGCCGTGAAGGAGAGTTGTCCTCAAAATCTGGCTGAGAAGGGCTCACATCAACATCTTGCTGAGAATGGGATGGACTATGTTCAATGTCTGACTGAGAATGAAATGAACCAGGTTCACTAACTGACTGAGATGGACTATGGTTAGCTGGGGACTGTTCAAATGTTTCCTCTCCCAAATAAATGAAATGAGGACCCTCCATTTGCATTTTCCTCAATTTCCCCTTAAGTCTGGAACTTCTTCTCACACGCTGTGGACCACTGTCCTTTTGCTTTTGTTTTCATTTCTCTGTCTTCTTGGCCATAGATGATTGTTTTTGAAGATGAACTAATCTCTCAGATAACACTTGATGATCTTCTTTTTCAGAAGAAGGGGTTTGATGTATAGCCTCAATACTTTTTCTCTCTTTTGGTGTTATTGGCTTCTTATCCTTAGTTTCTTTCTTCTTCCTCTTTGACAGTCTCTCTTCCCTATCAGTTCTTTCAATTGTAGTAGTAGGAGTATTTTGAATTTCATCATTTGTTCTCTTTTTCCTACTCCTTCTTGATATGCTACCTTCAGGAATTTCTTGAGTAGGAGTACTTTGGGTTTCATCATTTGTTCTTTTTCTCCTACTCCTTCTTGATGTGCTACCTTCAGGAATTTCCTGAGGTTCCTCAAAGAAGTTTCTAATCAAAAATTGTTCCCATGTGTCTTTCTTCTCCTTTAACTATTTTTCAATCAAAATTTTTACAAGACCGTGGTGATATAGATGTGGTTCTACATCTCCTAAATGCTTCTGAACAGTCACAGACATTTTCTTCAAACTATTTAATAGAAAATATGGGATATTGAGAGCTTGATTATCTAGAAAATTCATCAGCAATCTGGTATGGTACATATACATGGACCCAAAACGGCCTTCACAGGTAATGAATTTTTGAACAACTAGCAACAAAGTAGCCCATTCCTCTTTCAATGCATGAACAAGAATTCCTCTTTTAAAAATAGTTATGTCCATACCTTGGTTTCGTAAGATTATTCTCCAGGCTTCATCACTAATGCTTTTATTTTTAAACCAACGCTCACCCTCTTGAAGAAGTTCCGTGGCAGTTGCTATAGATGCCTCGTTCACTGCAAACTTAAGGTCTCCAATCTCTACTTCGAGGCCATTGAACGACCTTGCAAATACTTTTGTCACTTCTTTATGATAACCTCTGAATTTTTGGATAAACCGCAGCCACTTTGCTTTCTTCAATATATCCCTTACTTGCGGATATCCTTCCATGAACTTAGGTCCTTCTGGTTCTGCTCTTAGCAATTTACCCATTCTTCTTTCTGCTCTTCAAAAATTTGCCTGCGTGAGGGTTCAATAGAAATAGAACGGCTGAATGCACGGAGATGAGCACAATGACTGTAGGTAGATATCAGGGAGTGGGTATGCAAACTGTAGCGTAACAGAGAACGAAATGGAGTGAGACAGAACAGAGAGGGGTTTCGTGAGAACGACAGAGATACGACTGTGAGATTAACAGAACAATAGGAGGAGTATAACACATCCGACAGTGTTTTGAAATTTGGTGGCTGCACAATAAATGTGAGCACGTTTAAACAACAGCTATGGATTTATGCGGCTGTAAGAGTCCGTGGTCAAATCAACTACGTCTCATTGTCACCGGTGGAATATCGGAGTATGAGTGAAGATCGGGGGTTTAATTATGGAATCGTTTGAGAATGAATGCGGGAGGATCATATGGAGATCGTGAAAGGGTTACGGAATTTGTCAATATAATCATTGCACATAATGGATGGAGCTTATGGTTTAGAACTATATAAAAATGTGTTTTCAATGCTATTTGAAATGAATTTCACTCATACCTTGGAATCTTTGCCTTTTCCTTGGTCTTCAATTAGTTGCTCTTCATTGGTATCTTGAATGCTCCATGTCTTCATTTTTGGTCCTCATACCTGCATTTTATTTCATGATTATGAAAATAACATCTGCCTGTACATTCTTTTGAAAACAGAGTTGTAGCTGCGGAATCTGCTTCTGGCTGCGGAAACTGGTGTCAGCTGCGGAAACAGATGTCAGCTGCGGAAACTGACACAACTATTATTTGGATGAATGAACATGAACGGATGACAAATGACTAGATGGAAATGGTCATGAAAAAGAATTTTATTGGTGAAAATGGAATGAAATAGACAAAATGAAGTGGAATGGAGTGAAATGAAGTGAAATGAAATGGAATGAAGTGGAATGGAATGGAGTGGGTAGTCACAAAACTTGTGAAATGAAAGAGATATTTTTTTTTTTGGAAAATATAGAGTGTCAGGTGTTCCTGATTTTCGCCCTATATTTTCTGTATAAGACTGCCAATCAGTGATTGGTTTTCAGGCTTATACAAATATTTTTTTTTTCAAATTTTTTTTCAATTTTTTATTTTTTTATTTATTTTTTTAACTGAAAGAACAAAAGCTAGGCTGGTGAAGAAGAAGAATTCTTCTGTACCAGCCTGATTGCAGAATTTTCTTGAAACATTTTGACAAAATCCTCTTTTGAGAGTGGCTTATGATAAACTTTCAATCTGTGCCATTCACAATAAGAGGAGTTTGAAACTCATCAATGGTCTTGATTCTTACCGCTCCATTGCTAAAAATCTTGTCAATCTCATATGGCCCAAGCCAATGAGTCTGAAATTTTCCTTGAAAATCTTTAAACTTGGAATCAAATAACAATGCCCAATCTCCTTCTTGAAACTTCTTCTCTTTGATGTACTTGTCATGCCATTTAGCTCTTTGATATTGAACTAGATCGGTTCTTAAAATTGCTTCTTGTCTGATCTCATCTAGCTCATTCAACTGCTCCATTCTATGCTTTTGGGCTTCTGATAAGTCCATCCCCAACTGAACTGCTATCTTGAAGGTCTTGACTTGGAACTCAATAGGGAGCAAGACTTCTTTCCCATAAACAAGTTCATAGGGAGAATGTCCTGTTGTATTTCTCCATGTAGTTCTGTAGGCCCACAAGGCTTCAGGAAGCCTTTCTGCCCAATCTCTTCTATGTAGATGAACAGTTTTGGTGATGATACTTTCAAGAACTTTATTTGTGGGCTCCACTTGACCATTTGCTTGCGGATGGTAAGGAGTAGATCTTCTGTGCTTGATTTTGTATTCTTCCATCAATTTCTCCACCAAATTGGATGTGAATTGGCTCCCCTGATCTGTCACAATTTCTCTTGGAACACCAAAGCGAGTAAAAATATCCTCATAAAGAAAATGAACAACTGAATTTTCAGTAGCAGATACTAATGCTTTGGCTTCTACCCATTTAGTAACATAATCGGTACAAACCAATATATACTTCTTTTGCTTAGATGGTGGATTAATAGGTCCAATGAAATCTAAAGCCCATTTTTCAAAGGGTTCAATGAGTACCTGTGTTTGCAATGGCATTTCATTTGAAAGGGTAGGGTTCCCTACTCTTTGGCAGCTGTCACACCTTTTGACATATTGTTTTGCATCTTTGAAGAGGGAAGGCCAATAATATCCTAAAGAGAGGATTTTATAGGCCGTCCTTTTGTCTGCAAAGTGTCCGCCGCATGGTTCATCATGACATGCCTTAAGAATGTCAGGCATTTCATCTTCCCTAACACATCTTCTGATCACAAGATCTGGCCCTGTTTTAAACAATTCGTTAGAAATCCATGAATATTTTGAACTCTCCTGAATAATTTTTCGTTTTTCACTTGGAAATAAATGTAAAGGTAGTTTCCCTGTAACCAAATAGTTAGCAATATCTGCATACCAAGGGGTCTTAATAGTTACTGCAAACAAGTATTCATCAGGAAACTTATCCTCTACAGGAGAATCTTCTTTAGTATTCTGAATCCTAGACAAGAAATCAACTACTGTATTCTGTTTTCCTGGTCTATCCAACACATTAATATTGAATTCTTGCAAAAGTAAAAGCCATCTTGTCACTCTGCCATTAGTAACAGGTTTGTTCATTAAATATCTAATTGCAGAATGGTCAGTATGAATAAAAGTTTCATAACCTGTTATGTAATGTCTAAACTTATTAATTGCATGAACAACAACTAAGAACTCTTTTTCAGTCACAGTATAGTTCAACTCTGTGGGAGTCAAATTTTTACTGGTGTAATAAATGGCATAAGGAATTAAATCTTTTTGACCCAACACAGCTCCAAGAGCTGTATCTGAAGCATCTGTAGAAATATGGAAAGGAAGTTTCTAATTTGGTCCTCTCAAGATAGGTGCTTCAGATATTCTTGTTTTCAAAGTTTCAAAAGCTGATTGACAATCAGGATCCCATTTAAATTCACAGTCTTTTGTAAACAATTTGAAGAGTGGAGATGCTATTTTAGTGAAGTTTTCTATAAATATTCTATAGTAACCAGTAAATCCTAGAAAACTTCTAACATCTCTTTGACAATTTGGAATAGGTAATTTGGAGATGACTTCAACTTTTGATCTATCAACCTTAATCCCATCTCCTGAAATATGATGTCCTAAAACAATCCCTTCAGTAAACATCATAAAGCATTTTCATGGCTTAATGAAAGGTTTGTTTCTTTACATCTTATAAGAACTTTTTCCAAATTTTCTAATGCCTCTTCAAATGAATTACCATAAACTGTAAAATCATCCATATAAACCTCTACACAATCATGGATTAGATCGGAAAAAATTCCTAGTACTGCTCTTTGGAATGTTGCTGGTGCATTACATAACCCAAAAGGAAGCACTCGGTAGGCAAAAGTTCCCCATGGACAAGTAAATGTGGTCTTATCTTGATCTTCGGGTGCTACCTGAATTTGATTATAGCCACTAAAACCATCCAAAAATGAAAAGTACTTTTTACCTGCTAATGTATCTAATACCTGATCAATAAAAGGCAAAGGAAAGTGATCCTTTAAAGTTGCTTTGTTCAATTCCCTGTAATCAATGCATAACCTCCATTTACCATTCTTTTTAGGTACTATAACCAAAGGAGAAACCCATCGGCTATCTGAAATTGGATAAATGAAGTTTACATTGAGTAGTTTTTGGAGCTCTTCTTTCACTATCTCTCTAAGATTTGGATTCATCCTTCTTTGAGGTTGTCTGATTGGTCTACTGTTTTCCTCAATATAGATATGATGTATGCAAGTCTTAGGATCAATACCTTTCATGTCAGTATACTCCCATGCAAATGCAGTAGAATGTTTTTGCAAGATTTTGGTTAGTTCTTCTTGTTGTGACTTTTCCAAATGTTTGTTGATATTCAATGTTTTTCCTGGAAAAATCTCAATTGTAGAACTACCAAACTCTTCCATAGAGTAAAGAGACATTTGTCTTGATGATAAATATTCTATGTCAGATTCCAACTGAAATTGTGTGGGGTCATATTCTGAAGATATCTCAAAATTTTCTAATGTGTTCAGAATTTGACTATCCTCACTGATTTCAGAAATGGTAAAAACAGGTTGTATAGTGTCCTCATCATCAACCCATTCATTGTCTCCTACTTCTGTGATTGCTTTTGCTGGAGGATACAAATTGAATTTCTTTGTCGGATTACCATTAGAAATGTACATATCCCCAGATCTACAACTAATGAAAGCATCAGCTGTGGCTAGCCAAGGTCTTCCTAAGATAAGTGGGTGCCCTCCTAGATTACTCTTGGGAGTCAAAAATCATAAAATCTACTGGATATTCCCAAGAATCTAAGGAGACTGAAATATCTTCTAATACACCATCTGGTTTAATAATTGATCGATCTGCAAGTTGCAGTAAAGTAGGTGTAAAAAGAAGGTTAGGAAGTTTTAGCTGTTCCATAGTCTGTCTACTCATAATGTTGATAGCAGCCCCTAAGTCAATCAATGTGTTTGGAATTTATATCCCATTTATATGTGTCTTGACAATTGGACTTCCTGGATCTACATACTTCTGCATGGTAATTTTTCCCATCATAATGTCTGCAATCTTTCCTACCAGGTGGATTCTTCTTGTGTCTTTTAGTTTTCTTCCTGGTCTTTTGAAACTCAACTCCTTTATAGTTTTTGCTAGAATAGGAATCTCTCGAATGGCTTGTAGCAAGGGAATCTTGATACAAACATTCTTCAATTCATCTAGAAAGTCATAGTTAGGCAACAAGATTTGTTTTTCCACCCCCTTGTCAATTTGTAGTCTTTCAGGAAAAGGAGGTGTAGATGAAGATGCAGGTTGCTCAACTATAAGAGTTGTGGGTGTTAACTTTTCTTTTTCTTTTTGAATGTTTGAATTTTGAAGAGATGCTTCCTCAGAACCCTCATTGACTTTAAGAGAGTCCTCCTCAGAGGTATCTTGTTCTTGAATATCTATAGAAGGTTTTTCTAAAACTCTACCAGATCTGAGTTGTACATCGTTGAGAGGAACAATCATATAGGTAGGAAATTGTTGTCCTTCTACCATGTAAGTATTCCGAGGATTCTTATTATTAGGATTTGGCAATGGCTGAGCTGGAAGTTGATTTGTCTTTTGTTGGTATGGGAGCATGAGTTGAGGATTTGGATTTTGTTGAGAAGGTTGTTGTTGTGGAAATGGCAATGAAAGTTGTGGATTTGGGTTTGGAAGTTGTGGAGCTTGTTGATTTTGAAAAGATGGAGGATATTGATAAAGTTGAGCAAATCTCCCATAAGGATTTTGCATCCCTTGTACCCATGGCTGATATGGATTTTGATGTTGGGGCCAAGGTTGTTGCCAAGGATTCCAATTTGGTGGGGTTTGAAAATTCATAGGGTTGTTAAACCCTTGAGTTTGTTGTCCCTTCCAAGGTCTTCTTGCAACAAAACAAAGAGATTCTACTGAATTTGGGTCTTCTTGAAAAACAGCTTTGAGTCCAGGAATTGAAGGACAATCCTTGATCTCATGATTCTCTGAGCAAATCATACATGTTTCTACAATTTTTGCATCCAAGGGACATTCCATTAAAGCATGTTTCTTCCTACATTTCGGACAAAAGATGGCTAAAGCATCTGTTTCTGCTTTCTTCTTGTTTTGGATTTTAAGGGTGTCTAGTTGTTCACTAAGGTTCCCTAAGATATCAGTTTTGAATTCATCAAGCATGTTACCAATCTATGCCCTACTTACTGATGCAGTTGCAGATTTGTTAGCCCTAATAAGAGAAGGATCCCTAGGCCCTTTTCCTGTTTTAGATTTTCCTCTTGAGAGATGGACACATAGTTCTGTTATGTCACGAAGTGGAAGTTGAGAAATGCCTCCTTTCCCCATCATGTTTAAAATATCTATCCATTCATCTCTAATGGCTTTTAATATGAGGGCTTTCAAGGTTTCATCATCTAAGTTGCTCATATTTGCTCTTTTCAAGTTGTATTGAAATCTTTCAAGTAAATCTTCCAAGTTTTCGTCTTCTTTTTGCATCATTTTGAATACCTCATCCTTGTGATTGGTGGGCATATAATAGTCCAAGTATCTATCCAAAAATGTTTGTTTCATATCATTCCAAGTCCTAATAGATTGAGTGGCTAATCCCATGAACCATTTCAAAGAAGATCCCTTCAATGTTGAAGGAAACAGTTTGAGTTTTTGAGAGTCTTCCATATAGTCATAAGTTTGGCACACGACTTCAAACTCAAACAGAAATGTTTCAGGATCCTCACTTCGCAATCCATAAAAATTAGGGAGAACAGATGGTGAGATATTTTTCATTGTTGCATGAGTTTCCTCATCAACTATAGGGAATCCAAACAAGTTGTCTCCTTCCTTATTTCTACCATTATTTCCTTCACCATTGTTGTCTCCATTGTTTCCTCCTCTTCTACCTCTACCTCTACCTCCATCTATTACTTCCTCTGCCATGATAGTTTCTTTAGAGTCCTTAAAGTCCTCTAGTTCTTCTATCAAGGGAGGATGAGAGGGAGTCTCTTCCTTTTCTAAATGAGATTTGGTAGGTGGTATAGGAGAATCCTCTAATTCAGCTGCTCCTTGAATTTCAAAAATCTTAAGGCTAGGGGTAGATGGTGGTGAATCTTGTCTATGCCTTGAAGAAGATGGAGTTGTGAAAATCGAACTCTTGGCTTTGGCTATAAACCTTCCCCTAAGAATCTCTTGCTCTATGCATGTCATTTTTTATCTTTTATTTTTATTTTTTTAAAGTTGGGCTAATAATTCTCTTTTTGATCTTCCAGGTCACACTAGGTGCAAGAAGAGAGCATACTTAAGAAATTACTAAACCAATAACTCTCTTTTCTGATCCTCCAGATCACACTAGGTGCAAGAGGAGAGCATACTTCAAGAAGTTATCAAGTTTTCCCTTCTTTTATTATTTTGTTGTTGTTTTTTGAAAGAAATTGGCTGCTAGTTATTCCCTGGACAATTGGCCACCAAATGTTTGGTCAATTTAGTGTCCTAAATTGCTACATTAATTATCAATCAAGATCGTATGGTGATGAAGTGCGGCGCACTATATGTGCAAGATAACTGTTCTTAACTTTTTGTCGTTTTTGGTTTTCTAATGTGAGACGAGAAATTCTAAAATAAAAACAAGTATGGTTATGATTGTTCGAGGAAATGATATCTCTTATAATGATTTTCAACTCGAAACTTAAAAAGGAATTTGAGCATGGTGACAAAACTTGAAAGGAAATGAAAATGTTTAACTGGTAAATAAATCAAAACAGTGAACTAGTGAGCATGAAACCAAACTATTCTTGCTGTTGTCTAAACACAAAAGAAACTATGCTGGAAGAAATCCAAAAGTTGCAATAAAGTAAATCTAAATCAAATTACATCAACTTGTCTTCTGATCCCTCATCATTAGTCCAGCTATGATTTTCGGAAGTAACCATAAACAACTTGAGTAACCGATATCTAACTTGCAGAAAGTAAACTAATATCAAACCACACATTCATAATTCAATCCCTCACCATCAGTCCAGTTGTGGCTTTCGGAGGTAACTGAAGATGTCATGCACAATTTAATATATCTAATTTGCGGGGGGAAAGTAAACTAATATCAAACTACACATTCATAATTCAATCCCTCACCATCGATCCAGCTGTAGCTTTCGAAATGTTGAAGATGTCATGAGCAATTTAATATATCTAAATCTAACTACTAAAGCAAATGAGAAAAACTGAAATAAACAAAGCAGTACTGAAATTAAACAGAAACTAAGAAAAGAAAATTAGCAGCAGAACAATATTAATTCCATGTCATTAGTCAAAAAGTTATGCAAATGCCCGGGCTGCCTATTTATAACCTGAAACAAGAACACTGATCAGTTAACAATAACATAAAACATGAAAGACAGAAGTAAAATGTAAAGAATGAAAGATTATAAACATAAATGAAGCATATATACCATGAAAGATGCAATGTATAAACACATGAATGAATTATAACACAATGAGCTTAAAGAAATAAAACAAGAACTATACAATAATGCACAAAACCTCAGCGTGTGCAGGGGCCCTCTACACTAGCCTTGGCAATAGACTTCAAGTACGAATTACACTTGGAAACAGAGTCTTCTTATATATTAAAATGCAGTCATAACAACAAGGTGATATTACGGCACAGTGGCAGCGTAATTACATTACAGAGCAGACTAATAAAAACTAACAGAGACTAATCTAACATGCGTATGAGAACGCGTTATTTATAACAAAGGTAATATAACTGATTTCATAAAGTTTATGCTGATGGAGAACACGTAAACCATTACGTCCAAAGATCTAGGATCATGGCCGCATTGAAGAGTAAATCTATGAGGAGTGGATGTTTGAATTCGGCTTATGGAGCCATGTACAGGTGTTGATTTGCCTTCCGCAATTCAGAAACGGCCATATCCATCTCCACGTGACGAGAAACAGAGTCCTGTCACCGTGGGGCTCTACGGTTGACTTCCACTTGGCCACCTTTGACCGCAGCCTCCCTGGATGAATTTTCTCGAGCCAATAGGACACGATCCATGTCCACATCATTTCTGACTTGCCCATGTGGCTCGTTTTTCCTGAAGACACCTGTAACATAGAGTTTCACAAAATGGCTGTGGAAAGTTGCAACAACTGCGGAAAGTGGCAAGATTCCGCAGCTAAATGAGCAAAATCTAAATCAAACAGCAGACACAAAAATATAGTTAAAAACCATGTTAGATGCTCTTTTGTAATTAATATACAATGATATTGACAACTTGGAAGGTTCAGGTGGATGAAAAAGGTCTAGGAAGATGTATGGAAAAGATGCAGATTTGAGACTCAACATACATTAGGCTACTCACTGCACTTGCATATGGAACATGAGACATATCCTCCTCTTCTTCTTGTGTCTTGGGACACTGTTCAACAGATAGCTTTGTACCTACAGGAATCAGAACATTCACCGGTTTACTTCCTGCATAATGAACCTCTGCAATATAGTCTCGACATACTTCCTTTGGTTTAACTAGAGCTTCCTCTTTGCCTGATCTCTCTAAATTTCCATGCCCAAAATATAATTTGCAGCACCAAGATCCTTCATGTCGAATTTGGAGAACAGTTGGGTCTTCAAATCTTGGATAATTTCTTTGTCATTTCCAATCAAAAACATATCATCCCGCACAAGACCAAATAAATAACATGGTCACCAAGTAATTTAAAATACACAGTGATCCTCCTTGTTTCTAGTGAAGCCAAGTCCCCGTAAATAGGTATCAAATTTTTGATACCACATCCTTAGTGACTGTTTTAACCCATACAAAGACTTCTTTAACCTGCATACCAACTCTTTCTTCCCCTTCACCATAACGCATTCAAGTTGTTTCATGTAGATCTCTTCTTCCAGATCCCTTTGAAGAAATGTTAGCTTCACATCCATCTATTCTACCTCAAAATCAAATGCAGTAGCAACAGATAAAAGTAATCTAATAGAAGTAACTTTGGCAACAGGAGAAAAAATATCACCAAAATCAATTCCCGGCACCTGGGAATAACCTTTTTCTACCAACTGAGCTTTGTATTTCTCCACCTTGCCTTCTACATTCATCTTCTTCTTAAACACCCATTTTCTCTCGATGGGCTTTCTTCCAGCTGGCAACTCCACCAGATCCCATACCTCATTTTTATGCAAGGATGCCATTTCATCAACCATGGCCTCCTTCCAAAGTTTTCAATCCTCTGAATCTACTGCCTCCCTGACGGTTCTGGGATCATCATCAGTTATAGTTAAAGCAAAATTTGAGCAGAAAGCAGATGGACTATACCTTTCTAGTTGTCTTCTTTCTCGAACTGATCTTCTCACAGCTGGAGTTTGTGGCTCTTCTTTTTTGAGTCTTCTTCTGTTGTAGAGTCTGATTCATCCTCCTTTAGCTCAAACTCTATCTTCTCAGGTTCCTTTGGTAGGAATTTATGTTTAACAATATATTTCACCTCTCTGAACACCACATCTCGGCTGTACACAACCTTCCTTGTTTCCGGGTTCTAAAGATTGAAACCCTTTAAACCATCCATATACCTAATAAAGATGCATCTTTCAGATTTATTATCCAACTTGCTCTTTTTCTCCTTTGGAACATGTACATATGCATCACATCCAAATACCCTCAAATGTGAAAGAGAGAGTTTCTTACCAGTCCATACCTCATGTGGAGTCTTATCTTCCAACGCTGATGAAGGTGATCTGTTAACCAAGTAACATGCAGTCTCCACTGCCTCTGCCCAAAATTCTTGTCCTAACCCGGTACCACTGAGCATGCTTCTTGCCTTTTTCATCAGCATTTTGTTCATTCTATTTGCAACTCCGTTTTGCTGTGGTGTGTATGGAGTAGTAGTCTGCCGTGCTATACCACACTTTTTATATAACTCTTCAAATTCCTTCTTGCAGAACTCCCCACCATTATCTGTCCTCAGCACCTTTATCTTCTTCTCTGTCTGGATTTCCACCAGAGCCTTAAATTCTTTAAATCTGTCAAAGACTTCAGATTTCTTCCTCAAGAAATATATCTATGTATTCCTTGAGAAGTCATCTATGAATGAAACATAGTACACAGACTTACCCAGTGATGGAACCGACATAGGTCCAAACACATCACTGTGCACAAGCTCTAATATCTTGTTCGCTCTCTTAGCACTAGAAGGAAAAATCACCCTATTCTGCTTCCCATATACACAATGTTCACAAAAATCGAAATCTAGAGAGCTATTAGACATACCTTCTACCATACCATTTCCACGCAGTATCTGAAGGCCCTTCTCTCCAATATGTCCAAGCCTTTGATGCCATAACATGATCTTTTCTCCAGAGACCGCTAGGCTTTCTGCTCCACTTTCGGGAACCACAGAACTGTTGCACCCAACAATAACATTGTTGCCCTGAAGCTTGTACAGAGTTCCAATTTGAACTCCCCGCATTAATACCAGTGCTCCCCGAACCATCTTACAGATATCTTTCTCGAACACTATTTTTACACCTGCATCATCCATCTTGCTTACAGAAATCAGATTTTTGGCCAATGCAGGAATGTGTAAAACACCAGGAAGTGTTCTAATCCTTCCACCTTGTAACTTCAACTTGAATTTTCCACATCCGACGATTCTAGCCTTCCTATCATCCCCTAAGAAGACATCGCCACCATCATACTTCTCATACTCGTAGAACCACTCCCTATAGGGAGTGAAGTGAAAGGATGCACCCGAGTCAATCAACCATGAATCATGATCTACATGTGTATTTGAAGAAGAAGCAAAATACACATCCCCACCTTCATCTGAGGTGGTTTTTTCCTTTGCATCATCAGATCCCTTTCCTTTCTCAGGAGCTTTCCTTTTTGTAGTGCCCTTCCTTTCCGCATTTCCAGCACACCTTTACAAACTTTCCAGGAGATTTAGATCTCCCTCTAGATTTAGATCTCCCACTCGAAGCCTTATTCTTGTTTCTGTTCTGGGACCTTCCTCTTATAGATAAGGCATTTCCATTCTGTGTAGAAATTTGCTGAATAATGATCAATTATCCACCGAGACTATCTTGATCACATATCAATTCGAATTCATATGCAACACATAATCTCTTCCACTCAGATCATCACACATGCGGAAATAAAACAAGCGATAGCACATCAAATCATTACACACATTAACACAGTATGTATGGGGAAAGCTTATAGCTGAAAACCCCGCAGCTATATGTGTATATTATAATGGAGAAAACATGTAACAAACTCAGTACAATACTCCTCACAAGTACTCAGTACTATCTCATGAAGTTACACACAAACTAGCTTGGTTTTGAACAAGTCACGAGTTCAAAACACATCCACTAATTGCCTGCCTCTATTGTGCAATCATGGCCTGTCTAAATAGAGATCCAAGGTTCGAATCTCCTTGGCTTGACAGCACAATCATCATGGGCAATTGCCTCCAGGTGTGGTGCAAATCTCATGCACAACTGATGTCACAACTGATAGCTGTACTCACCCTTTCATCTACCTCTTCCACTGGTCTCCACTGAACTGTCCATGCACTGTAGTGAACTGATGTGTTCTTGAGTTGAATAATGAGTTACTAATTAATGAATTAAATAATATTTAATTCACTCCACTCATTACTAGTTGATTAGCTTGTTAAACTAATCTCAACTAGTTCAACTAAGTTAAACCGAACACAACTCCACCAACTGTCTCATCAACTCCACCAAACTTCTGCCACTGAAGTCCTAACTGAAGTCAACCATGCATGAGCTCACCAAACCCCTAGGAATAGCGTAATTCCTCTGTCGGATGCATGAGCCACTTCTGTAGCTCGAACTGAAGTGCTCCAAGAGAGTAAACTGAAGTTTAGAGTCCAAATATTATTAAGGGTAAATAATATTTGACTTCCCTATTTTTAGGATAGGCAGTCTAAAAATAGACTTCGACCTATAGGTCGAAAAATAGAGGTCCATCTATTTTTACCAACATGACCAATACTCCAAGAATAACATACTGCAACCCCTGGACCATGCTCCATATGTCTAAAAATAGACATAGTCTAAAAATAGAATTTGCGCCAAAATTTGCCTGCGGGCCCACTTAGTGAAGGCGACTTCATTTCACTAAGCTCCATCATCTTGCTGCATTTTCAACATTCTGACCCTCCATATTTCTCCTTCTCATTTCCTCCGATAGCAAGGCTGAGACAATGTCATCAAAATTCAAGGTAGTTGTATTGCTACCTATTGCAATAACTAGAGTGTCCCATGAATCTGGTAGAGAACAAAACAAACTGATGCACTTATCTTCATATGAGATTCTAATATCAACAGATGACAACTGACTTACCACAGTATTGAAGGCGTTCAGATGCTCTGTCACCGAGTCTCCATCCTTCATCCTTAGGTTATACAGCTTTTTCCACAGGAACAATTTTTTCACCAGAGACTTAGATTGGTACAAAGTCCCTAGCTTTTCCCACAATGTCTTCGCCGTAGCTTCCCCAAATACATTCAACAATACTGAATCTGAGACACACAACCGTATTGTGCTCTTTGCCTTCCGATCCAACTTCTTCCAGTCTTTATCTGACATTGCCTTTGGTTTAGTACCTGGATCTACCGCGATGCACTGATCTTTATCCACCAGCAGATCCTCCATCTTAAGCTTCCACAACTGAAAACTCTGACCATTAAATTTCGCGATCTCTATCTTCCCACTGCTCGCCATCTTCTTTCACCGCAAGAATCGATCCCGCAAATCTCCCACTGAACAGGGTCTACCTTAGGCCCGAGAAAAAAACCCCTCAGCAGCAAAGGCGTCCCCTTGAAGTCGAAACTACTCTGATACCAAATGTAGGTTTTAACCCTGTACAAAAATTATCTGCAAACAAATCTTAAAAAAACATAAAATAAACAATAGCAAGAGCATAAAACATAAAACATATAAACACAGAGATTTTCCCTTGGATCCCAAATCGGGACGACCAACTTATTTTTTCATTATATTCCTTTTAGTGTTACAACACATATATATACATGCCGAAGCATACATAAACCCCAATCCATTAACCTTGGATTAGAACATAATCATAGTTCCCTTGATTGGATCTACTAAATACCAGGAGCCGAAAACCATCATGCCCTAAAACCATGTGCAAACCCATGCACAAAACCATGGACATGTCCGCCCACATATAACACGAACCCAACATCCTTGACATAATCAGTGGTGAAAATTGATGAAAAATTATCTTCGAATTTATCAAGCTCAGGTAAAAATGATGATCTATGATGGAGATCATCCCAGGGTAGGTCATCTATGGACAAAAAATCACGAATGTTTTCGTCGGTATAAAAGACTTCTTTAAAAGGATCCGGAATTGATGTTATAGCTAAGCTTGAAGGGGAAAATGATTTTTCATTGACCACATTCATAGGGTGAAAATTATTTTTCATTGACCACAATCAATGTTCTCTAAAAAATCCTCAGTCGAATGGAATCATCGATTGAGGAGTTGGATGCGCACCAAAGACGATAATACATCACATGATTTGAGGGGTCTTCTCCTGATTTTCCTTCAAATTTTGGTATATCATTAGGAAACTTACTTGGAATTTCCAGCCAAAATAGAAGATAATAAATTGGATCATTCATCAGGCCAAACAAATCTGGTAAGTCTAAAGTTGCAAGGAATGGTAACTAACGGTTAGGGTCTTGTTGTGCAAACTGATAACCTTGAGGAACAATACCAGTACCCGGAGGAGGATATCCAGGATAACCTGGAATAACCGGAGCATATGGGATTGGAATACCTTCAGGGTATCCAGGTTTGGCCATAACAAACTGAGGTTGAGATGGTATTTGATGTGTATAACTAGGGTATGGTTGGTTATGGTAAAATGGATTTTTTCCCATTTATCCATATTGAAATTTCCCTTAAAATGGTTGACTCTGAACAAACTGACCTGTAAAAGGTTCGGTTGTTTGAACTGTGGTTGCACCAGGTTTTCCTACAGAGGTTTGCATAGTAAATTGAATTGTAGGTCTAGTTTGATGAGAAGTAACCTAAGGGATTTCCTGTGTAACAGTTGATGCAGTCGCTTGAAGGGTTGTAGCAAAAGGGGTTCAAGAAACTCCAGGGATAGCTGTACACGGTTGTTAAACATAATTTTGCGCAGTAGATTGGATAGGAGTACTTGGAGTACTCGGACCAACTTACTGACTACTAGGTATAGATACCTAAGGGGTAATTAGAAGTGAAGTCTGAACAGGTTGTTGGACTTGGGTATAACCAAATTGTCCAGCTGGCTGCGCAGGTTGATTATAAGGTACTTGTAATGTAGGTTGCAAATATTGTTGATTCAATAACATATTCCACACAGTATTAACGCATGGGTAAGGAGCTCCCATTAAAGGTTGTGATTCATAAGGTTGACCATAACTGGTTTGAGGTATTGGAACATAAGTTTGATAATTTCCCATATAATTTCTAGTAAAATGTTGACCTCCTTGAAAGGATAGTTGCTCTTGAAAAAACTGTTTCCCTTGAAGAGGTTGTTGTCCTTGAAGGGGATGTTGTGCTTGAATAGGGTGTTTCCCTTGGAGAAATTGTTGTCCTTGAGGAGTTTTTTGCCCCACAGGTGCTATATAGCTACCTTGAGAGCTATCTTGAGGAATATTTCCAGAAAACACATAGACATGTTTCGTTGTCAAAGATTCGGTGGTAGATTCATAAAGAATAGTTCATTGTGTAAGATTTTCGGAAGAGGGAGATGCTCCTGAAAAAAGTGCCAGAGAGCGACTGGTACCCAGCAGGAACTGATGGACCACCATAAAAAAATGTTTTCGGTGATGAAAAGAACATGGATGACTCAGTAGACATGCTTGATGTAGCCATGTAACTACCTATGGGTATAGAGTAAAAATGAATGCGACGTTGCGAATATTTGAAACCAAAATTATGCATAAAGTCGATAATTTGTTGATACCAAGGATCCTCTCTAAAGGGAACATAAGGGTAAATTTGTTCATTATACCTTAGATCTAAAGACTCTTGACGCGAAGGAATTGTGGTCTCTTCTTCCGTGACAATAATCTCTTCAATACTAATTAGGCCAAGAGGAATATTCTCAGCAATAAGAAGTTTCACTCGAGGTGAACGAGGATGTCCAGGAGTTCGGCCTATGAATTCCAAAGGTGACTCAAATGAAGTAGATTAAGATTCAGGTTCATATATTTCAGGCTCAATGAATTGAGTATCTGACAATTCACAGGTAATAGATTCAATTGTAATTACTTCATAAATTTATGGTTGTTCTTGATTTATTTCTATTGTCTGAGGTTGATTAAATTCAAAATAGGGATGTATTACTATAGATGTTTCTTCTTGTTTAGTAGACCTAGTTCCTTTTTGTTGAAATCTTTCAGATTTAATCTTTTCCAATTGACTGGGTGTATATTCAGGGGGTTTCCCTTGCATTCTACGTGAGTGTCTTGGTAATTCAGCCACAGTTAATTTTTAACACATGAAATCAAAAAATATTTGAACAGAATACACCTAAGGTCGCTAAGAAATCAAGCAATTTGAACACGCGACTACAAAATCTAAGAAACAAACCACACACAAAAATTATGTTTCCGCAATAAAAACACTAGTTGGTGATGAAATCCAACATTTCAGAAGTTAATGTGGAAAACTGGCGGTTGGAATAGTTACCCTGACAACTTGCTTAATGAAATAGTTTGGTGCAAGTACCTCCACTATACCATCTTGAAGTGAAGATTACCCTCCAGAAAGTCCAAGTGAGTCTAGCCAACGTCTATTCCAAGTACAGTGGGACCTTCCCTCCACCATCACCTTGGGAGAAATCCTAAATAGTATGGCCACTAAGGTCACCAACTGAGACAAATGCACTTGGGGGAACAATCTATGATCCGATATACGCGCAAGGGCAGAGTATCAAGCTCAATCCCCTTGAAATCTTCTCAATATGGTAAATCTGAGGTTTTCTAACAAGTGACCCCAGGCTCCTCGACAATGGTTAATCAGAGGTTTACCGTTTGTATTACGTGCACATCTTCTATCTTTACCAATGAGATAGGTACAATTACCTCACTGGGTCTGACATGATCTCGTGCTTGACTCTTTTAAGAATATCTTCCTCGAGTACAAATGCAACAATTGGATTTCCCTACCGCGAGATACTACTTGTTTGTTTTGACTGCTTAGGAATGTTTATTACAACCTATTCCAAAACACTAGCCTAAGCTAAATTGCTGGAATGAGCCCTAGAAAATGTAAAAATGTATGGATTGATTTTATTAGGCGTTGTATTGATTTGGGTGTTATTTAAAAAAAGGGTATGGAGTTGAAACTTGATGATGTTGTGACTTGACGCAAAATACTCTAAATGCATCAATATGAAAAATGAAACTCTTTATCTTCGATGAATTATATTTAGGACAAAGTTGAGAGATTTTTTGAATTTAAAAAACACAAACTTCCTCACACTTTAAACAAAATTCCTTTCAGAAGAGAAAACAATTTCTTTAAGAACAAAATTTCCAAACATGATAAATTTCTCTTTATGAATAAAATTTCATTGATTACAAAGTCAAAAACTACAATCTCGACAAACAAACAAATCTCAAAAGAAATCAATTTCTTAAAAACCCTAATAGTATAAACTTCAAAATCAAATCAAAGTTCTAATTATGAATCCTAACTAGGATACCTATGAATGTTTTGTAAATGATTTCTCTTAGGTGTAATCAGACTAAGAATGTTTCCACTTATCCCAGCAGAAATTAAATCATAAAAGAGTACTTTGGGACAAATTAGGCTTCAGTAATCTAGAAGCTTATCCGTTTTTCAGATGAATAAGAAACAAATATTCACAAAAAGTAAGGTTTGCTATAATCTTGATGGCTCAAGGAGACAAAATCATAAAACCAGTGATCTGAGGTAAACGCATGTATCTTCCATGAAGAGCAATAGTAAACCAGGGAAAACCCTAACTTGTTAAATGCAAAAGGGATGATTAATCACATAAGACTCAAAATTGTTGAAGAGGAGTTCTCACACAGGTTCTGATAACTCGAGTAAATCAGGTTAAACTTCAAGAATTTAGTTATTTGGCTCTAAAAGAGAGAATTTTATTTTTTTCAAAATTTCCCAGGGGGTGCGCAACCTCTCAGTTAACAACAGTGCACATGCGCACTGGATTGAACTGACAATTTGCGTAGGTCACCGCTCTGTTTTCCACAGAAAACCACACAGGTAGAGAAAAAGTTGGAAAAAATATATTTTAGGTTTTCTTTCTCAGAGATTCTAACACTCAGAGAAGTCAAAATCAGAAAGCTAGAATTTCAAACTGACCACAACCAAAGAAAACTAATTTTTTCTTCCCCAGTATGGTCGCCACTTTGTTACCACGATTAATCCCTCTTGTGGACAAGAGCGATCTCCCTAGTACTGTAACGAGTAACTAGAAACAAAGGTCCATTGAATATATCTTTCTCTAGATTATTTGTATGTTAGATTATTACAAACATGAAAATAAAGAGGACATGCTCCTACCTTTCAATCCAAATGTCTGTTGTAGTCCTTTGTCTTTCGCTCCAAAGTAGTTCTTCAATGATGAGTAGAACCTGTAATCACAGACAAGACAAACAATCAAAGCACCTGCAGTTTATAACAATCGTAAATACCAATCCAACTTAGTGATCAAGAATCTAAGTATTGACATCATTCCCATGAATTCAAAAACAAGACAAAGAGAAAAATAGATCAATATGTATTATCATAAATTAGAAAGAGAAATCTTACAACCAGATGCCTTTATGTTGTACAGATTTCTCCCGTGTGTCTGAGAAATAATTTTCATTTAGAATGATAATCCTTCCTCTCTAGAATGACCACCATGAAGTCATGGGCACAAATATGTGATCTTTAATGTGTCAACAACAACTCACTAGCATAGAAAATATGAACTCTATGAACTTTCTCCAGCTTAGAAACTATACAAATCAGTCTCTATTCACATTGGTATCTACCCTTCAACCTGAAACTTGAGCTCAATTTCTAGAGAGATTGAGGTAGTTTTAGATGCATTAAGAGAGGGATGGATTCCTCCCATGAAGGTATTTGAGTTCCTTGGACCAAGGGATAAGCTCCATGAGTGGAGGGATAAAGCTCGAACTAGCGTGACTCTAGAGGCTTCCAATTGGGAGAATATTCTACCAACTAGGCTTCTAGAAGTCAATTTTTATTTTTACTTTCTTTTCATGGGGGTGCGCAGGTTTTAGTGGTGAACAGAGTGGCGATCGCCACGAATAATGGAAGAAGCATCAACACATGCGTAGGAAAAGGCTATAAAAACTGCGTACGTAATATTTTAGGGGTTTTACAGAGGTTTTCTCCAATTTCCAAGACTTGATTCAGGAACATGAGTGTTTTTTACCTCTAGGGGAACATGATATGGATGGTGATAGACCCATATAAACAGTCAAATGTCATGGTGAAAAAATGACCTGTACAATTTTGCTATAAAGAGGCAGGATTCACATGTGGTTTCTAGAATTAGAGCTCCATGCACCTTTCCTGGCTCTTCTTCTATTGAAGAATTTTAAAAAGGCATGAAGTGGAGGAGGAAAGTAGGATTTTTTTTTTTGTGGATAAACCATTAGTGTCTAATTTATTTTATTGAAGACCTAGAACTCGAGATTCCTACACTTTTTCAGCTATTAGGTTGTGAGATTATTCTTTAGTAGGAAACTTAGGGAAATTGGAAAGACTTCAAGGACAAGTGCCCTTATAGATTTAATTTTATATTAGTAAATATTATAATTTAAGTAATCTCCTCTCCCTGTATTTTTTTACTATTGATGTTTTCCATGAATATTAGTTGTTATGGGTTCAGATAAATTTAAATGATATTTGATGCAAGAGCATCAACAAGCAAATATTGTTTTGACTTCTTGGGTCAAAACTCATTTACTAAGGGAATTGGTTCCCTATTTCGAAATTTGAAACAAGAAACAATGAAATTGGTATCCAAAAAAAACATGACAGAAGCTACACTAGTGTGGGACCACAAGTCATGTAGTGATAGGTCCTAGTGATACATTAGTGTGCAATTCAATTTATTTAATAAATTGGAAATGTGTCTAATTTAATTATCCCTTAAATTGGATAATTGGACAATAAATTGTAATGTCATATCATAAACACTTGTAATAGTTAAATGAGTGTGATAAACTCAATTAGCTCATGAATTTCGAGTTGAGGGTGGTTGGTGAGACATGCAGAGTGATTCTATGTGTTTTAGAGTTCAAGTTGTAGTTAAGTGCATGAGTTTAATGCATGAGAAATCGATTAACTTAGTTAAGTGAGTTAAAGTGAGTTGAACTAGTTGTAACTATTTGTTGCACTAGTGAGAGATCAAGTGAGTTAAATCAGATTTAATTCACATGCAGTGATCTTTCATGCAACTGAGGATTTACTGTTAATAGTTGCATGCATGTCAATTCCAGTGGAGACCCAGTTGAGACAAAGTTTAAAGGGAAGTTGACTATCAATTGTGTTATTAGCAAACTGCCCAGATGTAGTTCAAAAACACCACAAGATTTCCCATGATACTTACGCAGTTGAGAAAGGCTAGAATTCCTAAGGAATAGGGATTTCATTCCTCTTGAATTGTGTGAGCAAGGCAGGCTGAAGATAGGCTGAGAATTGGCTAAGTGTTGGCTCGATTTTGTTTGGATCAGTGTGAGACGATTAGAAGAGTGCAAGAGACTCTTGTGAGAAGAGTGCATTATAATTGTTTCATGATTCCTTGGTGAATATAAAATAGAAGATACATGGGTTTTGAGCAGCAAGCTTTCCCCGGGAAAATATATGTATTATGGTTTGATTTGCTTCTTTCTTTACTTGTTGTGATTGGCGATCATGTTTATTTTCCACAATTGATTTATAGAAGGATTCAATATATAGCTTTAGTACATTAATTGATCGCATTGAATCTATTGATATACATATGTTTTCATAATTTCTACATGGTATTGGAGCATAGGAAATCACTATAGTGGAGAAGAAATTGAGTTTGTGACGGAATAGCATCCAAATTTGCAGAAGTATTCTTTGGTGCGACAACAGATCACGATGGATTTCAATGGCTTGAGATTGGAGTATGGACTCGAGGGTAGCTCTAATTATATTTCATGGAAAGACAGAATGGAGGCAGTGCTTCGAGGACAACGGGTTGAAAGAATTAATTGAGAATTATATTCCCAAGCCCGCAGCAGTAGACACTGCTCTTCTTGATTCTTGGAAAAAGAAGGTAGCAAAGGCGAGGAGGATCTTATTGGATGGAGTACGAGACCATATTGTCTCAAGTCTTCATGGAAAAGCGAATCCATATGCAATGTGGAAGGCTTTGAAAGAGCTGTTTCAGAGCAGCAGTGATCATAGAAAATTGGCACTGAAGGACAAGCTCAGGAAAATCAAAATGGAGAAAGGTGACATTATTTCGAAATATTTAACCAAGTTTGTCTAGTGTCGAGATGAGCTTGGGAGCGTCGGAATTACTGTCGTGGATGATGATTTGGTGAGCCTAGATATTCTAGGCCTTCGCAAGAGTTGGTATAGTTATCAGGACTCTGTCAATGGGAGGGAGAAGCTGTCAGATTTGGAACGACTTTGGTTAGATTTGGTGCAAGAAGAGTTCAAGCGGAATACCAGTGATGGACCTTCATCTAAGACAGATGATGAAGAAAATTGTGCCTTGGCTGGTAAGGCAAGGAAAAAAAAAGGAAAGAAATACTATTCCAAATCTGAGACCGATGAAGAAGGCAAGGAGCATGACATGTTCAGAGTGAAATGTTTTCATTGCTACAAGCATGGACATTATGCCACTAATTGTCCACAAAAGAAGAATAACAAGAAGGCTTCAATATATACAACTAGTGAGGCTTTGGCCTTGTAATTTGAGTTGGACTTCTCACTCATCGGATGCATGGTGTCAAGTGTGATGGGATCATTGTGGTACTTGGATAGTGGTGCTTCTTTCCACATGATGAGAGATAAAGAAATTTTTAGTATCTTGGAGGAGAAGGACCTCCAGATGCATATCGAAATGGGTGATGACGAGTGATATAGTGCTACCGAGATAGGTACAGTTACCTTCCAGAGATAGTCAGGTAAACCCTTCTTATTAAAATATGTAATGCATGTACCAGGCTTGAATAAAAATTTAGTTTTAGTCGCATTGTTGGAGGATAGAGGCTATGATGTGGTTTTCAGTGAAGGAAAAGCTTTCCTTCGACACAAAGCCACGGGACAAGCCAAGAAGATTGGGATTCATGTGAATAATCTCTATAAACTTGATGTAGATGGTTGTGCAACATTGATGGGTAAAGCAGACAAAGTGGTGAGCAGGGATGAGGGTGACTTATAGCACAAGAGATTGGGCCATCTACACCATGAAGCTTTGAAGGTCATGCAACAGATTTCTACGGGGCTTCCAAAGGGTACTCTTGCACAGATAAACACATGCAAGGGATGTACCATGGGGAAGTGTGAGAAATCCATGTGATTGTCCCTTGAGAGGGAGTTGGATTTGCATGTAGATGAGGAACTCTTGGTTACAAAGAATGAACCTCAAGATGTGGAGAAACCACATGCGGTGGATCATGGAGTGGCAGAAAGAACCCATGCAGAGACCTCCGAGAGGGGGAAATTTCAAGCTAGGTGGGCAGAGGGAGTACATGCAGCTATACCTCTAGGTGTGAGGTGGGGAGATGTGAAAAATTAATCCCAAGAAGAAATTTGGGCAGGATTCATTGAGATGGTGTGTCTCATGGATCGAACCTAGCTACGAGGAGCCCACAGTACAACAGTAGCAGGATTGATTAGATTGATGCAGTCAGATGTCAGGAAGACAGAAATCAGAATGACAGGTGTAGGATACTAGAGCGCAGATCAAAGTTGGCAGCAGTGCAGAGTGCATGGATGCAGATGTCAACAACGCAGAGAGTCCAGCTAGTTTCAGTCAGAAGACTCCGATGACAGATGCATTATACCGATTCAGTTGTTTGGAGGATGATTAAGTTTTAGAAGTGTTGCATGCAAGAGTTTCATATGCGAACAACACTACAGAAGTGTTGCATGCAAAAATTTCATATGCGAACAACACTAGAGAAGTGTTCCATGCAAGAGTTTCATGTGCACATGCAAGGACATTCCAAGGTACCAGATTGGGACAAATTGATTCCTTTCTTGTTGAGAGGGAGTGTTGAAATTTGCAACAAGAAACAGTGAAATTGGCATCCAGAAACAACATGACAACACCTACATTAGTATGGGATCACATGTCAAGTAGTGATAGTTCCTAGCGATACATTAGTGTGCAATTCAATTTATTTTATAAATTGGAAATGTGTCTAATTTAATTATCCTTTAATTAAATTGGACAATAAATTGTAATGTTATCTCACAAACACTTGTAATAGTTAACTGAGTGTGATAAACTCAATTAGCTCATAAATTTTGAGTTGAGGGTGGTTGGTGAGTAATGAATATTGATTCTATGTGTTTTAGAGTTCAAGTTGAAGTTAAGTGCATGAGTTTAATGCATGTGAATTCAGTTAACTCAGTTAAGTGAGTTAAAGTCAGTTGAACTAGTTGTAACTGTTTGGAGTGATCAAGTGAATTAAATCAGATTTAATTCACATGCAGTGATATGTCATGCAACTGATGGTTTACTATTAATAACTGCATGCATGTCAGTTCCAGTGGAGACCCAGTTGAAACAAATATTAAAGGGAAGTTGACTATCAGTTGTGTTATTAGCAAACTGCCCAAATGCAGTTAAAACAACATAGGATTTCCCATGATACTTGCGCAGTTGAGAAATATTAAATTCCTAAGGAATAGGGATTGAATTCCTCGTGAATTGCGTGAGAAAGGCAAGTTGAAGACATGCTAAGAATTGGCTAAGTGTTGGCCTGATTTTGTCAAGATCAATGCGAGACGATTAGTAGAGTGCAAGAGACTCTTGTGAGAAGAGTGCATTGTAATTGTTTCATGATTCCTTGGTGAATATACAATAGAAGATAGAGGGGTTTTGAGCAGCAAGATTTCCCTGGGAAAATATTTGTGTTGTGGTTTGATTTTATTCTTTCTTTACTTGTTGTGATTGGCAATCATGTTTATTTTCAACAGTTGATTTGTAGAAGGATTCAATATCTAGCTTTAGTACATTGCTTGATCGGATTGAATCTATTGATATACATATGTTTGTATAATTTCTACACCCTAATCTATCTATTAATAGAAGTTGGGTTCCTTAGGTCATTTAATTTGTAATTTTTTCTTTTTAATAAGAATGAGTATAATTTGTATTTAATTTGTACTCGGTCATAGCATATACATAGGAAATTTTACAATATGATCCCCTTCTTGCAAGTCCCCAGGGTTGGAATTTTTTATTAGAAAAATTAAATATATTCGTGTAGGTATAGATTCTACATAAACTTCCTTGAAAAAATAAAATTTACAAAAAAACATGTTTAAGTTACAATGGTCCACTTCCCTAATTGCTAGCCGATTGAGTCCGAGGCATTATCCACATTGATGCCAAGTCTCATCGTTGTTGTGGTCGAGTCTGGTGTTCGTAAGCTTGAATTGTTCTTGGAGATCCATTATCTAGATTCAAAGAGCCTCCATCTCATCCTCATGCCTAGCTAATTTGGTCATCAAGTTTTATATCTCCTCCAACACTTGCACATAGATCACCATTTGATCCTTTAGTTTTAGGTTCATTACAATTAGGTATACTTGGAGCACCTCCAATTTCTTCAACAATTAAGTGGTCTTATCCTGATAACCATAATTGGTTTGCATGATGCCATTGTTGTTATTTGTTGTTCCTATTTTTCCTCTCCACATTGTGCTTTCTGCCCTCCTCTTAACTTCACAAAATTGTGCCCCCTATTGTGTCCTTTCAGACTTCCTACTAATGTGAGTACCAACGAGAATTATAAGCCATAAGTCCCTGAAGGAACATGCTCATTTTCCCCACGATGTTTGATGAGAGTACACCATAAGGACATAAAGTCATGTCGAGATCTGTTGAGATTGTGTCTCAAGGACACAGAGCATTACTGCAAGACCATGCTAATGGGAAAGCGGTTGAGCCACTGAGACTAAAGAACAAAAGCTTGCATTTTCCTTGAAAATATACCCAATTTATCTTTTTTGGTGACTATACCAACCTCGTTTGATCTGAATTTCCTCCAAGGATGTTGTTTCAAAGGCCAAGCCCAGGCCTAATTGGGAAAAATTTGTCCCTGCCATGCCAGAGGAGCCAAAATTAGGAATTGCTCGAATGCCAACTATATTGTGCCACAGTTAGGCACATTTTTTACATTTTCTTACCAAAGAGAAAATGTGATTAGAAATTCCTCTATGTCTGTGTGGCTACAACTCCATTGCTTTATGCCTCCTCCTCTCTATCTCACATCCAAGGAGAGTAATGGTCACATCGCTCTTCATAATACTCTGTCTACAGTTTATAATCACTGCTCAAAGAGGTTGTCCTACACTAAAAAATATTATGGTCACCGTATTGTAATCCTTCACTGCACTGGATTTGGGGTTGTCTCATCTGCATGCTTAAAATGAAATCGAGGCACCATGACATCAATCGGGCCCCCTTCCTCATTTTTCTTAATGATCCTCATCAACCTTAATGAAATTATTTTGGTATACCTTTTGGAGATGAGATATTTCTTGGACATGGACCATGGAGCCTTTCATTAGTTAGATAAGGACTTAAGGGTTATGGAAAGCTCCACTAACCCAATTCTCCATTAGTTTCTAATTGCACAGCTTGGAGTTGACATGCATGATTGGCACATTGGTCAACTTATATATTTTGGTTTCTTAGGATATGAAAAAAATTTGAGGAAATTTGTCCAAAATCCCTTTTATTATCTTCAATAGGTTGTCCAAGTATTTGTCTCTCAGTGAAGTTCCTTTGTGTAAATGTTGAATAGTACTGAGTGAATCCACCAAGATTTAAATATTGGTCACTCGTATAGTTTGGGCCTGGAGCAGACCTTGCAATAGGTCATGCATTTATGCATGGTTGTTGGTCATGTGTCCCAAGCCCTAAGTATACCTTTTACCAATTTTCCTTCAAGGTTATATAGTACCCCTCCCCCTCCAGCCACCCCTCATTTAATTTGCAATATTTTAGCTATAGCCTAGAAGGAATTTAAGTTTTTAGGAAGTTAGATGAATGTAACTTACATTGTAAAAAAGATGAACTAGCTAAATCATAGATTTGCTAGATAATTTAGGAACTATATTGAATTTGTTAGATTTGTACAGAATATTTTTCTTCTATGTAATAAAAATACATGAGAAGGATATTTATTAGGGAAAGTGGGAGAGATAAAGAAGAGGGAGAAGAAAGGAAAAGAGGAGAGGGACTTACAAACATACTTGAATCGAGCTCGTCATTGTAATTTCTCTATTAATAATATCATCTATGTGTGTGAATTCCCATATGTTTGAATGAACTTATTTTTATTGAATGCAAATGAGCTTGCTGCATAGAATCAACGCTTTTAGGTTAAATAGGTGGAGTAGAGTGGCAAGGGTCGAATCACGGAAGTAAAGGCTTAGTAGACAAACACTTACCCAAAATTTTATTTTCCCATCTTCCCTGAATTGATAGTAACCAACGTCTTCCCATTAATTGTTTTGTCTATCAGCCATTGCCCACCAAGATGTTGGAGATTGCTTAATTTTGGTGATCAAAACTTGGAGCATTGATCTGAAAATATTTGGGAACTCAAGACAACTAATAAAACTTTATCTACATTTCTCATTTATCAACCTTCCTCCATCGAAGGTTGAGGATAACGCAAACCCTAGGTGAAGCACCTTTACTAGTATGATCTTATGAACATTGGGTGATTTTTTTAACTAACGAGCCTGAAAAACAGAGATATATGTAGCAACTTCAACCCATCTACTGCCATCCATTTATCAAGAATGCACATAAATTTTGAGAAGCATTGACAATGGTGAGGTGGTCTTGCTAGCTAACAATTCTGAAAAACATAACCATTTTGTGGTAATTGTAAATTTGTCATCGCCATCACTATGTTTGTTCCATTCACCATCCTTGAGTTAAAATAAAAAGAGTGTTGGCAATTGTGGGGAGCCAACATTCCTAACACCTTTTGATTTGGGCCTTAGTCATAGTGTTGGTCCTATGGATTGTTCCAGTTAGCACTAGGAGCTAGCAAACTTAGGGATAGCAATACTATTGACATCAAATGGGTATCAAAGCTAGAGGTTATAAAAATGGCATATCAGCGAGGAGCAACTCGAGGAGCGGGTCAAGAGAGGCCTATAGAAAATAGTCCTTTGAAAATACAGGTAAAACATTTTCATGAAAGAATGGAAACTGTGGAGGTTGCAAAGAGGAGAGGAGATGACATAGGATATGTCAGTTAAGCAAAGGGAGAATCGTATGCTGAGTAAGAAGTGGAAGAATCAATAGAAGAGAAAATGTTGGAAATGACAACCAAAATGTTTGATACACCAAAAGTGTAGGTATCGATATATTAAGGTAACCTAAATGTTTATGAGTTAATGGATTGGACCAATGCGTTAGATAAATATTTTAATTAAGATGATATTGATGACGATAAGGGAGTAAAGTATGCAATGACCATACTAAAAGGCCACACAACCATGTGGTGGGATCAAGTACAGTCAAAACGAAAGAGGAAATAAAAGTTGTGAATCAAATATTGGGACAAAATGGTGGAAAAATTATATTCTATGTCTAAATCTACAAATCGCATGGCTACATTTTTCAAGGAAAGTAACAAGCTCGTTGGATCAACAAACTTCCTAGCATGGAAGAAGAGTATTGACTTGGAACTCACAAAAAATGTCCTTGGTGAATTAGTTGAACCAGACAATGAAAAGACTCAAGAGTTGCCAAAATACAAGAAGGGAGAAGTAAGGGCACAAAGAATCTTTGTTGAATCTATAAAAAATCATCTTGTTCCCTTTGTTGTTGATTTAAATACATCCAAGGATAATGCATGTTAAGTTGGTAAAGTTGTACTCTATAAGTACATTAGGTAAAAATAATTCCTCGATCAATAAATTATATAGAATAAGGACATCAAAGGATGATGACATGGCCACTTATCTCATGAAGATCTAAGAAATAAGGGATTAATTGCAAGGGCTTAGGGAAATTGTTTCCAACTCTGAAATGATCGTTTGTGTATTAAATGTTTTGCCACCTGATTGGAGAAATTGTTCAACCAATATCTACTCTAAGAAGGATATGACACCATTTGATAAGTTACAGGCTCAATTTATCTTGGAAGAATCTAGGATCAAGGCAAAAGATGACACTAAATCAAATGAAAAATCTCAAGCCTTTATTGCAAGGTCCAAGGTTCAATGCTTTGGATGCAATGAGTATGGTCACTTTAAGAGGGATTGTCCAAACAAGCAAAACAAAAAAAGAAAATAAAGAAGTGAAGCTCACATAGCTGAAGAAAAGGGAGAACCTGAGAAGAAACTGAAAGGAGAGGATCCCAAGGATCTTTACTATTAAAGGAAGCTCCATCTACATCAGGTTATTTATGAAATTTATCTTTCTTTTATGGAGTGTAAATTATAGTATGATGCATTGTCACATTCTCTAAAAGAAGTGTTGATTTCTATAAAAGCATGGCATCATAGATAAAATCATATGAGAGTAGAGAAATTAGAATCTACTTGATTAATTTCTTTGGGAAAGATCATATAGTTTAAAAAGAATGAGAAGATTAGAACCATATTGCATATTATTGTTCATTCAAACATTTTCTAACATCATGTTAGAGGTAGTCATTTTGCAAAGAGGGATCATCAAGATCCTATAAGAACCTTCATTTTGGAAGGTTCTTGGAAAGAGCATTATGGCATGACTAGTATATATTCCATCTAGTATGGAAACAATACTTCTGAAGGATGAAGGAATGCACATGGTCAAATTGAAGTGTGAAGGGAATAATAAAATTCTTTCTACTCCTTGAAAAGGAACCTATCATTGACTGGTACAAGAAGCAAGCTCGTTCAAGAAAGGATGGCTAAATGATTGTATGAAAGCAAAGGTATGCATATTTGAAGTAACTCCTCTATAGGGTAAGGTTCATATCTACAAGATTCTTGTAGAAAGAGTTGGATATAAAATTATGCGTGGTAATTATTCCATATAGATGCATGATTCTCAAAAGAATACATTTGACATGCTTTGAAATGGATGGAAATGAAGATTCTCTCACAAGATTGCATGGCTAAAAAGATCAACATCAAGTATAGTCTCCAAAAGAAACAAAGGGAATTAACAATGAAAACTCCAAGGAAGATGTTGTATCTTGGTAATCAAGTTCGATCCATGGGCACCCTAATTAAAATAAATGCATGAAGAAAGATTCTCATGGAGATGGATTATGTGAAAGGATGTTGATCTCAAAGGAATCAAGTAAGCTAATACTTTGATGAGAGGGCCATCATGATAAGGTAAGTTCGAAATTAATATTTTGATATTGGTTATGTGGTTGAAATATTGTTTTGCTACTTGGAAGGTTATTATAGAAATACATAATGACAGTTGAGCCAGGTTCAACTGTTGGTGGTAAAACTCGATTCAAAGAACATACGGATTGAGTGATTGTGTTATGAATAAAATATATGAAAAATAATGTAAAAAATAATAATCATAAATAATGATAATTATTTAGTAATTAGTACTAAAGAGGCATGTCTAATGGGACATGACCTTCCATGAAGAGGAACCTGCCTAGGTGTATAAACGAGCCTATTTGTAACATCAATCATCATTCTTCATACATTTTATATATAATAATATTTGTATCATCAATGAATTTTTTCATATTCCAAGTCTTCTGGAGTATTTAACTTGAGGTAGGAACTTTGGTCATTCCATTTGGTATCAGATTTGTTCAATCCTTTGACCTCTCAACCGCTGCATAGAGTGAGTCTGACCTAGGTCCTTGGTCGTTGAAATTCGTCAACGTTGTTGCCATTGGAGCATTTTGCCACAAGCTTTCAGAGGGTCTCTATTTTCAATATTAGGCCTTTAGCCATATATATATATATATATTCTTGAACAATACTTATCTTTTGAAGTTTTGATCATCTTTTTTGTTTTTTGTAAAGATCCTTAATGTAAATCAACACTTTATGAAAGTACGATCTTGGAACAATACAACTCAAGAAGCATTGTAAAACCCTTTGGGGGTCGGTCCGTTATTCTAATATGAATAAAGATTTATTTTTTCCATTAAAATATATATATATATATATATATATATATATATATATATATATATATATATATATATATATATAAAATAAGAAAAAAGAAAGAACAGAAAAAGAGACCGTTGAAAAGGAAAAAAAAATATTAAAAAAAAACGAGGTAAATATAAAACAAATAAAAAATACAAAATTCGTTTGGTGGACGACTTCAAATCCAACTACTGTGAATTATTTTTGTTGTTACAACCACCCTACACTGCACCTACGACAAAGAAACTACATTTCAGTTGAACCAACCAACATATGTGGCTACAACAAAATTTTGATCGTCCACCCAAACGACATGTTGCTGCCACCACTCACTAAGCCACCTATATGCCTCAACCAGGGTATAACCGTTGTTGCCATCGTTGTTCGACCAACCCACTCTTCGACACAATCTATACCCACCAACATTGGCATGCAACCACTACTTTGAATTATGCAAAAATTCCACCACCAGAAGAAATTTGAGCGGATTAGTTTTGTTCAGATAGGTCGCATAAATTCCTTACAACGCTGCCACCAGTTGCACCGATGCCACTTAACCCGTATGTCACAGTTGCTACTATCTATACCATCAACCCATCCGTAAGTCATTCACTTCCTCCAAATTCTACGTCCTCGTTGGTCCACTCTCGCTCGACTACCTTTCTCCTCGCCAAACGTGTCAAACCAAACTTTTTGTTGCTACCAATTATCCAGTCATTGCTACCAATGTGTCGCCTTGTTCCATATTGCATCCCTACATGATATAATATCCTCAGCGCTCGCTTTTTTGTTTTTTCCTCCCGTCCTAATGTACCGCGACCACACCAAACCTTGTACCACGGACAATTTTTCTCCATTCAAACTACGACCTGGTGCTAGCAGAACCCTTCGTCCATCAACCAATTATCGTTGACGTACAACCTGCCTCCACTTCCATTTTCTCCAATTTGTTGTCTGACCAGACTAATCAAATGTGCCATGATTTGTTCGTGCGTCTCTGCCTGTGAAACAACGTCACATTCATTCTATTATTGTACCTATTCATTTCATTTGTAATCTATATAGGTTAAAAATGATATAGTTATATTAAAACTATACAATAATTATATTATGTAATTAAAATTATAAATAGTTAACTCAAAAAATATATTTTATTATTTAATTCAAAAAAATTATATATATATATACAAGGAAAAGACCCTCTAGTGGAGGTTATAAAGGAGGTTTTTAGTGTTATAATATTGGCAAGAATTGTTAAAAAAACATATGCTACCACATCCCTTTCTAGTAACGAAGGTTTTGGCAGAGCTTTTAACGGAAATTCAACACAACTAAAAAAAAAAGGGCAACCAGAGGTTATTACAAATGTTTTTTCATCAGTGCTCTTATCAGGTTTTAACACACTGGTGCGTATCGGTAGACAGCGCACCGAGGCAGTCGAACAAGAATGCACCAAGTTGTTAAGGAAAATAACAGCACCGGGCCTGGTGTTGGTGATACAACGCACGGGGCCGTTCTAATTAGTCTTGGGATTTGAGCGGTGCCCATAGGTCGTATAAGCGCGTCGGTGCGTATTCTTATATAAACGACCCGGTGCATCGTATCACACAAATGCACCAAGGTTTACAATTGGTATCGGTATACGTGCGGTGCAAATATGTCATACAAATGCACCGGCGCTTATCGACACATAAACGCCCCAGTGCGTACTATCACACAAATGCATCGAGCTTTGTAAATGGTATCGGTATTTGTGTGGTACTTATTAGTCACCAAAATGCACTGGTGCGTATAGACAGAAAAAACGCCCCGGTGTGTAGTATCACACAGACGCACTGCAATTTATAATTGGTAATGATATTCGTGCGGTGCTCATAGGCGGTAAAACATCATCGGTGTGTATAGATACATAAACGCACCAGAGTGCCGTATCTCACAAACGCTTCGATATTTTTAACTGGTTTTGGTATTTGTGCGGTCCCGATAGGTAGTATAAATGCACAGGTGCACTTAATAATACAAGCGTACCGATTTTCATTTTGTATTTTTTAAAAACATTGACCTTTGGTAGTACAATTATTGTGATTGTTTTAAATTCATTATTCATCAAAAGTCGACACATATTATAACAATATTCATATTAATTAAATTTTTATTAATGGATTTGAATGTGATGCTTAGATTAATTTGTTATATCATATCATAATTATTGTGGTTTTTTAAAATTCATTATTCATCAAAAGTCGACACATATATATGTTATAACAATATTCATATGAATTAAATTTTTATTACTGCATTTGAGAACGACAATGGAGAACACAATAGCGACAATAGAGAATGCAATAGAATAAATTAAAACATTATATATATATATATATATATATATATATATATATATATGAATAAGACATTCTTTGTCATACAAAATGGGACAGTTATTGGTATCCCTTTATCTTTCAATTGGGACACTATGTCCATTACATTAAAGAAAATGTCTGATTTCATAGACATTTTTCCAAAAATAGTACAACGCCTTGCTTTTATATCCAAACATAGTGATCATCATTCTTCGCTTGAACTGCTATCACTGCTAGAGCTACTTCCATGACTTGGGGTTATTTTCAAAAATGTTTTGTTCACGACGTTGATTGTTTTCTTCTTCTTCACCTTCTTCCATTTACAAGCATAAAAATAAATTGTAATGAGTGTATATACATTAGTGAGAATAATTAAAATTGCAATATTAAATAATATACATCAATGTAAATCGAAAAGAAATGACGTACCAATGCAACAATTGACTCATAAACTATACACATTCTTTCAAAACCATGTAACATGCCATATTTCAGGATTTGATCTGTTGGCGTAGTGCCATATTTTGTTTCTTGCAAGTTTTATACCCCATAAGAAATCATATATTTAATATAAAAGATTTATTTTTTCTATTAATTATAGACGTAGCTAAGTAAAACAAGATCGATAGATGCTTACAAATTCCACAATTAAGTTATGATATGCCAACATATACGCACAACCCATATTTAAACCAATTTCAATCAATTCCTCTGATGGTTCTTCTTTGTATGTTAGCACTTGTTTGGAGACATTCAATGATGATTTTTGTAAAACAACTTAAAAATACAAAAATGAAATCTAGTTAAGTTGTTATAAGGAAGTAACAATTACTCACAAACTTAGATATCAATCATTTTCTTCCTTGTCGTCCTGTTTTATGTGTTGAATGGGTTCCATTTTCTTTTCTTTTATGCAAGAAAATACTTGAAAATTAATATTTAATGCTAAATTTTTTATTTATTTTACCTAATGATCAAAAAATTCAATGATTACATATTACATTTGAAGCACGTTGTTGTTGACATGGCTCCTCCTGCGATGCATTTTTTTCCATTTCTTTGAGCATCTCCTTGTACACATTTTGGTACATTCCTACAGGCATATTTCTGATATTAGCTCATTCATCTTTTGAGATTTTCATAATATTCCTAAAAATGTAACATGAAAATAAACTATTTATTTTTTATAGTGATATATGAAAAGTAAGTATAACAAAAGTGATATTTATAAATAATTATAGACAAACATCTAACGGAATATCACTTTTTCATTCCTTCTTTTTTGTTGTTGTATGTTTTTGCTATTAAAAGTCTGACATGTCTCATTGACCAATTCTCTGGAAACTCTTCCTGTAGTTTACATAAAATCTGGTTCTTGGAATCATTGGTTTGGTTTTTGTATTGTAAGTGGAAAGAACGTGTATACATTCATTCCACTAGATCCCTCAAACATTTGTAAAATATTTTTCCCCTTTCGTTAACCTCCAACACCACTCCAAATGAGCTAAGGAGCAATTCATTTTCATTTGCATGTTCTATTGTTGTTCATTTCTTAGAACAACATTCCTTTTCTGAGTTGTTGGTCCCTGTAGAACATTAAACAGAGGTGAATTAATAGAATTTTTCACACATTTTATCTAATAATTTTAATTATATTATTAATGAAAACTAAAAAAAGAAACTCATATTGGATCGATAGTATTTTTTCATTCACCTGATTCATCCTTTTGCAATTTTTACATCAAGCTTATATGTTCTTCTGGTCCTAGATCAGAAATAATCTTATTGAGCTTCGTCATTTTATGGCTCTACATGATACACATTAAACAATACATATTATTTAAACTTACATATAGTTTAGAAATAGATTTTTTGTAAAAAATTTACAAAGAACTTTCATTTTTTGCTTTTGATCTTGATGTGTTATCAATATTTTTGTTACTTGATCTCTTGTCAGTCATTTCTTTAACAATATCAAACTTGTATCATATCAATCAATGATATATTTTTAAATAAACTGTCAACTTCTCAATTAAAAAAAAAAATCTAAAAAAACCGGTGTTCCATTCATGGTGAATGCACCGACGTCGGTGCGTGTATGTCTTTCCCATGCACCGCAAAAGAGGTATAATACACCGTACAGTGCTCTATGTCAACAAGAAGCCCCGGTGCGTTACATGTCAATGACCGCACCGGTTAACCATCATAAAAATAATAAAAATCGTCTAGTGTTAGTTTTTTAGCATAAATCGATGCTATATTTTACATATGGCGCACCGTTAAAAAAATCTTATTTTTTCACATTACTTATCTGGTGCTCTTATAAACGACAGAGCACCGGTGCGCTACCTTACATAGGGAGCACCAGTAAAAAATCTGTTTTTTTTTTAAATCATTCCAAGGCCGACATGGATTAGGATACGACTATGCTAATCGTCCTGTCAGTTGCATGTCTTAGGTCTATATTTAGCAATACAAACCCTATAAATCTAAATTGAAAAGTCTTAATTCTGAATCACACAAAGAAGAAGAAGAAAGGGGAGAAAAAGAAAGAAAGTAAGGTTTGTATTTTTTGAAAGTCTTTTTTTCGAAACTGAATGTTCGCGGTGCGTCATAATGAAATAGCGCACCGTCTGCATATTTTTATAATTTTTTTATGACATTACTTTCATGGTTCGATGTGATAACAGAGCGCCCTGGTGCACTCCTTCAGAGAGGGCGCACCGATTTTTATTTTATTTTATTTACGCAAGGGCCAACATGGATTGGGATTCGACTATGTAGGTCAACCCGTTCGTTGGATGTCTTAGGTTTATATTTAGCAATATAAACCCTATAAATATAAATTGAAAAGCCCTAATTCTGAAATCACAGTAAGTGGGAGAAGATAGGGCAGAAACAAAAATAATGTACGATATGTTTGTAAAATGTTTTTTTTTTCAAAACAGCACGTTGTACGGTGCGGCATAATGTAATAGTGCACTGGTGCCATATGTTACATATGGCGCACTGATAAAAACATAATTTGTTTTTTTTAATTTTTTATCACTGTACTTGTGCGGTGCGCTTGTATAACAAAGCACATTGGTGCACAACGTTACGCAGGGCACACCGGCGAAAAAAATCTGTATTTTTTTAAAGATTGACGCAAGGGCCAACATGGATTGGGATCCGACTATGCAAGTCGTCCAGTGGGTTGGATTTCTTATGAGTACACAAACCCTATAAATCTAAATTGAAGTGAAAGAGGGAGAAAAAATGGGAGAAACAAAAAGAATCCAGGGTTTTGTTTCTAAAAGTTGATTTCTTTTTTTATTTTTGTTTCTGAAAACTGTAGAAACAAAAAGTTAAAAAACAATAAGATTTTATTTTGTATTTTATTTCATAAAAAACTAGAGAAAAAATAAAATAAAACAATAGACTTTGATTTCTTATTTCACTGCATTAAAAAAACTGCAGAAAAAAATACAAAAAAACAATAAACTTTACTCACGTCATTTAAAATTCTATGGTACAGGGTTTGAATTACCAGAGGTTTGGAATTTCGATTGTCTGAATACTTCTGTTAAAATGTATTTCCCTACTCCACAGTGCTCTCATACTCTATTTTCTCTAGGTATGTATCCTGCAAATCTCTGGCTGAAAGTTTTTGCAAAAATAGTGAAATAATGAAAAGCGTCTAGTATTTAAAGAAATGTTTTATGAAATTAGATTTTCGAAAATATTTTTCCGCCCAATTTTCAATTTACCGCTTTTTTTTCACTTAAATAAAATAGGGTTGCGCTTTTTTTATCGCGTTTATTCGTTTACCGGTGCGTCGTTTAATTAAACTGCACCGGTGCCACTTCGTAAAAAAGCGCACTGGTGTGCAAAATAAAGAACTTACCGGTGTGGTTATCTGAACAGTACGCACCGGAATTACATTTAGGTTTGTGCACCAAAGTTTATTGTTGTTTTGCTCAAATGCAGGGAGAAAATATCATATATTATATGAAATGGACAATTCTTCAAAATCCAGCTCGTTCCATAATATTTCTCAAAGTCCATCGCGGAGTTCTCCCTATCCATGTGGAGACGTAATATTTACTTTAGATTTGTTTTATTTTTTCACTATCTAATTGAATTTATGTATGTTTTTTATCCATGTAGTCAATCATGCACAACTTAATTAAATTTATAATGTATACAAATTTCCAGGTTCATGCAGATTCATCATCGCATTCAGATGCACAAAATTATATTCAAAGTACTGCTCCAAAACATCGAAAGTTCTTATCAGGAGCTGCATACCGCAAGACGCATTTGGTAGATGAAAATGGACAGCCGCTTCACCCTGCCAATTGTAACAATATTGCATCTTCTAGCCACAATCTTGGGACAATGATGGTAATTATAATTATAATTGTTTGGTATATATATTGATTAATATGTAATTATTTCAACGTCAAACCAATTTATAATCATGCAATATTGTCAACGTGGTTACTAATTGATATCATAATATTTTGTACTAATCATGTTCAATTTTTCTTCTTCTTTTTTTTCTTTTCTTTTTTTAGGATTCTAGTGATGATGAATGACCTACCTACCATCTTCCATTGCACCCCACGATAATTTCAAATAGAGAGAAGACTGAATTAAGAGAAAAAATCGAGAGGAACGATACCAAGAATGGTTGAATCAACCACCGATTCAATTCCCGCTACGTCCAGATTCACCAATTAGGAATGACTATAGCAATAGTAGTTCTTCACAAGCTGGCAATGGAGGCAATCAAATAGAGGTTGGTATGGATGATTACTTAAGGGATACGACTGCCATGGAGACAATGTTGTTAGATGCATTCCAAAATGATGATCAGCTAGGGGATGATGCTCATATCGTTGACACCTTTTTCGAAAGCCTTAAATTTGCTTCCACCACCCCTCTCTTTGGACCCGGCGGTCAGTCAAAGTCTACCCAGTTGGGGACAACGATGTTACTGTACAACTTGAAAGAAAATTTTGGCTTGTCGAATGCATGTTTCTCAGAACTTTTGAGGTAAGTTACCATAAAGTACTTCCCTTATATATAAATTTGAAATATAATCAGTACACTGCAATGAACATTACAAATGTTAAATTTTATGAACGTTAATAATTATATCGACATTAATGTACATTTATTAATATAGTTTTCCATGATCACCAACTACAAGTTATTCAAAGATAAGGTTCTTCCGAGTGATAATGTCTTGCCCAGTAGCTACGAGGAGGCAATTTTTTTTTTGAAAATGTTGGGTGTTGAGTACATATCATATCATGCATGTCCAAATGATTGTATTCTATATAGAGGAGAATATGCAGACAAAGAGATGTGTCTGAAATGTGGGCATGACAGGTATGATAAATCAAAAAATAAGGGTAAATCACGTACTAGTCCTCCTTTTAAGATATTGAGGCACATGCCTATAATCCCAAGGATTCAAAGGCTCTTTCGTTGCAAAGAATTAGCTATGTTGCAGGGATGGCATGCCTCACACAGAAGTGAGTTGGGAGTTATGCGAATACCAACTGATTCAATAGCCATGAAGCATATAGAGGATACATGGCCTGAAAAATTCAAGAATGAAGTACGAAGTCTACGACTCAGCATAGCCATGGATGGCATCAACCCATATTCCCTCCAGAACACCAACTACTTTTTTTGGCCTGTAGTAGTGATCAATAACAATATCCCCCCATGTTTGTACATGAATAATGAACATCTTATGTTGGCTCTCATAGTCCCTGGTAGAAGACAAGTGAAGAATATGGATGTCTACTTACAACCACTAGTAGATGAATTGAAGGAATTATGGGATGGGATAAATGTATACGATGTATCAAGACCCATCACAGCAGAGAGGAGGTTTATGTTGTATGGCAGATGTGCTTACACGACACATGATTATCCAGGCTTAGGAGTTTGTTCTGGTAAATTTCATGTTTAATTTATTGATTTGTTTATATATAATGTAACAATATTCTTTCACATATTAGTTATTTAATTCGTTGTAATATTATTTGTTCTGATCTTCATGATAGTCTTTAACGTGCCATGCATATTAATTAATGCATACAAATATAATCTCGCAGGTCTTGTTACAAAAGGGTATTTTGGATGTAAATGTTGTGGACCTTCTCTGAAAGCTAGATGGTCCAAGGACCTACGAAAGCCAGTGTATGATTGCTCCAGGATATTCTTACCAGAACAACACCCTTACAGAAGAGCAACATCCGCTTTCAATGGTAAACGAGAAAGAACCCAAAGGCCTCCAATAATGACACCAGTTGAATGGCTTAGAGCATATGCGAGAGAGAAGGAGAAGGAGTTCACATAAATGTTCGAATCAAATGGGGAGCCTAAGTTCGATGATCCAGATTTCTTCAACACCTATGTTCAGAAATTTCCCATTGGGATGAAAAGGAAATCTATCTTTATGAACTCCCATATTGGGAGCATCTTAAGATTGCCCACTTATTAGATCCCATGCGTATATTTAAAAATGTTTCATCTTCTTTATGGAGGCACATATCATCGAAAAAAAGTGACACATTGGCAGTCAGGAAAGATCTTATTACTTAAAAAACTAAAAAGAAATATTGGCCAAGACGATTAGAAAGTACGGGATCAGAGGTAGGCGTTGGTCCCTCTAATTCATGGTTTTTCAAAGAAGGTGATGTCCCAGGGATTTAAAAAAAAAGATGATATATCTTTGGCAAAGGAAGTTATAATGGATGTGAGGGTGCCAACTTCATATGGGTCTTCACTATGGCGCTGCTTCACCATGGATGACCATTTTTCGGGGTTGAAATCGCATGACCATTTGAATCTTCTAAGAGTACGTATAATGTCAAAAGCATGATTTTATTATTTGTTATATTAATAAATTTTATCCCATGCGCCGGTGATCATAAGTTTTTATAACTTTGTAGTGTCATTATCCTTTATTTGTGCGTGGGTGTGTGAAACATGAATTCCCTAAAGACCTAGGACGTGCCATATCTAAATTATCTGCATTTGTACGTTGGATCATGTCAAAGGAGATTCATGTGGCTAGCATTCCACAATGGCGTCAAGAGATAGTTGAGATTGTTTGTATGTTTGAGAAGGAACTACCGACAAGTTTCATGGACTTACAGGTTCATATTCTAATCCACCTGGTAGATGAGGTTGAATTAGTTGGGGTTGTTTCTTGTCGTTGGATGTTCTTCTTAGAGAGGTACATGACAAAATTGAAAGGTTTTGTTTGACAAAGGGAAAAATCCGAGGGGTATATGGCAGAGGGGTACATATCGTATGAGTCTTTCTACTATGCCAGTGAGTACATCAAGCAGATCGACAACAGACCAGGTGCGGTGATTTGGAGCGATGAATTGGATGAAGACAAAAGAGAAGGAGAGTTGCTCCAAACAAGTGGAAAAAAGCACTTGATAAAGAGTAAGCGATTTGTAATTTTTCAAATTTACAAAAAGTAATTAATTATATTGATGTTGAACTTCGATATAATGTATATTTTGATCTCTAAGTACTATATAATGTTGGTTTGATTTCATCAGTGAATGCAGAAATTGAAGCAATCAATAAATTCATTCTTTACAATTCTGAAGCGACACAACCGTGGGTCGCATTGTACGAACAAAAAAGAATGAAATGGGATAGTGATAGGAAAGAGTTCAGACGGTTGAATGGTAGAAGCGTGCCTTGTCCCGATCATTTAAAGGATAACATGCCAAAAATATGGCCCAATAGTTGGGTTGCTGACCAAGTCAGAGAGAAATACGGTGCTACCGGTCGTTACCTGCGTGCTGAAGAGGATGCGCTAAACATACGGATTGGGTGCAACAACTCGGTAATAGTTCATATGTAAATTTTAAACTTATATTAAGACATCTACATTTCATATTTTAACTGTTGGATTATTATTTATAAGACACATGACACTTATATGATTTTTTAAACTTTTTTATAATAGGTGGATTTGTTCCCATCTATGTGGGCATATGGACACCATTTTCGCATAGAAAATGCCGATGATGGAAACATCACACAAGGCTGTGGAGTGGAAGTCGAGTTCGATCAATCTAGTCGATCTAGCCACCATGATCAACAACTAGTAAGAGGGACGTTAGGTTACGTCGGAAAGGTACAAGAGATCATTGAAGTGGATTTTTCTTCTTTCCAATGTGTTATTTTTAGGTGCAAGTGGTGGGACACCTTTGATCGGAATAATGTAAAGGAAGATTGCGATAGTAGGCCGATATGTATCAACTCTAGAAAGATGTGGGATGAAGCTAAGGAGCCCTATGTTTTCCCTAAACACTGCAACCAGGTGTTTTTCTACCCAGATGTGTTGGATAGGGATTGGTGGTTTGTATTGACACATGACCCTAGATCAAAACATATTTTTGAGAACAATAGTGTTATCATGCCATGCGAGCTAGAAGATAATGAGGGTGATCATGAGAACTGAGAGTCATATGGTACAATATGTGTTATTTCATCAATATTTATACTTTTTAAGATGAGTTTTTCGAAATATTAATGTAATATGTATTAATTTGAATTAATTGGTAATTTGCATTGTGTTAATGTTAAAATCAATAATTCACTTGATAATTTGGTATTATGTACTTAATATCAAAAACAATGGCATACTGTATAAATTAATTCTTTTTTCGTATTTAAGATCATAATAAAATAATGATAATTCTAATTAAGTACAGGAATTTATTTGCATTATTTTCTAAATTTCCTTATGTTACAATAAATCATATTATTCTATATTTATTATTTTACAATTATTTAAAATTTACAAATTTAAAATTTTTAATAAATTCATTTCACATTAATACAATTAAAATTTTACAAATATTTTACATACAATTACAATTATAATTAGAATTATTAGAATTACAATTACAATTTTACAATTTCACGTACAATAGCAATTTTAGAATTTTACATATATACAATTACAGTTACAATTTTATAAATTTACATATATATCATTACAATTACAATTTTAGAATTTTAAATACAATTACAAATACAAATATTACAAATTTACAATATCATGATCATTTGGTATTTATAAATTAATTAATAAACATCGCGTTCATGATAAGCATCGTGAAAACATCATATTTGACTAAAAAACACATTCAAAATTGCTTACTGCATCATCGTGATCATGATCATCTAACAAAACACAATTAACATTATATATCAACATCATCAGTACAACACAAACATCAAATATACATCTCATGTTATCACATACACATCTATTTACAAGCTGCACATTAAATGAACATATCTAACATGACCTAACAACATACAGATAACGATGATCACCAACATGTAAATTAAGTACAACTGCAAAATGAACATAAAATACATGGACCATACATACATACATACATACATACATACATACATACATACATACATACATACATACATATATATATATATATATATATATATATATATATAACTGAATAATGGTAAAAATATACAACTGTAATATAAATTTCATGGATCAGCTGATGATCGAGCCTCATCTCCATGATGACTGTTGGTAGATGCTACTGGAGGCTATGCATGCAAATCTGGCGTGGCGCGAGGCTGTGAACGATCATGATATGTCGATGGTACGCTGCGGCTTACATACTGTCCATCATGTGCTGCGGCTTGCTCGTAACGTGTGAAAGTCCTCGTCAGTCGCGTAAAAGATGTTGTAACTCCTACGACATGCCGCATTAGGCTGTACATGTCACGCGACATGCCTCTCCACATCTGTAAGAGCCTATCATCGACCTCTATATCTGTGAAATCAATGGGGTAGATGCCCGCCTCAACAAGCAATGCAATGAGTTGGTCTCCCAACTCCATCCTGTATCTAGCATCGCTCATACGTCGACCGCGGGCCGACGCACCAGTAGGAGTAGGTCTCTAATCATCTGCACTGGCCTCCTACTGATCCTCGGCATAAATATCATCAAGATCATCCACAACTGGATCAGGTGGTGGTGGCGGAATCTCCTCGCCATCATAAGAGCCAATGTTTGCAAAATATATACAAGTACACAACAATAATTAGACAATTTCATTACACAATTTAATAAAAACAAGTTAAAGAAAATGTTAGAATAAATTTAAATAAAACAGTAATATTACCTCTATCATTTGGCAGCTCATCATCTGTGAAGAGAACGTTGACACACCCTTACCAATCCAACCCCGCATAAGGACAGGGGACCATAATGAAGTGATGCTCAAAAACACTGGCTCACAACCCCAGTGCATCATATGATATCCTCGTTGGAAACAGAGTCTCCTCCCTCTTGGGCATCATATGCCCCCACATATGCATACGTGCCTCAGTCATCGGCCTATGAGGCTGCCAAAGAAAATAAGGTCTCCTCTCTGGAAACCTCTCAAAAAATAAACAAAAAATCTCTGAAGCAAAAGGGAAGTTGACCCTCCCTTGTGCACGAGCATGACATATATCTAATGCTGTACAGAACTGCCATAAAAAAATGGCAGACCACCTAACAAGTCGTGGTTGATGTAGTAAAGAATCAACATAATATAAAAGCTGGCAACTAATGTGTTTCCCGTCACTGGTGTTGTGCGAAATGGTGGAAATGATAAGTGAGAAACACTGGACCTCCTCACCACTAAACGAACCAATACGTAACTGTCCTCTAAAGACCTGAAAATATGAAGGAGATGATATGTCCGCTGTAATGTATCTCTGGGAGTAATCTAACTGACTCCCTGCCACACAACCAACTAGAACCTCAGGGAATGAGGGAAAATCCACCCCTCTCCTCGAAAGCCCTATAATAAAATAAACATCCTCCTCAGTGGGCATGTACCACTGGTCGATACCAACTCGGAAAGCTTGTCGCTGGGCATTCCACCTTCAGATAAGATGTCTCAAAAGACCACTATGGGACTTTAGGGAAGTAGCCTCCTCATAGAACTCGAGGAGGCCTACCCTCCTTAGGAGCCCAGGTGTCGTTGCTATAATAGGGCGAGGGTACGCATCTCTCTCCCTCTCTCTTGCCTCCCACAGGCGAACCATGTTATATTGTTCTACCTGTTGTTGTTGTTGTTGCTCCTCTTCTCTCCTTTCACGTCTCTGAATGATTGACATATTAAATACAATTTTTTAATTAAATGACACATGTATTTACAAATATACGTATATAAATATTTTTTGAAAAATAAATAAAACAAGAGACTGTGCGCCAAAAACACAGTCACGCACTGGTAATGGTGTGTCCCTACACATATACGCACCGTCTACGGTGCACATAATGATATAGAAAGCACCAGGAGCGGTGCTCCAAAAAATATTTGTAGCGCACCATTCACTAAGTGTGGTATCAGGAGGCCGGTGCGCTGACTTCACTATACGCCCCAGGGCTTATAGCTAAGTCAGCACACCGCCCTCTTGCCACCGTACATAGTCGTACGATGCGGCCAGGTATCCGAGCGCACCGCTCTTTGTCGTAAAATTTACAATTACACGGTGCGCCTTTGGAATCTGCCCCGGAACCGGTGCAGATACACTTAGCATTGGTTCACCAACCCATACTGTTGACAATGTCGATGGGCAGTTTTGGTGCGCCGAAAAACTTGCGTGCCATGGGGCGAATAAATTCATCAAGGCATAGGGTGGCCGCGACTCAACATTGTCAATGGTGCGGCCTCGTAAATGACCGCACCGCACTTTTTAAAAATTTTAAAATTACACTGTGCGCCTCGCGGTACTGCCCTGGAACCGGTGCGAACGCCTTCAGCACCAGGTGCCGTGCGGCCTGTAAATTTACAGGAAGCATCGTCACCGGTGCGAGCCAAACGACTCGAGAGCACCACACGATATTTTTTTTTTTTTTAATGGTTAATTTTAAGGTTTTTTCAAATTCTGATCCATTAAAAGGTTTCACACGACAATTTTTTTAAATTTTTTTTAATGGTTAATTTTAAGGTTTTTTCAAATTCTAATCCATTAAAAGGTTTAATTATGGAAAAACTAGAGAAATACCTGTATATTTACCCGTCGAGGAGGCATATTGGCTATACAATTTAAAAAAGAAAATTTGTCCACTATTTTATAAAAGTAAATCTGGATATTGGTGGAAATGTACAACAACAGTGCGTGTAATAAGTGAAATGGGAGCACGGATGTCAGTGCGGCTCAAGAAAGGATAACTTGCACCGGTGCTTGAGAGCTCTGTTCTAGTGCGCCGGGTTTTTACTAGAGTACCGATGCGTTGTACTAATGCCACACCGGGCTCTTTCTGTTTTCCCGCACTTTTAGGAAGCACCGTGGCGTCGTAACGGTCACGCATCGGTGTGCTACAATAACGTGACGCACCGGTAACGGTTTTCGGTGAACCAATCATTTTTGCAGTTTTTTGGCCGTAGTTTTTTTATTTAACCTTATTCCGGTGTGCAGGATTTTTACTGCAGCACCGGTGTGTTTCCTGTATGCTGCGCCGGGCTCTTTCTATTTCGCGCGCTTTTAGGAGGCACCGGGGCGGCGTATTTTTCATGCACCGGCGCTCTACAGTAATATGATGCACCGGTAACAGTGTCCGGTGAACCAATTATTTCTGTGGTTTTCTGGCCGTAATTTTTTTTTTATTTAACCCTATTCCGGTGCGCGGGATGTTTTCTAGAGTACCGGTGCGTTGTATGTATGACACACGGGGATCTTTATGTTTTCGCATGCTTTCAGGAGGCACCGGGGTAGAGTATTTGTAAAGCACCGGTGCTCTACATTAATGTGACGCACCGGTGACAGTGTCTGGTGAACAAATGATTTCTGCGGTTTTTTAGCCGTAATTTTTTTATTTTTTATTTTTATTTTTTTATTTTATTTTTTATTTTTTTATTTTATTTTATTTTTATTTTTTATTTTTTATTTTTAACCCTATTCCGATGCGCAGAATTTATGGGGCCCCTGTGCGTTTCCATCATTTTGCCCCAGGAAGTTTATGTTCTGCTCGCTTTTATGACACGTCGGGCATGGCTATGTGACGCACCGGGGCTGTACAGTAACGGGATGCACCGGTAACAGTGCCCGATGAACTAATTATTTTTGTGGTTTTTTGGCCATAATTTTGTTTGTTTTAAACCCTTTTCTGGTGCACGACATTTACGGGGAGCCTGGTGCATTTCAATCATTCGGCACCGGGTCGTTTATGTTCCGGGCGCTTTTTATGAGGCACCGAGGCTGACGATATGACACGCACCAACACGGTTGCTGAATTAAAAGTAGAGGGAGGGTGTGTATGGAGCACACTGTTTCCAGTGTGCCATTGTTTTATGTGGTTTTTTTGTCGTAATTTTTTTTATTTAACCATCCACCGATGGGCGCGTTTTGTGGGTGCCCCGGTGCGTTTCATTTATTCCACACTGGGCGGTATCTGTGCGGTCGACATGTAAAGCAACGGTGCTCTACAAAGATAAAATGCATCGGCCCTGTGTGTTGAAGTTTGCAACAAGAAACAGTGAAGGAGGCATCCTGAAACATCATCCTTGATCCTAGTTGGAAAATAATCACCTAAACTAGGTGGGGCCCACACAGGCTATTTTTAGGTGTATGTCTATTTTTAGACATGGTGAGCATATTCTATATGTAGCAGGAGGCTATTTGTAGATGGTTGGTCAAATGTGAAAAATAGATGGACTTACGTTTTTAGACATATTGGGCGGAGTCTGTTTTGAATTCTTTAGTCTAAAAATAGATATGTCGAATATTATTAACTCTTAATAATATTTGGACTCTAAACATTATCTTATTCTCTTGGAGCACTTCAGTTAAGTGCACAGATGTGGCACAGGAGCTGATAGAAGGAATTACGCTATTCCTAAGGGTTATGTGGAGCTATTGCATGGATACTTCAGTTAGAACTCATGTGACAGAGTTTGGTGGAGTTGATTGAGGAAGTTAATGGAGTTGTATTCAGTTTAACTCAGTTAGACTCAGTTGAGCTAGTTGTATCTAGTCTAACTGATTGATACACTAGTGAGAGTGGTGTGAATTAATTAATAATTAATTCACTAAATATTAACTCATTAATCAACTGAAGAATATATCAGTTAACTACAGTGCATGGACAGTTTCAATGGCGATCCAGTGGAGAGATAGGTGAAAGAGCAAGTGTGACTATCAATTGTGACTATAGTGTTGCATTGTTTGCACCACACATTCATTGGAGATGCCAATGAGGATTGCACAGTGCAAGCCAGGTGGATTCGAGTTCATTCAGAGCCATTCTTTAGCAGGGATTGCACAGTAGAGGCAGGCTAGCAGGTGGCAAAGATCGGTGCATGGATTTGCTAGATTGGACCTGATTAGTGTGTAGCGATTGGATTGTACTGAGAGCTTGTGATGAGCTTTGTATGAGGATTGTTACATGATCTCTATGACATATATTATATACAGATAGTTGGGGTTTTTAGCTTCAGGATTTCTCGTTAAAACAACTGTGTTAATGTGTGTGAATTTTTATGGTTTCATGTGTGCATTGCAATTGATTTAATTTTTGCATGTGATGATCAATGGTGGAATAGATTCTGTATTGTGCATGAAGTTAAAATAGTGTGTGATCAGGAGAATTTTGGACATATGCATGCTTAGTGCATATAATTTCTACACTGTGTGTATGGAGCGCACGGTGTCCAGTGTGCCAATTTTTGTAATGCACCGGTGCTTTGTCATATGGAACGCACAGGTGCGTTTTAGGTTGATAAGAGCACCAGACGAAATACATCCGCAAAAACCTTCGCCCGCCAACCTCCTCTAGGATCCTCCGCTAGAAACGGACGTTTGGGGTATTTTTATGTGGGGTTCCTCAAAAACATCCGCTAGAGGGTCTTTTCCTTGTAGTGTATATATATATTAAATATTAAAAAAAGCACTAAGGTTCAAGTTTATTTATAAAAAAAAAAGAAATAGTGAGAAGATATAAAATAATAATATTTATGTCTCCTTAAAAAACCCTAAAGCTCATCTCGAAAAAGCAAAATGGAGTCTAAATCAGAATTGAAGGAAGGGAGATTTTTAGAAACCTTACTCGAGTATGCCAAAGTGCTAAAGTGACTCTCGGAGGAAAATATGTCACTATTGCTATCTCACCTTCCGAAGATAAAAATTATACAAATCCTAAAATTGCAAACCAATTGGTGATTCCTGAATTAAATATACTTTAAAAATTAGAATTTTTCGGCAAAAAACAATAAAAAATAACTGATTTACAGTTAAACATTGGCGATTATACATTTATATTGAAATTCTCTGTTCAATCCCTATGGAATGATGAAAGTGACATTATTCTGAGATCACCATGGATGGAAACCCTAGGTTCTTTCATCCTAAATACGAAAAATAAGTTTTTGACATTTTTCATTCAAAAAGAGAAAAATAACGCTACAGGACGTTATCTTGAAGCCAAATTCAGTGACGCTTGAAGACATACAAGAAATATCAAAAGTAATTCTTCAAGAAAGTAAAAAGGCTATACAAAATATAAAAAGAGAAGTTGACAAGATCACCACTAAAAAAATGAAGAAGTTTATCGACTTAAAGACCAGAGTGAAAAACTACTGACATAAATTAAGAAGCTAAAGAAGGACAAGAAGCCATTAAAAAACAATGTACAACAACTTATCGAGAAGGAAGGATCAAATTTAGAAATTCAAGTTGACGAAAATACAACAGATACCGATCCAGTCAATATCACAACTCAAGAAGAGGAGAAACTAGTTGAAGTAAAGATGTACTCAAAAGTTGCAGTTCCAACAACAAAAGATTCAACTGAAGATCCATACCATAACTATAGGAAATCAGGTACTTCAAATAAATCAAGAAAACAACACAAATGAGATAAGGGAAAATCGAATCACTAGAATTCCTTATCGACATCCGAATCACGAGAGTATACAACTGAATCAAGCTACATATTTAGAACAAAATCAGCGAATTGATGTTCCAAAGAATACTAAAGTGCACACAACTTAGTCCAGTGATAACAATTCATCACAAGTTTCCAGCAATAAAAAAATTCGATATCTTTTTTTTTAGGATGGTCTGATACGTTCTTGGTGCGACAATTTTGCTTGTCACTTAGAGGATCATATCAACTTGTATCGAAAAAGATGACTGTCCCGAGACGAGAAGACATTCGTAGCAGAAAAATAGATCAAGCAGAAGACATTCGTAGCAGAAAAATAGATCAAGCCCTTTCTTCAACAAGCTTTGAGGACAAAGATTTTTGAGGAGGAAAACAATATTATGAATAAAATATATAGAAAATAATGTAAAAGATAATAATCATAAATAATGAGAATTATTTAGTAATTAGTACTAAAGAGGCATGTCTAATGGGACATGACATTTCTAGAAGAGGCACCTGCCTAGGTATATAAGTGGGCCTCATTTGTAACATCAATCATCATTATTAATACATTTTATATATAATAATATTTGTATCATCAATGAAAAGTTTCATATTCCAAGTCTTCTGGAGTAGTTAACTTTAGGTACGGACTTTGTTCGTTCCATACTATTTTCGGAAATCCTTAAAGGATTGTAAACTCATGATGTTTATATCTTCATCTTCGGATTTGAAGGTAGCAATGTAATAATATAACCTGATGTTCATCAACAAATATCTCTTTCATGTTTAAGAGGGAATTATGGCTATCTTCAAGTTTTATAAGGCTCAATATAATGCCTTCATTGACGATAACTAGAGGAAAGTGATATGCAAGGTTGATGGCATGAATCCTATCACAATATTGAAAGGAGAAGATGGCTCCACAACATCCAGGAAGAAAGAAATCTCAATATGATGAGATACAAAGGAAAGAGGGAGCCATGCGACTATCCCCTTGAAGAACTAGTAGTTGATAAACTTATGAAAACAGGCGAGAGAGCTTGTGGTTATGACTTCACAGTTGAAAGGAATTGAAAGATTCTCCTCTATACTTTAGAGGGAGTATGAAGTATCCTTAATATTTGTGAAGGAGAAAGGATATATTCCCTAAATCAAGTGGGGATAGGGATATCCTCTTTTTTTGAGAGGTTGTGATAATAAACATCACATTTTCATTCTCTTCTACATGTGTGATGTATTACGCAAGGACTAACAACCATACATATAAATAAAGGCATGGAGAGAGAATGTTGGTTGGAGGATTGGATAAGCATATGTGATTTCCTAAAGGATAGAAAATCCAAGATAGGAAGTGGATCGACACTCTTTGAGGTTTGGACAGGTATCCAAGAAAAGAGTGGTCGAAGAGGAAATGTATTCTTTTAGGATTGGGAATCCAAGACAAGAATAGTCCTAAAATGACATACCCAGTGAACATTCAGATGGGGTACGTACCTTGTATAGGTAGTGTGGTATCTCACATAAAGCCTCCCAACATTTGGCTCTTGTATATGAAATAGCTTGTCAAGTCATGGCCTTACTATGTTGACAATGTTGGTCATGATGTTGATGCCTATAGATGGCTTACCAATATGTCTCTTCTTATGATAAATCTTCATTTTGAGAATAACCATGTATTAGTTGTACAATTATGAATGGAGGCAGTTAAATAGTGTGGTATGGCTCTTGTCACTCAGTTAGCTCAGTAAATTCGAGATGGGCTCGGATTTCAGTCATGCATGTGTGATTGCTGAATTTTAGCAATCTAGTTCAATTATATTTAGTTAACTGACCTCTAACTATTGATAGAGTCAGTTGAAGGTAGTTATGCAATGGGACAATAGTCTAACTCAAACATATGTCATTTAACTAATCAATCATCCAAAAATATCTCATGCATACATGGAATTTGAATTGCTCACATGAGGTGGAGGAGACAAGGTCACTGTAACATGAGTTGTATACTAGTTGAGTGTACAATTGTTGCATGCAGTCAAGATATCATTTCCTTGGGAATTGCGCAAGGAAATAAGGACTTCCCTATTGTTTAGGAGCTTAAATTTTATTAGATTTGCACAAGGAAATAGGAGGCTAGAGGAGTATAAAATTGGCTATGTGTTGGCTAGACGCTCTCATTCAGCAGAGAGAACAATTATTCTTTTGCAGATTGTGCTCTGAGCTGGAGAAAGCAATTGTAATAGTTAATTTATTCAATTGATTAATGAAAAGAGGCTTGAGGGGTTTTTCCTAGTTGGGTTCCCCTAGAAATCACTATGTACTTGTGGTTTTTCTTGTTGCATGTCTATGCATGTTGTTCTAAATTGTGATTTCCAATCTGCAAATTAGTAGAGTAGAATTTGTGTCTCTTTTTTTTAGTTCGAAATATTGAGAAGTTGCAATTTTTATCAAATTTATACATGGTATTAGTGCCCTTAAATCAAATTAGAACTAATATTTTGAACTTGTCCCTCAAGAATTTTGAATTTGCAGTTTCAGTGCAACAAATTTTCTTCAAATTCGAGAGAATTCCTTTCAACAGAATAATATTGGAGTATGTCCTAGAGGGTAGTTCGAATTTCATAGCTTTGAAGGATCAAATGGAAGCAATGCTTGATGATAATGACATGTTAGAATATTTTAAAATTGATATTGCAAAACTCCATAGTCGGATGCACAATAGATAACCTAGTGGAAGAAGGATGCTGCAAAGGCTAGGAGAATTATTTTGGAAGGTGTGAGAGACCATGTGGTCTCAAATATCCATGGAAATGAGACACTATTTTCTATTTGGAAGACATTGATTGAGTTATTCGAAAATAACAGTGACCATATAAATTTGGCCCTGAAAGACAAACTTCAAAACATTAGAATGGAGAAAAATGATATTATTCCACAATATCTCTCCAGATTTAGACAAGTTTGAGATGAGCTTGGAGGGGTTGGTATGAATGTTGTAGAAGATGACCTGGTGAACCTAGCTCTTCTAGGCCTTCCAAAATCCTGGCACACCTACCAAGACTCTATGAATGGAAGGGAAAATTTACCAAATTGGGAAAGGTTGTGGTCTGATTTGGTTCAAGAAGAGTTCAGGAGGAATACCAGAGATGGAACATCATCCAAAGCAGAGGATGAAGAAAATTTTACCTTGGTTTGGAAGAGGAAGAAGGGAGAAGGAAAGAAGACCCAAAGCAAACATGATTCCAACAAAAATAATGGCAAGAAGAAAGACTTGAGCAAGATAAAATGTTTCCACTGCCATGAATACAAGCACTATGCAACAAATTATCCGCATAAGAAGTCTAATAAGAAGCCTTCAAGAGGAGCAAGAGATGAAGCACTTGCTTCACAATTAGAATTATACTTCACCCTAATAGCATGCATGGCCAACACCGTTATGGGGAGTGTGCGGTACGTTGATTCTGGTTCCTCGTTCAATATGATAGGGTGCAAGGAGTTTTTCAATAGCCTAGAGGAGAAGGATATCCAGATACATATTGAATTGGGGGATGAGGAGAGGTAAAATGCTATAGGAATTGGTATTATTACCTTTGAGAGAGAGAAAGCCTCCCCTCTTCGCCTCAAAGATGTTATGTTTATACCTGGGCTAAAGAAGAACTTGATCTCTATAGCAATATTGGAGGATAAAGGCTATGATGTTATTTTAATTAGAGGGAAAGCCTTTCTAAGACACATACCTATCGAGCAAGTGAAGTAGATTGGAGTCCAAGTGAAGAACCTATACAAACGTGAGGTGGGAGATTGCATTGCATTGAGAAACAAGGAAAAAAAAGGTGCAGAGTCGAGATGTTGGAGAACCCTGACATAAGAGATTAGGTCATCTACACCACTGGTGCCTAAAAATTATGCAGCAAATTACCACCAATCTCCCTAAAGGCTCCCTTGACCAACAATATGTTTGCAAGGGTTTCAAATTGGGGAAACATGAAAAATCCACTTCCCATGGTTGAGATAACATAGTAGATGCAATCATGGAGCAAGTCCACTTTGAGGTTTGTGGACATTTTATGTAGCCTCCACAACAAAACATAAGTACTATGTTTTTTTTATTAATGATTTCTCTAGAAAATATTGGATCTTCTTCATGTGGAAGAAGGATGAAGTTTTCTCAAATTTGTTGAGTTCAAAGCATTGGTTGACAAGGATAATAGGAAGAAGGTGAAAGCTCTCAGAAGTGGAAATGGAGGTGATTTTTTTCGAATTCCTTCAAGGATTTATGTGCTAAAGAAGGTATTTGAAGAGAACTGATAGCACCCCATAACTCACAACATAATGGGGTAGCTGAAAGGAAGAACAAGAGCTTAGTTGGAGTTGTAAGAGATATGATACATGATCAGGGGTTACCATTGCATCTATGGGTAAATACACGCAACACAGAAGTGTACTTGCAGAACCAAAGTCCTCATAGAATACTTGGAATGATTACACTAGAGGAATATTTCTTTGGGAGAAAACCTGATGTGTCACATTTCATAATTTTTAGAGATTTTTCTTATTGTCATGTCTCCAAGGATTCAAGGAAGAAACTTGAGCCTACAATGGAGTTGGGAGTTTTTTTAGGATACACTGAAACTCCACACAATTACCGAGTGTATTTACCTTCACTAAGGATGACAATTGTGAGGATAGATAACAAGTTCGATGAGGAAAAGGCTACAAGAAGCTCTCTAGAATGAGAGTTGAGTATCCCACCAGAACAAAAGCCTCTAGCTCCAAAGAAGGGGTCTTAGGATGAGCTTCAGGAGGTTGTGGAACAACCACAAATGGAGGAGAAAACAGGAGGTTGAGTGGAGACACCCACTCAACCAGAAACATCCAGAGAAGGGAGAAAGAGAACCAAATAAGTTGATAGATTGACGTAGGATGTGTAGGAGCATGTGGGAGCTCCTAAATTACAACACAAAAAGATGAGGTCACCTTAGAGGTACACTAGTTACATGGTTCTCATGAAAATTCTCATTGAGTCAGAGCCTTCTTCATTTAAGGAAGAAGTTTCTCAAATAATGTGGTTTGATGTCATGGTGGAAGAATATGAATCCATCATGAAGAACCAAAAGGGAAATTAGTGGTTGGTTTCAGATGGATCTATGATGTGAATCATGCAGCTGATGGGAGCGTTGAGAAGTAAAAGGCCAAATTTGCAGTGAGAGTATTTTCTTGGGTAGAGGGAGTTGACTATGAGGAAACATTTGCCTATGTGGTAAGGTATTCCTTGATCAGGTGAATTCTTGCATTATTTGCGCAGATGGGGTGGAAAATATACCAAATGGATGTGAAGAACACCTTTCTCAATGGTGTTATTGAGGATGAAATTTACATAGAACGACCAGAAGGATTTGAGACATATAATCGGGAATCACATGTGTGCAGACTCAGGAGAGAATTGTATGGTCTCAAAAAGGCATCTCGAGCATGGTACACTTAGATCGACAATTATCTTAGTGGACCGAGCTTCACCAAAAGTGAAGCAGATGCGAACCTCCATCTTATTGTGGTAGATGGTAAGTTGGTTTTTCCTATTCTTGTTTTGTATGTTGATGATATGATATTGAAAGGTGATGAGCATCTGATCCGCTCTTGCAAAGAGCATCTTGTGAGGGGATTTGAGATTAAAGACATGGCTTAATGCATTACTTCCTTGAGTTGGAAGTATGGCAAGGTGAGGATGAAATGTTTGTGTCTTAGGGGAAGTATGCCTTTGAAATACTTCAAATATTTCACATGGATAATTACTAGCCCATGGAAACACTTCTAGCTACAAACTAGAGGAAGGAGAATGCCACTTCAGGTGAAGAGGTTTATGCTACCATTTATAGGTAGCTTGTGGGGCCTTTGATGTGTCTTGTGAACATAAGACCCAACATTCGATATGCAGAAAACCAACTTAGTCAAGCTATTGTGAGGCCTACCAAGCAGTATTTAAAGGAAACAAAGCATGTGTTATGGTACCTCAGAGGAACTACTGAGTATGGATTATGGTACAAGAGGACAAAGGGAGTGAAGCTCCAAGGCTTCATCGATGCAGATTGGGCAGGGAGTCTATCAAACAGGAAAGATACTTCAGGTTGTATCTTTAGTGTTGGGTCCACAAGTATTTATTGGTTCAGCAGGAAGCAAAGGTCCGTGGCACTCAACTCAACATAAGTTGAATACATCAATGCAATTCAAGCAAAATGTGAGGCCATATGGATGAGGAAAATACTTGTGGGTTTTTCAGTAAGGAGATGGATCCAACAACGATATATTGTGATAATCATAGTTGCATTAAGCTCTCTAAGAATCTGGTATTTCATGATAGGGTATCATCCTTTGCGGGACTGTGTGGAGAGGAGAATTATGTTGTTACAGTTTATTCCAACTGAGGAGAAAGTTGTTGACATCTTGACAAAGGCATTGTTAAGAGGTAAATTATAATTCCATAGGTGCGAGATAGGGGTAGTGAAAAAATCCTTTCTTGTTAATAGGGAGTGTTAGAAAATGTAGCAAGAAAGAATCAATTTGACTTTATCCTTAGTCAAATTGAGTAAGTTGTATTTCCACATCAGCAAGACAACTTGGAGGCAGTTAACTAGTGTGACATGGCTCTTGTCACTCAGTTAACTTAGTAAATTTGAGTTGGTGGGCTTGGCTTTCAGTCATGCATGTGTGATCGTTAAATTTTAGCAATATAGTTCATATATTTTTAGTGTCATGCATGTGTGATTGTTGAACTTCCCTATTGTTTAGGAGCTTGAATTTCCTCATATTTTCGCAAGGAAATAGGAGGTTGGAGGAGCATAAAGTTGGATAAGTGTTGGTTGCAGGATCTCATTCAACATAGAGAACAATTATTCTTTGCAAGTTGTGCTTAGAGATGGAGCAAGCTATTGTAATAGTGTATATATTCCACCGATTAATGCAAAGAGGCTTGAGGGGTTTTTCTAAGATTGGTTCCTCTAGTAATCATTGTGTACTTGTGGTTTTACTTTTTGCATGTCTATGCATGTTGTTCTAATTTATGATTTCCATTCCACAAATTAGTAGAGTAGAAATTGTGTCTCTTGTTATTAGCTCAAAATCTTGAACAGTGGCAATTTTTATCAAATTTCTAAAAGTTTCATGCTCAATTTTGATGATCATATAGGTAAAGCATGTTATTCATGCTTATAGGGTTTTTTTTTTTTTAAATGTTAAAATAAAATTTTTCTTAAGTCAAGAGAGTCCTTTTCAATTGTATAAGACCCTTTTGGGAAAGTTGTAACATGTAAAAGATATTGATTTTGAGTTTAAAAGGTTCTACAAGCCTCCTAACACAAGTCGGCCCTGCCAACAAGAAGTTAGCATGAAGGAGGGCATTCGACCTCATGGAAAGCCTGTAAATAGAAGAAAATTTGACCTCATTTAGCACCAATTAAATCTCTCAAGGAGAAGTTTGATCTGAAGTTGGAAACATCAAGAAAAGTAGAGTGAAGATCAAGGAAGCAAGGGGAAGAAGAAAAAAATGTTTTTAGGCTATTTTCTCTCACACGTGCGAAGAAGCTAAGGTTTCTATAACAACTATAGGGCTGAAGTTGTAGGTCAAAGTTTCAGGTCAAAGTTGAAGCTAAAAGTTGGTTGATGCATGATTGACCCTTGTTGTCTTTGTTGATCTTTGACCTAATTGGAAGGGCTTCTTGGAGGGATGACTTAGTGCTTGGAGGAGGTTTTGGCCTAGGGTTTTGGGTCTTGGTTTTATCATTTGAAGTAGATTCTATAAGAAGAGAAGATATTTTTTTTGTTTTACCCTTGGAGGGGTTTTCCCTTAGCTTGGAGCCTAATACTTGTGTCCATTGTATTAATTGTTTTTTCTCTTGATAATTGTTTGATGAAAACAATCTAATAAAGAAGCACAAGAAGATAAATAAATTTCACAAGAAATTATTAAGGCTAAGGATAAATTGAATTAATAGTTGCACTACTGCATTCTCCAACACCACATGGTAGGAAAAGGAAAGGCAACACACTTAAATTAATAAGAATTTAGAGGATCATAACTTGTAATTCTCGATTCCAAATTGGACAAAATTTATATCACTAGAAAGGTCATGCTGAGATTAGTATGATGATGACATTGAAATTGAGTTCTGGAGACTCAGGAGAAAGTCAATATTTTTATACCCCATTCCTCTAATTGTACCAAGAAGTTGGGTTAGCATAGTGAACACACCCCCGAGGGTAAGGGGGTGTGTTTACAGGTGGTATCAGAGTTTCTAGGTTCAAAACTTGGACTGGATGGGCCCTATCATAGATGAAATGAGGCCAAGGGAGTAACCTTAAGCCTTCAGAAGAAAAAATTGGTGCTTTTTCATGAAATTTAACAAATTGGTAAATCAAACGATTGGATCTATGTAGAAGGAATGTACCATAATATTTGGATGCCTAGCTAAAGGAAAATAATGATTGCATACTACTCATAACACCGATTGTAAATTTTATGATGTTTATGGCATTTGACTATATGATAGCGTGTGGATTGCAATAATATTGCTAGCATGTCATTTGAGGGACAACAATGCAAGCGGTTACTATTTGTATGCTGAAGGGAGGGACAACTTACTTCTATGACTTCGGATAATTATTATTTCTTTCAATGTTGTCGAGTTGTCCGAATGACTTTTTGCATAATTTTTGTATTGTATTAGCATTACCAGTTAAGCGTTATAATATTCTACACCTTGTATGTATGATCATGCTAATGCTTGTGTGATATGAGGGATTTGGGGAAATTCTTCTATCACTTAGATTATCATGTGCTTTATATAAATGCATGTATTAGCTAAAATGTGAGAGTCTTGTGGTTTGATTGTTATATGGAAAAGAATCTTGGTGGAGGTTGATTGTTTCTATAGGATGATCCTTAGTTGTTATGTTTTTCATTATGAATGATTTTTCTTCATGGTTAATGTCTTTCTTGTTTAAGGAATGGGGTGTAACATGCAAAAATGGTTGGTTGAAGCCTGTAAAGTTTGTCATCTCAGTATGAGATAGAGCATCCATGTTCAATACTTGGACTAGATACTTCAAAGGCAAGGGCCTTATGTAGATATGGTAGATAAAGGATTTGTAGCTCTGCTATGAGATTGCAATTTTAAAGTTTATCTTGAATTATCCAGAAGTCCATTGTGTTCCATTATCTTCTTCAATAATACTTATTTTGTTCGTATGTGGTATTCTCCTTGTATAAATTAATTGAAGAATGTAGCACATATAATGAGACTGTGATATTATATTCTATTTCGACTTATCAGGCACTAGAGAACATTTCACATGATGAGGATTCCATCACTTAGTCATACAACTTAGATAATGAGGACATGGTTGAAGTTGTTGATGATACTGCTGCAGATGACGGTCAATTTTAGGAGATTATTTGTTGTTACCAGCATTAGATAAAGAGGTCGAATATACATCTACTACTATGGTTGCTTGCGGAAGAGTTGATTTCTTAATTAGTGATGATGGTCTTCGTAAAGAGACTGAATGAAGCTAATGAAGGCTGAAATTATTATAATTTTTAAGGCCAAATTTAGCAAGTGATAATAAGGGTCTAGGAAAAGAGGATGATTTTAATTATGTTGTTGATCTGGGTTATGAACTAATACTAATATGTTAAACTGGTTCTAACTAATTTCCTTAATACTGTGGATGCCTTGATTACTAGTCTTGGTATATGGGTTGAATTTAAATTGTTGTTTTTGGTCTCGGTGCAAATACTAAAAGAAATTAACGATGTTGATTTTGGCATAGTAGATGGTTTCCAATTATAGTTGAACTCGACAGAGAAAATAAAATCTTTTGAAAGCGTGATTATAAATGAGCTTATATGTGCATGTGCATGTGCATGTAAAATTTTTGGTTTTTGAAAATTATTTTGAGATCTAAAATATGCTTAATTTTGTCGTGGATTTTGAGACATGTGACTAATATGTAAATTGAGATATGGGTGCAGTTGCAGGGCAGTGTGCTCAATACAACAAGGAAAGGAAGCTAGTATATATTTGTCTATATTTATTAATTCACTAATAATTGTGTGTACATGGTAGCATATTGGAAGATTTAGTGCAACAAAGGAAGAGAGTGGCTTGCAAGAGCTCTCAATCACTCGAGGCAACAAAGTTTAATGTTGAAAGAGAGGTAGGAAGAGGGGGATTTCCCTCAAGACCCTCTCATAAGTATCAAAGGACTCCCCTTGGGAGAAATTGGAGGGGAATTACAAGTTTAAAAGAGTTGTCACGAAATATTTATGAAGGATGGACTAAGATTTTATTCATGAAGCATTGAAAACACTAGAACTCATGGGGACTGAGTAGTTGTGGTTGTTGAATATTTAATGTTTTGTGTATGTCTCTCAATTTATTTTTGATTTGTCATTTTTAACTGTTCTCTTTGTATGGCCATGCTATCTTATTTATGGTCTTGTATTGCTAATATGAGCTTTTATGATGTTTCCTTCATTTTCTTCTTGTTCTCGCCTTCTATGTTTTGGGGGTGTTGGGAACTTGTTGGGGATGTGTTGCAGGGAAAACCCAACACCCCCCCCCCCCACCCCCCCCCATTTTTTAATTATTTACTTCAATAATGGAGACCATTTTTATTAATTTTTGGCTAACCATATTTTATTTTTTTTGTTTGAGTTAATTGTCTTACAATTTTGTCATTTTTCTTAGATTTCTATTTTGATTGTTTCATTGAATCCTATTTTTTCACAAGATTTCCAATGATACTTGTTTCACTTCATTTGGTCAACCTATTTGCAAATGTCACTCTTTTGAAGTTCGATCATTTGTGTCGCCTCGGTTTGAAAAATGTATAAAATGTACCAATATTTCAATTTTTGTAGTTAAAATCGTCATTAATTATAGATATTAACTTTTACTTCATTTTTACTATTTCTTTCATTTTTCACTAACGGTCTTATGAAATGATCCGGCCAAATTGTACAATGGAATAAAATAGTTTTAAGATCTTGGTAATTTACTCCAATTTATTATTTTAAAATAAATTTCCAAGCCCATAATATCAAAATTGCAAAATGTCTATAGTCCAATTTGTAGGATGGTTAATCCCACATGGCCCCACTTCTCACCACATTCTATCTTCCAAAAATCCTGAAATAAAAAACCGATTTAAAAACACCGAAATAAAAATGTGATGCGATATTGCAATTGCAATATGTCGCAAATCGCAAATATTTTATTTGTTTTATGCAGTTATTTTAAATACACCAAACTCCGATACCATTTGGTTTTTATGCAAGAGATTAAATTTGTTTAACATAAAATCTCTCTCCACCTCATAAATCCCGACTCACTCGCCTTACCTCACCCTCACATCACTTTCCTTCCACCTCCATTGACTTCCCTTATCCCTCCACCTCATCACTTACACCTCCATAACCCTCCACTCCTTATAACTCCGATTAATACACCTCCATCCTCCATAAAAACACACGTATCATGGTTTTAAAGTATTTTAAGTTTTAAAATATAATAAATATAATATTTTTATTATAATAATTATATTATAATTATAATATTTTATTATAATTTTAATATAATATAATTATAATTATAATATAATATATTTATATTTTAAATAATTTATTTTTATTAATTAATTTCAGTTTGTAATAAATTAAGATCAATAATAAATTATAATTAATTAGTATTAATTAATTAAAAATTGTAATTTAATTTAGGATTAAGAGTTAATTAACTTTTTTGTTTTTGTTTTTGTTTTTTGTTTTTTTTAGTTCAAGTAACATAAATTTCTGAATTCTGTTCATTTCTATATATCAACTTTGGAAGCTCATAAATGGAGTTTTACTTGGCCAAATGAGGCTCAAGATGACTCATTGGATAGATAAAATCATGAATATTATTCCTAAAATGGTTTATTTTCCACTTTTGATGATTTATTGGGTCTAAAATTCAACAAAAGATCAAGCTCTGAAATTTTAAGCAAAACTAATTTTTTGAGTTTTATGTTTTGCATTTTTATTTTCCCATGACTTCTTCTGAGTGTAGATCCATTCATCAATGATATCCTTGACCAATTGGATCATCACAGACACCAATAGAAAGCTTAGATTTCCTTTTAAATTAATTATTAAATTAAATTTTGATTGGATTTATTTTAATTCCACATTTGGCATTTTGATTTTATTTTTGCATTTTAATTCTGTTTTTGATTTGTTGTTGCACGAAAATAGTTGAAGAGATGAGAAGAAGAAAATATCAATCAATGAGAATGCTCCAGCAAGAGAACATTGAGATTTTGGCCCAATGAAAATTGATGGAGCAGATTCACTTTTCAACAAACTTTCTTATTAAGAAATCCTTTATAAATATTATAAATAAAATATCGTAGAATGTATTAAGGGGCTCCTCTTCTCTGAAATTCGGGAATTTTTGAAGGCACTACTGTATAGAGGATTTAGATTTGTAGGGTAGAGGATAGAAAACTTTGATCTGGGTATTGTTGGGGATTTTTCCTTTGCATTCTGAATCATGCATGAGGGGCAAAGTTTGCACTATTGTAGCTCTAGTTTTAAAAGCACAAATTCAAGCTTTGTGAAGGACTGTTGGAGACCGGAGTCAAAGAAATGTTTTCAATAAATTGGTATTTATAATACTATTGTTTTAAATACTGGTTTCATTTTATGATAGCAGGAATGTGTTATTTTATTCATATTTGTGCACTATTGTCGATATGAGTGATGTGTCTCAATTATATGTTATTATTTATCTCTTCTCTTATGGGTTGAATTCTGATTTCTGAGTAACTATTTACTCAGAAATCTGTCTTTTATTACTGATTTAACAATCAATGTCATTTTTGTGAACTACTTCCTAAATGTTGTTGCTTGATTATCTTAGTTAATAGGTCTCTGAATAAAATGTGTTTTGGTATTCATAATGTCATCTAATTGAACTATTTCGTTAATTTGATATTCATTATAAGCCAAACATATTTAAATCTCAATCATTTAAAATATCTTGCTCTCAGTTGGGTTAGATCTATATCTGCCTAATTGAGATAGGATTAGGATAAATTTCATTTTACATTCATTTTAGATTTAATTCTACATTATTAGAAGTCCTTTTCTCAAAGAGGCAAGAATTTAGTTGTGTTTTGGCTGAGCCCCAAATTAGCTTAAGGATCACTCTCTTGCCTGATGAGCAAGATAAATAATCAGATGTTTCTTTCCCATTGGTAGACAAAAGTTATATTTTAAGCCATTGGAGATTGAGAGAAGGTAACTGGACGTAGTTAAACCAGTCAGAGCCACCATGCCAAACAAAAAATGAGTTGCTTTGAGGTCCCGACTAGGTGGTCATCCCCCATGTTGTTGCAGCGAATTTTGAGGCTTCAAAATTTTCGTGCTAGAATGAGGGCTCGAGACTTATTTTCCGTCTTTGTATTATAACATTTTATTTTTATTACAATGGCTCCTCTAAAACTTCCAAATTGGAGTTGTATTTCTAGATGTGCATCTTCCAATACTCCACCAGAAATAATAAGATTCTTGTCTCAGGTAAGGTTTAACGGTAAGAGGAATACTTCTGCATTTAATCACGCTTTACAATTCATTCAAAATTTTTTAAATTCTACTTTTCATGATGTTGATGAAGACATTTTATCCAGGATTTTTACACTTAAATTCTAGGCAAAAGCCAGAAGCTCATGTAAATCATTTCCAGTTGCCTCAATTCACAGTTGGGATCATTTTATTACAATGTTCCTTTGTAAATTTGATGGTTTTGACTACGAACAAGTATGTGATGAAATTGAAGATCTACGAAGGTTTGAAAGTGAATCTTTAATTGATTTTATCATTAGATTTTATTTAAATTGTTTAAAATTTAAAATTGAAGACAAACCTTCGAAAAATGAATTATTAGATTGGTTTGAACATATTTTCTCTCTTCCTCCCATTCATAATCCATGTGAAATTATTTCAAGTTGTGCTCAATCTCCTTCCAATTTCATTAACATTATTGAAAATTCCAATATGGAGGTACAAACAAATGATGATGAAGTGGCCTCTATTTTGTATAATAAATTCCTTCATTTAGTGCACACTTCCTACAATATTGATAATGTGTTAATTTTGGACAACTAGGTCCAAACTCCATGTTGTGATGCTCAGATGAAGATGCCAATATTTTTATTGGATTCCTCTTTTGGAGAGGTGTAAGATAGATCTAATTATCATATTGATTCGATGAGCAGAACATTTATTTTGAATTAATTCCACTTATGTGCAAGGTCGGGCAGAATTGTAATGTAGGCTTGAAGCCCCAACATATGTGTCACACACCCTCACTAATGGATATATATGGGTCAATATTGGAGGTCATTTTCACCATCACTCATCACACATTCTCTCTCATCATTTGATTGGTTCGATCATCATCTTGGAGGCTCTTCTTCTCTCACACGTGGGAAATTGCAGCAAAGGATTTTCTAGTTTTGACCTAGGGTTTTTAGCGCAGATTTGGCCAGTGTTGACTTTGGTCAATGCATGGTTAAATTGACCTAAAAATCTCCCAAAATTATGATTTCTGCAATCCACATTTTTTTGGCACAAAAATCAAGGCTGGACATTGACTTTGATCGAGTTGCGTTGACTTTTACTACTGTTGTTTTTTCGTTGACCGTTGACGGGACGCCGTTGACTTTTGTTGAATTTGGGTTGACCGTTGTAGAGCTGTCCGAGAGGGTTGTGTGACACATTCTGGTTGGCTGAATGTGTAGATACTTTGCTGGTTGAAGCATCCTGTTGACCGCTGTAACGCACCACAACACATATATTTTGATGATCAAGTTAAGTGTATTTTTGGTTTGTCTTTTGTCGATCTATTGGTATGTTCTATCAACATTTTACTTTCTTGTTTATGTGATTGCTATTTGATATTGGGAATAAAAGCAAAGTTGCATCAAGCATAGAACATCTACGAAAATTTACATGGAATCAAAGCTAAGGTGAAGACAAAGCCCAAGTTTCTATTAAGAGAAATCACCGAAGAAGGAGCATTTGTCAAAGACCCATGGGTACCTCAAAATATAATGGCTTCAAAGCTAATGAAAAGTTGACCTGGAAGGAATAATTCCATACCTGGAAGATGAATTTGGATCTAATGTTGGAAGACCAAGATGTCATGGACTATGTGTAGGGTAAAATCCAAGAGCCTCCATCCTCTACACCTGCTGCCACCAAGTCAAAATATAAGAAGGGGTAAATCAAAGAAAATTTGATGATCCGGGATTCAATTCATAAGATTCTGGTTACCTACATCTCTGAGCTACACACATCCAAGGAGATGTATGATAAGTTGGTCAACATGTTTACGTCCAACAATGCAAATCAAATCCTTTTCTTTAAGAACCAACTGAAGAATCTGAAGAAAGGCAGGGATGAATCCATTCAATCTTATTTTCTGAAGTTGATCGAAATTAGAAATAATCTTCTGGCCATTGGGGAGACAATAGCCAATTGAGAAATGCTTCTCACTGCACTTGGAGGTCTCTCCTCCGAATGTCATGTATTCAATACTACCATTCTCAATAACAATGTGATACCTGATTTTGACGAAGTATTATCGAGATGCGTACAAGAGGAAACAAGAATGAAGGAATATGAAAATGAAGGTAATTCCGCCTTCAAAGCTCGTGCTAAGAAGAAGAACAATGGTGGTCTGAGGAACCATGGAAGAGCAGGGGCTCAAGGAAAGAAAGGAAGATGTTACACATGTAACAAGATCGAACACTATGGTAGAGAATTCCCTAATAAGAAGGATTCTCGTTGGGATGATGACAACAACAACAACTGAAGGAATGGAAATCAAAGGAACAACAGGTTCAAAGGAAAGAGGAAGGCTCCCTCTAGTCGTAATGGAAATGGGCAATCTTTCAAAAGGTCGATAAATTCCAGGTATGAGGAATCTAATGTTGTTGATGATAAAAGAAATAAATTCATTCTTGTATCTACCCTCTTTGTTGCATCTCCCCCCGATACTATGGAGGTCTGGTTGATTGATAGTGGTGCCTCAAGGCACCTCACTAGGTTTAAGGAAGTGATTGGTTGAGAAGGATGTTAATATGAAAATTATTCTTGGAGATAATGCCACATATCTCGTGAAAGGGACAGGGACTGTGACCCTCCACTTATCTCAAGGTCAAGTCCTCCGCTTGCAAGATGTACTATATGTGCTTGATTTGAAGAAGAACCTTGTGTCTATTTCGGCCATGGAAGACAAAGGTTTCAATGTGGCATTCGTTGATGGGAAGGTACGCATCTGGAAGAAGAGCTTCAAGGAAGCTATCACGATTGGGTTTAGAGTTGATACACTCTACTAGGTTGGAGGAAGTCCACTGAGAGCGGCGTCATGTGATACTATCCGACAGACTGAACTATGGCACCGGAGGTTTGGACACCTTCATTACAAATCCCTTCCCGAAGCAAGGAAGGTGGTGATGGGGATTCCTAAGTTCAAAAATGATCATGAAGGTTCATGTCAGGTTTGTGTCAAAGGAAAGCATATAAGGGGAAATTTCCCCTCAAGTGTCACAAAGTCATATGATGTCTTGCAATTGATACACTTTGATTTGTCTGGTATGCTTCCCGTGACATCCTTGGGAGGATGTTCTTATTATATGACATTCATAGATGGATTCTATTGCAAAACCTAGATATACTTCTTGAAGAAGAAGGACGAGGCTTTCATGTGGTTTCGTACTTTCAAAGCCTTGGTGGAAAATCAAACAGGGAAGAAGATGAAGATTTTTTGGACCGATAATGGCACTGAATATGAGACGAACAAGTTCAATAACTTTTGCAGGGAAGCTAGCATCAAGAGGGAGACCACAATCATATAGAGTCCTGAGAAAAATGGCGTTGCTGAAAGAAAGAATAGGACCATTGTGGAAGCTGCCCATGCCATGCTATGTGACCAAGGTCTTCTGAAGTTTCTGTGGGGAGAAGCTACGAACACTGCTATATACATACAAAACCGATGCCCGCTTTTCGCACTGGACTCCAAAAATTCTGAATAGGTTTTCACTGGTAAGAAACCCGGTCTCTCTCATTTTAGAGTTTTTGGTTGCCCTGTTTATTTTCATGTGCCGAAAGAGAAGAGGAGCAAGTTGTATGCTTCTGGGAAAAAGGGAATGTTTGTGGGCTACAGTGAAACTTCGAAGGCTTATAGAGTCTATGTGCTTGGTCAAAGAGAAGTGGTGAAATGCCACGATGTTAGCTCTGATGAAGATGCTTTCCTCAGGAAAGTAATCAATCTTCCAAACTCTGAGGAAGATCATGAAGTAAGGTTTGGAAATCAGGAAGAACTGAAGGATGAGACGATGCCCGATGTTGAAGGACCGATGGATCCTATTGATCAACCTCCTTCAATGAAGAGAAGACCCTCATGGCTCAAGGACACTCTCAAGGATGCCGAGAGACATATGGCCCCAATGGGGGCATTCCGTGAAAGCAAGAAGCCGAATAGATACCAAGGGTATCTAGCAGCCATGATTACAACTGTACAATTTGAGTGTGGATATTTTGAAGAAGCCTTAAAGCATCAAGTCTGGAAGGATGCTATGCATGAAGAGTATGAGTCCATTATGAATAATGATGTCTAGGATGTGGTTCCAAGACCGGAGGACAAAGCAGTTGTCACCTCGAAATGGCTAGATAAGATCAAGCATGGATATGATGGTAGTGTTGAAAATTTCAAAGCAAGATTCGTTTCCTGAGGCTTCTCTCAAAAGGAAGGCATAGACTATGATGATATATTTTCACCTGTGGCTCAATATGCCACCATCCGATCTATCATAGCCCTTGTTGTTACGCAAGGATGGAATTTTCATCAAATGGATGTAAAGACCGCATTTCTTCATGGTGTGATAAAGGAAGAGGTGTATGTGGAGCAACCTCTGGGGTTCAGAGTCCACGATAGAGACACCCATGTTTGCAGGTTGAAGAAAGTCCTCTATGGGTTGAATCAAGCCCCTAAGGCTTGGTACGAGAGGATAGATAGCTACCTGATGAAGCTAGGCTTCACTCATAGTGATGCTGATCCGAACGTTTACTTCAAGGTTGATAGAGAAAAGCCTCTCATTCTGGTGCTCTATGTGGATGATATCTTCCTGATAGGTGCTGACCCTCTCATTCATCAGTGTAAGAGGGAGCTTGCTTCTGAGTTCGAGATGAAGGACCTAGGACTGATGCATTACTTCCTATGCTTGGAGGAAATATTTGGAATGGTGGACTGCAAGCCTGTGTCAACACCGATGGAGCTCAACTTTAAGAGGTTGAGTGGCAGCGCTGCTGGGCCCATGCTGGAAAGATTTGGAATGGTGGACTGTAAGCCCGTGTCAACACCAATGGAGCTCAACTTTAAGAGGTTGAGTGGCAGCGCTGTTGGGCCCGTGCTAGAAAATCCTACTGAGTATCGTAAACTCGTAAGAGCCCTGATGTTCTTAGTGAACACCCATCCAGACGTATGTTTTGCAGTGAACACTTTGAGTAAACACATGATTGATCCTCATCACATTCACTGGGTTGGTGCCAAGAATATGTTGAGATATCTTCGGGGCATGATAAACCATGGGCTGAGATACACTGCCAGGAGCATGACACTCCATGGATATATTGATGCCGATTGGGCTGGTAGTGTGGTGGATTGCAAGAGCACATCTAGATGATTCTTCACACTTGGGTCTGCTTCGATGTCATGGATGAGCAGGAAGCAGAAGTTGGTGGCTTTGAGCATCGCTGAGGCCGAATGCATTGCAGCGAGTATGGCCTGTTGTGAAGCAGTTTGGTTGCGAAATATCTTCAGTGAGATGTTCAGGCATGTGATGGATACCACCATTATTCTTTGTGATAACCAAAGTGGGATTCGGTTGTCCGAGAATCCCGTATTCCATGATCGATCCAAGCATATTGATATCAAGTACCAATTTATACGAGATATGGTACAACGAGGCATCGAAAGGCTCGATCACATAGGAACTGATGAGAAGGTTGATGATATTCTCACAAAGCCCTTAGGGAAGGTCAAGTTCCTAACCTTCCATGAGAATCTTGGTATCGTGGAACGATCCTATGCTGAGGGTCCTGTTGGACAATGAGCTCTGAGAGCTCTAGGGGGCCTTGGGGATAGATTCTTGGAGCTATAAGCAACCACAGGGCTAGGCTTGCTGAACCTTGTTGGTGTGCTTCTGCCCCACCGTTATAATATTTAGTTGGTTCGCCTCTCTTTGATCTGTGCCCCATATGCGTCCTACCCATTGAGTCCCGGACTCATGGGAAGTACCTCTCATTTGGCCAATGAGATGGGAGAAGCTAGAGACTAGTAGAAAATACTAATCAACGCATCAGAGATTGTCTTACTCTCTATGTCTAGGATGGGACATGTCCAACCACTTGATCTGGGATCAAGTCTAGTGAGGTTTTGGACCTCCAATTGACTTCGGGTCAGGTAAACCAACTGCTGGTTGGTATGTGACTCCTTTGAGTCTTATAGAGGTTTCAGACCTCTTAGATGATTTTGTCAGCTGAGAGTGATGTCTTTGCGACTCACCTTTTTGTTCTGAAATAAATAAGCCAACAAAGCAAGCTACGACGGGATGATGCGTGATGTTTGGATGGAACAGGTGGATGGAGTTCTCCCTAGTTGAGAGGGAGTGTTAATTTTGGACAACTAGGTCCAAAATCCATCTTATGATGCTCAGATGAAGATGCAAATATTTTTATTTGATTCCTATTTGGGAGAGGTGCAAGATCGCTCTAAATATCATCTTGATCCGATGAGCAGGACATTTATTTTGAATTAATTCCATTTATGTGCAAGGTTGGCCATAATGGTAATGTAGGCTTGACGCCCCAACATATGTGTCACACACCCTCACTGATGGATATATATATATATATAGGTCAACGTTGGAGGTCATTTTCACCATCACTCATCACACATTCTCTCTCATCATTTGATTGGTTCGATCATCATCTTGGAGGCTCTTCTTCTCTCACACGTGGGAAATTGCAGCAAAGGATTTTATAGTTTTGACCTAGGGTTTTCAGCGTAGATTTGACCACATTTGACTTTGGTCAACGCATGGTCAAACTTACCTCAAACTCTCCCAAAATTCCAATTTCTGCAGTTCGTATTTTTTGGCACAGAAATTGAGGTTGGACGTTGACTTTGACCGGGATGCATTTACTTTTTCTACCACTGTTTTTGCGTTGACCGTTGACTGGACAACGTTAAATTTTGTTGACTTTAGGTTGATAGTTTTAGAGCTGTCTGAGAGGGTTGTGTGACACATTCTTGTTGGTTGACCGTGTAGAGACTTTGTTGGTTGAAGCATCCTGTTGACCCTTGTAATGCACCACAACACATATATTTTGTTGATAAAGTTAAGTGTGTTTTTGGCTTGTCTTCTGTCGATTTATTGGTATGTTCTATCAACATTTTACTTTCTTGTTTATGTGATTGCTGTTTGATATTGAGAATAAAAGTAAAGTTGCATCAAGCATAGAACATCTACGGAAATTTACACAATGATCAAGGTGCACTTTCACATGTTAATGAATCTCAACCACAAGGCTTGGAAAATTTCACTAATCAACTGCAAGAAGATATTAGCAGCAATATTGAAGAAGATACCACTTTGAAATCTGAAAATCAATGTGAGTTAGTATCATAAAATCAGAGCATAATCTGGCATGTACATGTAGTGATTAAAATTTCCAATAATACACAATCTGCTGTACAAATTTCTGAATTCTTTTACGATGAGAAAATGCCAAATTCAGGGCATCAAAGAAATATTATTAAATAAAGCACAATTAACCAAGTAAATGTTCTTCAATCTAAAATTTGAAATGAAGAAAATGCAGAAGAATTATCAAATAGAGATATTTTCAAATGTGTTGTTTCAGATTCATATTTTTCCCTTTATCCTCATAATTTTTCTAATAACAATGTATCCTCTCCTCACTTTAAAGATGTTTCAAAACACATAGAGGTTGATCTAAATGAATTGCTGATTAGTTTTTATTAATATAGAGAATTGATTATTGATCATTCTTCTAGCATTAATGAACATGAGCTCAATATTCCTTCTTGTTTTGATACATTAGGTGAGATCAAAGAGAATTCTAATGAATGTCGTGAGGTCATTTATGATAGTTAATTTGACATTGAGTATATTGGTTTAGATTCTTCACTACTGGTTCCTCATTATCAAATTCGTATCACATGTGAAAATGAAGAACAATTTAATTTAGAAATTGTTTCAAGTAGTTCTCATTTTCAAACAACCAATCCTAATCATAATCATAATTTCAACATTCAAGAAACCATCCCAATCTATGATTTATATGATGATCAAGCTCGCATTCGTATTCATAGTCATAACCCTTTTTTGAATTCACAAGTTGGTATCATCAATCATTCTAATTTCATTATTTTGCCCAATTCTTGTGAAGAGGAAATTGCTTTAAGCCAGTCCTGATTGTGGTGTAACAATAATTGTAACACTAGTGTAAACTATGATTCAATTTTGTTATTATTCCATCATTTATTCTTAACTTCAGATTTATTTTCTGTTTTTAGATACTTTATGCTGGCATATTGAGCATCTCAATATTGAACACTCAAATAATGCATTACCTCAATGGAGAAATGAAGATTCAAGTTATAATCGTAAACATCAAAAATTATTAAACTTCCAATTTCAATTGATGTTCATTCCTTATCAATTATTTCTTACTTCTCAAAAGCAATGCCAACAAGAGAGTGTGTTTTCACAATATGATCAACACTCTAATTCAATTAATAATTTTTTGTTGGATCTATCACACTTCCATATGTTTTTCATTGATCCATTTGAAAGACATTTGGAAAGTTTTCCTTCACGGAAGATTGTTAATAATTTAACATTTGCACATAACACTAACAAATTCATGCAGGCCATTGTATCTAAAATTTCTTATCCGCAATCTGGTCTATCATCTTCTCTTTTGAATATTTCCTAATCATTAATGGAAACCCATCGAGATTTCTATGATTGTATTGAAATTCAGCTGGAAAGGATATTTCAAGGGAAGGCAATTATAAATAAGTTGCTTTATGTAAATATATTATAAATAAATGTACATTCTCCTTTCAGGTTTTGTTTCCTTAGCTTAATTATATTTGCATTATTGTTACTAATGTTTGACATGAACATAAATTCAAGAATTAAAATGAGAGAGTGCTTAAAATGGAAGTATGACGATACCTAGTCATTTTTCCTGCTTTGAGTTAGAAATAGGAATATATTAATTTTCTTTTCTTTTTGCATTTATTTCATTATTTCAGATTTTCAATAAAGTAAGTAATGAATCCGATTTATTTTTGGAATCCCATTTCAATTATAGAAAAAAATCTTAGAGCATTTTAGAAGCTCTTGAATTATCAGATCATACATATTTGTCAAGACTTCAATTGTCTTTTTTGTCAAAATTCATCACATTGATCACACATGAAGAAATTCCAAAGATTCGCTACAACTTGGCAATTTTTGACTCTTAAGTATTTATGAAAAAGAGCTCGTTTTCACCACGGATTTCATTTGATATAATTTAAGGTAGATGCAATTTGAAAATTCATTTTTTTCCAAAAGAAAAAATCGAACCTTCTATTAAAAACATAGAGAGTTACATAGTATATGCAAGATGCATTCAAAAAACTGCATTTCCTTCCTTTTACAGAAGAGAGATGGAGTTATTGCTGATGATTTTGAGGAGAAACCTCATTTCACAGCCGTAGTCATTCATTGAGTTGATACTCAACGTATTTTTTGCACCCCCCGGGATTCCTTACAAGGATTTTCGCCCGAAACAGAGGTACATAAAGACAAAGCCATCACGGAGCCCCTTCGGATCAAAAACCTGTGTGGTATACACCGGTCTAGTTCAAACAAAAAGATCGTTGATAAGTTTGATACATCAATGTTTTTCTTTTGTCCCCCGGACCTCCTCATCGAGGAAAACAGTCCGAAATAGAGAAAGATTGAAATAAGGTTTTGTTTTAAAATAAATACAAGAATGTCTAAGAGTCTGATATTATTAAAAGGAAAGAAACAACAGAAGAATAACTATTCAATTGAAAACAGACTGTTCGAGATTTCGAACCAGCCCCTCTTTGACCCCTACAGCTATCCAGTTACCCATATCATGTCGAATGCCCTCTTTAGAAAGGAGGTCTACTTCGTCATTCTGCTCCCTGTAAATGTGGCAAACAATTTTTTTGAAAATTCATTACTGAACTAAATAACTAGGTGATATTGAACGTATGCAAATTTTTGAGAAAATTTGAGAGAACTGGAAGATCCATGAGGTAAAGTTACAATCAAAATTCTTCCAGGTATGTGTTTACATGTTCACCATCATCTGTTGTTAGTTTTACTTTTCAAAGGTTATTTCTTATTTTTTTATTTTGTTTCATTTGCAAGTCTTCATTGACTTGATTACAAAGAATCAAGATAAGCAAACATCCAGATCTTTTCAAATCTCCAACATGCTCAGGGAAGTATTTATTATTTCGTCTAAATTTGAGGATTATCTAATTTTGCTTCTATTCATTGAAATCCTGATAAGTTTTAATAAAATGTCAGAGGAATCATATTAAATCATTATATTTCATAAATCTCTTCATAAGAAAGTTATGATAAAATTAGTTTCCGATTAGATTTTCTGACAGTTAATTAAATTATTAAAGGGTTATTTATTTTAAAGCAAAATTAAATTAGTCAATTTATTTTTTGAATTGAATTCTTTAATAAATCATTGGCCCCACATATGGCACGTCATATATTGAAATTCACATATCAGGGGTTCTCAAATTAACATATTCCAAATATCTCCAATCTCCCGATATTCCCATTCTCTTCGATCTTTGATGAACCTTTCCGTCAGATATCACATTATCCATATCACAACATTTTATCAAAAGAACCTCTTTACAATTCCCTATAGGAAACCTCTGATTCAAGAACTCTTATATTCCTTCTCGCTCATTCTCTGATAAAATGACTTCGCTAAAAATTGTGATGTTCACATAAACCCGGACACGATATGACATTTAAATTCAGTTATGAAAGATATCACGTACGTTCATAAATCAAAATTCTGATAGGGGCATATGTTTAAAGGTTTCGATGTCCCAGATCCAATATGAAATTAGATCCATATAATAAAATATCGGGTTTGTTCTTCATCGCACATCGACGTATCAATGATGTTACATCCCGTACTCAAATCTTCGGATCGCCAATTTATTATAAAACCGAAGTTGGTCCCAACAATGAGCCATGTCATCTATTGCATTTGCGTTATTGCTAGAATATTATCGACGTTTTATTTCGTTCACAGCTCCGATCTTCGATAAGACTATTTTTCGATATTGGAATCACTCCATTGCAGTTTCTCATCGCACATGCCCATATTGCAACTTTGTCATTGCAACAATTATATCGCATCACAAAACTCAAATAAAACTTCATCTTGATATATTATGATGCGATAGATGTCGATATACAACTCTCCACCATTGTCTTTTAATGATTATGGAAAACGCTCAATCACATATCAACAAAGGTGGAAGTCGCAACTTTTAAAGTTATGCATAGCAAAGAATCTCACAATGCTAAACATTAGGCAAGGTAGTGAACTATACAATGGTTAATTCATATTTTAATTTTCTTCTTGTTCTAAATTTCTCTCCATACTTATCATATAAAGATTCAAGTCCTTTTCATATATATAATTGCAACATTATTTGGGATGTTGAATCAACTTCAATATTTTGGGTCTGATATAAATTCAGAATGGAAGAAGCAAAGAGAACATTCATCACTGCAATTCATAAACAAGCATATCTTCATCCTTAGTTCTGATGGATTCGATTTATTTCTGATTCCTTGAACATGAAACATCGTTTTTTTTCTAGTTTACTGCTTGCTCTAGTTTAGATTCAATAAATAATGATTTTGGGTAAATAAGATTTTAATCAATTCAACTTCTTTATTTTTCAAATTCTAATTAATGGAAGCAGTTAACTTTTATTGGTGAAAATCATCTTCCTCAGGTAAGATTAAATGCAGTTCTCTAATGGTAAGTTTCATGTACCCACTTTCATTTATTTTCATTTCTTAATTTTTTGTGTTAGTTTTTGCTAAGCTCGAACTCTATTTTTCAGGTCTTCATGAACCTTTCACACCTCTATTAGATCAATTTTCGAAGTTCATTTTCTTTTTCTCTTTGAGATTCTTGAAAGAAACATTAATGATCCTCATCAAATCAGCTAAATTGGGGAGTTTCGGGACTTGTAGTATATATCTTTAAAGCATTTTTTTTATTAGAAAATAGTTAATATGCTTTTATGCAGGTTTTATTTGAAGAAGAAAATTTTGCAACAGAAAGAGACTTCTCATTTAGGGTATTATCTATCATCACTTCTATTCACCCCCTATAGTTTGAGAGCCTAATTTCTTATTACTCTGCAAGATAAAATATTTAAATCTCAACATATGAATGAATGAACATATGCTTATTTTCTTTTATAATCTTTTGTTAACTTGCTCTTCCGTGACGACGCCACCCTTAGCAACATCCTCAGTTATAATGGTAACAGGGACTTAATGAACCATTCAACAAGTAGCTGATCCGGAACAAATGTCTTAACCATTCGTCGACGATGACACCACTCATGAATATGATCGAAGATGTGAGTTTTTGAGAAATTTATATAAGTGGTCTTGTTGGAGTTTATCTTTTAAATTTTGTTTTTCTTTTAGTTTTTGCTTTCTTCATTTTTTTTCGCTGATTTTTTTTCTTACTTTAGTTTAGGAATTATTTTCCTTTTGCTTTCAATTTTGATTTGATTTTGGTGACTTTGCCATGATTTATGTAAAATACCTTTTTCTTACCTTACAATTGTTGACATACATGGGAAATATTTTACTCTATCCATTTAAGTGAATTTCATTTATCATTAAAGACATATTTTTATGGAACCATAAAATCATCTTGCTTTAAATATTTTTCATGCAGGAACACACATCCTTTCTAAGTGATGGAGTTTGATTTTTCAAGGAAATAACTGATTTGAGTTTAATACAATGAATCCCTCCCACCCCTCCCATAAAAGCCTCTGATTGATAGTTGCAGGGAAAGAATTTGGAGTAAACATTGTGAAAGTATTATTTCCATTAAACATAAATCTCTATTACCATCTCACCTCTTTCACTCAAATAGATCTAAACTAAATACTTGCACACATGCTTATCAAAAGAGTGATTAAAAGAGGAAGCGTGGGAAATACAAGTAAACCCGTAGGGGATATGGACGCTTGCTGGCAGCGGGACTAGGCTTGCATGGCATAAAAGACAACTTTTCCAGGGTACTATTCAGGCTCGTTGGCATCAAAGCGATGTCAGAGACAATCATAAAATGGATATATGCTTTTATCAAAAACTCCTATCTCTAGCTTCTTCTATTTTTCATATGAGGTAGTTTTAAAACAAAATTTTTCCAAGTTTGGATTCATCACTTTTACTCGAGTCTGTTTTAAGTACTTATCTTTACAAACTATTATTACTTAATCTATTTATGTGGAACCTATGGAAATTTTTTACTGTTAGACTATTTCGTGATTTCCATTATTTTTAACCTTTGGGTAAAATAAATTCATTATCTTTAATCAGAGATAACTAGTCCTTCTCCCCTGTGTCGCCATTGTTGTAGGGAAAACCTAATACCCCCCCATTTTTGAAATATTTACTTCAATAATGGGGACCCTTTTTATCAATTTCTCGCTAAGTATCTTTTATAGTTTTCATTTGAGTTAATTGTCTTACAAATTTTTCATTTTTCATTTTTATTGGATTTATATTTTGATTGTTTCGTTGAATCCAATTTTTCACAAGCTTTCCAACAATACTTGTTTCGCTTCATTTGGTCAACTTGTTTGTAAATGACACTCTTTTGAAATATGATCATTTGTGTCGCCTGGGTTTGAAAAATGTATAAAATGTACCAATATTACAAATTTTCTAGTTAAAATAGTCATTCATTATAGATATTAAATTTTAGTTCATTTTTACTATTTATTTCATTTTTCACTAACGGTCCTACGAAATGACCCAGCCAAATTGTACAATTGGCTAAAATATGTTTTAATATCTTAGTAATTTACTCCAATTTATTATTTTAAAATAAATTGCCAAGCCCATAATATCAAAATTGCAAAATTTCTATAGTCCAATTTGTAGGATGGTTAATCCCACATGGGCCACATTTCTCACTACATCCTATCTTCCAAAAATCCCGAAATTAAAAAGAACCGATTAAAAAACATTAAAATAAAAGTGTGATACGATATTGCGATTATGATATATCACAAATCGCATATCGCAAACATTTTATTTGTTTTATGTGATTATTTTAAATATGCCAAACCTCAACGTGATTTGGTTTTTATGCAAGGAATTAAATTTGTTTAACATAAAGTCTCTCTCCACCTTATAACTCCCAACTAACTCACCTTACATCAGCCTCACGTCACTTTCCTTCCACCTCTGTTGACTTCCCTTATCCCTCCATTCCTTCCACCTTGTCCCTCCACCTCATCTCTTACACCTCCATAACCCTCCACTCTTTATAACTCCGATTAATACACCTCCATCCTCCATAGAAACTCACGTATCATGGTTTTAAAGTTTTTTAAGTTTTAAAATATAATAAATGTAATATTTTTATTATAATAATTATACTAGTACTTGCTCATTTTAATAAATGATCCGAAGGACACCGAAGGCGTGTCGTCGATTGGACAGCAGCACGGACAAAGGAAGGAGATGACGCGCGGGAAGGAGTTGAGAGCAGCAGAGCAACACGGTGGGATGGAAGGCTGCCGAGTGTCAATTTTTGATAGGGCAGAAGGGCGATAGGTGGAGCACAAGGATTGGCTGGGATGAACAATGTTTCCCAGTCAATCTCATAAAAGGAAAACCTTCGGTGTAATTATAATTATAATATTTTATTATAATTTTAATATAATACATTTATAATATTAATATAATATATTTATATTTTAAATAATTTATTTTTATTTATTTCAGTTTGTAATAACATAATTATAATTAATTAGTATTAATTAATTAAAAACTGTAATCTAATTTATGATTAAAATTTAATTAAAAAATTCTGATTTTTAGTCCAAGCAACATAAATTCCAGAATTCTGTCCATTTTTATATACCAATTTTGGAAGCTCATAAATGGAGTTTTACTTAGCCAAATGAGGCTCATGATGGATCATTGGATAGATAAAATTATGGAGATTATTACTGAAGTGGTTTCATTTTCATATTTGATCATTTATTGGGTCTAAAATTCAGTAGAAAATCAATAGTCTAAAATTCAGAGATTGAATAGTCATTTGCCCACGACTTCTTCTAAGTGCAAATCCATTCGTCAATGATATCCTTGGCCAATCAGATCATCACATGCATCAATAGAAAAACTTATATTTCCTTTTACAATATTTATTTAATCAAATTTTCATTGGATTTATTTTAATTCCAGATTTGGCATTTTGATTTTATTTTTGCTTTTTAATTATGTTTTTCATTTGTTTTTGCAGGAAAATAATTGAAGAGATGAGAAGAAGAAAATATCAATCAATGAGATTCACTCTTCAAGAAACTTTCTTATTAAGAAATCCTTTGTAAATATTATAAATAGCATATTGTAGAATGTATTAAGGGGCTCTTCTGCTCTGCAATTCAGGAATTCTTGAAGGCACTATTGTATAGAGGATTTAGAGTTGTAGGGTAGAAGATAGAAAACTCAGATCTGGGTATTATTGGGGATTTTTCCTTTGAATTCTGAATCATGCATGAGGGGCAGAGTTTGCACTATTGCAACTCTAGTTTTAAAAGAAGAAATTCAAGCTTTGTGAAGGACTATTGGAGATCGGAGTCAGAGAAATATTTTCAATAAATTGGTATTTATAATACTATTATTTTAAATATTGGTTTCATCTTATGATAGCAGGAATATGTCATTTTATTCATATTTGTGCACTATTGTCGATATGAGTAATGTGTCTCAATTGTATGTTATTATTTATCTCTGCTCTTATGAGTTGAATTCTGATTTCTGAGTAACTATTTACTTAGAAATCTGTCTTTTATTTCTGATTTAACAATCAATGTCATTTTTGTGAACTACTTCCTAAATGTTATTGGTTGATTATCTTAGTTAATAAGTCTCTGAATAGAATGTGTTTTGATATTCATAATGTGATTTAATTGAACTATATCGTTAATTTGATATTCATTATAAGCCACACATATTTAAATTTCAATCATTTAAAATATCTTGCTCTCAGTTGGGTTATATTTGTATCTTCCTAAGTAATATAGGATTAGGATAAATTTCATTTTTCTTGAATTTTAGAATAATTTTTCATTTTAGATTTAATTCTACATTATTAGAAGTCCTCTTCCCAAAAATGCAAGACTTTAGTTGTGGTTTGGTTGAGCCCCAAATTAGCTTAAGGATCACTCTCTTGCCTGATCAGTAAGAGAAATGATCTGATGTCTCTTTCCCATTGGTAGAAAAAAGTTATATTTTAAGCCATTAGAGATTGAGAGAAGTTAACTGGGCCTCGTTAAACAAGTCAGAGCCACCATTCGAAACGGAAAAGGAGTTGCTTTAAGGTCCCGACGGGGTGGTCATCCCCCATGTTGTTGCATCGAATTTCTAGGTTTCAACGGGATGAAGAAAACTAATGCAGCTTGTCAAGAGTTGAGTGGAACCAAACAAGAGATGTAAGACCTGAATGAAGTTGAGCGTATGAATAAAGGGTAACTGAAGGCAAAAAGGAAAAATATGACAACCAATTGGGCTAGTTGGGTCCATGGGAATAAATGGACAGTGGCGAGACAGACATGAAAAATGGCAAAAAGGGAAGCTCTCTAATATTTAAATTACATGGCTAATATTGATGCAGTGAAGGAATAATGATGTTGGCTGGCACGCTAGGATTTTAGTCAAGCACCATCAGAGTAATAGGATAAGCAATTTATCCTTAAAAATATGACAATGCGAATGGAAAAAAATTGTGATTGCCATGTTTGAGTAACTAGTGAAGGTACTTGACATTTGAAGAGTAATAGAAAGAGAGAATGAGATGTGTAGCGTCCGCTTGTGCTAGGGTTTCCATGTCTGGCTGCCGCCATGGCTAGAAATATGCCCCTGAAGCTCTACAACCTCTAGAAGCTCAAGAACTATCTCGCATGGGAGAAGCAGGGCTCTTCCTTTGCCACGAAGACAAAAAAAATCAGAGTTTATCTGCAAGAAGGCGACAGGGGACCTCTTTAGTTACAGCCATGCGCGCGATTGGAACAGGGTCGGCCCTCTCCAGGCGAGCCGCGCTGCGAGAGGGAAGTAGACGGACTGGACCTACAAGAGTGAGCACCCTCCTGTAACCATCGCTTCTTAGATCTATCCGGCTGTGACAGAGGAATAGAGCCTAGGCCCGCCTTCGCCCAAGCACAAGAACTCCAATATCTGTAGCAACAAGGATTTGACGAAAGCCTGGTTTCGCCCACCTCCGCCTCAAGATCTAACCAGGCCCAAACCGAACATCGCAGCTTCTGCAACATCCTATGCAGATCTTAGTCTAAAGGGTTTCAGAATGAAGGACCCCATCAAAATCTGCATGAATCAGATCAGCTCCCCTTTGAAAGCCAACAACAGGGAAAATTATGCCACTCACAGCCTTCCTCCACTCCACCTTGGACCTTTGCTCCATTGCACCTCTCTCGAAAAGGCAAACATTACACCCTCCTTTTAGATCCAGATCACACTTCTCAATGGCAAAACATAGCTCTGTTTGGTGCAATCTACGGATCGGGTGCAAAGTCTAACACATGTCCTCGAACACAAGCTGAGGATCCCTTCTGTCATGCAACGATTCCTCTACAAGGGTAAACAACTAGAGAAAAACCTCCCGCTCTCTTTTTATAACATTGAGAAAAATGCTACTCTAGTTTTATCCCTCCGTTTGTGAGGAGGGGCTTCTGGGCAGCCCTCCTCTACACAAGATTTCTCCTACAAGGATGTTGTCCACGCATAACACCCCAAGAAAGATACACCTCCTCCTGAGGCTCCCAAGCCTTTTTTAGCAGACAAAATGGAAGATATACCAGCGATTGAAATCTCCCACCCAACAGTGGATGACCAGTTTCAGAAATATGCACAAAAAACTATAATATGTCGATTCAATGGATTATGGCCACGCTCAATAGATCTATATCAATGGGTTCACACTTCTTGGAGAAATAACAACCAGATTTTCTTCTGCTCAAAGGGTTTCTTCATAGTTCTGTTCGCTTTCGAGGAGGACTATCAAAAATCCTTGACAAGAGGATCTTAGTTCTGCGGAAAAGCTGGGATATTTCTCACACCATCGTTCCCAAACTTCGACCCCTCCATGGCCATCATCACCAAGCTTCCTATTTGGGCCAGGATCCCAAATTTACCGGCCCCTCTATGGCACTTTTCTGTCTTTTAAGGGATCGGAAATACTCTAGGCCGCTTTCTGGCAATGGATACCTCCAGGGGGGAATCAAGCATATACACCTTCGGTAGAATATGCACTGAAATATACATCAACAAAGGCCTGCTAGATCAAATCAATCTCAAAGTGGGAGACTTCCATGGACATAGACCCTGGACTATGAGAATACTGCCTTCCAATGCCGCCACTATCACCAAATAGGACACCTTCAGAACTCCTGCTCCTCCTTCCTGGACCAAAAGAATAAGAACAACCACAAATCAAACTCCAAAAGCTGGAAGCCTTGTGTCTCGCCTCCCATGGATGACATCGATTCCTTCAGCTCACATGAGGAAGAGATCGACGCAGATGTGGAGGTAGCAAAGAAAGAGAAGGACATGACCTCAACAGACCTTCAAGTGCCCACTAGTCCCACGAGTGCATAGAAACAGTCTCATGAAACCTCCTCCTCAGATTCAGATAAGGAGCCCACTCCTTCAAACACCAACATGCTCTAAGTGATACTAGCCCAACAACCCAGGATGGCTGGGTCAGAGTTTCAAAAAAGAAAGGAAAAAAATATCGCACTGAGGAAGCAACCCACTTGGGGTATTTTCTAGTGTCTGTCTTATGGCTCCCTGGCTTTTCTTCTTGTATCTCTTGCTTTTCTCTTGGCTACTCTATGGGACCGAGGTTGAATGTTCTTCATTTCCAGTTCCCTGTTATCTAACCTCTTCTATTTGTAATCCATCTTGTACCATATGCTCTTCTAATATAAATAGACTATTTTACCAAAAAAAACTGGTGAAGGTACCTAAGGGGTTCTAGGAAACATGGAACACTATTAGCAAAGTGGGTAGGAAATTCCATTGTTGGAAACTTTTTTGGAGTGATGTTCCTCAGTGTGAACAACTTGAACAAGACATATAAGGTTCACAGAACTATTGGCCATTGGAAGAAAAAAAATAACAACTTATAATGTTGATGGTAACAGAAAGGAAAGGTAAAATGAATGGAATTGGAGTAACAAACTCCTAGGTCTAATTTGGGAAACGTTGTTCAATGATGTGCATGGATAAAGGGAGTTCTCTAAACCTTGACTTTATGGAAACATGTAATTTTGTTGTGTTCATGATCATGCTGATCAATTAATAAATGTATATGATTCCATTATGATTGACAAGTTATTGTATGAATCATTCTTGTGAAATTATGGTTGATCATGCTTTTGATTTTAGCATATGCATGGATGGCATGTTTGTGATTTTCGGTTATGTGAGGAATCATGTGTTGAAAAATGTAACTAGGTTCGGTCTTCATAATTATATTGGAGTCACAATTAAATGTATTTATGAAAAAAATGAAAAGAAAATTATTATTATTATTATTATGGCTTATTAAAGCATGGGTTTCATGCTTGGGTCATCATTTTTTAGGTCAAAGTCCCCATTGAGGACTTCTAGGATTTATTCTGAGTCAATAAAGTCATTGTACATTAAAGAGACCCTTCTTGAGCTTTTGAATAATGTAAAATGAATTATTTTTTAGTAAAAAATGAATTATGTCACCTCCACACCAAGTCGGCCTCAAGGAGATCAAGTTGACCTAAAACTAAGCAATTCAACCTCAAGAGAAGACTATATATTGGAGCAGTTCGAATTCCTTTGGAACACACTCTCTCACACTCACTCAAGTTTGATATCCAAGAATAAGAGCTAGAAAAGTGTGAAGTAGGAAAAGGAGGCTAAAAGAAGTGTGAGGTCGGGGAAGAGGGAATATTAGGTCAAGATCGAAGTTTTGGGCCATCTATATGTCACTCGTGTGGTTTTTCTAGGAAGATCGAAGTCCATACTGCTACATCGAAGTTGTTGTTGCCACCTAATATGAAGTCAAAGTTGGCCCTGCTAAGTCGAAGTTGCTAATACTAGTTGTTGCCGCTTCAAGTGAAGGTGTTTCTCCAAGATCGAAGTTATTGCATTTATATTGAAGTTTTTAGGTCGAAGATAAGTGTTGCATCATAGTATTGTTGCTAGTGCTGCCAGGTCGAAGATAATATTATATGCAGAAGAATGAGATGTATGACTTGGTGTGGAGGAAGTCTATATCTAAGTTAAGAGCCTTGGATTATCTTAGGAAAACTATTGAAGGAAGAGGGGGGTTTTTCCCCTACAGTGGGGTTTTTCCCTAGTTTTCCACCTACATCTGGTTTCCTTGATCTTTGTGCTACTGCTTTGGTAACTTCTTGATGAATTAATATAAAATAAGAACACAAGAAAGTTAATAAGGTCACTAGTAATTATCAAGTATAATAAAATATTTATGCCTTTCTAATTTTCTAACATCAATTGGGAAAAAGTAGCTCTGGTTGATTATGATTTTAATATAATTTTATTATGATTCTTATATTGTGCCCGCGTTGGATTATGAACAGGGAATGCTAAAGGATATATCAAAAAATTGAAAGAAGTGTGGTTTACGGCATGTTGGGACAAGCATGGAAAATTGAAGGAGGCACAAACCCAAGATTTGGGTTGTGGGTGCACAAGGAAAAAACATGGAAAAGGAAATGTTTAGGTGAAGGAATAGGGTCCTCTAGATTCTTGGTTTGGGTGGAGGCTTTGTATCCTTTAAATTCTTGATTTATACGGTTGGAGACAGTATAATCTCTGGATTATCGATCATATGAGACTATGAGTTTTCATTCGGTTATACTGTTGTACATTTTGTATTGTGCCATGTTTACATATTTATTATATATGTGTATGTGTTGTATTATGCCCGACGTATATGTGAATGTGTTGTATAATGTGTTGGGACAGACATGTATGGGACTATTTAGGCCCTTGTGATGTGTAAATTGTTAGGTGGAGATAGGTTAACCTTTGTATTCTAGATGGTAATGTGTCGGGTCAAGGTAGGTTAACCTCTAGATTCCCGATGATAATATTATTGTCGATAGAATAATACCTAGTTTGGTAGTGCCCATATTTTTAGGGTAGATAATGGGCTTATATATATCTACACTCATCACTGGGTGGAGGTATAAACCTCTAGATTCCCTTGAGGATTGATGGTGTATGCGAGCCTCTAAATTCCCTTGCTTCTGTGGCTACTGACACAACATGTGGAAGTCGAAGAGAAGAGAAGGCCCTGTTTGTTGCCTAGGTTTAGAAACCAATCCAATGTGTGTACAGGAAGAGAAAAATCCATTGGACGCTGGATGGGTTGAGCAATCGATCCAATGTGTATAAAGGCAGAAGGAAAAAATAATTCAAAAGTGTCAATATTTCATTCAATTTTTTAATTTATACATTATGAATCTAATTCCATGTCTGATTTATGATGGTTTGGATTATGAGCTAACCACGTTTTGTTGTGATAGGAATCAAATTAAAATTCCAAGTTACATCATGGATCAGATACCAATGAGACATGAATTAAATTTATTACAATTCCTTTACAAAGGTTTTGACAGAAATTTGAGTGCCATGATGTAGGAAAACATGGAATTGCTCGATTTGGGTGATTGGAATTGGTTGCAAGATGCATAACAACAACAAAAAAAGGAACAAGACCATTATGGGACACTAGTACTCAATGGTTCCCACCGATTACCATGAAGCATCTGTGATCAGATGATAGTTTTGAGGCAGGGACATGCCTTGGTTTTGAAACCCCTTTGATGTGAGGAAGGCTTGTCAAGAATAGACCATCGATGGATTTGGAAGCATAGAAGGGTATGCTTGAACTTGGAAGGTGAGTGAATGGATGGAAGGTGGTAACCATATTTCCCAAGGGACTGGGAAGCAGAGAACAAAAGGCTAGAAAATAAATTGGTATTGGTCATAAGCATAATTGATTGGAATCAAAAGAACATTGGGGGTGTGCCCGAAAACAATTTTTCGAGAATTGTCACTGAAGGAACAATGAGAACAAGGATAGTAGCATTGGATATTGGAGGAAACCAACACTCTAAGGAAAAGAAACAAATCAAAGTTGGATTAAACACATCTAAAGTAGGAAAACACTGTAGTGAGGGTCATTAGAAGATGGCTAAATTTATAAATTAATGTGTTGTAAAAGTTGAAACAAGCTCTCTCTCTCTCTCTCTATATATATAAATATATATATATATATAATATCTTGGTTGAGAAAGAGAAGCATGAAAAGAATTATGTTTAGGTGAATATTAGTCTTTGGATGCCCTGGGGGGTTGGATGGTGGAGATTTGATCCTTGGATTCCTCGTAAGGGTAAGTTCTTAAGTCTATTTTTCTTGTTCATATGGTTTTTGTCAGTGACATTTGGATTCCCTTCATTGGGTGGAACCATCATGTTACATTTTTTCAAGGTAGAGGTGAAGCCTCTAGACCCCTTAGTGTTGGGTTAAAAGTGGAGGTAACAAACCTTTGGAATCCCTATCTCAACTTGCAGTCAAAGCTTAATCCCTTGAGAAAAAACCACCTAAGTCTCTGGAATCTGGCTCGGGGGTGACAACTGCAACTTGTCTATGGTTGGGTGGGGAGTTTTTTTCCCATAATAAATCTCCCAAATCCAATTTCAATTCAAGATAAGTTCCTTGTATTCATTATGTATCATGAAGTTGTATTTAGACTGTTAAACCAATTTTTGTATTGACTGCATGAAAGGTGTATGGCTCTCCTGTAATAAAAAGAATGAGGTTCCAATAACTCGTTCCTTATGGTCGTGGTTTTCACTAACAATATTTATGCAAGGGAAAGATATGGTCGTGGGTGTGTGTGTGTGTGTGTCCATATACATATATACATATACATATCCATATTCATATAAATATACACACACATATACCTATGTGCAGGCACCGTTGAGTTGAGTGTGAGATTTTTGGGTTAATACTTAAATTGCTTAGCCATGGTTACATGAATAGTTGATCTTCTACGTTCATGGTGTAAGGGCTAAATGTTACAATTTAAAATAGCCCTATAACATTAAATTATCCATAGGCTGGTGTTGTGGAGGTAAATCCCCTCTGCGGACAGAGGCGAACCCTACTAGCCCAGACCAGGTCTAGCAACAATCATTCACGCTACAATGCAGGTTCCTAACTGAAAATAAACCAACTAGCGATGAAGGCTTACTTGGAATCCAACGCTGTTGCTTATAGAAGAGGTAGCGCTCTCGTTCCTTAGCCCTGACAGATCACGATCCCCACGATCTCCATGATGGACACATGCACATGCGAGAAATACAACAAACGCAAGCGTAAAATCTAGTAGATGCAACTATATGTCAGTAAGAAAGGAAATAACTCATCATCATAAACAACAACAAGAGTGGAACCATAACCAATAGTTATTTATTATTAATCAATCAAAGGAAAACTACAACCATAGTTCTGACACTGAATTCTCCTTCGGAGGGTCGCCAACAGAACACGTCTCGAAAGCCTGTCAAGGATGGGACAAACTTCTCTCTTCGGATCTTGACAATGGTCTCCTTGCTTGAATTTGGCCTTAAGGGAATTATGGAGGCTCTTGCAGCATAAAACTCTTGAGAATTTGGGAACTTGAAGACTAGCTATTCAGCCATTCAGCCATTCAGCCCCTTCATCAATGGATGAAGGCTATATTTATAGAGGAGAGGAGGAGGTTGGGATCCCTACAATAGTGGAAGGGAGGCCTTATCCCTTGGGAGGTTCCCCATAAGGTGGAAACAAGAGGCCAAAGGAGGAAGGCCGTGGTTATTCAGGCGAAACCACTCCTGCTGACTCACCCACGAAGTTGTTGTAATCGAAACTTCGCCTCTTTTTTTAAAAAAATTTCCAAAAGCAGATTGGCGTGGGTGCTTAACTGGGACAGAGCGCCAATTGGCGTGGGCTCAGTGTTAATTTTCCCCCATTGGCGCGAGGACATAACGGGCTACCAGCACCAAGGCAAAAACAGGTGCTTTTAGGGGTCTGCTCAGGAAATGATCAACAGAAGAAATGTTGTCCTCATGGAAAGGGATGCAATGATGGCATTTGCAAGGCATGACACTGCTTATTGGTCACAGAAACAACCCTCCAATGGGCGAGATGGGGATTGCAGGGACGGTGACAAATTACTGTGTAACAGCTAGTTCCAATCGGTTTTAGATTGCGTAAAGGTTTATTACCATATGCTTTTATATATGTTATATAATACACGTGTGTGTGTGTGTGTATTATCATCAATGTTAAGGAGCAACAAGGATTAGGGTCGGGCATGGTCCGAACGTGACCAATGTTAAGCCCAAAGTCGAGGCTCATATGCGTTGAATGGAAGGCCATAGCCCTGGGTGCTCGAATATGGACCCATAAGACCATATATCATGGTTAAGGGCAGAATCCATACTCGAATGAGCAGTGGGGATTGTTTTACAAAATTAATGGTCAAGAGGCCAGTGGGGCCTCTCCCATGTGACGTCAGCAAGGTGAGGTGGGAGTCTCGCTTGAATCATGGTCGTTGATTGAATTGTGGGAGATCAACAAACATAAAATATGTAGGGACTCCCCCTTGTGAAGTCAATGAGGGGAGGGTGAGGTCACGCAAGCCATCAAATGAATCGGGCGATGGTGGACCGTCAGATCTATATCCTAGAACCATGCATGGAACCAAACAATGTGACAACCCCCTGTGATTTCAGTAAGGGGAGGGAGGATATGTGATTGGTAAGCCACTTTTGAAAAAAATTGTGGAAGAAGATAGGTACTAATTTTAACTTTACTTTAGATTATCACTGGAAAATAGATACACAACAAAAAATGGTGAATAGAAATTTAGGAAACATTTTGAGGAGTATAGTGAATGAACATCCCAAAAAGTGGGATCTGGAACTTGCTCAAGCTGCGTTTTCTTACAATGACTCACATAACATAAGTACAAGGATGAGACCATTTCAAATATTGTATGGAATACAACCTAGGGGAGCGTATGAACTAAGAAACTTGGTAAAGTAAGATCTCAAGAGTGGAGATGGTGAATATTTTGTAGCGAGTATGTAAGAGTTGTAGGAAAGAGTCAAGAAACAATTATAGGAGAACAAAAAGATGTATAAAAAAAGACCATACATGAAATAAGATAATTGGAATTTTAAGTTAGTGACTTTGTAATCACATAATTGAGAAAATAAAGGTTTCCTATAGGGACACAACAAACTTAAGCTCAAGAAAATTGGTCCATGTAGGATGTTGAGAATTTTTCTTCCAATTCTTATGAATTAGAATTCCCTAAACACATTGAAATATCACCAATTTTCAATGTATTAGTCATGTATGCCTTTAAGGAATCAAACAATGTTACAACATATACACCAATAAGTGATGAATATCACACCTGCAAGTGGAAAAAGCAACTGCCCAAAGAAACTTAGAGGTAACTTGAAGCAATATTGGGAGAAAAAGTAATCAGGAAAACCTAAGGTATGGATTATATTTAGTATCTGGTCAAATTGAAACAATGACCAACAAAAGATGCTACATGGATGAAAATAATAGATATTGTCAAGTATGGCACAAATGTTGAGAAGTTGATGAACAATTATTTTCTTCCCAAGGTGTTTGATGTAGGAGCATCTACAAGCCAAAAATATTTTTGTCCTCTTGGGTCAAACTCATTTAATAAGGGAGTTTGTTCCCTAATTTTTTTACTAAGGGAAGTTGAGTTCCCTTAATGATTTAATTTGTAATATTTTATCTATAGTCTAGAAGGAATTTATTTTTTTAGGAATTTAGATGGGTTACACTTAATTTATATGTAAATAAGATGAACTAACTAAATGAGAGATTTGTTAGATAATTTAGGAACTATATTGATTTTGTTGGATTTGTACGAGATATTTTTCTTCTATGTAATAAAAATAGATGAGAAAGAGATTTCTTAGGGAGAGATGGACAAGTGAGAAGAAAGGCAAAGAGGAGAGGTGCCTGTAAACAAAGTTGAGTTTAGCTCAACCTTGTAATTTTTCTATTAATAATATCATATTTGTGTGTGTGTGTGTGTGTGTTTGTTGCCATATGTTTGAATGAAATTATTTTTGTTGAATGTAGATGATAGAATCAATGCTTTTGCAGGTTAACTAGGTGGAGTAGAGTGGTAAGGTTCGAGTTGCAGTGACAAAGGCTTAGCAGACAAAAAATTAGCCAACATTTTATTTTTACAACCTTCTCGGAATTCAGAGTAACATAAATATTCCTGTTAATAATGTTGGGTATGTGTTATATTCTTTTCTCGAGTAGGTTTAGGCATTATTATGTTGCATTGGGAGTAGCAATAGTGGAAACACCCCCCACTACAAGCCAAGGCTATTTTTGACCTCTTAGGTAAAAACTCATTTACTAAGGGAGTTTGTTCCATAATTTGTTTACTAAGGGAAGTTGGGTTCCCTAAATCATTTAATTTGTAATATTTTATCTACAATATAGAAGGAATTTAATTTGTTAGGAACAAAGATGGGTGTCACTTAATTTCTATGTAAAGAAGATGAACTAGCTAAATGAGAGATTTGTTAGATAATTTAGGAACTAGATTGACTTTGTTGGATTTGTACAAGATATTTTTCTTCCATGTAATAAAAATAGATGAGAAAAATATTTATCAGGGAGAGATGGACAAGAGCGAGAAGAAAGACAGAGAGGATAGGGGCCTGTAAACAAGGTTGAGTTGAGCTCAACCTTGTAATTTCTGTATTGATAATGTCATCTCTATGTGTGTGTTTCCATATGTTTTAATGAACTTATTTTTGTTGAATGTAGATGATAGAATCAGTGCTTTTGCAGGTTAACTAGGCGGATTAGAGTGGTAAGGTTTGAGTTGCAACGACAAAGGCTTAACAAACAAAAAATTAACCAAAATTTTATTTTCCCAACCTTCTGTGAATTGACAATAACCGACATATTCCTTTTAATCGTGTTGGGTATGTGTTATATTCTTTGCAGTAGTAGGATTAGGAATTATTATGTTGCACTGGGCGTAGCAAGGGTGGAAACGCCCCCCCCCCCCCCCCCCCCCCCCCGCCCCCCACCCTCTGTTGGGGGGTTTGCATGGTTTTTTTTTAATGTTGACCCAAGGTTGGGGGGAAAACCCAAGGATGGTGGGCGTATCCACCCATGGTTTTGGGCATGATGGTTTTTCCCATGGTATTTTGTAGATCCAATCAAGGGGACTATAATTATGTTCTAATCCAAGGTTAATGTATTGGATTTTTGAATGCTTTGACATGTATATATAATGTATCATAACATTGAAAGGAATATAATGAAAAATCAATATGGCTTTATCAGATACAGGTTCAAAGAGAAAAATATCTGTGTATATTTTATGCTCTCACCATTGTATATTTTATGTTTTCTAAGAATTCATTTGCAGGTAATTTTTGTACAAAGTTAAAACATTCAAATCATTATGTCTATCATCCATTGATCATTGGGCCATTGGATATTTCTTAAACGTTGGAGATCAAACCTTTGAGCGTCGATCTGAGAATATCCAATCAGTAATGCCAACTGACGAAACATTTCTTGTCTATCTTCCATCGAACATTAGAGGTCAATGATGTTGAAAATGTAACTAGGTTTAGTCTTCATAATTTTATTTGAGTCATAATGAAATGTACTTATGAAAATAAAATATTATTATTATTACTATGACTTATAAAAGCATGGGTTTCATGCTTGGGTCATCATGTTTTAGGTCTAATTATCCATTGAGGGCTTCTAGGATTTATTTTGATTCATTAGAGTCATTTTACTTTTAAAGAGGCCCTTCTTGGGCTTTTGAATCAAGTAAAAAGAATTATTTTTGAGTAAAAAATGAATTATGTCATCTCCACACCAAGTCGGCCTCAAGAAGATCAAGTCGGCATCAAGAAAGGTAATTTAACCTCATCATAAGCTTATATGTTAAAGCAATTCAATTCATTTGGAAGAATCACTCACACAAGTTCGATCTCTTAGAAGAAGTCGTGAAAAAGTGTGAATTTGTAGTGGAAGAACGTGAATTGTAGGATCAAAGGTTTTGGGATATCTCTTTCTCTCACACGTGGGATTTTTTGGGCTACGACATCAAGATCGAAGTTTTTTTATTGCATAAATATCGAATTTCTGCTACAACATCAAGATCGAAGTTCTGTTACGACATCAAGAAGTTTTGTTATGACATCAAGGTCGAAGTTCTGTTATGACATCAAGAATTTATGCTACGACATCAAGATCGAAGTTCTATTATGACATCAAGAAGTTTTGTTACGAAATCAAGGTCGAAGTTCTATTACGACATCAAGAAGTTCTGTTATGGCATCAAGGTCGAAGTTATGTTATTATGAAATCAATGTCAAAGTACGACATCAAGGTCGAAGTGTCGCTTCAAGGTAGAAGTGTTGCTTTAAGTTCGAAGTTTTTGCATTAATATTGAAGTTGCTAGGTCGAAGAAAGTATTGGAAAGTGATCATATACTTACAAAGGAAAGGGATGACTTGGTATGAAGGAATTTTGTGTCTAAGTAAAGAGTCTTGGATTATCTCAGGAAAACTATTGAAGGAAGCGTTGTTGACTGGGTTTTCCCCAAGATTGGGGTGTTTCCATGGTTGTCTGCCTACATCTGGTGTCCTTTATCTTTGTGCTTTTGTTTTGGTAATTGATTGATGAACTAACATAAAAGAATAACATAATAAAGTTAATAAGAACACAATAAGAAAGGTATGTTGAAGGTATACTGAAAGAAGACTAAGGAGTATGAAGAAGTTGAGCAAGGGATCATATAAGGATACCTTACAAGGAAAGAAGTTTTCTACCTTCAAGGACAATGTCTAACTCCATAAAGGGATAGAACACATTAAAAGGAACATAAAATTAATGGTCATGGAAAATTAGGATAGATCTAATCCTCAAAAAGAATAATGTTTTGGATCTACTCAAAGGAAAAATAAAGAAGCCTGTAGATTAATCAAGTGAAGCAAAGAAAGAAAGGTTTAAAGAAACAAAGATTTATCCATGAGCCTAGTGGATGGATTGCATAAAGTCAAGAAGGAGTCATAATATATTTAGTAATCAACAGAGATAGTGAAGAAGAGAAAATATCGAATGACTGTTCCGCTGATCACAAGAAAGAAAGGAACATTCAAGATGTCCAAAGGGCCAATGATACATTTATCACAATATGGGTCACTATAAAAGGTATTATCCTGATAATCCGTGGAATAAAAGGAGGAACATGAATCAAGAAAACTTTTCCAGAGAAGTTTCACCAAAGAAGAACAAGATGGAAGGATCTGAAGTCAAAGAATTATTTGTTAGGGACTCTATCCCATACGTATCCCTCAAGTTTGGATTAAGAGGGAGCCCTCACCAAATTCCAAAGATAAGTATCTTACTCCTTTTCATTTTTGGTTTCCCTTACTTATCTAAGTTTGTTTATATTAAATACTAATGACATTTCTATTTGTGTTTTCCTTGTTTAGGAAAGGCTCACTGAATACTCAAGGATTATGAAAGAAGGCCTCACAAGACGAAGCATTGGGATTACAAGGTTTTTTAAGAAACAAAGGTATGCCTTGGACCATAAGCTTTGTTCTCTTCATGATAAAGGTATATTCATTATTTTTGGTAATCTATTCTACATTACTACCATTGTTGTGTTTAGCACTCTTGAATCATAAAGATTCTTGGTTGGGTGATTCATCATTAGACAAATCTACCCTCCCCACATATTTGATTATTCTTGTGGAACCCTAAAGAGGTTCTCTATGAAACCCTAACTTAAAGGTATTTCGATGATAATGTGTGAAACCATAGCCTACTTAGGGTTATTGATGAAGTCTAAAGAAATTTTTTGATGCTTTGATGATGTTATGTTTGGGGTTTTGGTATGGTTATGAAAACCATAACTTGTTAGGGTTGAATGGTGATGTGTGAAATCCCAAGCCTTTGAAGTTTTGGTAAATTAGGGTTTGTTGTGTTATGTGTTGAAACTCTAGGGTTTGGTAGGGTTTATGAGAAAGACCCTTATTTTAGATAATGTCCTAGGAATGAAACCCTAGGCATATGTTTGTCCATATAATTAAATATGTTAGATATCTGAATGTGCTTGCGTCATTGGATTTGAATAGCTTATGTTATTATGATATATTTGTGCATGATGATGGAATCCTAGATATATGTGTTGACCTAATTGTTGATGGTCATAAGTCCTAGGGTTTGGAACTAATCCCTAGTCGAAGTTTGATACTCTAGGATAATAGCGTTTGTGAATTCTATGGTTTTGTAGCTAAACATTAGTAGAAGTTAAATTCTCTAGTGTATAATATGAAAATCTGGGATTTATGAAAGGTTGATAAAACATGAAATTGTATTGTGATTTTTTTGATTGTTGAGAATCAGTATATGGAAATCTATGGTTTACATCAAACCCTAGTAGAATCTAGTCATGTTGTTGATTGAGTTGTGATTGGTTTTGATTATTGAAGCTCATTGTTGTGAAGATAAATCCCCTCTGCAAACAGAGGCGATCTCTCTAGCCCTAGAGTGGGTCTAGAAACTTGTGAGATTTTCTAATACAAGCTTTCTTAGCTAATATACAAAACAAGATGAGATATGGAATAAGCCTACCTCTTTTTGATGCTATGCTTGAATCGTTTGATGATGGCCTCGATCCACAATCCCTTAAGCTCGCTCCTCGCTACTAGTTGCGTACGATTACCTATGAGAGATCAAGAGACAATGACAAATGTAATCCAATACAAAACATACATCAAATATCGACTATTTAACAAATTAAGGAACATTAGACTATTTGCGCAAATGATTAGACAAATATAAAGAAAACATCATATGTTTTATTAATGAATATAAAAGACAAAGCTTACAACCTAGACCTTGATGTCAGAGGCCTCCCTTTGGTGACGTTCGAGTCCTTCACCGAAGCTCTAAAGCATTCCTTCTTTCGAATAGCTAAGGCATTATCACAATACAAGAGTGTAAAGGGAATGAATGATCAGAGTAACCCAACAATGACCAACTAGTAGTGGAAGGATGGGGATCAATTTGTAGGAAGGGAGAAGAGGCTGGGAGCCTATGAGAGGAGGAGGAAGGTCCACTTTATAAAGGATAAACCCCCATTGATAAGATCAAAGCTATAAAATCAGAGAGCTTGACTCTATCACCGTCGAATAATAACCATCTCGCCGCCCTGGAGCTTCTAGAGGTCGAGGATTCTCCTCCATTTTGAGGAAACACTGCTAGAAAGGGATCAACGTGGTTTTCCCAGAAAAAGGGTGTTGACAGTGCTAGGCCAAAACTGTCAACTTGCCATCAGCATGGGCAGGCAACTAGAGAAGTGCGCTAACCTAGAAAATTAGGTTTTTAAGTAAGTTTCTCTAGTGATCATTCAAGGAAGTTTTCTTTGATTCTTTAGGGGATATCTTTGTGTATTTTTCCCAGGTGGATATACTGCACATGACCTATCATAGGGCACTTCAGGATCAGGGAAGGGAAGTGAGAAGGGTGATAAATTATAGTGTAATAGATGCCCCCTAAAGCATGAAGGAAAAATGGGGAGTGGTGGGTGAAATACTTTACGAACCAAGGCAAAGAACTCAAATTACCATCAGGAAACCTGCCAAACCAAAAAAAATACAATACATGACATCTCTGATATAAACATGCCTAATAACATATTTTTGAATTAGGCAACAAATAACATATGAACCCATGGCATGGTCGCAACCATTCGTCTGAAAGAGATCATGGAAACAGATCCATGGTATGGTCGCAACCATACATATAGATAGGATCATATGCATAATCATGAATACTCAATAACTCCACGCAACCTGGATAATGAAAAAGGTGATCTAGGGTCTTCGCGCAATCTCAATCTACCCAACGTGCGAATCTAGCCATGTGAATAGATGATCTGATGTCAAACATGGTAGAAACCACTTGATTACTGGTCAATGATGAAAAATGTTAGCAAGCATGAGAGAAACGATGGCCCTCAAGGTAAAACAACACAATCTACAAGTGTGAATAAATGTGTTGAAGTCGAACAATTGTAGAAACATTCGATCGAAGGCCAATGATGTAAGCCTGCCGTCGAACATGAAGAACTTTCGATTGAGGCATGTAAGCTCCAAGGTACTGAAAAAGAGTTTCTAAATCATATTCCCAAATAATGAGCTTAGGTCGACAGGAAGTGATCAATCAAAGGAGGGCCATAATTATTCCCACATCATCAACACGAAACAACAAATATCTCAAGATGTTAGGAGTGATTCAAGACTATAACAGAGAAGGTCAGATAAGCAGAGGATGTTTTGTTTTGACAAAAATGACTTCTCTTGAATATATCGGCGACATGACTCCGGAGTGTGGAAGCATTTCACTGAAATGGGATCAGAGGTCATGATGACAGAAATGGTAATCAAATGAGAGTAAAATGGATTCCCCAAACTCACGAAGGAAAAAATGAAGAATTAAGGATATCCCCAACCCGACACGAGCTGCAGATGAGTGTCATGTTCAAGAGCGAAAAGCTGCCCAAAAATACACATAGGATAGTCACTTTCAATTTCCCCCTGTTATCGCTAACGAGTACCTCTTTAGTTTTGATAGCCAGCGTGCATAGGGTAGCATATGCTGAGTGTATAAGTTAATTCTTCAAATGAATCAATCCTAGTAATTTTAACGAGCCTGAGCAAGGAGGAACTCGGTTTCATCATGGTGACAAGTCTTTCGCCGTTTAATTTTTAACGAGTCCGATGAAAGAACTTAGTGTTTTTTTCATGTTTAGGTATTTTGAAAAAGAAACATAAAATAAAAATCCATCACGTCTCTTTTAAATCATCCCTCGAATCCGAAAAGGTAGAAAACAATATTCGAGAGAACCGCTTGACCATATTCGATCAAGGTATTTCTTTTTCATAAATAATAAATCTCAGCCTGAAAAAGGGGTAAGCATATACTGATACCACGTCAATTCATTTACTTTAATGATTTTGAAATGACAAGTACTCGGTAATCTTTCCATTTTTCAAGAGTCATAAAAGGGTTGAAAGGTGACTCTAGGGGGGTTCCTTTTTCATTTATTTTTTACCGAGTCCGAAAAAGAGATAAAATAAAACTTGTTTGCATCAGAAATAATCACTGTTAGTGTAAAGATCCTCTTACTGCACAAAAAATGACAAACATCACTGATATCGAGGAAAAATAATAAAATAATGGCGAAAATATCTTCAAAAATCTATAAATAGACAAAAAGTAAATTCATTTTCACCATTCTATTTTGAGTAAATTGTGAAAGTGCATTTTACCCCTTTTCCCTTCGAACTTTAGATCAGTGGTGCGGTTGATCCAGGACACTGTTCACCAATCCATCAGCCACATGTAAGAGCTCAAAATCTCCTCTTCATTTTAATTCCATTCTTAAATAGTTTAGATTAAAAATTTTGTGATTTGGGGGGATAATTTAAAAATTTATTTTCGATGCGATCAACGCGGATCCGAGCTTCGGATTCACGCTGGTCACTGTTAGCCCAAAATTAAACCGTGCCGCCAGTGCCGTTTCAAATTTTACAGTCGCGCTAACCACGAGGAAGAAGTTAAAATAAAGAATTCTTCAATTTTCAATGGTTTATTTCCAAAACTACTTCGATGAAACCTCCTAAATTGTCAATTAAACATGTTTTGCAGGTGATTTCAGCGAAGATGGTCATTGAATGGAAAGAAAGAGGCCATGAGGCGAAATACCACCAAGCACTCCAGGACACAAATGGTGTAAACACATTGCGGAATTGTGGATTGTTGAAATCCTTCCAAATATTAGGGTTAAGAGCTCAGCTGGAGCTACTTGAGTATTTGATTGGGCTATGAAATGTGGATCGCCAAATATTCATAATTGGAGACCAAGAATTTGAGTTGGATGTCATGGAAATCTACTTCGTTACAGGGTTATTTGGGAGAGGGGAGAGAATCCAACTCTTTGGAGCTTGTGTTGGAGGTGAGAGTACCAGTATGCTCATTCATAGTCACTCTTGCGGGGCTAAAAATACTCAGAGCAGGAAGGTAGAGATATCCTCTATTGAAAATATTCCCTTATGCACAATATTACATTGCATGGCTCAAGTGGCTGGAGCCCAGCTGTTGCATGCAGAAACAAAGTCTCAATTCCAGTACGCGATGGAATGTCTGGCTCCTAATATGTTTAACTGGTGTGAGGGGTTATTAGCTAATATGAAAATCCAATTGACCAAGTGTAAAACAAGTCGACTAAAAAAAATTGAGTATGGGTCAATCTTGGTTTCCTTCTTTATAGAGAGGGTTCCTCTGTTTTAGTATCAGCGGTTGGAGATCCATGATCCAGTCCCGAGGGACCCGAGGCTGTTGATATGGTGTGAAATCATGCCCCATTAGTGAGGGGGCCAACAGATGCATTTATCGACCACGTTCTTCAGTTGGCTGCACCGTCAGAAGATCGTGGTTGAGGACTATGCATACGCAGGCATTGAATTTATAGGAGACCCGAATCTACCTCTTCCGCTAGGTAAACAGTGGTCCAACGCACATAACAAGTCTTTTTTTGGATTTTTTACTTTTTAATGTTTTTGGTATGTATTCTGAGATCTAAACTTATGATTTTTGTAGATGCAGGATTAGTAATACTAGCCGATATGTCTTCGATTTCCAGGAGAGTGGTATGCCAAGTCGAGGATGCTCCCTATGAGGAAGGGGAAGATCTAGTAGTAGATATGGAGCGTAATCTGACATACTTGACCAAGGGCATACTCGAATACACAAACTTTGATGAAATCCCACTCCGCTATTAGAGGCATACTGTGGGGGTCCCACGCCAAATGCATCACTTACTTTGGCGAGTGTTTTGATCAGTCACATGCTATCACGAGCATCATGTGGGTAGGTAAAAACCTTTCATTTTTTGTTTCTTGCATTGATTTAGGCTCACAGAGCCATTGTGTCACGAAACACAAATTTTTTGAGATTTCGATGTAACACACTCTGATAGACTTGATATATATATATATATATATATATATATATATATATTTCTACGACTACTAAGTGTTCATGTATCATGATGATGTATTGGTGTTTACATATGACGCAAATGCCTATCTTGAACATAATTTTCTAATGTATCTGTTAATGTATTCAAGTGGAATGTGTTGATATGTATTGTAATCAAAATTTATTTCCAATAATCGAACACGTAAATACATGTGCAAAATCTGAGGGTTTCTAACTGAATAATGACCATTCAATTGTAACACAATGAGTTGCGAATCCAACTTGACAACTAAATCTCTGATATCGAGAGCAATCGCGTCAAATAATAGTTCGATAACCTTACTATATTTGACAATATTATTAGTTTTTCGGCTGAGACAAATACCTTGCAAATTAAACAACTCGCCATCAGGGGAAAAAAGTGCCCATGCTGCGGAAGATAGATTCCGTGTGCTATGGCTAGCACCATCAACAAAACCGACATAATGGTTTGATGACATCTGCTAACCAAGTGGAACTCGAGGTAAGCAGAGGAAACGAGCCTACAAAGAAAAAAATCACACCAAGAAATCTAAAAGGCACACTAATGAATAACACAATAATGTACAAAGTACCATACTTATGATCAAGCATAATACTTCTTCAGATAGAGTTCAACAGTGAACTCATATGACTGATTTCTGTCATGATTAACATAAATAAACCCATGGTTCTACCATTGATATTTCTTGTGAACATTACCTTAGCGAATTTTGTGATAAAATTCACAACAACGATAAAGTGCCCATGCCCCCTAGCCAAGTAAGGGTTATGAAGCATGGAAATAATGCCCTCAATAAGAACATGGTCGAAGGGAGTTGGTGGGTCACACTTTGTGAAGAAAGCAATGTAAATCTTGAGATCAATGGGAGAATAAGAAACCCATAAATAGATATTCTAGACAAGCCTTGAGTTAACAGAGATGTCAGTAGGAATGGTGGTGCAAATATTCCCCATGTTTCCTTTAGACAATACTTCATGAATCAAGATGGGATTCTGAAGCGGGCTGGTTGAAACATGAGATTCAAGAAAGGTGGAGATCTCACCGAGGCTTGGGAGAAACGAGGAACAATTATGACCATCATCCCACAGAGTTTCCTCGAGAGACATGACCTCCATGATACTCTGGTTAGTGGGGAATGTATCTTTCAAGGGATCATATGAATCCTAAGAACCAAACTAGGGAGACTATGCATAAGGTTAGAAAGATGAAACCAATTTTTCATTGGTTTCAGAAACAACCTTAGAAGCCAGAAGAATGATCTGATTCATTTGTTCTGCGGGACTGAGAGGGATAATGTCACCAATGCTTTCAAGCTGGTCGGGACTAGGAACAATCCATGGATTGTGACCAGATGATATCATGTTGATAGTGGCGACATTAGGAGGTGGGAGTGGAAAAATTATCATAAGGGGTGAGTTCTTGAAAAGGCCCAGCCCAACGCTCTCATAAGGGGTAGAGGTATTCCCAACATATGGAATTTTTCCTATTGAAGAATCTGAGGAGAAGAAAGCAAAATGATTAACGGTCATAATATTCCCTTGATGAGGAAAGCGGAGAACACAAAAGAGGGTGGAGACCACGCAAACCATTGCATGGGTCCAACTGCATCCAAGAAGGAGGTTATAATTCAGGTTGGCATCCACCACCTCCACTTCCAGGTTCACTGTATTTCCCTCCAAGAGGATGGGAAAATATTTGAGAATACCGTACGACTGAGAAAATTTTCCGTCAAAAGCTTCCAGAGTGTTTGGGTACTAACTCAACAGAGGAGAGCCAATGGATTTCCAATAAGTGATAAACATGATGCAGGTTGAAGCACCTTCATCAAAAACAGTCTAGTAAATGGTTTTTACCATCATGGTAACTTGAATCAAGAAAGATACTTGAGATGAGAGGCGATGAACAAAGTTCTCAAGATCGAAAGTAATAAGGTTCGAATCTACCAGATTAATGCCTCCAATGGAAGATAATAGTGCCTTCCATTGTGATAGACATGACTTAAGGACTTCCAATGTTGACATTGCTGAAGGCGCCTGAGATAAATCCTCTACAATGTTATAATGTTGAGAAACTAGTGCGTTTAGATTGTAAGAAAATTTCCAAAAAACACCTTTTAGAGGTGGTCAAATTATGGAATCACTACTGGGCCTCTCAATGTAGAGAGGACTAGAACTAGGAGGCATGGAAGAGGAAGGATTTTCTATTGCATCATGTTCCATAGGAGCTTTCGATGGATTCTAGTAATCTTTCGATCACGTGGAAACATAAATAGGTTTTGTGCTAGCTATAAAAACTTGGGAGATTTTGGATGGTTGGGGTTGATCTACCATTTTCATCTGTTGGGATGGGAACAGTTATTTCAATACAACGAGAGTCTCGAGTGCGCCCTTCAAGATACAGGAAACTTCGAAATTCCGAGAAAAATCCTTGGTGTAATGGTCGTCATCCCATATCAAACAAGGATATTTATGCTTGAGTTTGGAAGCATCGTCAATAGATGACTTATTTGAATCTTGTTTAGGGTTATCGGATTTGGATTTTCATTTTCCCTTTTTCTTACCTTTTGAGGATTTTTTTGTTGCGGTAGATTGAAAAACATTTACCTCAGAGGTTTTACCAAGATTCTTCTGTTTATTCAAAGGTTTGGAGGGTTGCAGTGACAGTAGTAGAATTAGAATTTGAAGAAGCCTTGGGTGCACCATTATCAACATGGGCCACTGAACCAATAACGCCATCAACATGAGGCATAGCAGGAGGTTGAGATGATGTCAGATATGTTGAAGGTCATGGTGCGTCAGGTAGGATCTCATACCGAGTTCCAGATTAGGAATAAACCAAATCTACGTATTGAGCTTGGGAAATGACTTCCTCCTCCTTCACGCAACCACCCATGGCGAGATATTTTGCAATTTGTGGAACAAAATATTTTGTGAACCTTTATGTCAACAACTGATCGGGGATCTTGAATTTGATGAGACGAAGTCTATGCCTCCATTCGTGGATATGATCTGAAATATGGGTTGCAATTGACTGTTGCAATGATGTGAGAAGGTGGGGGTTGTTCTCATACTGGACATGTAATTTTAAGTGAGTGAGGAAGGCCATGGCAAAGGTGTTAACATCAAAGAAGACACCTTGAGGGAGTTTAATATATCATTTTTCCGTGACTCCTGTCAGAGTGTGTTGGAAAAGACACATACGAATCAAATCGTCAACCCAAGAGTTGGAAGAGCACCATAAGTGGTATGTCATGACATGGGCTTGGGGGTCTTTCCCATACTTACCTTCAAACTTTGGGAAATCTCCCATAATCTTGCTTGGAACTGGTGACCAATGCAACATATGTTGGATGGGGTCATTTGTGAGCTTAGACACATCCGACAGTTCCAACATAGACAAAAATGGCGAGGGAGGATGGTGATGAGAAAATGGTCCTTGGAAGTTACCCATTTGAGGGTTCCAACCTGGTTGATATAGATTCTGCCCAGAATATGGAAAATTTGGACCTGGATACGCATACTACCCCCATGGTTGGTAAGGACCTTGTTGCAATTGCTGCTAAATGTAGGGACCCTGTTGGGGCTGTTGATGAGGCCCCTGTTGGGTGTGAAATTGCGGTCCTTGTTAAACATATGGTCCAGTCTGAGGTCTTTGCTATACATAAGGTCGAGCTTGAGGTCCCGATTGGGGGTGGTGGTACTGACCTTGAGGTGAGCACTAGGTTGAACCAAAGGGATATTCATACTATTTTGGGTGTAAGGACTAAACAGAGGACTAGAAAAAATAGTACCCACTAGATGTTGGGGCTGTTGGACATATTGCTGCGAAACGTCTGGTCAAGGAGCATACTAATACTACATATTTGGCTGTTGAACATATTGATGAGGTATGTTGGGTTGCTTAACATACAAATATTGTACGTTCGTTTGTTGAAGATGGGGTTGCTGAACCCGAGAATACTGAACGTGAGGCTACTAATAGAAAAATGTAGGTAAAGTAGGTTGAACACTCAATGGATCAATTCCTACGATAGTGTTTTTCGGTTGTGAAAGCAATGTTCCACCTAGACTAGCATTAGGTTGTCCCGTCCCTGAAACGAGTATAGAGTTCAAATGTCCTCTGCTCGAAAGGGGAGGTGCGTATAGAGGATTGGACTGCCCCCCAAGCATGGACAAAGCTGTAGATTTTCCACTCAATGGTGGAACCTCAGTAATCACAGATAACGACAGGGGGTGGTAGATCCTATTGAAACAATCATTTGACCTATAGTAACTATAGGTCGAACAACAAGTTGAGATGCAACAACCATATTTGAAACGAATGGGCTGGAATATGGGGAATTCCCGTTGACCAAACATGATCCATAAATAAAGATGTAGTTCCAGAATCTCCTAAAAAAAGGTTTTTGAGAGAGGTATACCCATGCATAAGTGAAGATACGACTTGACTAAAGGGTATTCGCGTCCCACTTCATATATCTTGAGGAGGGGTGACGTAAGGATAGCCTTCAGGAGGAAACATGGATGAGATGTCTTCTCGAATGTGAGTTGCAGTGGTTTCCTGTAAAGTGCTATGAGGGGCACTCATGAATGGAATATCATTAGAGTTAGATGCCATTTCAGGAGGAAACAACTGATGAGCAGTAGTGCAAGATGCTACTAGAGAAGCAAGAAGGGGAATGTTGGGTTCATCAAAAGGAATATAAGCCTATTGAGGCGAGAATACTATCATATCGAAGAGCAGATTTGGAGGAAAGACCACAAACTGTGTAGATGGTTCGGGACTTTCCGGCTCAGGATGCTCAGATGACGATGAAAGAAAATCATCAGGTGGTGGACGAGACGAAATAGGTTGTATAGTTATGACAATTCCAAGTTCAGCGCCTTGAGATTCAAGGGGTCCAACTGGAAAGTGGGGGACGTCAGGAAGAGGTTCTTGAGATCCTTCAGAAGAGGAAGGAGGTGAATTCGATGATTCAACCACGATGACCTGTAAGGCAAGATCAAAGAGAGAAAATTAACCAGGCAAATATGAGGCCAGAGAACCACATAGGTGAGATGTTATCGCAGGCAGTTGGTTTTAGAAATTAAACAAAAAATAAATCAAAGAGGGTGAACTAGGCATAAAGGATTACCCTGTATCCGTAAACTGCAATATACACCTTGGTGATAAATGATAGTAAAAATTACCAAAGACTTAACGTACTACAACCAATCTCCTCGAATGTTGTGTTCCGTGTATCACATCTACAAGGCGGCCGATTCAGTTACCTATGGCAGGCTTGCAATCTAGTGGTGTCTCCCCATATATACTCGACGATACGTGGGAGTCCAGTCCGTGGTAGTGCTGTCTAATGTGTAACCATATGATGAGAGCGTCCCTTTATACTTTTCATACATGGAGCATAGTCCTATATACTTCCATATGAGGGATGGGGTTTCACCTCCGAAATGTAACACAAACTGTTAGTGACATCTCCTACATTTAATGACACCAAAACACATCTCTAGCCTAGGACTCTAAATGTTTTCATTAATTTGAAATGATCCTTAAGGTTAATTGGGTAAATTTTGAATTTGTTCTTTAGTTAAGTCTCAGTTTAAGGCTCAATATCGATGTCACCTGAGCCCTATAATGCAGCTAAATGCTAAAAGAGATTCTTTCCATTTCAATGAATTATAAACTAATGAGGAAAGAAACACAAGCAAGAGTGCAAGTAATGCAACAAACAATGATTCCCTCCAACTAGTTCAAAACTTGTAAAATGCTACTTTTAAAGATCGAATTCACTTTCACTATTCCCCAAAATGCAAACATATTCAAAAATGATATTGCTTCTCTTTTCAATAAGACACATAACAATTTTTGTTTTTCTTTTACTTTGTAAGCTCAAAATGCAAAAGAAATCAGTGAACTAAAGTAAGATCAACAAAACGAACAAATAAATGAAAAATAATCCTTTTCGCTTTTCTTTCTATCTAATGGAAAACAAGATCGCTTCAAGAAAATGTATAAATGAAAATCACTTTCACTCTTTTTAAAAACGAACAAACCAAATCCAAACTTCAAGATGAAAATTGCTTTCAATTTACACTTTTGAATTCGAGAACTAAAGAAGACACATTCTCCTAAACTCACAAATCAAACAAATTGTGATATTATGTTTGACATTAAATTGAAGGTGATTTCTAAGTGTAGCGATAACTAGTGCAATGAAAAAAAAAGAAAAAGACAGAGGTAATGTGCAAAGGAGTTTGAACTGACTGGAATATAATTATAGGAAAATCTTATTAATTCTTTGACAACAATCACAAGTTACCAGAAAAGGGTAATTGACCTAGAAGACCTAGAAAACACTTAAACTTCACTCTAATTCACAAGCAAGTCAAAGAAGCAAAACCAACCATTCAAACAACACAAACAAGCTAATCACAAAGGCAGGAGGTCATTCAAACTTGACATATTTTCATCAAGTGTCATGACACATTGGAAAGGTAAGGGGAAACCATAACGTTACCTAGCTCATAGATCATCGCTTTTGTGGTGAGCATAAGGGTGATGAAAGGCATATCAACGCGGCGCTTTTCTATCAAACAACGCTGTTAGCGCTATTGTGAGAATATAAAACGCGCTGAGCACAAAAACAAGGAAAAAGAAAAAATAATTTCACACCAAAACGAGACCTAACACATTGGATTAACTATCAAACCTTATGAAAACCTATAGATACCTAAGGAGAATTAGATCTCGATGATTGGTCAAACTCATTAGAGATCAACCTAGGAAGGGAAGGCTAAGAGGCTAAATCTCCCCAGTGGAGTTTCCAATTATGTTGTGAAGATAAATCCTCTTTGCGGACAGAGGTGTTCTCTCTAGCCCTAGAGTGGGTCTAGAAACTTGTGAGACTTTATAATGCAATATTTCTTAGCTAATATCCAAAACAAGATGAGAAAGGGAATAGGCCAACCTCTTCCAGATGCTATGCTCAAATTATTTGATGATGGCCTCGATCCACGATCCCTCAGGCTTGCTCCTCACTACTAGTGGTGTACAATTACGTGCAAGAGATTAAGAGACAACGAAAAACGTGATCCAATATAAAACATATATTGAATATAGGCCATCTAAATGATCAAGGAATATAAAAGAGAGAGCTTACAACCCAGGCCTTGATGTCAGGGGCCTCCCTTTGGTGATGTTCGAGTCCTTCACCAAAGCTCTAAAGCATTCCTTCTCCCGAATATCTTAGGCATTATCACAATACATGAGTGTAAAGGGAATGAATGATTAGACTAGCCCAAAAATTACCAACTAATAGTGGAAGGATGGGGACCAATTTTTAGGAAGGGAGAAGAGGTTGGGAGCCCATGAAAGGAGGATGAAGGTCCACTTTCTAAGGGAGAAACCCCTAATGATAATATCAAATCTCTAAAATCAGAGCACTCGACCCTGTCACCAGCGAATAACAACCAGCTCGTTGCCTTGGAACTTCTAGAGGTCGAAGCTTCTCCTCCATTTTGAGGAAACACTGCTAGAAAGGGATAAACACAACTTTCTGAGAAAAAAAGGGCGCTGACAGTGCTAGGAAAACACTGTCAACCTACCATCAACACGGGCAGACCATTAGAGAAGCGCCCTGACCCAAAAAATTAGGTTTTTGACCAAGTTTCTCCAGTGATCTTTCAAGGCAGTTTTCTTTGATTCTTCAGGGGATATCTTTGTGTATTTTTGAAGGAAGAGTTTTTTACTGGATTTTCCCCAATATTGGGGTTTTCCCCTGGTTTTCCACCTACAACTAGTGTCCTTGATCTTCATTTTATTGTTTTAGTAATTTCTTAATGAACTAAGATAACAGAATAACATAAGAAAGTTAATAAGAACACAAAAATCTCACAAGTAATTATCAAATATAAGAAAATATTTCCGCCTTTCCTATTTTCTAACAAATTATAGCACAAAACTTGGGTGAAACACCTTTTCCAGTATGATCCAATGAATGTTTGGAATTTTTGTGAACTAACGAACCTAACACATAGACATATCTATACCAACTACAACTCGCCTATCATGACTAGTCTATTGGGAATGCAATGGAAGTTTGAGAAGGACCAATAATGGAGAGGTAATCCTGTTAGTTAATAATTTTTCCAAACAAAACCATTTCATGAAAAATTGTAAGCTTGTCATTGTCATCATCGTGTTGGTTCAGTTCACTACCCTCGAGTTAAAACATGAGAGAATTGACAATTGCAGAGATCTAATAGGCCTAACTCCTTGGCTTTAGGCCGTTGTCATAGTGTTGGTCCTATGGACCATTTCAGTTGGCACTAAGAGCTAGCGAAATCGGGGATAATGAGACTATCAAAATCAATATTTAATATTATTGATCGTAGGAAGGGAGATTGGATGAGAATGGATGGATTTAGTGCTACTACCATTGATGGTATTCAATGTAGACGGGTATTGTGATCGAATTCAATTGGACACATTCGAAGGACTTTAAGCTTGAGCTATGGGGTTATCTTGATCTTGTGTAATGAGATTCTCAGAAACTATCTCTCAAGGTTTGATTTTCACGTGGCCCAAAAAAAATGGATGGGAAATGCCCTGCAAATTCAATTCCACATCGTAAATTTTATTTCTATCACCCATTGAGTCTTATTTTAGAAGTATTTCTGAATATGGGATTCCTTGAAGCTGTGTTTGAGTTTCTTCACCACATGTGCTCTACATTGCCCACTCGGGTTAGTGATTTGTATTCCTATCTTCATCTTAAAGATAAAAGGACCATATTTTATTTCTCTCACTTAAATAAAAATTCAAACCATAATATGTTTGTCCTAGTTTGTGCTATGGATGATTTTAGAGATATTTATAGCAACATAAGATAATTAGTTAGGATGGATCTATGCCAATATATACAAAGCTAACAATTTAGGTCTCCACATTGCAATGAGAAAATTTTAATGAGATATTGTCTCTACATAGCCAAGTTGAGTGAGATCTGTCCTAATTCGAACTATTAATGGTTGGAGAACTATTAATTGCTTGGGAGATCAAAATAAGACCCATAGTTAAGCTCCATGTCAAATCAATACAAAGCTAATAATGTGGGTTTCCATATTGCAATTAGCATGACTGTCTTGTTATCACTCAGGTTTTCCTTGAAGTTGTGGAAAAGGAAAGTATACCCGAGGTAACCACAAACCAACCTTCAGATACAGAATCTAGCCAATCTGTATCCAGAGAGAGCTCTCTCTTTAAAACTTAGCTTTGTTCTTAGAAAGTTTTAGGCTAGTTATAATTCTAAGAGTTTTGTTTGAATTGAATGGTGGAATCCGCCAACTAAGGGCAAGGTTGAATATTTCAGGCCATTGGACTATGGAGTCGAAAGGATGGCTTTATTGGATTAATATTCTACACACAAGATGGCTTTGCAGGGCAATATAGCCAAACAGAGAGCAATTTTAGAAATTAAAATGAATGGAATAGATTTTGAAGGGATGAAAGACAATTAAGAATCTTTCAACATGTTCAAAGAAAGAAATTGAATGATTACAAATAAAGAGCAGCTAAGAATTCTTTACTATAGTAATCAATATGTTTAAACCAGCAAAACAAGAGCAATTAAGAATTCGTTGCTTATAACCAGTTTAGCAGAAAACATTTAGAATAATCACAATTGAAATTAGAGTACACTTAAGTAAATTTCGATTTATTATTTTATGTCAATTATTCAGAAATGAAACAGAGTGATATTATAAACAGATATAGAACTTAAAACATAGGATAAAAAAGACTTATTGAACTGTAGTCTGACACATGAATCCTGCAAAAAGTCTTGAGCTTCAAATCATCATCCACCAAGCCACAAAAAAATTTCTCCAAAGCACTTTTATTCCAAAAAGATCAATGTTACAACAAAGTATTAGAATCCCCCCAAAATACTTCCAAGAGTAAAGTATTTATACAAATTCTAAACTAAAATATCTTGAAAAAATATCAAGATTAGTTCACAAATCTCTCCAACTATTTTACATAAATAGAACTTAAGTAAAGGACACTCAAACTAATGCATCTATTTGGCACTATTTTGTATGGATAGGTGATGAAAAAGAGGATAATTCGAATTTGATTCAACTCTTAGTTGATGATAAGGCATCCAAGTCACTAACTGCTTCCTTTCTTTGTGCATTCTGCTCCAACAATTCTGCAAACTTGGGGTTCTATGATATCCTTGTATTTCTCAATCCGTAATAGATATGTAAAAAGTGAAAGAGGTTATTGTGGATTAATATGTTGGTGAGATAAACCTCTTTCACTTTCCTACAATTCCTCTCCATATGTGCACAATAGGCTCTGCAAAAATATGTGTAAAACAGAGTTTTACAGAGTTTGAAAAATAGCCTGTAAAGATGTGAATGTATCTCTCAATCTGAAATCACTGTGCAAAAACTGAGATAGGTTTTTGTATATGGGTCTCTTAGGAACAAAAACCTCCTTCCGTTTTGTAGTATGTATTTCTGATTGGCCAAAATATTCTCTACAAAATGATGACTTAACAGGAAGTTTCTGCAAAAAGTGCTTTCCAACATTGTTTAATATTTCCAAAACCATAATAGCTGTTAGAAAAGTGAGAGAGGTTTTTGTATATGGTCCTCTTAAGAACATAAAACTCCTTCATTTTTTCAAAATTAATCTTGGATTGATCACAATAGTGTCTGCAAAACAATGACTAAAACATGCAATTTCTGCAAAAATATTCCTTCTTGTTGTGTTTTTCATCTTTTCACTTTTTTGTTCTTTTGACTATTTTACTTTCACTTTTAGACAAACTTCAATGTTGGTGAAAGTATTTTCATTTCTTTTTACCATTTTACTGCCTCTGTAATTACTTTTACTATTTTACCTTTGACTGCTCTGTAACTTCATTTTAACTTTCACTCTGACTTTTACCTGATACACTTTAACCACTGATACTCTTTAACTGTTATGCTTTCTAACCTCTGTTTGAATAGATTTGATAAAAATCTTGGAGTAAACAAGTCTTATGACTAGTATTAAGACTGTTTATCCAAGGATGTGGTCTTCTGATCACCTGTAAAACAAAACAAATTGTTAAGAAAGCATTGGTTTGCAGGGGAGGTCGAAAATGTTTCATTTGATTTTGAGATGTCTGTGAAGTGAATCTAGAATGCTTTTTGGGAGGTAAACCATGCTCGAATTAGTTAATAGAGGCTTCAGGTGGCGCAGCGAGGTTACAAAGGGTTTTACTGCATGGGATTCTGGTCGTTCACTGTGCACAAAGTAATGAAAAAAGACACGGGTTTTTTGTTTTATTGGCAAAGTCAAATGGGGGCAAAATTTTTATTATTTTTATAATTGATGTCATCGTGTACAAGAGGTGAGTCACGGGGAATGGTGGTAAGTGGTTTATTCCGCACCGCTTTTGGAGAGAGGGTGGTATTGAGCGAAATGGCAGCAAATCCACAGAACGATTGACGCGTGGACATGGTACTGTTTGAAAACCGTCGGCATTTCGCGCGTTAATGTTCAGATCGGGGATGGCCAGCGGAATTGATAATGGCCGTCGATCTTGGAGTGGCTCGATCAAACGGTAGACGGGACATGGAAATGGCGGGGTTTTAAATGGCGCGGGCCCGACGTAATTAACGTTAATTAATCGCTTCGGGAGCGTTCTGATTGGCGGAGATTGGTTATTAACTAATCATAAGGATTAATTAATCCCTTGTACAGTGGATGGTCGGGGGTGGAAAATATATGCGAGATGGGTTACTTTCGAAGTTTAGTTTAAATTAAACTTCGGGTTTTTTCGTTTTAAACACATATCCAATATGTTTAAACGTTTTTTCATAGATTTTTATTATATGATAAATAAACCAACATGATTGACTTACCATAGGGGCGGGAATATTTATAATGATATATTTTAACCAAAGGGGTTATATAGTGGGTTTTTTATTTGAATGAATGGGAAATAAATACTTTGGTTAAAATCATAATACATGGGTTTTGGGGATATTACTATAAAGGATTTATATATAATAGGAAAAGGTGATTTTCATAGGGAGTTAATACATAAATTAGAGTTAATATAACAAAGGGACAATGTAAACTCAAAATACTTAAATATAACCAAGAAAGTGAAGATTCAAAAGTAAATGGCATTATTATACTTTCATCACTTAGACTTAGAATAAAAGTGATTTTGAGGGCTTTTCATGAAATATTGAAGGATTTTCCTAAGTAAAATGGGATTTTACTTAAGAAAAGATTTTTGAAAGATGAATGAATGTGATAATGGATGATTTCAAGTACTTAGGTCTTTTCAATTATTGGGCCGAGGGTCCAGTCCCTCCAAAAGTCAAGGAAATGCCTTGAGCCCCTTTAATCTTCAAATACCTTAGTGCTTAGGGAAATTAGTAAAATCTTTGGGGAAAATGAGAGGGGAAATTAATGATTTTGACCTTGCTTTGCTTTGAAATTCTGACAATGTAGTGTTCTGTCTTTGCACTTGTGATGAAAGTAAATTCTTAACACATTTTAACACCATCATTCATCACATAAAAATTTGCAACATCATCTACCTACCCTATCTACTTTACTCTACCATTTTTTCTCCTTTATTAGGGTGCACCTAGACTGGCAAACCCTTATCACACTTTTCTTTTTCTTTTACATGGAAAGCCTACCTAATTCTAGCCTTATTACATCCAAGGGCTCAGATTAAACTGTTGAGCTCCTTTTATTTACTCTACCTATCTACTTATCTGCCAAGATTAAACCGTTTGGCCAGATATTTATTCTCTATCTCTAAAACATAAAAATTGAAAGATGAACTAGCCAAGCTTAAACTGTTTGACTATTCATGAATTGTGGCATAAAATACAAGTCGCACACAATTTGATTATTACATCAGAGCAAAAAGTAGTGGCATTTAGACTTGCACACTTTCCTTGGCCTTTCTTTTTGGTGGGGTTCATTTTCTTTTACTTTTTTGGCCGTTTTTATTGTTTTCACCCTTTGATTTTTCTTTTAGGGTATACCCTCTTTACATTTTTTAAATTTTTTGATTTTTTGAAATATGGAAAACCTTTGCAACAAGAAAAGGTATGAACATATTACATAGCTCATCAAGTCAATCATGAAATATGACACCTATGGGTATAGGAGTCTAACACATCTTAATCACTTTTAATAGTAAGGTCATAAAGGATATAAATTCGATAAAAGTTACCATACTAAAATACAAATAGTGATATGTTTTATAAATTTATTTTTGTAGGTTACTTGATGCATTTACCCATATGTGCTTCTCAGCACTGACAATACATATAGATATGTTCTATAGCTACGATAAATTAATGGAAAATGTGTCTGATCCTTCTTATATATATTTTACACATCATAAGGTGCATGTTATATTATCAATCTAAGTATTCTTTGACACAGTTCTCGTGTTAGCTACATCTTGAAAAAAGGCAAGCTAGAATAACAATATTTAATAAATACAAGCCATTATTTGAAACTATTAATGACCCCTAGTGCTTTATTGAGGTGAAAAAGTTTGTTTTGACATATTGGCACAAGAATTACATGAAGTGTTTCCAATATATCTCTTGTATGTGAAGGCATTAACTTAGGATCATGAAAATATTAAATATAATGACATGGACACCATATTGGTTTCTATACCTCATTAATGGTAAGCTATTTATCCCATAAAAATGGATTGCTTATAATTGCCTTGCCAATGTCACAAGGAACCATTTTGTGCTGAATTAAGTTGCAAATTTGGGCTTACATTATTTAATCACCTTCAAATTCACATGTTTATGAAACCATTTCAATGCATATGATAATAGATGCATTATGGGGTTAGTATTTACCAATGCCTTTGAAATCATAATTTGACGAAACTTTTTCGATGTATACAATGATAGAGGTGTCAAAGTTTAAGTCTTCACTAATGCCTCTGAAATCAATTTTTTGTGCTACGTAGATAAATTATTTTCTCCCTTCATTTCACAACTATCATTAGCTACTAGTTGGACACTAATCCAAACCATTCATTTGTTTTTTTCATTAATTATGATCTACTTCTTCATCTCTTATGCTACAAAGACCTTTATCCCTCTCTTAGACGTAAGAATTAATTCATGATAATAGTTCCCAACAACTATATTTATCATGCCTCAATTTCTTACATTTTTCACAAAATTGTTATTATAATCCTACTTTTGGTTCATATTTTTGTATATGGGTCATATCACAGGTTGTATTAGCTATTGTTCCTTTGCCTTCTAATGCGAGAGCTTCTACCATGAAATTTATTTGTTTGAGATTTGATTGACCCTCTAGTATAAGTAATTGGATTCCTCATGTTATTTTCTTTTGTTTAAATACACATAGCCTTAATATATTATTCATCAAGATTTTAATATTAAAATATGTTGACTTGTTGAAATTAACAATCGAGACTTTCTAAGTATTCCAACATTGCATCTTTCTCATCTCTTGAAAGTGGTACTAGATGACATTATTGTCGAATTAAATAGTACAATATGATACCCATTTGCCTTTTCTTTTTTAAAATTCCATTGGATAGAATTTTACATTGTAGCTCCCATGAATCCTTCACAATGTATGATAAGGATTTTTCCTCCTTGTCTTTTCCTTTTGCAAAATCTTACCGGTCAAAGCAATGCATGCCCAATAATATTTAATAGGGTAAATGCAATATTCGGTTGATCATGAAATTCAAGGTAGTGTAAGTAAAATTATGGTTAAGGCTTCCCTCAAATGGGTTAGTACTCAAGTTAGCTTCAACCTTATGGACCCTTGTTGAATTGAAAATTCCCATTTCTTCTTAAAGAGCCATGTTTAAGATAGGTGTCAAATTTAGTATTAAAATATTGGCTTGAATGCTTATTGAGTGTTATATGGACATGGGTCTATAAGTTTAATTAAAATTAGTATTAAGGTGGATCCTTCTTTTCTCATTATGCAATGGATTTCATTCAAGGTTATTTCCAACCTTGAACAAGTTTTAATGTTGAAAAAAATTGAGGGTTTGTAAATGTGGGGTGCAAAGCATCTATGAAGCAACTATAGGTTACCTCTCAGAGTGCATAGAAAAAGTAATACAAGCAATAACACAAAAATAAAATCCATTAAGAAATCACAAATCGACTTCATTACTCATAACTCACAAGCTCATAAATAAAATTTGCAAATTCAATTCATAATCAAATAATGCCAATTACAACAAGGTGCTATTGTGAATAACACATGGGGACAACATCTATATAAGTCACAAGCTTGAACTCTTTATTTCAACCACAATCCTCTTATGGTGAAATAACCAAAGAAAAAATGCACAACACTACATATCTAAGTCAGAATGGAATAATTCAAAGTATTGCATATTACTATAACAAACCTTGTCAAATGTTAAACAATCATTCATATTTTAAAACAAAGCCACACAATTATGTTATCAACCTATCAACGATTTTTTTATGTTAGATCCATGATTTTATTGAGCTACCGATGCTACCGATGCTAGCTCTTTCTTGAGCTATTAAAAGTTCTATGTTGTTGGAATACTCTAGGGCAGCAATTGTCAATCAACTTAAGCCACTTTTAATTGAATTTGAATTGTACTTTTATAGGCTCTGGATGCAGAATGACCAACTACCTAGGGATGTGTTCCTTTAAATACTTAGTGAAAGTGTGAGCATATTTCTTATGGTGTTTCTCAATAAATCAATTGATGGGAAATTCTTGTGCTTTCCCTTGCACACACACTAGTTTCATGTATTTGATAACATTCTTTTTCTTCATTTTATTCTTTATCCTACTCCAAGTCTTGAACCACTTGCTATTTTGCACTTCAAATTTGAAATCCTTCTCCTAACTCTTTGAATCCTTCATAATTTTCTCATGGAAATACCTCATCCCCATTCCATATGTTGCAAAATTCATATTATTAAGCCCTATCATTTTTTCTACAATATGTTTTAAAACATGCTTAATGGTTTCCATGTCTTCTTGCACAATAACGACAACGTACCTGAAGACTTAATGCTCTAATAATACAAATAAACTTTGATACCACTTTTTCATATACCCCTACTAAATTTATCCTAACCACACTTGCGAAAACTTCATTTTCATCTCTCATGCATTTTGTCAAAAACTTTACATGTAAACCTTTCCTCAAATAGTTTCTGTAGAACCAATTAAATAGTATTCTTCTTATATACGTTTTGTCAAATATTTTTTGTAAAATCAAATAAGAAACATTATTTTGATATCACTTTTAACATACAAATTGAAATATAGCACTCAATCATGCAAATTTTTATTTATGTCTTTGAGGTATTTTATCAAATAGTTGGTATGAAACTTGTAATAAAACACCTTTAGCACATTTATTCAAACGATTTTCATGCAAATAGACATAGATCAACTATAGCAGTACTATCAAAAAACAATGCTAACATACAACAATACTATCCCCATACACAAAACAACATTTTCATTAGGGCATTTAATCAAATAATTTGAATTCAATGTCCCATTAAATCATTTAGGCATTTATTCAAACACTTTGGATGCAAACTAATATAGAAAATTTCCTCACGACATATGTCATAAATAATAGTAGTCCAAGTTCTAAAAACTAAAGGAGATTATTAGTAGGAATTCCCCTAACTATGGTCCAATTTTCAACTTCTAGAACCTCCTAGATGAAAATTTATAGCATAAATACCAACATGACTTGTTTGATGCATTATTTTGGGAGTGTCTAGGAAGTTTGACTTTCTCTAATCACTTATCCTAAAATATAGCTACCAAATATCTGAAATTTGGATAAGATGATCAACGATATTTCTTCTCAGTATGATCCAAGTTTTTGTTTCTGGAACCTCCCAGAAGAAAATTTATAGAAAAAATTCCAACATGACCTGTTAGATCCATGATTTTAAGAGCATCGAGGAAGATCAAATTCCTCTGATCATATATCCTAAAATATCATGACCCCATATATAAAAATTGGAGCATACAATCAACAAGATTTCTCCTCACTATGGTCCAAGTTTCAAGTTCTGGAACCTCCCATTTGAAAAATACAATAGAAATTACAACATGACATGTTTAGACATGCATTTAGGAATCCCAATGTGCTCTGATCATATTTCCTAAAATTTTACGACCCAATATTTGAAAATTGGACCATAGGATTAGCGATATTTCCCCTCATTATGGTCCAATTTCAATTTCTAGAACCTCCCAAAAGAAAAATAACTGAAATTCCAACATGACATGTTTAAAAAATAATTTAGGAATCATATCTCTTTCAACCATTTCTATTACAAAATTCAATACCTATAAAAAGCTATAGCAAAATAGTATAACAAATATGTCACTGGTAAATTTGCTAAAGAGTAAATGCATGTACAGATAAACTTTTTTAAAAGATAAATTAAGTAATCATGCATAAGAGATACTTATCTCGAGTCAAATCTTTTGCAATATGGAACTAAATAAGGGTGAGTCCAGTCTCCACCCAACCATAGGCTCGACATTGATGCAATTCTTTCTCATAGATAGCTACCTCGAGCTAGATATTGATGCCTCAAGGGAAAAATGAAACTTAGGGTTTAACACATAGTTTTTAGACTAGATTTAACACAAAGAGTGAAGGCCACTCTCCTCCACACATATGAAATAATCTCAGTGTTCATCCTTTCCATTCCTTGAATCAACCCATAAACATTCACAAATGAAAATTTAGTTTTGCATAGTACAAGGGAGTCCTCCTTTAATCTATGCAGTCCCTTGGCCCTCCATTATTTACTGCTATTTGTGTCACAAAAAAAAAGGAAAACTCCCAGTCCATAGAGCCATCAAGTGTAAGGAAAAATCACTACAACACATTCATTTCTTGTTACACAAGTTGTCACCATTTCTGATTCCAATTCGAATTTTTGAGTGTGTGAGAGAGATGTATGAGAGATTAACAAAATAGAGAAATAATAGAAGCTTAAGAACCAAGAAAAATAACCCCATGATTGTATCTCAATCTTATTTTTATAAGCACAACTTGGCAGGTCATTTTCCCAACCTTTTAGCTTGTTGGGAATGCTAACCATCATATCAAAGGGAAATATTCACCCAAGGCATTTTTCCTCATCCTCCAGGCATCATAATATATTGGTTTTACCCTTTCTTTAGCAATATAATTTTTATTAATAAACATTAAGCATCACATAATTAGTTATAACACCCCAACATTATATGTTCTTAATCACATTACAAAATTTGGGGTAATGAAAAGGTTTTCACAATCCCCTCCCCCTTTAAGGAACACCATCCTCAATGTTCTACTCTTTGTAGAACCAATCTATGCAAGATAAGGGATATGCCACTTTCATATTAGCAACATTTTCCATGTACTTAGTTTCCACTTCAACTATTGTCATTCATTTTTATGGTTTAGTTTCCTCTAGACCGCTTGGAATTCTAGCACATCCCTGCATGATTGTCCATTGCTTTATAAGGCTTCCATAGGGAACAAGTTCAACTCATTTTTTACTTGGATACACCTATTGCATTCATGATCGCAATGAGTATGTAGAATATTTGAAAACCAATTCATTTAAGTCTCTCCTTCCTTGCAGTCACACACCTTCCAAGTTCATGCATCCCCATTTTTATCTCCCTATTCCCTTGGGCGATCCATTCCTTAGCAAGGCTTCTTCACAAAAGAAGAGTCTCGAGAACTTTGGTGTCTTACATTTGAGGCATCCCTATATATTTCTATAAGTATCACAACACATTTGTCATAACATAACTCATGGTGATAAATGTATGTCATGGGGTTTTCGTGTCACCACAATGGACTTGTCCCTAGGATTTTTAGCTTCACAAGCATCATCTATCCTTCTTGGATAGATCATCATCTCACATTTTTACCTTTGCTTTATACTTGCCCTAATTACTTGGAAACCATCACATGAATTCTTATCTAATATATTTTCAATGAGTTTAGATGACTTCTTAGCATACTTGTTGTTGCAACATTCAAGATCCCCTAAAATGATCATGTTGACGCTGCATCAAGCACCCTCCAATTTTTTTCCTATACTTGAATTTTGGAGCGTATTGAGGATATTATGATCTATCATTCCAAAGTCACTTCATTATTAGTTTATGTTTTTCAAAGTGTTTAATACCCCTTATCATATTGTAAGTGTCAAAGTCACTTGCTCACACATGCTCAGTTCTTGATGAACTCATAAATGTACTTCTTTCTATGCAAGCTTAGATAGGTATTTCACGACTCCCGAAAGTGAGGCTTTCACAATCTCTAGGAATAGTGATTGCGCAATTTTTAACACAATACATTGCGCAACCTATGTCGACAGTCAATGTGCACTCTCCATTGACCATCTCCCTCTCACTTTGATTGCAATTGTACTACTCTTCCAATGAATTTTCTCAACTGTCTATTTTGCACACCTTTTCTTTTACAAGTGTTGATTTCACTTTTGTGACTGCCTTTTTTCCTTTATTTCACTTTAAAAAGTGTCATTTTCACTTTATCTTCACTTTGGTATGTGTTGCTTTCACATTATTCAACTTTTGCAAGTTTTGCTTTCACGTTTCATACTGTTGCAAGTGTCGATTTTTACTTTTTTCACTCATGGATGTGTTGTACTTTGGCATATCACTAGAGGAAAATCTAGCACACTCTTCTTCATTAGTCGATTCTATATATCACAAGAACATGCACTAGAAACTCTCCCACATCTTAGCGCACTTTCTAGTTGTTGTCGACATTTTTGTTGCAACTTTCATTCTAAGTGTTGTAATGTTATGTTTTAACTATCACACTTAGAAATATGTGTCGCTTTGTTGTCGTTTCAAGGTATGCATGATGATTTCAAGTACTGTGAATCCTCTTGGCTTATGTTTGCTAGCATAGATGTGTGTGGTCATGTTTCATAACTTGTTTTCATGTCTTGTTCTCTCTTATTCGACTGATCCCACACTTAGATAATTTCAAGGTTTCCCTTGTCCTCACACCTTTCCTGGTCATTGGATGGGCGCATGTCACATTTCTAGTCAATAGTGGTGCATCCATTACCCTCTGAAAATGTGAACTATGTTTTCTTAAGGGCAGAACCTTCGACAAAACCATTGTACAATCTTGAAACACAGTCTCCCTCTGTATCTTTTTGCTTAACTTTGAAAAATATGTCCACGACTTGCCTTGTATTGCCTCCCATTGGGAAATGTGCATTCATAGTAGATAATGGAGCCACTTCTTGCCCTCTAGAATGGGAAACTACACACACCCTGAGCCTTCCCCTCAAACACTACGCGTAACATAGTTACAATGAGAAGGCATGCCACCCTTAACTCTTACACTTTCTCACTGCACCAAGACTCAGTCTCACCTGCCTCCCTAGCACATGGCATCATTATAGCAGACATTCCAGCCCGTCTTAGATCATTTTTGAAGAAAAATACACTCTTCCTTAAGCTTGCCTCTCAGTCATAGTACATGGTGTAGTTTTAGTCAACAAGCCATCAACCCTTGTTCACTAAACTTCCCCACTTTTAAAAACACTTTCTCATGGTTCTCTCTCCTAAGTGATGGCACAATTCCAGTTAGAAGTGAAACCTCCTTGCACCCTTGTAGAATAAAAATGTGCTATTCTCTCTCTCCTTCTCTCTTGGGTAACTTCACTCCCAGCCTCCTAGTCCTTTCCTCTAGCACTGTGCCCACATGCTTGTGTCTTTCTCTTGCCCTAGTGAAATTCACATTTGTAGTGCACAATCAATCCCTCCTTACCATTGGAAAATTCACATTGCACCCAAGGAAACCTCTCCCTCTTAGCTCTTACACAGGTTCATCACAATTAAACTCTTCCATGAGAAAAGTAGAAAGGTAGAATATATGTTTTCTAGACTGATCTTGCCTTTTCATGAGTGAGCATCATTTTCAAGTGTACCATATTAACATGGTGAGGTGATGCTCGAGGAAGATATCAAGGGGAGGCTACAATGGAGCACTTGTGAAGAAGAAGCACAAAGAACAACCATCGTGAAGACCTGAAGAAATATTGGACCATGAAAAAGCAATGACATCTCATGTTGCCTTGGATGGTTCCAGATCTGATCCAAATTCTTTGGAGGATGAATATGGAGAACAAGAGAAGATCCATAACGAAGAAGTTAAATTCATAGCAACAAAAAGAAGAGCTTGGAATTGCCACATCATCACGTGGTTCCATGTCATAATTACCAAGTCATGGCTTGTACAAGTGTCATCACAATGTCATATGTGTCAATGTGTCTTGCCACATCATTTGTGGATGTAATTATGTAATTTCAAAGAAATAATAAAAAATGGAGATCTAGCCTTGGCTTCTCTATCTTGGCATATGAGAGAGTATCATTCTTTGGAGAAGTAAGAAATGACTTAATGTTCCACTACTAGAGCTGGTGGCTCGCCATTGTAACTATGTACTTGGATCTTTCACTTAATATTCAGAAACTCATTGAGCCAACACACTTTCATGCATGTAGCATGAATGTTGTAAGGCTATGCTTTATATGTTTTCAGTATATGTTATGTTCATATGTACTAAAGAAATTGAACTACTTCATTGGATTTGATTCTTATCTTATTGAATGTGTGATGTATTTTCTTTAGTACAGAGTGAAGGCAATTCACCAAAGGTTTCCAATGACCCAGGAAAAGAAAATTACAATGGTTTTTAATGCTCTCTGTAAACTGCGTGGGTTTTCATGTGCACAGAAACGCGTACACCTATGTCTGAAAAAAATTCGGGCGGACGTCGAAAAAGATAAAACAATCTAGATTTTCAACTAAAAATAGGTCCAGAAGGTCTTGCAAAAATTCTAGAGAGGTGATAAACACCTAGGTAGTGATAATGCACCATAGGAGGTCCTAAAAAAACAACAGTGAGAGTAAATAAAATAAACAAGAGGAGTCATCAAATATGTGTTGATGTTTTTGTTGCCATGGGGTACCAAAAGACACCTTCTTAGTAGTTGGTTGTTCTCTACAAGGAAATCACAAATATAATTGGTTGTTGTTAGTGGACAAACATGAGTAAACAAAGCATTGTAAATGGTGAAATTATCTCCGCAATAGACTGTTGGATTGTTGAGAAATAATTTGGCCAACATAAAAATGCTCTACTTCTTATTCAACAATGGAATGCATGATTGCTTAGGAGAAATTTTTCTAGCATAAAATTTTCTTACTTTTTTTTAGTCTTCCAATGGCTCGTTTATCTATAATTTTGAATCCCTCTTCCCTCTCTTGGTCCATTCATGAAAAAATGACTTATGAGTAGCACAAGAGGATACCTTGGAGGTTGCATATCTCTAGGGCGACTTGAAAACAACTATTATTGAGTGATACATGTCAGGGAACCCCATCTTCCAAGTGTGTGAAGTGGTCTCAGACTGTTGATTCAGACTTTTTCTTTACCACATGGCTATTGAAGAAAATTCCACGCGGTCGCCAATTTTTGCCTTTGAATAGGTCACAAAAGTGAATTTTATACTTGAGACCTTTGGAAGATTTTTTATTTTTGTACTTAATGATGTTTTCGGTTGGAAATTCTTCTCCTGTACAGTCCATTGGATGACTTTGGGCAACATTTGGATTGTACAAATGCGTGTACAAATTTTCTTTGTTAACAAGTAGAATTGTGTCTCTTGATTTAGGTTAAATTTATTGAGCAATTGTAATTCTATCACGATATTTATACAAGGACCATTATATCCTTTCTTAATTGGATAGTTAATTGGAGTGTATTTCTATTCTATTTGTTTGTGGAGGGACTCTTTTCCATCTCTTCTCAATCAGATAGTGCCACAGGGAAGTTGGGGTGGCATGCTGAGCTATTCGTCTAGGGAGTTTTTTTAGGTCATTTGCAGGGGGAAGTGGGCCCCTTTCACCCAAACCTATTGGTTTTTTTCCTTTGGATAGGTTATGTATTCCTTCGGAGATTGCTTGTTTCATAGATCATTGTTTCAAGGTATCAAGGTGATTGTTGAAACCATGTAGAACATAAAACATATCATGATGAACCAATGGTTGAATGCCATTCGTCCACCACTACGTTAGAGGTGATTATTGAGCTGCAGGTAAGGGTTATCATAATGGAGGATGAGTTGGTGTAACTCAAATTAATGATGGAGGAACTGAACCGCAAGGCCAATCATGACACAAATAATTCTAGTGGCACATGTTCCCATTGCTCGAAATGTCTCAAGCATCAAATGGTCAATGTTGAACACTTGATTTCCCTGAATGATGGGGGGCTAAATAATCTAAATTCTTATGTTATCTAAGTTTTATGTATTGTTGGTATATACTAAATATCATATAAGTTAGCGACTCTATAAGATTGTAATGCTTGTGTGTCTATTCTAAGGAGCAATTTTGTATTTTAAGCCATAATTTTGATTTCTAATATGTTTTCAGCCAAACTAGCCATATAAGTTATTTTGTAATGGTAATATAGCTCTACCCTTAGCAAAAATTTAATATAATATATATATTTCCAATTCTCCAACTATTAAATGTTATCCTTTTGCATATATCAAAAACCATTTTCCAATTAAGAGAGGAGAAAATATGCTCATTGGAACCTCCTTCAAAATGTTGTATTATAATGATTTTATTTTTGTGGAGGTTGAATAAGGAAAATATCCTCATGATACTTCTTCCATGTTTTTTTAACTAATTAAATAATAATTATAAACGAAAAGACAAGTTTAAGAATAACGGATTAATCCCGTTGTACTTTGATACCTTAGCTAGTGAACTCTTATCTTAAATTTAAGGCATGCCAAATATATATTTAATATTTATGTAATCCCATTTATATGTCTTAAAATAATATAAGAGTATATTATATTAGTTACGAGTCTTTCAATACACATATAATATACCCTACATATGATTCTAAACCAAGATATATGTTCATCAAAATGTGTTATAAGTTTGTGAATGGATAATCATTGATATATTTTTCTGTAAAATTTCATGAAATGCATTAGCGTGTGTAATGGATAAGCATACGTATAGTTTTATACGTGTATATATATGAGAGTTTTTTTATATGTGCGATTTTCTTCCAAAATATGGCAAGGATATGTAATTAATTGAAAATAAATTAAGTTAATAAGAATAATTTTAAAATAAAATTAGCCCAGGGGAATAAAATAGGTAGTAATTGTAACACCATTTTCTCATATTTATCCAAGCTAACCGATTTACTAGGGTAAACATTTCACGAATCGTTACTATGATATGATTCAACTCCCAAATTATAATTAAGGAAGTGGAATCAACACACCAGAAACCAAACTAACCTTTCTCAGGAGCTACAAGAATGCCAAAGGCTAACAAACCACTCTAGGTGCCCAACCCCTAAGTTAGCTTGCTTTTTAACTAAACTAGGCCCCTAGTCGATCCCATTACAAGCCCTCAATGCGACTGTAAGCCTCTAGTCACTCCCACAACAAGGCATCCATGTGAGTGTAATATTTTTTAAGCATTTTTATGCCAACATCCTCGAATTTTGAGCCACTTTTTAGGGCTAGGACCCAGGCCTCTGCCAAAAACTTGATGAAACACTTAGGAGTGATGAATAACAAGAAGAATAGGAGGCAAATCTAGCTTGAATGCATTTGTACCAATATTTTCCATAATTTTAAATGGACCATACCAGATTGGTTTGAGATTTTTACCTTCCCCTTGCAATCTTTCCTTGCTTATGTACAACCAAACTTCATCAACAACTTGGAATTTATGATCAACCAGGTGTTTTTCATGCCTTGCCTTGTAGCTGCTTTGACTCTTTTCAAGTTGATCTTGCACTGTGTGATGTACCAACTGAATTTTCTCAATGAATTTTCTTACCTTATCTATGTCACTATGTCCATCTATAGCGACATCTTTCTCAAAGATGAAGTCAATCTTGGTAAGTAACCAAAACATGCCTCAAATGGCGATGTATTTGTGGAAGAATGTTTTTCCCGGTTGTATGCATGTTGTATGTAGTGTACCTGTTCGTCACACAACTTGGGATGCTTGCTGAAATAACCTCATAGAAGATAAATAACAGTTTTATTTACTACCTCTGTTTGACCATCTGTTTGTGGATTAGATGTGGTACTTTTCTTCAACTTTGTGTCCATCATGTCCCATAATTTTCACCAAAAATTCCCAACAAATTGAGAACCTCGATCACTTACAATAGAAGTACAAAGACCAAAATGGATCCATACATTTTGAGAGAAAATATTAGCAGTTTTTTCAGCTGTAATAGTTTTCTTACATGCCATCAAAATACACATTTTGTTGAACCTATCTACCACAACATACAAATAATCATGACCTTTCCTTGACATAGGAAGGCCTCCTACAAAATCCATCGAGATGCTCACCCAAGGATGAGAAGGAACTGGAAGTGGTGTGTACAAACCAAGCTTCCTATTGCTAGGCTTACTTGTCGCACATAAATAACATCATCTAATAAAACGAGAAACACTTTCACTCATGCGTGGCCAATAACAATACCTTTGGAGATGCGCTACTGTCTTGCCTACACCGAAATGTCCTGCAATCAATGATGTCTGCGCCTCCCTTATGATATTGTTTCTTTCTCCCCGTGGAATACATAACTTGTGCAAGTGATACAACAAACTGTTATGCACATGATAATCTAACTCTTCACTTGGGTTTCCCTTACTCAATCTCTCATACACATCTTGAAAATCACTATCATTTACATACTTTTCAATGTAAATTTCATGCATAATAGAATTGTGCTTGAGAATAATAGCTGAATTTACAGTAGGCCTAGAGAGCATATCAACTACCTTATTGTAAGTTCCTTTTTTGTACCTGATAACCAAGTGAAATTTTTGTAGAAAACCCATCCACCTGAAATGTCTTGATTGTTGCAATTTTGACTGTCATTGTAAGTACTGCAATTGCTGATGGTCGGTATGGATAATGGTCTATTTTCCCATTAAGTAATGCTTCCATTTATTTACACTTTGTACCAATGCATATAAATATTTATCATAGGTTGGATATTTAGTCACAGCTCCATTAAAATTTCAGAATGAAGTGAGATAGGCTTATCATACTGCATGAGCACTGCTCCCATAACATAATCACTTGCATCTGTTTGGATCTCAAATGGCTGTCTGAGATCTGGAAGTGCTAGAACCAGTGCTGAACTTATATTTTTCTTTAAAACATCAAATGCTTTCTACTGCAAAACTCCCCAATGGAATACTTTCTTTACACTTGTCAATGCATGTAATGGAGCTGCAATGGAAGATAAATTAGCAATGAATTTCCTCCAATACTGTTCTGCCCCTAAAAATCTTCTTACCTCAATAATTGTATTGGGCTTGGGCCAATTCAAAACGACCTCAACTTTGGAAGGATCAATCTTCAAATCACCTCCTCCAACAATGTGTCCCAAATATACCAATGAAGTCTAACCAAATTCGCACTTTGACATCTTAAGAAACAATTTCTCTTTTCTAAAAACATCAAGTACCTTGTTCACATGCATGACATGTTCTTCTCTTGATTTTCTAAATATGAGTATGTCATATAAGTAAACAATGACAAATTCATATAGAAATGGTCTAAGTACATCATTCATGAGTCTCATGAAAGTAGCTGGTGCATTTGTTAAGCCAAATGGCAGAACTAACCACTCATATAATCCTTGTCTAGTTTTGAAAGCAGTTTTCCAAATTTCTTCTTTAGCTATCCTAACTTGATGATAACCACTTCTCAATTCTAACTTAGAGAAATACTTTGCATGGGTAGCGATTTTTTACCGTGATTTTTTTTAGTGCACGGAAATCGATACACATGCGCCAAGTCTCGTCCTTCTCTGGAACCAAAACTCTTGGTGAACCACATGGCGAAGTAGATGGGTGTATGATACCTTTATTCAGCAACTCTTGGATTTGATTCTTGATTTACAAACTCTCCATAATTGACATGTGATACATACCAATATTTGGATGTGGAACATCCTGCTGCAGCTAAATCTCATGCTGAATTCCCCTCTTGGGTTTCAACCCCTTTGGTTCTTGAAACATCTCACCATGTTGAATTACCACATCAAACAAATCAGATTTCAATTTTTCATCACATCCATCAAAATATTTATAGTCAACATCATCCTTTTTCTTGATCACGAGAAGCACAAAATTTTTACTTGCATTTACTAGCCTCTTCATTTGCCCTGCATTAACTAAAGAAATATTCAATTTCTTGCGATGAGCTCTCACAATATACTCCACTCCATCTTGGATCAAATGATATTTCTTCTCATGACAGTAAAAGACTAATTTCATGTCATACAAATACAGACTACCCAAGATAATACCTGAAATGTCAAGTGGAACCACATCTAACTCAACTTCATCGACAAAGTTTGCAGTAATAGCAAATCTGAAAATACACTTCCTTGTAACCTGTAAATTGGCATTGTTAACTATCCAACCCAAAGGGTATGGTTTATGATGAGGTACAGTTTCAAGGTTTAGTTTTTTCACTAAGTCTTCTGAAATCAAGTTTTCTTGTGACCCCATATCAAACAATGCATCAATATTTGTATGATTAGAAATTACTCTAACATGGAATAATTCTATCCCTGCATCTTCGTTTGGATTGTTATTGTGACTGTTTAAGGAACTAGAACTTGCTATAGCTTCCTTTCCTTTGTTAACCATGGAAAATATCTTGGTTTCATCTCCTAAATCAGATCCAAGATATTTTTGTGTGGTGGCAGTCGTCTTTTGTTTCCCTTTGTTATTTGGTTTCTTTGGCCTTAATTTGGGATGTATTTTCCAACAGTGGATTTCATCATGCCCTCTTTGACACATTGTTTTCATGTAATTTTCTCCCCTTCTTTCTTAACACTTGCATTCTTCTTTCCCTTCCATTTTCCTCCCTTCTCTTTTCCCTTACCCTTGAATGGCTTCTTCTTACTACCCTCTTCAGAAATATTTTTACCCCTTGCTTCAAGATGTGTGGCTTGCACACATACTTCATCTAAGTTATTTGGGTTAAACATAAGGATAGTGTGTTTTAAGTAGGAACGTAAACCTCCTATATATTTCAAGAGTGTATCTCATGAATTTAAGTGTACTCCAAGTAATAAAGCCCTCTTCCTAAACTCTTGTGTATACTCTTGGACACTTTGGCCTTTGAGCTGTCTAAAGTTTTGCCAACTCATAATTTCTTTCTGCATATAGGCTAATGGATAAAATTGTCTTTTAATGGAAGAAAATAATTCGAACCAAGAAATGGAAATCTTACCATGGATTCACATTTCCTCATGTGTCTTTTCCTCCCACCAAACTAGTGCTGCTCCTTCTAGCCTTAATGAAGCCAACTGGATTTTGATATCGTCTTCTTGTAGATTCTGAATTCTGCAATATACTTCCAATTGACGAATCCAATTGCCTATTTTATCAGCATTAACTTATCCATTGTATGTGGGAAGTCCAAACTTGATGTCCAACTTGAGTAACAGAGTTTTTCCTTTCAGGATCTTGGAATGAGTATGGGTATGAGTTTTTGTGGTGGATGTGGAAGATGAAGATGCCGATGAGGATGATGAAGATGATGATGGTGGAGAGGGAGGTGGTTTTCCTCCACTACCTTTTGAGCTCCTCTCTTCCTCCTTTTTACTGTCTGAAGATCCTTATCTATAAGGGTGCTTTGAACCTTCTCCAGTTTCCTTTTCCATGAAGTCTTCATACATAACTTTCAACATCATTTGCATTTCTTTGAATTCCCTCTTAACATCCTCTTCTTCAGAATGTTCATGAGTTTCTTCATAGCCTGAAATTTTGGCTATGGATTCAAGCTTAATATCTGCAACTTGTATCTCTTCAATCACTTCAACCTCTTGTGCAATTGGTTCCTCTTCTATCTCAACTGATGGATATGGAATTTGAGGTGCTTCAAGTGTTGCCTTGAGTGGTCCTTTGGGTGAGGATGATGCCTTCTCAGCCTTCTTCCTTCTTTTCCTAACCTTAGGACTAGCTATCAGTAGCTTCCCTTCTCCTCTCTGCTATCTCAACCTTGTAAGCATAAAAAAATTTGCATCTATTAAAACCCTTCAAGTAAAACAAGCAAGCAACCTTGTGCTCTAATACCAAATTGATCTAGAAATGATTGCTAGTTGTTGTTGTGCTAGTATCATATTAGAAATAAATTTCTCTTTGCTTAGTTTTGCTTATTCTTCATTGGTTTTTTTATGAACATGTGATTGTCAAATCAGTGTACTTGATGAAATTATGTGTTTGTCATAATCTTAGAAAGCATAATTTTAAATGACTGAACAGAATAAATTATAAACACAACAAACACACATAACAAAGCTTAACACACCGAATTTTGATAAAGGAATTCACCCCTTTTGGGCTACATCTCCTTGGTCTAGCTTCATAGTGTGGGCCTTTGTATTAGCTTCAATTGTGCTTAAATTGTTGTTAAAAGCTTCAAATCCTCTTGGACCCTATTCCAATGAGTTTAAAACATCATAATCTCCCAAAAATGACTATCTTTTTGTTGAATTTGGACTCTGGATGCTTTGGAAATGGCCCCAACACCTGGTGGCCCTGGCCTTCAAAAATCTTCAGATTCACTAAAACACCTGTAGATGACCTTTTCTGCCTCTGAAACCTACTTCTTTGAGTTCCCAACATGCTAATTAGTCTAGAATTCCTCTTCCTGAGCTCTGTTTGGGCGAAAATTGAATGAGTTATGACCAAAACTGTCTTTCCCATAATTTCTCCACTAAACTTGGAGAGACTGCCAGTTAATTTTCCAAATTTGGAAAATACACTAGTTTTGGCGTGCTCCCTAAACCTCTGGAAAGATAATTTTGTTTTAATTAATGTTAATCAGGTTTTAAATGGGTGGATAAGTGCATATTTAAGGCTAAGCACGATTAACACTAACCTGGTGGATAAACGTGGTTAATCCACGTATTAACATTAATTAATCTGCCTTAAATTTTCCGCCGTAAAGCCCTTTTGGCACCCGGTATTCAACAACTGGTCATATGGGAGGGGTCTGGCCCCCTCCAGCCCCCAACCATCGGATGCACAATCTTTATCATGAAGTGGGGTCATATAAGGTTAAGAACCATCAAGTATAAGAGATGGTAAGAGGCACGGGCAGTAGGCGGAGGGTCAGGGGTTCGAGCTCGAGCTCCCGCAATACATTTTGTCAAACATGACTTAGCCAACCCACCAGATTTAACATTGCCGCCATATGTAACCCTGCTCTAATGTTAGTTATCTCCTCCTCCAAAGTTGGCTAGGTTCGATGACCTATAGTTTCAAACCATAGGCTTAATAAAAGATTATATATATATATATATATATATATATATATATATATATATAATCACTTGATCACATAATTCGAACCTTAGAAATGTAATAAAATCTAACCTTCCATACCATGGTATGCCATGGGGGGGGGCACGTGGCATGCCACGTGGCCCTTCTCCATTGGCTGTACCACTACCATAAATTGATAAATAAATTTAAACTTAGACTTAGGGTAAAAATTTCTCTTCCTAGTCATCATTGGAAAATATGGTGGTGCCACTTGGCACAGTGTCATTGGTTGTTTTTGGAGGATATTCCCTGTGAAGCTGACTGTACCTGCCACATCATCCCTGTACCTGTTCTGTTCCTTTTTTGTCTGTTTTGGAAAATGAACAACAGACCATACCTCAGTCTTATGAACTCGGATTTTGATGAAACAAGTTTCGCCAGAATCCTGGTGACGAACTCTATCTGGTCATTTAAGTTCGAAGCAATTTTGAGCACATTCAATTTTTAGCTAAAACTTAAGCCTTAGATCAAGAAACACCAACATGAAAAAAATAACAACATGACACCCATAACACTTATTGGAGCTTTATAATGTAGCTCACTACGGAATTTCCATACATATACATATATACTTATGCCAAAACTGCTTTGCCTCAACTGGAAAACAATGAAGGACACATAGCTTGCATCTGATCAACCATCTCCCATGTAGCTTCATTGGACCCAAAGTGCTTCCACTGCACTTTAACCTACTCGATTTCTCGGTTATGGAGCATGAGCATCTTTATCTTCAAAATGCACAAAGGTTCCAGCTAGAATTCTCCTTCTGGATCCACCTGCAATACAGACCAATCAATAACATGATCAACACCATTTACATATATTTTAAGTAATGAAACATGGAAAACATAATGGACTTTCACTATTTCAGGCAATGCTGTTTCAGGAAAACATAATGGACTTTTATCGTTCCAATCCTCTCAAGGATATCGAAAGGCCTGCAATATCGAGGTTCTAGATCTGCACATGATCCAATCCTAAAGGAGCTCTTTTTGGGCTTGATGCACAAATACACATGTTCCCCAACTTGAAACTCCCTAAATACCCTATGCTGATATGCGTAATTCTTTTTCATTTCTTGTGTTGCCTTTAAATTATTCTTGATAACCTACATTTCTTGTTCCATGTTTTCCAACATATTCTGTCCAATCAACACCCTGTTCACTGGATCACTCCAATTGATAGGAGTATTACAACTCCGCTCATAGAGTGCCTCAAACAGACTTGTCCTCAGTGATTCCTAATATCCATTGTTGTAAGAAAACTCAACTAGAGTAAGATACTCTTCCCACTTTCATTGTTGATGCATAACATACATTCTCAACATGTCATCTAAAATCCTGTTGACCCTTTCTATCTGTCCGCGGATGATAAATTGTAGTGAAGGAAAAATTTGTACCAAAACCTGAAAATAAGTCCTTCCAGAACCTGGAAGTGAACTTAACATCCCTGTCTGACCCAATCTTCTTCGATACACCATGCAACCTCACTATATCTCTGATGAAGACATGTGCTACATCACTAAATACATAGACTTCACTAGAATGAAGTGTGCTACCTTTTTCAACCTCTCGACCACAACCATAATAGAATCATGTTGTCTAGATGTCCTCGGAAAACCTATGATGAAATCCATTAAAATGACCTCCCATTTTCACTCTGGAATCATAATCAACTGTAGTAAACCACCTGGATGCTTACACTCTACTTTTACCTGTTGACAATCCAAAAATCTAACCACAAAATCTGCCACTTCCCTCTTCAAATTCGGCCAATAATATAACTTCTTCACCTTTGTTAGAGTCTTCTGATATCCCATATGACCTGAATATGGATTAGCATGAAATTCCCTCAAACTAAGCTTCTTAAGATCATTTTTATTCGACACATAGATATTGTCCCTAAATTTGACCACACCATCTGATGTAAAATGATAGTCCACATCCTGATCACCTGTACCCTGTTATTGTAACTTGTGGCTAAGATCCCTATACCTGTCATCCTATTTTATTTCTCGTAAGATCTGATCCTATGGATCTATCTCGTATGAACCTAAGCTCCCTATACCTGTCATCCTATTTTACTTGTACTCTTATGCTAATAGCATATGCAACCCTATTTCCCTTCCCTTTAAAGTACCTGATCTTGAAGTCAAACCCATTGATCATGGCCAACCATATAGCTTTCCTAACATTTAGATTCGGTTGGTAAAATAGGTATCTCAATCCATTTTGATCACTCATCAATAAAAACCTCCCACCAAGAAGATAGTTCCTCCACATCTTCAAAGCATGGATGATCATTGCCAACTCAAGATCATGTGTAACATATTTATACTTGTGCTCATTTAGTTCCCTTGATTCGTAGCACACTACATGTCCTTTTTGCATTAGGACTCCACCAAGCCCTCTCTTGCAAGCATATGTACACACCACGAACTCTTTGTCTGGATGTGCGATCTTTAGAACTGGAGAATTTGTAAGCAATTGATTCAACTTCTCCAAACTTGTTGCACATTCCTCTATCCATTAAAATTTCTTACCTTTTAACTGCAATGATGTGATAGGATATGCAATCCACGAGAAGTTCCTAAGGAACCTCTTGCAATAAATTCTTAACCCCCTGAATGATCTAACCTCATACACATTCCTAAGAGCTTCTCATTCCATAATAGCCCTTTTCTTTTCCAGATCCACTACTTTAACTTCCTTGGAAACAACATTCCCCAAGTAATGTACCTCTATTTAAAAGAAACTACATTTTCTAAGCTTGGCATACAACTGATGCTCTCTTAGTAATCTCAACACTGCTGCTAATTTTTCATAATGCATTTCCTCATTCTTAGAATATTTAAATATATCATCAATGAATACAATAATAAACTTGTCTAGATAAGGACACAACACATTATTCATCAAGAACATAAAAGTAGTTGGAGCATTATTCAAACCAAATGGAATTGCAACAAACTCATAATGCTCATACCTGGTCTAGAAAGCAGTCTTGCAGATGTCCTCTTCTTTAATGCGTACCTGATGGTATCCTGATCTCAAATCCATATTCGAGAGCACTGGTTCTCCCTTCAACTTGTCAAAAAATCATAAATCCTTGGCAATGTATACATGTTATTGATGGTTACCTTGTTCAATTTTTGTAATCGATGCACAATCTAAGAGTACCATCCTTATTCTTCACAAACAATACCATTTCACACCACAACGATACACTTGGCCTAATGTATCCCTTCTCAAGAATTTCCTTCAGCTGTAACTTCAATTCCAATAACTCTGGAGTTCTCATCCTGTAAGTTTCCTTTGATGGTGGTGTTGCCCCTGGTACCAACTTAATAGAAAATTCCACTTCCCTATGAGGTGGAAAATATGAAATATTTGTGGAAAATACATCTTGAAAATGCTGTAAAAATAGGTACTTGTTCAAGGCTTCTGCATCCTCAACATATTTACCATTGTCACTAGAAATATGTACTGCAAATAACACACACAATTTTCTACAACTATACATTGCGTGCATAGCTATGACCATTCTCACAAATGTTTCCTTTTTCTTACCCTGCAAGATTCTTTCTTCCCCATTGTCATCCAAGCACTCAAAAGCCTTACCATAACAATCCACCTTAGTCCTTTGAAGATATAACCAATCCATACCCAATAGCACATTGTACGAACCCAACAGAAGTACATTCAGATGTGCTGATGTAGGCATGCCATTCAACTCAAATGCACAAGCTCCTACTCAATGATGAACTCTTTTCTTTGTACCTATAGCCAACTGAACTAACCAAGATTCTACATGTACTTCTTTATTCAAACCACACTTATCCACTAGGTCAGACTTAACATAACTATAATTAAATCCAGGGTCAATCAAAATAGAAACAACTTGATCATAAAGCTTACTGTCCATCTCGATAATAGATGTTTGGTGGTCCTCTTTCCTGTTATCTAATGTTGTATAGATCCGAGTAATGCTCTGCCCAAGATCCCCAAATATCTACTCCTCATGTGTACTATAAATCTGAGGCCTACCACCCTTATTTTGTGGACAATATTTCTTAAGATGCTCCTTACCACATGTCCAACACTGCAGCTGTCTCCTACCATCACCTCTGTTATGTTATTCTCTATGCCGAGGTCCATTAAAATTCTTATAAGGTACAAAATTCTCTTTTTCACCTACATCCTGGGGCCTTGTTCTTCTCGGCTGCCATTTACCTTTATTCTTGTCCTTCCCTTTCCAACCTTGTTGAGATTATGTCTTACGCCTTGATTTCTCATAACAATGTTTCAACTTGCAATGAATTCTTCAAGTGACTGAGGCTCATCATACTCAATTCAACTGATAAATCACTGAACTTTGGCTTTATCATCCTCAAGATATTGTACATACCTTAAAAACACCAGGAACTTAGTCATATACTCCTCATCTATCATTGATCCCATCTTTAGCTCATAAAATTCCTTGGATTTATTTTCATAGTATCTCTGTGACAAATACTTCTTTCTGAAAAATATATTGAATTCATGCCAACTCAAATCCTCTGTCCTGATGTCTCTAACCTGCGTTAAATATTCCCACCAGATTTCTACTTTCCCTTTGAGGATGAAGATAACTATAGTAGCCTTCATGTTTTTTGTGTAATCATGCAACTTAAAGAATTTATTCATCCCAAGTAATGATTCCTCTGCATCTTCCGACTTCTTTAAATATCCATCAAAGGTAGGTGACTTGGCTTTCTTAAACTCATTTGGAAAATATCCCCTATCATTCCTCCTGTAAGGATGATAATGACAATGACCATGCGGACCTGGCTGAACCAAAACTAGAATAGAACTTGTGTCCATCACCTCTCCTATATGGCGTATCCAAGAACCTGTCATCTCTGATCATGTAATCCCTATCCATCTTGTTCCCACCATGAGACCTAATTCCATATGCCCCATTAGTATTTTCCTCTTGTCCATGACTAATCCTAAGCGATCCTTGTGTCTGCAAGTTTGAAAAAATCTGAAGGATAACTGCATTGACCTCTGCTATTTTCTACTGTACCCAAATGATTTTGTCATCATCCTCCTTGAAACTTCTTATTTCTGCCTTCAAACTTCTCAAAGTGTCTGTTATGCCAAGAGAGTACCCATCACCATGCTGCTAATATGATTTATAGTGAAAATTTGGTGAAATATAATCCATTATCTTACTAGTCATATCTGATCTTCTTCTTCTTGCAAGAATACCATGTTAGCTAAACCAAAATATAAACATAACCGACATATCTCAGTATAATTCAGGGAAGGATATATCGTCTGTAAGACCAACCAGATTTGTAATACCAACCAGATTAGCATAATACATGCATAATCATAATCATAACAATATAGGACATAATCTCAATTTTCATATAGTTATCATGCATGATGTCACAAACTATAACACCAACTGGATATGATGCATGCATAACAACATATAAACACTAACATGCATAAAAAATTCACATATAACATACATGCATTCATGAAAAATACATCCCAACAACAACACCATCAAATTCCACATGGAAAAACAACTGAAAAAATGACCATAACCATGCATACGCATCAAGCACATATACAACCTACATGCATGCATGACAAACACATTCCTACCATCCAGTCCAAGGGGTGAACCATGCTCTGATACCACTCTATAACAATATCCTCCCACATTTAACCAAGCTAACTGGTCCAGCAGGGTAAACATGTGACGAAGCATTGCTAATATATGATTCAACTCTCCAAGTACAGTTAAGGAAGTGGAATCGACACGCCAGAAACTAAACTGACCTTCCTCGGGAGCTACAGGACCTCCAAGTGCTAACCAATTACTCCAGGTGCCCAACCCCTGAGTTAATTTAATTTTTAACTGAACTAGACCCCCAGTCACTCCCATGAAAATCCCTCCATGTGAATATAACCCTCTGGTCACTCCCATAACAAGGCCTCCATGCGACTACATTATTTTTCAGGTAATTATGTGCCAGAGACCTCGAATTTTGTGCCACTTTTCAGGGATAGTACCCAGGCCTTTGCCTAGAAATTGTTGAAACAATTATAAGTGATAAATAACAAGAATAAAAGGCCTCTAATGTAAAACTTTAACAAGGACATGACTTGATTCATCCTAACCATGACAATAATTCCATCAAACACATCATGAACATGTAATGTACAGGTCATAAAACACATATGAACATAGGGACCTCATACTTATCTGAGATTCATCAAGAAGGTATGATTCCCTCTCACAATAGATGCATTATCATCTATTAGGTCATTCATTCATTATCCATTCATCTACTAGTCAAAACATGATGGGAGCCATAAATCAAGTCTCTCATAAACCATGCTTATAACCAACATTTAACCAGAGAAATATCAATGATAGAATAACCATTAAAGCCACATAATTAACAAGTACATTTACACATAATGCACAAGAGGAAAATATATATTATTAACGTATGCAAAAGCCAACCAAGTCATAGACTTCCATGTACCATCAAACCATAGATTGGGTTGAACCAAAAATTTCTTTCTGCCAATCACCCCCGTGCCATATTCCAAGCATGAATGTGGGACTCACAACAAAACAACCAGGACTTCCTCAGGCTTCATCGCAATCTCGCCATATATCGGTAAAGGATTCCTAGGCTCAAACCCTCATTTATACAACTAGGATTTATCGTATATCCCGCCAAGGTATTCGTAGGCCCAAACAAGAAACATACAGTAGGTTTTAACCCTGTACATAAATTATCTGCAAACAAACTCTTAAAACAAAAAATAAAACAATAGCGAGAGAATAAAACATAAAACAGATATACACAGATATTTTCCCATGGATCCCAAAACTGGGACTACTAGCTTGATTTTTCATTATATTCCTTTAAATGTTACAACACATACATATAAATGCCGAAGCATTCATAAACCCCAATCCATTAACCCTGGATTAGAACATAACTGTAGTTTCCTTGACCAGATCTACAAAATACCATGAGCAGAAAACCATCATGCCCAAAACCATGTGCAAACCCATGCACAAAACGATAGGCGGGTCCTCCCACCTAATATAGGGCCCCCCCTCTTACCCCTCGCTTCATGCTTGATTCTAGTCATGGAAAGAATATAACACACACCCAACACATACACTACTAGGATTTACCGCAATCCCACCACATATCAGTCGAGGGATAGGGTTATATAATCATGGATGCCTCTAGATATCTCCACCCAAACCGTGAGGAATTTGTCCATCTCCACCCTCTAGGATTTACTTTATATCCCGCGAGGGTATACACAATCAAGCTTTACCACAATCCTACCTTTACCAATTTAGGGATTCTTAGGCCATGCGATTTTTCTTGAGACCACCTGACTCAGTTTCAAAACCATATGGCACTCTAGCTCAATGAAATGAAAGAACCCCATCACACCATGGCTAACTGAAAATGGAAAGGCAAGGCTGAAAATCACTGTCACACTTGGAAAAACCCATGCCAATAACAACAAGAGAACCAAATACACACATGCATTTACCGTGCATGCCAAAATTAACAAGGAAATCATACATGTAACTCAATAACTGCAAGTAATCTCAGTATAGCCGCTTGATATAGCTATTCCTTGCTTGATATTTGCTTCCCTTTAATTTCATGTATTTCCTTTGCCTTCCTTTATCTAATGCTAGTATCATCCAAGAATGCTCTAAGTGTGCAAGAGTATGAGAGAGTAGAGAGAATAGAGAGAGCTCCAAGCTAAAACTGATAAAAGGTTGTGAACTAATCCTCATAAGCATTTTTATTAATGAGGGCTATATTTTCTTAAATTTCCATTATTTTTCCTTCATTTTCCTCCTCACATGAAACCTATGACCTTTCACCTTCATTTTCTCCAAATTTCCATTATTTTCATAAATATAATTCCAATTAATGCCTCTTTCCTTTTTAAAGTCTTTTCCATTGCCTTTGTCAATTTTCCCTTTGCCATAATAAACCAAATGAACTCCCGCTAGGATGTTTTTCCCAAAATTAAGCTTGGAATACATGTCCCATGGCCTTGACCTTATTTTCCCTTTATTAAATTTATCACATGGATTTTTAACCCAAGGTTGTTTCAATGACAGAGTAGAAGTAATTGGTTCAAAACCCACGGGTCTAGCTAATAAAATAAATCATAATATTATTTTGTAAAAATAATGATAAAAGTGAATTAATAAAGTTTAAAAATAAAAATAAGAGTTTAAAATAAATAAACTTATCTTGTAATGGTGCCAAATTGAGGGTGGCAATGATTAATGTTTGTTGATACATAATTTTTTCTATCGATATTTAACAATGTAAGGGAATTACTTGGAATTTTTAGCAAATTGTTTTGTGCTCGAAAAACATTAAGAGAGGCATTCTAGGATCATTATAGTTTTGTTGAGTTAAAAGGCGAGGAAGGTTGGTAGCGAGACAAATATTTTGAAATTGAGAATTTAATGTGTGTATATGTTGAACATTTTAAGAGAAAGTGATTTTTATCTCAACCATTTTAATATTGCAAAGATGACAGACTCTTTCTTTTTCTTTTTTTCCCAGGAAAAAATCGCAATTTCCATTGATAAAAAATGATAGAAAATTACATGTTGTATGAGCTGCATAAAGTGTTATGCATATATCAAAGATGGTCCATACCATCTATCCCGTAATAGGTCATAGTAAAGGCAATAAAAACCATAAATATTTACATGATAGATTGCTAAAAAAATATGTAAATGTCCATCAAAACCATCTCGAAAATATAAAAATAAATAAAAGACATCCGAAAGATCATATGGTCATATCGTTCGGCCTATCCACTCCAACATCCTCAATAAATGGCCTGTGATAATAATGGTACTGCTCCTATTCTAGTTGTTCATGTATCAACCATTGACCCCATGGTAGTTGCGCAACTTCTTTTGAAAGACAGTAAAAAATCTCATTCATTTCCCTATATATGTGCGAGCATATGATAAAATCAAATAGTGATTTTAAAGTAATAATGTCATCCAGTAAACCAATGAGTGCGTGGACGTGACATCGATATATAATTTTGATCCAATTTGTAACAATTTTAGAGTCCCCAAAGATATGAATCATGTTGAAATTTTTCTCAAGTGCAAATATGAGAAGAAGTCTGGGGCTATTTAATTCTGAATAATTGTTTACATCCCGACCTAAACCCATTTTGAGCATGTAAAAATCATAGTATGATATGTATAATATTGCAACACCTCCACAACCATCATTGTAGGCAGATCCATGAAAATATTCCCAAGGGTATGATTTGTCAATAAATTCAGGGATGATGTGCTTGGTGTGTTTCTTGGGTTCTTCCTCAGGGATCAATAGATATAGGGCCACAATGTTGTTGAAAATGGTATGCCATTGGATATGGGAGCCCTGAAATTTGATCTTGTTATGAGCCAGCCAGATGCCCTAACAGACAAATAGGGGTAGGTTCCAAATTTTCAGTGATGGTGTAGAGTTCCACCAGGTTTGCCAGGCTGAGATGAGCTTGTCCCCTTCCCATATGATGTTGATTTTCAGTGATATATATCTGTTTTTAGACCAAAATAGTAGTTGGGCACAACATAAAAAGGTGGTCAATGTCTTCATCTTGTTCATTGCGTAGACTGCATCGTGAGGGGCCATGGAAGGAGCGCTTATAGAGATTATTCTCGCTTGGTACTTTATTTGTTAGCAGGCAGCACATGAATAGTCGAGCTTTAGGAGGATTTTTTTGGGTATATATAGAAACAAACCAAATAAGCTCATCGTCTCTTTCATAAATTCTGACATGTGATGCCTCAAGTGCTCTAATATATATGTTCCAATCATCATTCCAAATGTCAGGAATCCCAAGAGCCCGAGACTTTTTCCACGCATGTGTGATTCAATTTGAGTTTTCACCATTAGAGATTTGTGATATTTGTATTATCCCAGCCGAATTGAGAAACTGTCTGAGCTCTAGTGGTAGTGCATTATCATTCCCATAGCCAGATCAAGCATCAATACATATACTAACAAGTGCACCAGATCCAATGTGCCAAGCTAGTCCTCTTTTAATTACTGAGATGGAGTGTGATATGGCTCTCTAGATGAAGAAGTACCAGTCATGTACTTGTTTGGGCCACAGATCCAATCCAATGTAGTTAAAGGAGAAATTTACTTGTGGTATACCACCTCTTGTCAAATAATATTATATGTTAAGAGTTTCCATCCCATTTTTTCTGCAAGAGCAGTTGCAAATAAATTTAAATCCTTTAATCCCCATCCGTCTCATTGTTTAGTTTTTTCAATTTTGTCCCATTTCACCCAAGAAAATGTCCTACCATCCAGATTTCCCCTCCATAAGAATTTGCGACAGATCTATTGGATTATGGAAGTAACACCTTTGGGTATCTAGACCAATGCCATCCAATATACCATTATATATTCCAACACTGATTTGATCAGTACTAATATGCCTACTATGGATAACCATCTATATTTCCAGATGTTGATGCGCCTTTCAACTTTTGCTATGAGCCAGGTCCAGCCTGATGTATGGTAATCATTTCGTTTGAGTCTGTATCCTTGATACTTAAGGCCCTCCTCAATGTCGATTCGGCCAAATTGAAACTGTTGTAGTGTGTACCTTTGTTCATGGAGGGAGTAGATTACCGTCATGATGCTGGATTTGTTGAGATTGGGCATTATTCCTGTAGCTTTAAAAAATATAAACATGATTTGATTAAAGAAATTGGAGTCCCATATGGATCCATATAAAAAAATTAGAACATCACCAACAAATAAAAGGTGCGAAAGATATATTACATCAATCATTTTGACCCCAATCAGTGATCTGGATGTCCTAGAAGAGGATATGAGCTTGCTCAATCCTTCCATGGTCAGTAGAAAGGGTGATAATGGGAAAAATTGTCTGAGACCCCACTAAACATGGAAAAAATCAGAAGCAACCCCATTGATAATAATGCTATAGAATGCAGATGTGATGCAACACATGATCTAGTTTATGAAAGGGGGACGAAAACCAATGTGTGTGAGAATAAGTTGTAAGTATGTCCAATAGGCACAATCAAAGGCATTTATCGGGTCAATATTGAAGATAATTATTTTAAGGCATTTGAGTTTGATAGAGTGCAGTCCTTCTTGTGTAGTGCCAATGGCCTCATGAATTTGTCTATGATTAAGGAAGGGAAATTGTTCCTTTGATATGTGTTGAGATAATATCGGCTTAATGTGATTTGCGATGATCTTGTATATAAAATTGCACAAAGAGCTGGCCTGTAGTCATTGAAGGTCATAGGATTGTCATCTTTAGGTATGAGGGTTATGAACGTGGAGTTAAATCCATCATACACCTATCCTGTTATTCTTCGCTCCTGAATGACCAGTATTAGATCCTTACCAATTGCATAAAAAAAAGTAAGATAAAATTCAATTGGACATCCATCTGGACCTGGGATCTTGTCTCTTTTGAACCACTTCAAGACAACTTCTATTTCTACCAGAGTAACCAGTTTTCTCAGATTTTCTGCATCATCCTCATCCACATATTTGGGCACTTCCCTGGAAATGATAAGGACCTCTATTATGGTTGCCTCCTGGGGGGCTTTGTACAGTTGAGAAAAATGTCTGATGCCCATGTCCGCGAGCTGGTTGTGTGAATTGGAAACCCTACCAGACTCATCACTTAGTTTCGAAATAATATTGGTGATCTTCCTACCTCTGGCACATTTTTGGAAGAAATTCATGTTGTCATCCCCCATGGTGAGCGAGATTGCTCTGCTTTTTAGTCTCCAAGCTTCCTCTTTATGTATTAAAAGTTTGATATTTTCTGCTTCCAATTTAGTTAAGTGGTTGTTCATATCTATGGATTAGAATCCCAAGTTGCTAGAGTCTGTCATCTCAGAAATTTGCTCTTCAATTTTCACAAGTGAAGCTTCATCTCTAATATTTTTCTCCTTTTCCCATATAATTTTCCTTTTTTTTTTTTTTAATCCGAGTTAGGTTGTTTGATATGACTGTTGTTGTCATGGTGCTAGGATTGTGACAACAATGGATCCATAATTCTTTAACAATATTGTGGAATTCTGGCTCGTTGAGCCATGAAGAATTGAATTTGAACGATGATTTAGGTTTCAATTTGCATTCATAGCTTCAAAGAATATGCCGGAGTGGTATGAGATACCCCCCAAGCCCACCCATTGTCTCATCCTCTCCACTCTTTCCACCAATTTAGCTTTGATGAGAAAGAGGTCCAACCTGTGGTCTAGAGCATCATCCCCAATCCTTATGTCTAAAAGAGCAAAATTGAACGTATGATTGCAGAAATATTAGAGGCTGGTATAATTCAACCTAGTCAAAGTTCTTTCTCTAATCCATTAGTATTGGTGCACAAGAAGGATGGATCATGGCGCATGTGTCTGGATTATAGGGAGCTAAATAAGCTCACCATTAAAGATAAATTTCCCATTCCCGTGATTGATGAATTATTGGATGAATTACATGGAGCAATTTATTTTACCAAGTTGGATCTTCGTTCAGGATATCATCAAATTAGAATGAAGACTGAAGATATTCCAAAAACAGCATTTCGAACTCATGAGGGTCATTATGAATTTTTGGTCATACCTTTTGGCCTTACCAATGCACCTTCTACATTTCAAGGGTTGATGAATTCCATTTTCAAACCCTTCCTTAGAAAATTTGTGCTAGTATTTTTTGATGATATACTAATCTATAGCGGGTCTTGGAAGGATCATGTTGAACATGTTGACAGGGTGCTCAAACTATTGCAGGAGAAACAATTATATGCAAAAACATCCAAATGTTTCTTTGGAGTACAAGAGGTGGAATATGTGGGTCATATTGTATCTCACGAGGGTGTTAAAGTAGACCCTAACAAAATTAAAGCCATTAAGGAATGGAAAGTCCCCACAACCATAAAGCAGTTGCGAGGATTTCTCGGGTTAACAGGGTATTATCGCAAGTTGGTTAAGAATTATGGGAGAATAGCAGCACCTCTAACAACATTATTGAAGAAAGATGCATTTTCATGGACTCCTGAAGCAACTAAGGCCTTTGAACGTCTTAAAGAGGCAATGTGCCTAGCACCGGTCTTAGCTACACCAGACTTCACAAAAACCTTTATGGTGGAATGTGATGCCTCAGGAAATGGAATTGGTGCAGTTTTAATGCAGGAAGGAAGACCCATTGCTTTTGAAAGTCGTCCAATCAAAGGAAAGTATTTACAGAAACCTATTTATGAGAAGGAAATGTTAGCAATACTGCATGCACTAAAGAAATGGAGAACTTACCTAATTGGAAGACACTTCAAGGTAAAAAATGATCATGATAGTCTGAAACACTTTTTGGAACAAAGACTATCTTCAGAAGAGCAGCAAAAATGGGTCACAAAGATGTTGGGTTATGACTTTGAAATAATCTACAAAAAAGGAAAGCTTAATGTTGTTGCAGATGCACTCTCAAGAAAGAATGAAGAGGTGGAAGTATTTCTTTGTGCCATTTCTATTATCCAACCAGATTGGATAACCAAAGCAAGAGATGAATGGAAGAAGGACAAAGATGTATGGACACTCATTCAAAAGTTGCAGCAAGATCCTAGTACATCCGATACATTTAGTTGGAAAAATGATTCCTTATGGTACAAAGATCGCTTATATCTTTGTAAGAATTCCCAACTAAAACAAAATATTCTTTTGGAATTGCACACTTCTCCTTTAGGAGGACACTCAGGATTTTTAAAAACTTACCACAGGGTGAAGAAAGAATTTTTTGGGGATGGCCTTAAATCTAATATTCAAAATTTTGTGGCGGAATGTTTGGTTTTCCAGCAGAATAAAGTGGAAACAATTAAGACCCCGGGACTTCTACAACCTTTATCCATTCCAAGTCAACGTTGGGAGGAGATTTCAATGGATTTTATCACAGGTTTACCTAAGTCTGAAGGAAAGAGTGTCATCATGGTGTTAGTTGATAGACTTACCAAGTATGCACACTTTTGTGCATTATCTCATCCATTTAAAGCAAGTACAGCTGCTACTGCATTTATGGAAACAATTCAAAAGCTACATGGAAACCCAAAGATTATTGTAAGTGACAGAGATCCCATTTTTACAGGAAATTTTTGGACGAAATTGTTTTCTTGTTTGGGTACTCAACTAGCTCATAGCTCATCTTATCATCCTCAATCCAATGGTCAAACTGAGATAGTGAATAAATTTTTGGAAGGATATCTTTGTTTTTTTGTATCTAAAAAGCAAGCACAATGGGTCAAGTGGTTACCTCTCGCTGAATGGTGGTATAACACTTCCTTCCATACTGCAGCAAAAATGACCCCATTTATGGCACTTTATGGATATCATCCACCGTCCATCATATCTTCTTTAAGGGAAAATTCTAGGGTTCAAGCAGTGGAATATCACATTGAGCATCAACAAGAAGTTCTCCAACTCCTAAAGGATAACCTAAATTTGGCACAAAATCGAATGAAACAACAGGCAAATCAACATCGTAGTGAGAGAAGTTTTATTGTAAGAGACTGGGTATTTTTATGGCTACAACAATACAAAAAAATGTCCCACAAGCAAGCTAAGAAGGATAATAAATTATCACCAAAGTACTATGGTCCTTACAAGTTATTGCAAAATATTTGTACTATGGCATACAAATTGGAGCTTCCTGCTTCTTCGCGAGTGCATCCAGATTTCCATGTTTCATGCTTAAAGAAGCTTATAGGGGACAAACTTCGAGGCCAAACAATATTTACAGAACTTGATGAGGAAGGAAAAACCATATTGGAACCTGAAGCAATCACAGAAACAAGAACTCGATAGCTACGAAATCGATCAATTTCAAAGTATCTCATCAAAGGGAAGAACTTACCCACTGAAGATTATACATGGGAGGATGAAAATTTGATACAGAAGAACCCAGAGCTACTCAAGCATTGAGGATAACACTTTTTTGAAGGAGAGGAACATGTTAGGTCCCTATATTACTAGTATAGTCCCTTATTGTTGTTAGTGTAACCCCCTTATTGTTATTGTTGTACCCCTGTAACCCCCATATTGTTATTATTGTGCCTTTACATTATTATTTTTAGGTCGACTAGGATTACATTGTGGCCCCATGGACTCCTATATATACAAGGGTGGCTTTTTCATTTGTATCATCCAAGAATTGTTCATTTATGTAATGTAAAGGAGGTTTCCCCCTCGAAGTGGCTTATTTCTAAGGCGTTGATCTCTCTTTTATTCTATTTTTGGATTTGGTTTCATAACAGGTTGAAGAACATCAATATCAAGCACTAATCATTCATGACATGGTGAAAAAGGGTGTAGTGAAGCTCCAATATGTTTCTACCAATAAGAAAATTGTTGATATTCTTACAAAGCCTCTCCCTAGAGTGAATTTAGTATACTTGAGGGAAAATCTAGGGCTTGTTGAGAATGCTTCTCTCATTAAGAGGGAGTGTTGATGAGATAACATTGTGGACAAATATTCTCCGTGTATCAAGTAAAATGACACGAATTATGGAGAATGGTATGGTAGTGGATTTTCATTCTTCCTATGTCTAGTATGTAGACCCAAATGAGGAAGAATGGTCCTGGAGCATAAGGTTTGTTTAACATCAGGCCCTGAATTACTCAATGAGAGTGTGGACTTTGCAGATTCACCATGTGTAGAAGATACTGACCTGAATGATGGTGGACCAAGACTAGTCTGGATGCCATGTGTCAGGTACTGACCCAAATTATGGTGACTATTTGATGCTAAATGATGTGTCACGTGTTTGAAGTATTGGCGGCCTGAATTATGGTGGGGAGATACTATAGGAATGAAGTAATGACCCGAATTATGCTGAGGATGTACCATGTGTCTAAAGTACCCACCTAAATTATGGTGAGGAAATACCATTGCTTTGAGGAACTGAACTGAATGATAGTAATTTGATGATGTTATTAATTTATCATGTGATAAAGTTGTTTGACCATATTATTGTAATTGTGTGATGCTACTGGTTTACCATGTGTCACATTTTTTGACCTAATTATCATAATGATGATTTTTTATGACCTTTTCTTAGATAAATTTGTTCACAAATGAACATCTATCTAGCCATTATGAATACCTCCCTAGCTAAGAAGGAGTGTTGAATTTTGTAGCTATGGTAGGTCTACATAATTTATAATTTATCCCTAGAAATGTATAATGTAATTGAAATACATTTTCTTCATGTAATTATCATTGATTAGCCCTTTAAATAATTATTATAAGACATGTTCGTCATGTCGGATTTAAAAGATAAATTTTCAAAATTTGAATTTTCATCTCCAAACTAGTCAAGTTGTCGTTCCCTCAAATCAAGTAGGCCCTAGTGAAGAGACACACCCATTCATATAGGCAGATCACTATATCGATAGCTCCATAAGACACATTTGACCTCATACAAGACACATATATTACAGGCATCCAAGTGAAGGAGAAGAAGGAAGAAGAAGGACAAGAAGGATGAATTGATCTCTAGCATCTATTTATCTCTCCCTCTTGACCTTGCACGTGTGAATTTTTTAGTAACATATTTAGGGTCGGCCAAATTTCTGGGTAGTTTGTAGGCAACATATTATGGCCAGGCCAAAATTCTAGGCATATTCTGGGAGGCCAAAATCCTGGGCAGATCAGAGAGGGACAAAGTTTAAGGGTAGAAGTTTGACTTGACTAGAGAGTTGCTTGACCAGGTTTGAATATCGCCCATAACTTGTTGGTCAGATTGATTTTATAGTTGACTAGTTGCATTAGATGTATCTCTTGTTGAACTAAACAATTTCCCTAAGGAAAAAGTTGTTGGGTTTCCCCCCCAAGTAGGTTTTCCTAAGGTAAATATTGTGTTTTCTTTGTGCATTGTGATATCTATTGTTCTTATGCTTTTATGGTTGAATTTCTAAAGTGTATTTTCTTAATGATAAACTGGAACAGTCAAAATAATATTTACATCATTTGAAGTAATTATCAATATTTCATAAATTTGTGTTTGTATCTATTGCACTTGAAAAATCAATAGAATAGAGACAACTTTGCTTGACTCCAATGTTATAGTTAATTCTTTCAACCAACCCTTCATGTTCCGAAAATTGGAAATAACAATTTCATACAACCTTGCCACAAAAACCCTCAAATCTAAAGGAAATTTTGTCTCATCCAACCTATTCCGAAGTTTTTCCCTCAATATCATGCTAAATATTTTTATAAAGGCAACAAAGCAACATAGTAGATCAATTTTATTATTATGGCACTCTTCTGCAATGATCTTGTGCGCAACAAGTTGGTCCATAGTTGAATTATAACTATATAGCTTTGACAAAATGGGGCTAATAAGAATGGTTTTATAATTAGAGGGAATGTTTTTATCCAAATTTTTAAAATAGGAACAATGAGCCTTTGGGTCGAGGGTTTAGGCAAGCCCTACTTGTCAACTAAATTGAAGAACTTGTGTATGTGAGGGATGAGGATAACAAAATATCAACTCTAAAGAAATATATGAGTGAAAAAGTAGATATGAGTGCATAATGGAAAATAACATCTTTATAGGAAGGATTTTAGATATAGACACTTGGTAACTTAAATGGACACAATCTAGAGTTTCATTGTTATGCGCAAATTTCAATTATATTTTCTATGTACTTTATAAAAACATGTAAATACATTATATTTATGTATGTGAAAATATTTAATGAGACTCTCCATGTATAATATTTCTTTTGAGTGTTCTAGAAGAAATTGTAGCAAGTAGTCCTTGCATGTTCACATGTTTTAAACTTTGAAAACTTTGAGCCATTAGATATACCAAAATATAAAGCTTTTGTGAGGCAGTTATGATTAAAAAAAAAAAAATCACATTAGAATAAGGGAATAAGTTTCATCTTCCAATTTTCCAAAATGGTATGGTGGTTTAGACAAGGTGGTGCTTTTGATATAAAAGTTTATATCTCTTAGTATTTTTTGTTGAGGCTATCAACGTAATGATAGTGCACTGATTGAAATTATATAAGATGGATTAAAGGTGATTGTTGGAATTATGAATATCTTATTAGATGATAATCCAAATTGGATAATTATAATATTTATCATCCGTATTAATGCTTTCAGGGTGGAAAAATTGGGGGGATAAGCTCACAGGACCATTTTTATTAGCAGGTCCCAATTTAGTGAATTGGGGTTTCAAACATTCCAAAGGTAGTTTGAGGAATTTACTAATTTTTTTAAGATAAAAAATATTTTTATTGTTTCAAACTCCCTAGCATTGTTCTACACCCTAATACCTTTCCAACTACATAATAAAATACCTCAAATGGATTTCGTACACAAAAGTTATGCCACCTAAAACTTGACCTTCCTATTTTGTCCATTGTGATTCGAGATGATGCCATGTCAATGCTACTACTCATGGAAAAGTGGATATACATGTGATCATGATGAAGAATAATTTAGAAGGGAAAATATTGTAACTTTAGTTAATAGTTGGAGCCAAACTTAACCACTAGTAGGCTATCATGCTATGTTATAAGCAGATCACTAGGAGGAAAATGGGTTTCGTTCTATGAGAGTGCAATTTTGTTCCATAGATGAGCAGAGTAGCTAAGAGTGGATAGAGAGAGAAAAAAAAACATAAAGCTTTTGTGCCCTACAACAAGCCACGAGCCACATGTCTCGCTCCTCTGTACTTGCATCTGTTTCCATTCAGAGGAAGAGAGAGTAGAGCAACCTCACCTTCTAGTTGGGTTTTCTTTCATAGGTGTTTCCCAAACCATATATTGTGTTATTATGGTTGTGAGTGATTGTATTTTTGTATGTTATCTATTCCTCACATTTTATATATTGCACGCATGAAAAAAATAACCTAATAAATACATAATTCTAAGAACAATAACCCTCGTAGTATAGATTTCATATTTAAAGTATAATTTTATCATATTAGTTATGAAAAAACATCTAGTGGAATATCCACAACAATTTACAATTTAGGGGACCTTGGTACAAGGGCATCATCTCTCGAAGAGGGGAAGAATGTTTTTTTATTTTTTATTTTTATGCATTCACTAGGTGTTGCCTAATGTGAGTAAGTTGCTTGTCTAAAGATATTATTATTGCAACAAAAAATGCAATGATTATTGGATAATTAAATGAATTGATCTAGAGAAATTATTATGGCTCTTTTCTTTAAGTGGCATCTAGTTTTATTTCATCATTACCATGCACTATCAATGATAGGGAAAAAAACAACCCAAAGGATATGCCATCATATTGTCTAGAGTGAAAGATCATGCACCCTTGGTCTCCTAGAGAATTTGGGAGCCCTACCAAGGAGACAATATATTTTTGGATCCGTTAGTGGTAGTTATAAGGAGATTAGAGTCATATTTGGGAGCTATAATATATTAAGTGAAGCTTTCTAATACTCATACCATTTTTCATTCAATCACAATTTGGTGATATGGTAGAGGTATTGAGGACATAATTACGACTACTCGAGGTGCAATGCATGTGACTCAATACAGACTTTGATTAAACATAGGAGAGTATGAAAATCCTAGGAATAGTGCATTAGAATTAGGGATGCATGAAGGGGGAAGGTTTTGCAGTTAACTCCATAGACCTCCATAGGTTTCATCTTGCCTTCTTACTCTTCCTTTTTCTCTATGCCATGCCAATAGTTAGAAATAAACTAGACTACACATATGCATTTGTTGGCAATATATATACATGGATGGCTATAATATTCATGGTTAATGATCCGTAAATTGCAGTGGATATTCTTGATCCGTATTTATGCAGGAAAACAATAAAATACATAAATAAACACAAACACCAAGATGCAACAGAAAATATACTTCATTTCATTAATATCAAATAACTGAAATAAGCTTACAGACAGAATGGAAATAAACTAGCTCAAGAGATGGTAGCTTATCTCTGAGAACAGATGTGGCGAGTACATGCCTTTGAACTGTGTTACAATGAGGCTCAAGGGCATTTTTATTATTGAGCAACATGGGAAAACCATAACAACCAAAACCCTAATCCAAGGAGATGGAACACCAAGAGTTTTTGGGCCCCGTTGGGGTTAGTTGGGCAGCCAACTTCCTGGGGTCATACTTGGTCATATTATCTCTATTTGGTGCATATTATATATTGTTAGAAATATCTCTCCGAGTACTACAAGTTTTGCCGCAGGCCCTTGTCTACAACTATGAGCCTGGCGTGGACCTAAAAAAAACACCGTTTAGAGGGTAAAAACTGCTCTGGAAGTTTAGGTCCCAAAAAATTGTTGAAAACAGTAAATGCTGCTATAAACAAGGAAACTGATGAAATCAAATAAAGGTATGGGTGGAATAGGTGGGTGGCCACCAATATACACATGGATCAATTCCACTGGATAGTTCATCACAAAAAATTTGTTAATATTATATTTAAAAAATATATATACACTATTGCAGTTTTATTAGATTTATGGATCTGTAGATTTATTGTTAATAGTACATGCATGCAAATGATTTTTTGTATAAAATATAGAACAAAAAAATAAAATCTCTCACACACATTCGACGTAAGATATGCTCTTGGAAACCCTTTCGCGAGAAAAACCCAACTGGAAGATGAGGTCACTCCAATCCCTTTATCAGAATGGAAATATGGTTGTGATTACAAAGAAGTATGGCATGTGGCCCATGAGCTGCTACAATGCAAAAATCCTTTGTGTGTGCTCTACCTCCTATCCCTCTTGGCTATTATTTCTTAGCTATGGAACAAATTCCCTCGAAATAATGGAATCCATTTTCCTCATAGTGGCTGGATTATAACACAACATGATAACCTTCTAGTGGTTAGGTTATACGACCTCAAATCTTCACCAACATTACAATATTAACTCCTCTAAAGTGTTCTATATCATAATCACATGGATATCTCCTTCTTCATGAATAATGGGGGCTGATGTGGCATCCTCTCAAGTTATGGTGGTGAAAACAAGAAGGTAAATTTATGAGTGGCATAACTTCCACATACAAACTATGATTGACGTGATTCTTGCGCCATTGGGAATGTCTCTATGACGTGTAGAATAAAATGTAAAGGTGCGATGCTAAAGCGACAATTTTTCACCCCCAAAAAATGTCGTCTGATGCCTCAAAACACTCCCAGACGGTTCCATACCTTGTTTTTCCAAACTCGGTCCTACCGATAAAAATAGTCCCGTGAGATGATTCATCCATTTTTTCCTCTCTAAAAGCAAAAATATAGATGAAAAATAATATAATGATCGAATCCATATCACACCTCCCCATTTTGGAAATGTTTTGGTCCCATAAGCTTCTATTGAATGAGGTGAGGAATTTTTTCCTCCACCTTATCTCTAGTGTATCATTTAGCTTTGCCTGAAGTTATCCTTTCAACCCAATTTTCCAAAGGTCATGCTGCCCCTATCTTGTAGTTCTAGATGTCTTCTGCAAACATGTATCTTCTTTCAAATTCTCCTGAGCATTTGGTGCCAAATATTCCACAGAAGATAGGACCTATTCCTCTTCATGGAAGGCTCATAGAGTTTCAAATTATGTACATTCACAACTGAATAAATGCACATATATGGTAGTAAATTGAGTCAATAGGCATTAACACCAACCTTTTCCAGTATCTCAAAGGTACCATACTTCAGAGACTTGAATTTCTTATCAGACCTTGGTAGCCTATCCTTGTTCAACTATAGCCATACTCTATCTCCCACCTTGAACGATTTCTCTATTATTGCAAATCATGCCTAGCCTTACACTTCTCCTATGAATTTTCAGTGTCTCTTGTACCTAAATATGGATTTCATTGATATTTTCTACAAAATTTTCATCCCTCAAGGAACCCCTTGTAAGATCTTCCCTCACTCCTCCTTGTTTCCCATATGCAATGTTCAAAGGTGAAGGAAACAAATATCCAAAACAAGTTTCAAATGGGGACTTACCTATAGAAGTGTGGACTTCTCTATTGTAAGAATGTTGTATATATACCATATTTTCATCCTCGATATTCAGATACTTCTGGTTGTATCCCCTTAGAAGTTTCACCAGAGTCTTGTTGACTAATTTTTTCTGTGGATGGAATGTTCCAAATCTCTTCAACTTCATGCCATCTTCTCCCACAATGTATTTTAGAATGCACTAATAAATCTCATATCCTTGTCTAAAATGATGCTCCTTGGTATCCCAAAGTGAACCCAGAAGTATCCAAAGAATAATTTCGTTGCTTCTTGCCCACTCACGGTCTTTTTATAGGGCATTATAACACACATATTGTTGAACCTTTCAACTACCACAAATATGTAGTCATGTTCCTTATTTTTTATTGGTAAACCTCCCACAAATTCCATGGAAATGCTTTCCCAAAGATGAGTGGGTATAATTAATGGATGATATAGACCCTGTTTCCTCTAGCTAGGCTTATTGGTACAACAAAGCATGCATCTGATTATGAACCTAGCTACATGCTCTTGCATATTGGGCCAATACACATACCTCAGTAAGTTGGCCACAATATTCCCTACACAAAAGTGCCCAACAAACTTGGAGGTGTGAGCCTCTCTAATAAACTACAATTACTCGCTTTTAGGAACAATAACTTACCCAACCTATAGAGTACCCATCCTGGAGATGGAAGTCAATGATTTTGTCACCATCATGCATATGATCATGACTCTATAACTGTTGAAAAACCTCCTTGAAGTCATCATCCTTTGAATATAACTCTCTATATGCATAATGGGTGAATGGATCCATGTGCATAAGAGTTCCCAAAGTTGTAATGTTTGGTGTGGGTGGACTTGAAATCATGTCACCCAATTTTTTTGTGTTTTCGTTTTCGTACTTGATCACTAAATGAATTTTTTGTAGAAACCTCATCCACTTGTAATGCCTAGTCTTTTGTAGCTTACTTTGGGCCTGCAAGTACTGTAGTGGTTGGTGATTTGTGTGTATTACTATCTCCTTTTCCATCATATAGTTCTTTCACTTCTTCACAACTTGCACCAGGACATAGAGCTTCCTGTCGTAGGTAGGGTAATTAAGAACTGCCCCATGAAATAATTAAGAAAGGTAGCATACATGCATCCCTCCCTCCATCAAGACCACTCCCATATAATACCCACATGCATATGTTTGCACTTCAAAGGGTTGTTGCAAGTTTGGTAAGGTGCTTGAATGATTTTATTCTTTAGCTCCTCAAAAGCCCTTTATTGACCCTTTCCCCACTGGAGGCTCTTGCCACTTGCTATTATAACATGGAGCGATGTCGCTAGCATTGAAACTGAGGCTATGAATTTCCTCAGGTACTATGTTTCCCCAATGGAACTCCTGACCTTAGAAACAATAGTAGCCACTGACCATTTCATGATGCCATCCATCTTGGCAGGATCTATCTTCAACTCTCCTCCACATATTACATACCCCATATATACCAAATATTGTTGTGAAAACTCACACTTCTTTATATTTTCTAACAATTGGTGCTTCTTTAATGTCGCCAGTACTTGCATCAAATGTGAGATGTGCTCCTCCCATATAGCACTCTATACCAATATATCATCCAAATAGACAATAGCTAATGAATCTATAAAGGGCGCCATACATCATTCATTAATCTCATAAATGTAGTTGGTGCATTGCATAAGCCAAATGGCATGACTAGAAACTCATAAAAACCTCATTTGGTTTCTAAGTTGGTCTTCCATGTATCTTCTTCCTTGACTCGAACCTAGTGATATCCACACTTTAAGTCCGCCTTGGTGAAGTATTTTTCTTGCTGCAATTGATCCAATATATCATCTATCCTCGACAAGGGGTAATTTTTCTTGAGCATAATTATTCCAGGGGGACATTGGTTTTCACCCGTTTATTTCATTTGGACCCCCACCATTGTTTCTTTCAGTTTCCTTAATTGTAGCACAATTTACAATTTTTGGTAGTTTTTCGGGTCTTGAACTCCCAGAGACATTTTGAGGCCCTAAATGACACTTTTTGGGCAAACAGGCAAACCAACATGCCATGGCATGGGTACACAATCAAAATTTGTAGTCATCAGATAAATACTTATAACTTGGTATCGTATGCGTCAAACAAAGATCGTATGCCAAAGTTATGATCTCGTGAAGTTGATCTACCAATTACGCCAATGGGGCCCACAAACATTTGATGCTTCATCTCCTAGGGTTATTTTCTTGGATGTTTAGGGTTTTCCATTATTTATCAATAGTAAATAGGCCTTTTAGCCTCACTATAACACAATTCAGAAGGCATGTAGCCACCACATCTCTTCTCATAGATAAGCTACCATCACCTGATCTAGTTTATTTCCATTCAACATGTATGCAATTTTTAGTACTTTATTATTAATGAATCGAAGTTTTGTTTTCATTGTATCTTTGTGCTTATGTTTATGTTTGCATTTTATTTAATTTCTTTATATATGTGTATCAATGGTATCAAAGCGACCTGCTCTTCTTCTTCTTTTTGTGCATGTCCCCAACGAGGTAGGGGTATAAGGAGTTGGGACATGAACTTTTATCCTTTGCAAGAATGTCCCTGCTGACACTGATGACCTCTCATAGTGGAAGAAAATAAATGCGAGGGAGAAGGAGGTCCTATAAATTTGTTGCTCGAAGAAGCCCTTGAGCAAAAAAGGAAAAATATGATGGACAAATTTGCCCATATCCTTCACTGGATGCCCACTGACGATGCATCTTTAGCCAACAGTCACTTCAGAGGTGCCACTCCCTTTAAGGTACAATTGAACTTTGATATCCCCATATTTGAAGGTCAAATAGATGTAGATGTTGTAGATAAATGGTTGAATGTGTTGGAAGGTTAATTTTTGGTCCATATTTTATCCGATAGGGAGAAGATTACTTTTGCACTACTTAAGGGTTCCCTCGATGTTAAATAATTGTGGGAAACTTACTGTGAGAAAATGGTTGAGGAACCCTCTTTGTTTACAATTGCCCCCTCTTGGAACTCTTTTTGAGACATTGTCAAGGAGCAATATTACCCTGTGGGGAGCTATGAGGACAAGTACATACAATGGACCACACTACAAAAACTAAAGGACCAAGATGTGCATGAGTTTACAAATATTTTTCATACCCTATGCACAAAGTTGGGTATCAAAGTCTCTAAGCGACATCTGGTACTTAAGTACCGCAACTTTCTGCACAATATCATTTAAGAAGAAATGGAGTTCCTGGACATCTCCTCGCTTGGTGCAGCATACCAGTATGCTACCAAGATTGAAAAAAAATAATAATAAAAAAGCATGACTTTGGATTTTTTAACTAGAACCAAGGAAAGAGTGCCCCCAAACCACATAACAAAGGACAAATCCAAGCTGCAGCAAGCCAAGACAACCCATCGAAGCCGCAAGTAAATAATGGCACCACAAAGAGGAAGAAGGACACATGAAAGTGGTGTGAGTTACACAAGAGCCCCAATCACAATACAAATGAGTGTCATGCCAAGTAGTTATTGGTGGCCGAGATGAGAGCTTCAGATTCTGATGCATGTTCTAATTCCAATCCAGAACCCAACAAGGATAATGAGAAGGGGAAGCAGATTATTAACATAAAACCCAATTCCACCATTTCCGCCACCAAGGTCTAGAAGATTGAGCTAGAATATAGAGAGGAGGTGGAGCGTCTCTTCCCCTCATAGATGTGCGTGAAGGGTTATTCGTTGGAGTCCATTGTCAACAACGACAGCCAAAATAACCTCATTTCAACATAGGTCATGAAGCGGTTGGGCCTACCAACCAAACCACACCTACAACAGTACACCATCAAGTGGCTTCACCAAGGAAGAGATCTCTGTGTCATCAAGCAGTGTCGCCTTCCCTACAACATCAAGTGCTTCATAGATGAGGTACTCTATGATGTTTCTCCTGTTGAAGTTTGTGATGTGTTATCAGGCCAACCATACTTGTGGAAGCATCATGATGTGTATGAGTCCAAGCACTGTTATTATTATTTTGGGCAATAATTTATATGGGATATTGGAGGTATCCCCACCTACTGCCATCTCTTTGATATTTGTTAAGCAATGCAGTAAGATCATCTCCTAGACCGAGAAATTTGTTTTTTTATTTGTTCTAAAAGTAAGGGGAAAATCGTGGCCACATCCATGGGCCCCATGAAGGGTTCCACCACACAACATAAGCAAGTGGATAAGAGTGTGCAAGAATATAGGCACATATTCTCCTCGCCCATAGGGGTACCTTCCCACTGTCAGGTAAATCATTTGATCGATCTTACTCCCATATTACCTCTACCCAATGGACCGATATATCATTGCTTTATTACGAAACTAAAGAAATCAAGCGACATATCTAAGAGTTGCTAAAAAAAGGGCACATTCGATCAAGTTCCTCACCTTGTGAGAGCCTAATTGTACTTATATAGAATAAGGATGGGACCTAGAGACTCTGCATTCATTATCAAGCACTAAATAAAATCATTGTCAGGAACATGTATTCAATCCCATGGATTGAATACCTTCTTGAATAGATCAAAGGGGCCAAGTATTTCAAAAAGATTGATTTAAAGTCTAACTATCACCAAGTTGCTTTAGAACCCAAATACGTATGGAATACCACCTTCAAATCCAAAGTGGGCCTTTTAGAGTGGTTGGTCATGCCTTTCTGGTTGAAAAATTCCCCTACAACTTTTATGAGGCCCTTCAGCAACTTGTACATGGTTGTATATCTGGATGCCATCCTCATCTTCAGCAAGAGTTGGGAAGAACACCTATAACACTTTCTACAGGTACCTCAAACCCTGCGGCAACACAAACTATGTGCCAACATGGAGAAATTACATTTGGCATAGGCCATGTCCAATATCTGGGATACATCATTAATGATCAAGGCATGCATGTAGATCTGAGTAAGATCCAAGTCATTCGAGGTTGGCTAGCCCTGACCACTCTAACAGAGCTTCACAAATTTTTGGGTCTTGCTAATTTTTATCATATGTTCATTCTAGGATTATCTCATATCACTTGGCCTTTGAGTCAAGTTACTAAGGGCAGAGCGAAAGTAAAGTTTTTCTGGTCCGAGTCCCAACATAAGGCATTTTTTGAGCTAAAGCATCGACTCTGCTTTGCATATATACTCACATTGCGATACTTGCAACACCAATTTGAAATTGGGACTACACCTCTAACTATGTTATCGGTGTATTTCTCACCCAACAAGGCACTAGAGGCCTATCATATTGAGACATTTTCCGACGCAATTCATAAATACCCCACCTATGATAAGAAGATGCATTCCATCATGCAGGCTTGCTTGCAATGGAAACATTACATTCTCAGGAAGGAGACTGTCATCCAAATAGTTCATTGACCCCTGCAATGTATACAGACCGAAGGGAAGTTAGAGAATGATTGTCATCAGAACTGGTCCACATATCTTCAACAATTCATTTGAATAACAAATACAAGAAGGGAAACACCAATCATGTTGTGGATTGCCTCACTAGACCACCAGTTTCAGCACTGACCACTATTCTCAACTCTTGTGGCCACGCGACCTCTATATGGTCACAACTATATACAAATGATCCAAAGTTAACTGTAACCACATATGCACCTCCAATATGCATTATTATGCTGCCTAGGCCACGTTTGTGCTCCCTTAAGTGAGCATGCCACGTTGATTTTGATGGCGCACTACAATCAGGTCACATGAAACTTTGATGTGGATAAAACTATGGCCATACTATAGAACTATTTTTATTTTCCAAATATCTCATAGGATATTGGAAAATACATCAGATTTTTCACTGCCTATGCCATTGCCAAGCCCACTATTAAGAAGCAAGGCGTGTATACTCCTATTCCTACTCCTAGCCACCCCTAGGAATCCATATCCATGGACTATATGTCTAGCCTTCATTCTACCAAGCATGGAAACGATTGTGTATTTGTGGATAATCCGAAAAACTTTCTCCAGCAATGTGGATAATCCGGAAAAATTTTTAATAAATGAGCACCACATGAGTTTAAAAATCAAAATTGTGTATTTGTGGTCATTGACAAATTTTCTAATATGTACATATTGGATGCCTCCAAGAAGAGTATCACAACAGAGGCCACTTCCAGACTCTTATTTGAACGAGTGTGGGTACATCTTGGGATCCCATAAACCATTATATTAAATCGGGATAGCAATTTCCTAAGCACATTTTGGTCAAGCCTTTGTTCATTGTTAGATACCAAGCTCACCAAGTCAACTACATTCCACCCCCAAAGAGATGGCTAAATAGAGGTCGTCAACAAGAGGATTGTGCACATATTACACATGTAAAATTCTAAGCATTTGCAGACATGGTATGATATTCTTCCCTATTTACAACATAGCTACAACAAATTTCTCCATATCTTGACTGAATACAACCCTTTTGAAGTAGGCATGGCATTTCAAGCATTATGTCCCTTTGATGTTGCACTGCCTTTTGCAGCTACATAGAAATAATTTTCCCATGTTCAGTCCTAAGCTGATAAATCCACCAGTATTATTGAGCGCACTAAGAAAATTTTCCAGTGGGTTCAATACATCTTGGAGAAAGACAATTCCAAATACAAACAATGACATGATCAACACCATTTCCCCATAAGTTTAAGTTGGGTGAAAAAGTTTGGTTACATCTATAGAACGAGCGTCTTGTTGGAACGCATCGTAAATTTCAACCACTCCGATATGAGCTTTACACCATCACCAAGGATGTGGGAGGAAATTATTTAGAGCTCAGTATCCTTCCATTCCTTGGCTTGCACCCTATATTCAATGTGGACTACCTTGGTCCATACTTTCCACCATTGATGAACACATCAAACATTGTTGAGAATTTGACACCAATATAGCTCAACCTAGACTGCATTGAGTAGGCCAAAAATGATTGGATAATGGAAACACAGATCAAGAACACTCAAAAACATAGGATCCAACTATATCAAGTTGTCAAATTTGGTCAACTCTTGCACCATGGCAAGTGGCTCACCAGGGACCAAGTTCAATAGAAGTTTCCCCATCTCATGGAGGCACTCAAGGCAATGGGCACCATTGCTTCCTAAGGGGGGAGTACTGATCTAGGTGGATATTGGTCGTAACCCACCTATTCCACTTGGACCTTCACCATAGTTTCTTTCAGTTCCTTATTTGTAGCATAGTTTAATATTTTTGAAATTTTTTTGGGTCTTGAACTTCTAGAGCCATTTTGAAGCCCTAAACGATGTTTTTTTTAGAAAATGGGATAAAAAACCAATTGTGGTAGGGGTTTGTAGTAAAAAATTGTATTCCTCAGATAGACCTTTCTAATGATTTATCATACGCGTCAAACATAGAACGTATGCCAAAGTTACGACCCCAGGAAGTTGACGTACCAATTTACCCCAACAGGGCCCACTAACTTTTATAGCTTCATCTCTTAGGGTTAGGTTTTTGGATGCTTAGGGTTTTCCATTGTTTCTCAATAATAAATAGTCCTTCAAGCCTCATTTTAACATAGTTCAGAAGGCATGTATCTACCACATCTCTTCTCAGAGATTAACTACCATTGCCTGAGCTACTGTATTTCCATTTTGCATGTAAACACTTTTTTGTTCTTTATTATTAATGGATTGATGTTTTATTTTCATTGTATCTCTCTGTTTTTGTTTATGTATGTATTTCATTTCATTCCTTCATAAATATGGATCAATGGTATCAAAGAAATTTTCTCTTTCTATGCTTTTTGGTGCATATACCCCACGAGGTCGGGGTATAAGGAGTTGGTACTTTAACTGTTTGAGCCTTCGCAAGAAAAATAAATATAAGGGAGTAGGAAATCCTATCAATTTTTTTCTCGAAGAATCCCTCGAGTGACAAAGGAACAAGATGATTGATAACATTACCTAGATCCTTTGGTGGATGACCTTCGACGACACATCTTCATCCAATTGTCAGTTTGGAGGCACTGACCCCTTCAAGGTACAAGTAAAATTTTATATCTCCATATTCGAAGGTCAAATAGATTCATATGTTGTACATAAATGGATGAATCTATTCGAAGGTTATTTTTCAGTCCATAGTTTCTACGATAGGGAGAATATTACTTTTTCACTGGTTAAGGTTACCCCCCATGTCAAAGAATGGTGGGAAAATTACTGTGAGAAAATGGATCAGTAACCCTCTCTATTTACATCTTCTCCCTCTTGGAACTCGATCTGAGACATTTTTAAGGAGAAGTATTACCCCATGGAGAGATATGAGGACAAGTACATAAAGTGGACCACATTACGACAACAAATGGAACAAGATGTGCATGACTTCACAAATTTGGGCATTAAATACTCTGAGCAACATGTAGTGCTCATGTACCGCAATTTTTTGCACAAAGACATTTAGGAAGAAATGGAATTCATGGACATATTCTTGCTTGGTGCAACATACTAGTATGGTGCCAATATTGAACAAAAATTTTAAAAAAAGAAGCACGACTTTGGATCTACAAATTAGAAGCAAGGAAAGAGTGTCCCCAAACTGCAGAACAAAAGATATAGCCAAGGTGGAGAAACCTAGGACAACCCATCGAAGCCACATTCAAAAATGGCACCACAAAGACAAATAAGGACACAAGAAAGTGGTCTGAGTTCCACAAGAGCTCCACTCAAAACCAAACGAGTGTCGCGCCAAGCAATCATTGGTGGCTGAGATGAAAGCTTCAGAGTCTGATGCATGTTTTTATTCTGAGCTGGGACTTGACTAGGGGAACAACAAGGTGAAGAACATTATTGAAACAGAACCCAATGCCATCATTGCCACCAACAAGGTCCAGAAGATTGAGCTTAAATATCCAGAGGAGGGGGAGTGTCTCTTCCACTCATATATGTGGATGAAGGGTTTTCCGCTGCAGTTGATTATCGACAACAGGAGCAAAAATAATATCATTTTAGAAGAATTCGTCAATTGGTTGGTCCTACTGACCACAACACACCCACAGTTGTACACTATAGGGTGGCTTCACCAAGGATGAGATATTTGCATCGACCAACAGTGTCACATTCACTACAACATCAAGCCCTTCACGGATGAGGTATTGTGTGATGATGCTCCTCTTGAATTTTATGATGTGTTATTAAACCAACCATACTTCTGGAAGCGTCATGTTCTATATGAGTCCATGCCTCCCACTGTTATTATTAATTTGGGAAATAAGTTATATAGGATACCATAGGTAACCCCACCTAACGCCATCTCTTTGATCTATGCTAAGCAAAGAAGTAAGGTCATCTCCCAGACAGGGAAATTTGTTTTTTTTTTGTTCATTCACAAAATAAGGGGAAGATCATGGCCACATCCATGGCCCCCATGAAGGGTTCCACCGCGTAGCAAAATCAAGTGGATAAGGTCATGGAAGAATAAACAAAATATTCTCCTCGCCTGCAAGGGTACCTTCCCATTGTTAGGTCAAGCATTCGAACGATATGACTCCCAGATCACCTATACCCAATGGGCCATTATACCACTTCCTTATTATGGAAAATGAATAAATCAAGCGGAAAATCTAGGAGTTGCTGAAAAAATGGCACATTCGACAATGTTCCTCACCTTGTGGGAGACTAATTGTACTTGTACAAAAGAAGGATGGGACCTAGAGACTTTGTATTGATTATCAAGCACTCAATAATATAACTATGAGAAATAGGTGTCCAATCCCAAAGATTTGTGACCTTGATCAGCTCAAAGGGGCCAGGTATTATAGGTCAATTTGGGCATCATCCCCCATGACTTGGTCAAACTGGACATCATCCCCAGGACCAATTAAATATGGTATATCATGCCCTATCATTTCAGTTGATAAATGCCATAAGACAAGATAAAATCATTCATGACTTATATTGCAATATTTGCAAGGTTTTAAGTATATGTTATATCACTTATGAGCTCACCAACACTGCCTCTCAAGGGACTAACTGCGTTGCATATGCATATCCCTCCATTCAAGGGTGCACTGCAATGCACTTCACGATATTCAAGAGTGTGTTGGTCAATTGGGAGAAAAACTCTCATTGTTTTGGAATCTCAACATGGCCAGTGCCTTCTATAAGAGTCCATATGTGTCAAACTTCGAATCCAAGTGTCCATCTAACACCTCTGAGCTTGGGAACATGTATTGCCTATTATTAGAAATTCATTGGTTGTGAAACTACCATCAGTATCCCTATAAATTAAGCACAAATCCTAGTGCTAGGAAAGGAAGAATTTTGGTAAAGAAATTTTGTTCGATTCTCAATTGAGAGAGTGATAGAAGTGATATGCTTCTAGTGAGATATTGATTGTGATGAGGCTGGGATGAAGCTAGATCCGGTGACATCAAATTGATCATTAGTTGTAACCTCCCTCTTCTATTCTTTAATAAATATTGTTGTTCATTTTCCCATATATGTATATGTTTATGTTTCTATTTCTCATGTGATGGACTCTTAAATGATATATATGTTTCATGTTTAATCGATTTAAATAATTAAGATAAATAGGCATCTGTATATTGCAATCTCTTTGTTATTATTTGTTTATCCTTGTAGGAATCACTTTGGCGATCTAAGTTGGATTGGAAGCTACAACAAAAGCGATAGAAAGTTAGGAAAGTTGCATATTAGTTTGTGCTCTTTGTTGTTTGCTCTCAAAACTGATTGCTCTTTCCCCTTAGTAGCTAGGATTTTCATTGAAAAAGCTAAAATTGAAACGTTTTCTTATCATTTTAGTTTGCATTTTAGGAATTTCCATCACATCATCGTGGTGAACCTTGAAAGGAAAATTGATAAACAAGATCAACATAAAATTTACATCAATTTACCTAAAAAAGCATTGGAACCATAACGATAACATTTAGAAGGTCTAGGCTAGAGACGTGTTCTGACGTCGTTAAACATAGCAATTCTCATGAATTGTTTGCGATACATTCCGAGCATGATACCTCACTCCACATACGTAAGTATATCAGAGCTCATCCACATACCTTCAGGTATATCGGGCGGTGTTCTAGTACGAAAAGTATAAAGGGGTTCTCTCACTATGCGATTTCGCATTAGACAACCGCAATACGAACTTGGGCCTCCACGTATCTTCGGGTATATTTGGGAGGAAAAATTTAGGTTGCTATCCATCCATAGTGAACCGATTCGGTTGCCTTGTAAATTTTGATACACTGAACACAACATTTTGGGAGATTTCCTGCCCATACTTCTTTGTTCGCCAAGAGGTATTCTGTAGTTCACAGTTTCTTGGTAAACCTTTTTCCTAGAATTACCCTTTTATTTTGTTTATTTGTTTTGGTCATAAAATAAATCAGTCATCGTGGAATAAGAACATCCCTTTCCCTGGTGTTCACGTAGAATAGCAATGAAACCACTTTTACCACTAGAAGCCACTTCTGGTCAGCGAAGACAACATCGCTCTACCGAAACTAGTACTATTAGTACCTCTAGTGCGACATCATCCTCACATATACCAGAGTCGGCACAAGTTGTTTCTACAAATCCAGGTTCATCTACTGTTGTCAAGACAGAGTCCTCATAGCTACCCGTGGTCACTATCCATGCAATCAGTGAGACCATACCTTCTGAAACCGACGTTGTTAAATTGGAAGTTGATCCAGATCCTGTCTCTTTTTTGTCAGAACATCTGCATCCCGAAGTCGAATGACCAGAAGTTGTTCCTGTATTGGTCGCCCCACAATCTATTGTAGCCATTGAGTCTCCCATATCACGCAGTCAACCTCCTAAAATATACTTTGGGCCTAGCGGCAAAATCCTTCCACCTAGTTTAATTTCAATTGAAGAAATACCACAAGATGAAACAACTTTAACTTCGACTCATTTTGGGGTGGAGCTTTACCTGTACGAGTATTTTCCTCAATCACCTGCCTCTGCTTTTATTGATCCTGTTTCCATTAGAGTTCCCGTAGATCCAATAGGGTATACATTTTTTCAAAAAACCATGCCTAAGCCAACATCTTCGACTGGACCATCTATTCCAATTGCGACAGCGCCTACTCTCTCTACCCCGTCGATGTTCACGACTTGACCAGAGTCACATTTATATGGTGGCCCTTCCATCCCACCTGGTTACCAATATTTATATGGAACCTTCTCTGGTGCATCCTCAAACCCATGGAATTCACCGATGTCATCGTCTGGTATTTTAACTGGTAAATCTATAGTGAGTATTGAATTACTTGATCCTATATACACATCATCAAGGCCATATCAAGCTGGTCCATTTGGGTAGATTCCATCCAATACAATATCAACTTGACACCCTGCATTTGGAAAACAATACTTTCCATATTATTATACTCCTCATGTTGGGGGGAAACCTATGGTCACCCACTTTGACAGTACTCAATCATTATTTGGTCATCCTAATGTCAGAATGAATTTTTTTCAATGGCAGCCCACTCTGCCTATTCAACCACAAACGGTTGTACACTCGTATCAATTGGTTCAACCTGTTACACCCACATCAATTCCACTTGTTAATACACCTTTACCCCTGTTACAGACTCAAACTATTGTACCTCAACCATCTCAGGTGGGTCCCTCAACCCAATACCCCCAAGTATTGGGCCCTTAGACTCCAACTACTTCGGCTGGTCTACAACAACCACCTATATCAGGAATCATTTATTCAGAAATCGGATTACCATATTATGGGATGTTGCAGCCACAACCAGGTTATACATATCCTCAACCAAATCCAAGCTATCCTAATTTTGGTTATAACATTGGTGGACAGACCCCTTGGCATCCACAAGCGTAAATGCCACAACCTTCATTTCAACAAGTAGCATATCCAGGTTTTGGTCAACAGAATCCTCAAGTGTTTACCTATCAAAACAACCCCTATTTGGGTTACCAACAATAGATTCCTTATGCTGGTGCTCAAAGGCCTATTTCCCAAGCAATTCCATCATACCTTGGCTATGCTCAACCCGACCTCAATCGACAGTTGCCCTTTGTCGCAACTTTAGAATTACTGGATTTAAACCGGCTCACCAATGATCCAATCAACTATGCTTCTTGGTGGTTGATGATACTGTTATCACCCTAGTAATTTCTAAAGATTGTGGGATTTTGGTTTTTAGTTTAAGAAAACTAGGGGTAACCACAAACCTACTTTGGAAATTTAGGATCTAGTCTTCCTAAATTTTAGAGAGGGCTCTCTCTTTATGATTTAACTTTGGTTTGGTTTAATGTTTTAGGCTAGTTATGATAGAACAATTGGTTTCGGTTTTGAATTTGGTTTGGTGGGAAAAAATCACTTAAAGTTAACTAGGGATGAATCTACTTGATCATTGGGCTAATGGAGTCTAAGTCTAGATAGCAGTACTAGAAGGCAAGGCCAAAAGGATGCAAATGTATTCAGGGCAAGATAGATAACCCTCAAAGCTTTGGATAAAAGGTTTTTGATGAAATGGTGAAGTCGGGACAAAGGGAAATGAAGGATCCTTTGATCCGGACAATAGAGGAAGGAGGCAGAAGTCAAACTGGAGTAGGAGCAGTTAAGAATTCCTAACACCGGAAATCAGTTGAAAACATTTAAATGGTAACTTAGTTAAGACAGGGAGCCATAAGCTAGTCCTAAAGTAATATTCCTAGTTACTCATTAAGAAAGAACAAACACATAATGAAATGAATTGAACTTCAGAAAATAAAAAATGACAAGATAGATGCACTTTACTCTTTAACTTATCACGAGAATCCTAAATTATGATGTCCTATAGCTTTGTCCAATCTGCTACTTTCGAAATCAACACATATAGGCCTCCAATGTATCAGCAAAAATCTATAGTAATCTTAGCAATTTTATTCCACACTAAACACTTCACAAACTGAAGTATTTATACAAATGTTTATTACAAATATCCTAGAGAGATCTAGGAATAACTCTAGGAAATATAAAATATATTTACACATTAAGAGGGATAGCTCCTTAACAACTTTAGCAAGTTGTCCTCTTATCTAGAAAATATAGAACTAAATTTTCTAACAAAAATTGTTTGTTGAATAGTTGTCCATGCTTGCTGGCATATTGAAAAATATCTTTTTGGAAGATGACTCAACTGATACTCTTTCCACTTATACTCTTTAACAATGTACTTCATCCCTGATGTTTTTTCACGTTGTTTATTTATCATTTTACTGTTGTAAAAACAGAAATTACAGCAGTCAAATTCAGCTGGCTGTTGCTTTTCTCTCTTATACACTTTGACTCTGTTCTTTCATCCTGATACTCTTTTAACTGATATTTTAACCTTTAACTGTTGTAAAAAGAGACTTCTTAGCAGTAAAAAATCAAAATCAAATAACTGTTTTATTGTTTCTTTCTCAGATTGACTGTTTCACCTGCACTTTCTTTCACTGTTTTTCTTCTTTGCTGCTACAATAAATCTGTAAAAGTCTGCCATTGTTCAGCATCTGGTATTTTTACACTTTTGAGTTTTTAGAAGTTCTCATCAGGATTAGTATACTTGGCAAAATTTGGTTTGATGACAAACAGATGTTTGATTTTATTTTGAAGGAAAAATAAGTCTTCAATATATTGGAGAACAACCTTTCCAGTGGGAGAGCATTGTGGCAGTGGCTTGTTGACCTGTTCTTTAGCATGATCCCTTATCTTTTTGTGATATTATTTTTGGTCCATCAATTTCTCATTGAAGACATGAATATCTGGAATGCCAGCTTGTCTTAGCATAGTGTATTTTGCTAAAAACTTGGTAATATAAAAATTCAAGGCATCACATTTTTCTTTCAAATTGTTCATTAGAGTTTTCTTAGTCAAAACTTTCTTGATTTGCAATATTTTCTCTGTCTTATCCTGTATCTTCAATTCTTCTAGCTCTGTTCTATTTTTACTATTCAAGAAAGTGATTAGCTTTAATGCTTGTGCTGGTTTATCTGCTAATTCTTCTGTTGTCTTCTGGATTTCTACTTGTGCTGCTAGAAGTAGGTCTCTATGTTCATATATGATCTGGATTGATGGCCACTAAAGATATATAGCCTCAATTATATTGGTCCATAGGTAATTTCTTGTGTAAGAAATTCGTGCAGTGAAACTCAAATCTTTTTGAAGGCTTTTGACTTGCTCTTCAAGTCTTTTGGCCCTTTGTTCATAATTGTCGGCAATAATTAATGTGTTGTGTAACCAGCTCCAAAAATAGAAGAAAAGAGATGTCAACGCCTTAGAAATAAGCCACTTAGAGGGGGCAACCTCCAATACATTACATAAATGAACAATTCTTGGATGATATAATTTACAAAACCTCCTTTCTATATATAGGAGTCCATGGGGCCATAATGTAATCCAAGTAGAGCCTATAATGTAATCCTAGCTGACCTAACAATAATAATTTAAGGGCACAATAATAACAATATGGGGGTTACAAGGGTACAATAATAACAATAAGGGGGTTACACTAACAACAATAATAGACTATACTAGTAATATAGGGACTTAACAAAATGTAGTGTACCTAGAGGGGATAATATAAGGTATAGAGGGAGGTACCCAAGGGAACAATATGATGTAATAATATAAGAATGATAAATAAATGGGCCATAGTTAATAAATAAAGTGGTTAACCCACATTATGTAAGGGACCACATGTAGCTAGGGAATAAAGTGATATGCCCATTGTATTGGATGTATGGTATTGAGAGACCCATGGTAACTACCCATGGTATTGCATGTATGAAACCTATATAGAGGCTAGAGACTCTCCATTGAGAGATGTCAAGGATTATTGTATTGACAAGCATATGGCTTGTGGAATGATCTCCTTCCTTAAGGAGTGAATGTATGGTGTTGCCCTACCTCAAGGGTTTGGATATTAATGAAGATCTGAAGTTTTATCTTCTATGGTGTTATTTCTTGGGTATATTTTCCATTTATATACATTTTCTTGTCAGATCTACTACAAGTGGTATCAGATCATGGAAGCTAAGATGTAATAATATAAGAATGATAAATACTACAGGAGCAGAGAAATAACTTTGACTAGGTTGAATTATACTCGCCTCTAACATTTCTGCAATCATACGTTTAATTTCGCTCTTTTGGACGTAAGGATATCTATAAGGCCTGATGTTTGGAGGAACACTTCCTGGAATCAAATGAATAGCATGATCATGATCACGAATAGGTGGGAGTCCTTTGGGAGTTTCAAACACCTTGGAATGATTGTCGAAGACTTGTTGGAGATCTGTAGAAATAGATGATTTTGATGTTGGAACTTCTAGTGAGCATAATTGTGCAATTACACCTCGTTGTTATTTCTTTAGTAGCTTTGTCATGACATTAGAGCTTATTATCCTTCCCGGCTTCCCTTCAATACCCCGTAATTCGACTTCCTTTCCTTCTGAAAAAAATTTCAAGAAAAGTTCTTGAAAATTAAAAGCTACCGTCCCCAAAGATTGTAACCATTGTACTCCTAGTACAACATCAGCACCTCCCATGGGAATGGAAAGCATTGGACTATTCAATACATATTCCCCCATGGTTAGCTTGATATTATGGCATTTTCCAGAGCAATTTATAGTTCCTCCATTTGCGACCATCACTTGACATTCTGGTGCTGGGTATAGGAAACAATTTAATTCCTTGGCTACCTTATAATGAATAAAATTATGGGTGCTACCTGAATCAATCAACACCATTACCCTTTTCTTCTTTATATGTCCTTCTATCTTGAGAGTTTGAGGAGTGGTAATTCCTGCCAGTGCATTACACGATATGGTCGGATTCATTTCTTCCTCTTCTAGGGGTGGTTCCTGGTGTATATTGTCTTCTTGTTCATTTTCTTCTTCTTCTTCACAATCTATGTAAAATAATTTCTTCTCAGCACACTTATGACCTTTAGTGTATTTTCTATCACAACTGTAGCAAAGCCCTTTTGCTCTTTTTCTTCCAATTTTTGTGGTGTCAACCTTGTAGGTTGTGGAAATCTAGGCGTAGCAACACTTCCTTCTTTATAGAATTGAGTGGTAGGCTTCCTTGTCGCCATAATTTTACATTCAAATTTTCTTGCCAACCTGAATGCCTTCTCCAATGAATCGGGTTCCAAAATGTGAACTTCATGTTGGATGTTATCCTTTAAAGTGCCTATGAAGAGATCAATCCTGTGTTCCTCTGGAATATCAGTTACCCTTATATTCAATTTTTGGAAGTCCTCAATGTGTTCCCCCACTAAGCCCTTTTGTTTGAGATTTATCAATTGGCTAAAGAAGGTGTTGCTCTTTGTATCCTCATAATATGCTATCATTTCCTCCGTAAAAATTGACCAAGTGACAATTTTTTTACGGGAGCAAAGCCATTGATACCATACAAATGTATTTTGTTCTAAATGTAAAGTTGCAATGCGTACCTTTTGTGTGTTTTGCACGTTATGGAGATCAAAGTATTGCTCCATCTGTAGTATCCATGTTACAGGATCCTTTCCATCAAACTTCCTCATATCCATTTTTGGAATATGGTGGTTCTTCACGCCAACATTAGAGTTTATGAAATCACGATTAACATTTATTTTGTTCTCATCATGAGGTTCTTCTACTATCTTTTCACCATTAGGAAACATTTCTTGTATCAACTTTGTCAAACCTTCTATGTCTGCTTTTAGATCATTCTTCATGTTTTCCATGTTGTCTTTCATGTAATCCATCTTAGCTTCCATGCTAGCTTCCATGCCATCCATCTTAGCTTCCACGCCTTTCTTCAAAACTTCCACTTCATTTTTTGTTGCTCATTGCGAGAGCGAAATTTGGTGCACTTGCTCTTGTAATTTTGATAGATCATGTTGCAATTCTTCATCTTCATGAGTCATAGTAGAGCCTTCTGAAGGCTTAATGGGTGTTGAATTATTTTTACGGGGTATATTTTAGAACCCAATACTGATATCTATTCTACAATATTCCCTTGGAATCAATTCAAATTGATTCTTCAAACAAGACTTATGCAATTCAGAAGAAAAGAAAAGAAAAGAAAAAAAAACTTTTTCTTGCTTTTGAGGAGCTCGATATTGAAATTGGATTATCTCTGTGATTGTATCACTTCAATATTTGAATTTCAGTACCAACGTAGCCCTCTAAATTCTCTTTCGAATGCCACAGGTCTGACCTGATTTGGATTCTCCAAGACCAAGTTGTGTCCAATCTCCCACAATGACCTAATTATGGACTGGTTCAGTAGATTGAACTTGTACGACTTTACACGTGTCACTGTTTCATCCTTCGGCTCTAAAATTGATAGCCAAGAAACTATAGTCCGTGTACTTGCTACCTCTTTTTACGACACTCCAATCTAATGCTCAGAGAGAGAGTTATGAATCTTTTCTCGCGATCAACTCTTTGAGATGAAATTCGGGAGCCTGAAAAAGCACTACCTTCCACAGATCATATCTCTGAAAATGTTGCGAACCAAGCTCTGAAATTTTTTGACGAGTTTCCTCAGGATTTCGGCTTCGCACCCTAAAAATTTCAAATTCTGAACCTTCGTAGAAAAAAACTTATAGCGAAAATTCCATGATGACCTGTTTAGAGCAGCGAAACCCTAGAATCCAAAGCTCTGATACCAAATGTTGTGTAATCAGCTCCAAAAATGAAGAAAAGAGATGTCAACGCCTTATAAATAAGACACTTCGAGGGGGAAACCTCCAATACATTACATAAATGAACAATTCTTAGATGATATAATTTACAAAACCTCCTTTCTATATATAGGAGTCCATGGGGCCATAATGTAATCCTAGTGGGGCCACATTGTAATCCTAGCCGACCTAACAATAATAATTTAAGGGCACAATAATAAAAATATGGGGGTTACAAGGGTACAATAATAAAAATAAGGGGGTTACACTAACAACAATAATGGACTATACTAGTAATATAGGGACCTAACATAATGCTTCTTTGTTAGATACTTCCATATTCTGAATCATTTTCTTCAAACTATTAATTTCATTGTTTTTCAGTGACATCTCCTCCATAGCCTTTACTATTTGTCCTGCATCATTTTTCTGTTATACCTGTGTGGTTGAAGAATCAGTTGATGATGTTGTGGCTGATTGTACTGACACTGTAGTTGCCAATAACTCTTTTGGTGCCATTTTTCTCCCAATGTAGAAGGAACAACAGCAGTAATAATAGGTATGACTGTAGGAATGGTGGAAGTATCAGTTTCCTTCACAGTTTCTTTTTATTTTATAAGTATATCGATTTTAATTTCCATATCTTTGATTTGGGCAATTAGCTTTATGATCAACTACGTCATATCATCTTTTTCTTTCTGTTCTTGAAGTATCTCCTTACTATGTGGGTGCTCACTTTGGGGAAGTTTTAATAGTTTCCTTAAAGCAACAATATCATCATTTTTCTTCTTGATCAATACTTCAGCAGCTTTCATATTTGATGGGTCAACTCCTATTTGTAAAATCAAATCTTCTAAAGCCTTGATCCTTAAATCTTTGGCATACAAAGAGCCTTTGTCAAGTTTCATTTGGTCTTGCATGTTGATAATGGTATTTTGCAAATTTGTCACACTCATGGATTTTGTCACCACAGTAGAATATAGCATCTCAGAGCTATGCATGTGGAATTATATTTGATCCAGTTCATGCACCTTTTTAGTATCTGCTTCAAATTCAACATTTTTGTAGTCAGCCACTGTTTTTTGAGTTGAAGTAGTTGGTTGTAAATATGACATGATCATTTTATTTGAGGATTAATCAAATGTTGTAAGTAACCTGTTCTGATTTCCTGGCTTCTGTTTGAGAAATTGAGAATAAATCTCACTTTTAATTTCTTCATTCCTTTGTTTGATCTGTTTATATCTTTCTTTAATATCCAAATCTTTTTCTTCTGTTGTCTGAGAAGAAGAAGAAGCTTCCATATTAACCTGCTTTTAAATCATTTGAGTATCTGATTCTTTGGTTGTTGCTTGTTCTTTTTCTATTTATGTTAAAGTCTCTTTAATTATTGCAGTGGCCTCATCATTGCTTACCTTAGGCTCATTATTTGTTTCTTGGCTATTTGTACCATCAATTTCAATCACTTTATCTTTCCCTATGGAACCGAATTTGAGCCTTTTGTTGTAGATGATCTTGAATTTAGTCTCTGTAGTAGTCTCTGCTGTGTAGGCTCCTTCATCCTTGCTTATTTTGTTTGAAGATTCTGGTTGTTTTAAAGCTATCATGGCAAGTGTGGTATCCTTCTTTTGTATTGGCTCTGTATTGATAACTGTATCTACCAATGTGCTCTCTACCCATTCTATTTGATTTGCAATTTTTTCAATATCAGGCTTGGGTTCATGTATGAAAGGAGGTAGATTATTTTTAACCCTTATACTGCTTAGAAGACCTTGAGGGTCATAATTCCAATAGAAGCTTTCCTGGAATTTATATTATGAAAATCTTCTAGCTATCTCTTTTTCAACATCTCTATTATTCACAATGAAAGGACCAATCTGATTTTTCAGTTTGAATTGAGTTTTCTTCTTGGAGGCCAAGAAATTGATGGCATCCGCATTCAAAACCTGTCTCAAATACTCTAAAGCAAAGACTCTTATAGTAAAAAACTTAGGTAATTTGTATGGAAGTAGATTGGTTCCAAATATTCTTAATTCAGTGTGTTTCTCATACAAGTACCAATCTCCCATTTTGCATTGCTCTGATAGTTGTAATATCCTTTTCATTTCTTCACTTACCCTAGGCTGTTCTGATTTATGTAGCAAATTCATAGCTGGCCTGATGAACAAATCTGTAAAATATGTGTAGTTGTATTCACTTCCTTCTTTTCTCAATAGTGATATCCAAAATACAACTGATAGAGGCTGGCCCTCTACATTCATTTTCTGTAATGCTATTGGAAGGTGATCAGCTTGTGAGAATAAGAACAAGTGAAATAAAAAAGAATATATGAATACCCCTTCAGTGGGTAACTTGGTCAACTGATTATGGATAGAATCAGCTATAAACCTGGCAAAGTCAAAAATTATAGCAGGAGGTTGACCAGGAGACAAAGTAGACAAAAAACCAAGGATGGATTCATCAGTGAATTCATCGGCGAAATAGCCCAATATGAAGGATAACATTGAAATTACATGTTTTGAACCCTCAAGAAACTTGGAAGTGGAATAGGGAGGATTCAGCTTTGGAATGTCCACATGAGCTGGCATGAAGTTCTAAACAATAATGAATCTCTTAGGGAAATCCAATCCCAAATATAACTGAGTTAATGCTTCAATGGATAGGGGGACTGCCCTAGGGTCAAACTGTAGTTGCAACATTTCATTAATGGACTCTGCAGTGATAGAAAATAAAATCTCTCTATCAGCATTTGCAATTTCTCGTTGGTCTGGAACATAGTACTTCTAACAAAATCTTACCAGATCTTGACCAGGATGTGTTACTGGGACTACATATTTGGGTAAATTTGTATCCCAGAGAGGCATGTCATCTTTATCTAGGAACTTTTCATAACACCAATTGTGAACTTATAATAAGTTGAATTCTACCACAGGGTCTGAAATTTTATAATCCACATCAATTAAAGGGATAATTTCTTCATTAGACACTGGTGGCTGAAGGGGGTTAACAGTCACAGTGGTTTTTATAGTGAGTGTAGGGGTGGATTTTGGGGCTTTTACTGCTTCAGACTTAGGAGGTTTGGATCCTCCTGGTTTAACAGGCCTAGATCCTCCAGCTTTAGGTGTCATTTGTTTTTTGGTCATCTTTAATAACTAAAGAAAGATTAAACAGTTTGCAATAGTTGTATTTTTCTTAAACAAAGGGAATTTGAGCAATTCTTGTGCAATTTAGGAATCTAGGATCTATTCAACATGTTTAAGACAGAAAACACAGGTTTTATGAATGACTAGGGTTGCAAAAGAGATTTTTCAGACAATATGTAGGTTTAAATATCTTTTCAAATCGTGGAAGTGCTTTACAGGGGTTTACAACTGAGGATTTGGCTTTAAAAAGGGTTTTTTGAGACAATAGCAGTTTTCGGGGAAATTTTGCGAGGGTTTACCCTGATTTTGAGCGTTTTAGGGCAAATTTATACTGTTGATTTCTCCTAATTTAGATTTATTTTAGTCCTAAGGACTTCAATTTTGGATTTGCAGGCTTAAATAGTCGAAGAATACCTTAAATGCAGGTATTTCGATAGTCAGACGAGCTTTGAAATGCTTCCATGGTTGACTCTGAGCTTTGTTTTACTGGTTGGATCCGAGCAAATCTTTCTTGGTCTTGAATCAGGAAATCTGCAGTAAATAAGGCTTTGAATGGGAATTTAATGCTTCAAAACACAGTGAGAAGCTTTGATAATAGTGGGGATATGAAAAACCAGTCGGGTGCGACTTTAATACTCAGAATACGTTAATAAAACTCATAACAAAGGTTTTAACTTTACCATAAATCCTAAAAAAACGCAAAAACTGCGAGTCAAATCACTGGCAGGAGTGGTTTAAATTTTTGAATGCGAAAAACTGGAAGTTTTTTTCGCATTGGATTTGGGCTGTAAGCAGTTTTTGGCAAAATGAGCGTGATCGAATTAAAATGTGACACATCATCGGAGGCGGAAACGGGAAAACCAACCATTTCACGCTCGTTTTCTGTTTGGGTGAGCGATTGGTTTGTGAGTGCGAAGATCATCGTCAAGCGTTGGATCTAGAGCACGGGAGCGAACAGTTGGGTAGGACACAGTTAACTTATGCAATGGCGCATGTAAAAAATTTATATATATACTTTTATAACCAAATTTTTTATCAAAATGTTTTATGTATAGAATGAGTCTACACATATTTTTCAAAAGGGGTTAAGTGGTGGTGTATATATAAACAAAGTTTATATATGTGATCAAAAATGTTCGTGAGGTAGGTTATAAGGCTCAAACCATAGGTTAGCTATTTTTTTTTTGAAAGTTTATTTATATTTTTATTGTATAGTTTTAGACCATAGAGGGATCAATAACCATACGGGGCGGGTTTATTTACATAATGTTAGTTTTATGCCGAAGGGGGTATAATTGGGGTTTTTTTATTTAAACATGTGAATAATTAACTTTGGCAAAAAAGCTTATAATAATGGGTTTTTGGGGATAATTAGATCAAAGGGGTTATAATAATAGGAAAACGTTTGTTTATAGAGAGTTAATAAATAAATTAGAAGTTAATATGACCAAGGACAATGAAAAACATCAAAATATAATTATATGACTAAGTAAAGAGATAATGTAAAAGCAAAGCTTTGTCATTTATAATTTGACCACTTTGACCTAGAATATAATATTTTTGAAGGGTTTTTTATGTTTTTATAAATGAAAGAGATTAATCAAAAGGGGATTTTATTTTTCATTAAGTAAAAAGATCTTTACTTATGAAATTGAAGTGTAATGGATGAATGTAGGGTAAATAATGATAATTAGGGACTAATATAGGAATTCAACACTTTTAACTAAACCGTCATTGAGCCTTGGGTCCGGTCCCAGCAGAAGTCAGAGAAATGCTCTGAGCCTCTTTGATTGGAAGTTTAGAATGCAGAATAACTATAGGGGAGGAGAAACTAGTGATTTTTACCTGGTAACAAATATTACAATGATTTTCCCATCTTTTTCTACCTACCCAACTTTAAGCTAACATTTTTTCTTCCATTTTGCAGGTGCATTTGAGCTAGCAACCTTGAACATTTTATTCTTTTGAAAGCATAGAAACTATCTAAATCTACCTTATATCATCCGAGGGCTTAGATTAAACTGATGAGATCCTATTTACTCCCTACCTATCTACTAATTAATCAAAATTAAACAGTCTGACTAATCTTTATTCACTATCTACAACATGTAAATTGAAACATGACAAGTCAAGATTGAACAATTCAACTCATCATGGATTATGGCATTTATTGACACTTTGCCATAATCAAAGTAAAATGTAGTGGCATTTGAATTTGCACACTTTCATATTTTATTTCTTTTTTCTTTGGGGTATATTATGTTTTCTAAGTCCTTTGATTTTTCTTTTAGGACTTTACCCTCTTTTTTATTTTCTATTTTTTATTTTTTTACAAAATATGGAAAAACAACCTACAGAAAGCAAGGTATGTACATATTTACAAGACTATCATAAGTCAATTCCAAATTATGAATCCTATACTTATAGGACCCTAACAGCGGCTTCACATGGGGATGGCATTTCCTAGTGAAATGTTAAGAACTCTAAGATTAGTAGCCTTCCATTTTGACCATGATGATTCTTGTAACTGTCTTCTGATTTCTGCAACAACATATAATTATGACATTTTACTCTTCAAAGCTTAGGGCTTTCACTCCGAGCTTCAAATTTGGAAATAAAACATCCAATCCAATCTACAAACTGCAATGGATATTTACAATGATGTAAAAGGAAATTAGGACTAACTATTAGTTAACTCAGAAGAATAGTAGTGTTTGAGCATTCTACCATTCACTGATCCTTTTGGAATGTTTGTTCCATCTAAATTTCTAATAAAAAATGCATTGTTACCTCTGTACCCATAAATGACATAAGGCCCTTTCCATAGAAAGTCAAACTTTCCATGCTTCCCTTTTTCTTCTCTCTTGGAATCCCATTTTAACACTTTAGTTCTTTTATCAAAGATTTTCTTGATTTTCTCTTGAATGACTTGGGATTTTTCATATACTTCTTCCCTTGTCTGTTGCAGATGAATAGTTTTATTTATCCTTCTTTGTATATCATTGAGTTCTACTTGTGATTCTTGGATAATTTTCATTACTGGAACACCTAAAGATGATGGGAAAACTGCATCCATCCCATATACAATTTCGTAAGGAGATGTTCCAATTGAATTCTTGGTAGTAATTCTATCTGCCCATAAGGCATAGACTGACTTTTTATTCCAAGTTTTCTTATTTTCTTCAAGTATTTTTTGATGATACTCACAAGGCTTTTATTTGAAGATTCAGCTAGGCCATTACCCTGAGGGCAATAAGCAGTAGAGTTTCCTAGGGTAATATGATACTTGTGAAAAAAGGAAATAATTTTCTTAGACTTAAATGTTGTTGCATTATCAATGATTATTTTCTGTGGGCATCCAAATCTAGATAAAAGATTGTTTTCTATGAAAGAGATAATAACTGAATCAGTGGCCTGTCTGGTAGGAATGGCTTCAATCCACTTGGTGAAATAATTTGTGGCAGTCAATATCCATTTGAGTTGGCCTGAGGATGGAGGGTGAATTTCTCCAATGAAGTATAAACCCCATTGTTGAAAAGGCATCTCAGTAGAAATAGGTTTCAGGGGTAAAGGTAACAACTTCCTTTTTCCTTCAAAAATCTGACATTTGTGACATGAAGTAACAAATTTTTTCACATCAGCAAATAAGGTAGGCCAGTAGAAACCAACTCTAAGAATCTTATCTGCTGTACTTTTCTAGTATAAGTGTCCTCCACAATCACTTGCATGAAATTCTCCAAGAATTTTGTCAGCTTCTGATTTTAATAAACAGTTCAGTAATATCCCACTTTGTTCTTTCCAATAAAGCACATTATCTAGAATAAAATATCTCATTGCTTTAAGTTTGATGAATCTAGCTTTTGTTTTAGCTAATCCAGGAGGAGCTTGTAAATTTGTAAGTACAAAGATAATATCTCAATACCATGGTGAGTCTAGAAAGGCTTCACTGATCAATGGAGTCGCCATCTCTTCCTGACCATCAATCTGGGCAACAAAATTTATATCCAAAGCATTACAATTGGATTCAGCCATCAATCTGGCTAAACCTTGTCCTTTTATGAGCTTGTTTGGTTTAATATCTATGTCATATTCAAGGATAGTGGCAATCCACTTTCCTATTCTTCCATTTGGCCCATCCTGTGTTAAAATATCTTTGACTACAGAATTAGGGACATAGGCAATAATGTGGGAGTAAAGAATGTACACTCTGAAATCTTTTATGGCTTTAACCAAGGCTAAAGCTTGTTTTTCCATTATGTTATATCTCAAAGGTGCATCTCTAAGGGTTTTACTGAAAAATGATATAGGTTGTTCAAAACCTTGGTCATTTTTCTGCAGTAGAACTACAGCTATGGTATGTTCTGAGGCAAATGAAAATATTATAAAATCTTTCTTGAAGTCTGGACCGATTAGGACTGGATTTTTTCTTAAAGCATGTTTAATGGATTCAAATTATTGTTTTTCTTCAACTGCCCATTTTAAAACAGAGTCCTTTTTTAACATGTTGTTCAGTTCTTTGATGATTTCTGCTAGATTAGAAATAAATATTCTCAAAAATTTAATTTTACCTAAAAATGCTTGTAACTCTTTGATGTTCCTATGTGGGTGAATGTTCAGTATGGCTTCTATTCTTTCTGGATCTATCCTAATACCTTCCTTTGAAATTATGTGTCCAAGTAATTTTCCTTCCTCTAGTCCAAAAAGAGTTTTCTTAAGATTTAATGACATACCAAATTTTCTACACTTAATGAAAACTTGTCTCAGATGATCCAAATGATCATTATTTGTTTTAGAAAAAATGGTAATATCATCTAAATATATAACCAAGAATTCATGTATTTCCTTAGCAAAGGCTATGTCCATAGCCCTTTGAAAGGTAGCCCCAGCATTCATCAAGCCAAAGGGCATTTTCACATACATGAAAATGCCCCAAGGAGTGGTAAAAGCAGTTTTAGCTTGGTCTTCTTTTTGAACAAGTATCTGGTTATATCCTGAGAAACCATCCAATAAAGAAATCCTGGAAGAACCAACTACCCTTTGTGAAATATGGTCCATTTTGTGTAAAGGGTAATTATCCTTCAAAGACACTTTATTAATATTTCTAAATTCTACACACAATCTACTTTCACCAGTTTTCTTTCTTGTAGGTACTAAGTTAGAAACCCAATCAGAATATCTGATTGGTGTAATGATTTGGGCATCATACATGTGTTTAACTTCTTTTTCAATCAAAGGTAATAAGACAGGATTAATCCTCCTCAATTTTTGTTTAAATGGTTTCCGATCATATTTTATAGGAATCTTGTGTTGAATTATGTTTGTGTCATATGCTTTTAAATCTTCATAACTCCATGCAAAAACATCTTGGTATTCCTTTAAAAGTTCAAAGTATTTTTCTTTTTCTTGAGGGGGTAAAGATATTGACAATTTGATCATTTTGGGTTTTGTTTCTGTCCCAATGTTACATTCTTCAATGTTAGACTTGACTGGTTCCATTTTAGGCTTTTTGGGCACATCATTGGAATCAAACAAGTCCTCCAAAGGAGTTAAACCCTTAGGTAAAAAATTATCTTTTAAATATAACATCTCAATTTCATCTTCAATTATTTCCTTTATATCTACCTTCTCTAAGTTATCTATGTCAGATTGAGTAAATACAGTGGGTTTGGTAAGTTTATGTGCATCTATGTTATTTATTTCACAATTAACATCTAAATCTATGTTACATTCTCAATCTAAATTACCATCTGTGTCTATCTTACAATTTTTAAATTCATCCTCATTATTCAAAAAATGGTAAATCTGTTCATCTTCAGAGAAAAATTGCTAGTATTTGACATTTTCTGGGACAATGGGTCTATATTTAACTTCAATAGTATATCTATGTGTTGGTTGAAAAGGCAAATTACATGTGCTAGCAAAAGTTGCTAGGCAATGTGCTTGCAAATTTTGATTTCTAGGAATAATAGCAAACTTAAATTCTAGTAAATCATCAACCAAATCAGTTGTTGCATCTCTATATTTGGCTAATCTAGGATTATGAACAGAATATTCAGCACTTATTTGTTTAATGACCAATTCTGAATCTCCCATAATTAAAATTCTCTTACCTCCTAAATTTCTGATGATTTGGAGGCCTAAGATAAGTGCCTCATACTCTGTCATGTTGTTGGTGAATTTGAAGTTGAGTCTAAAGGCATGTCCTTCCGAATGACTGGTCTCAATGTTTGTGATCCACACTCCAGCTCCTGCTCCTGACTTGTTCACTGAGCCATCAAAGTCTAAGTGCCAAAGGGCTTCATGGAAAATATTATCATTGTTTGGTTTAGGCTTTATGTCAATTAATTTAGTTTGGATTTCATTATTATCAGAGTTACATAAAATGAAAGAATCAATATCAATTGGTGTTGATTAAATTGGGTAATTTATTGATCTCTCAGCACTGCTAACCATGTATTTTATTAAAGTTTCTCTATAAATTTTCTTTGGTTGTCCAAACACTGATATGGTGGCATAGCTCATGTCTAATTGTAGAGATCCCTGCAACTTAGCTCCCTATGAGCGAGAAAGAAGTATACCATATTTTGGTGGGATATCAGCTACTACAATATCCATAACCATACTTTTACCAGGATACTGAACCAAATTCACACATAAGTCCTTTATCAATCCTATGCACTTAACTTTGCTTGAATCAAAAGTGAATAAATCTTTATAAGGCCCTGTTATTTCTAAATTCAGAGTTTCCATGATGGCTTTTGGCATTGAATTATGGGAATCTCCTGAACCTAACATTGCATTATGTAAAATCTAAACGTGAATAGTAAGACTAATATAGAAGGGAGGAACTGATACATCTGAATTCTTACCATTTACGTCAGGGCCAAAAATTAATTCAAGTTGATCATTATTTAAATTAATAGAATCTTCACCATCATTCATATTCAAAGTTTCAGAAATTGTTGATTTATATAAGTCATTTTTTACCAATTCTGTTAAAGGAATTGGTATTTTTAACTTAGATATTTCAGTTTGAATATTAAATGATGGTTGAGACTTACTAATCTGAATTAGTTCATCTTTTGTGACAGTTACCTGAGTGGGTTTTTCATGAATTTCAGCAGATGTACTTTTATCTTGAGTTGTTCTTTTGTTTTATGTCTGAATTTCTTGATTTTTGTTGTCTTTAATTCTTTTTTGGGAGAAATTTAGGGGCAGTAGAAGTTTTTTCAGATTTTGAACTTTCAGCAGAAGCTTTAGTATTAACAGTTTTGGGATTTGCTGATTTAGAATCAACAGAATTCTTCTTTGGATCGGGAATTGTTGATTTTACTGAATTAGGGGCTTTGGTAGTGTTGGAATTCTGGGCATTAATGGAAGATTGGGCCACTTCTTTAGTGATGTCAACAATTATTGGACTTGGCAATTTTTTGGGACTAGGAGGATTGGAATTTTGCTTGTTTTCCCTTGGGAGAATTTGCAAAATCTTTGTTTTTGGTGCTTCTACATTATTTTTAGTTTGATTTTGAGAAGTGTTTTTTGTAGAAGTTTCATTGTTTTTTTCTATTTCTAAGGTTATACTGACTGTGAATTTCATTAATAGCGAAGTCATAACCTTGTTTGAAATCAAAGGATTCACTGGATTCTACTTTGAGTTGTTGAAGCTCAAAAAGTTCTTGATCCTCCTGAGTGAGGAAAATAGTGTTTTCTTCATCTATCCCCATTATTAAATTGATGTTATCCTCATATTCATCATTATTATGAGAACTCTCAGCATAGTTCTCTTGAAACAGGGGCCTAATGTTTTGATCTGGAGCAGCTTCTTTAGCTTTTCCAGGGTTATTGTTTTTTCTGAAGTTGGGATTTCTAATTTGTGGTTGGTTATCCCATTATGGTTTTCTCTCAATATTTTCTAATCTATCAACCACCCTTTCTAAAGTTTTAGTAAGGAAATCTAGTTTAGCATCTAAATTTGATGTTTCTTCTTTGATTGTGACTCTCCTTTCATTCCTAATTCTGGCTTTTCTCGCTAGAATATTAATTTCTACACTAACAACATCTAATTGCATGTGTTCTAATGTTTCAGCATCTCTTTCTCTTAGTTGATAGGCCATATCTGGATCAAATCCATTGGGGAATTTAAGAAGTACAGAATATGGTGTAGGTTTAAGATCTGCAGAAATAGAATTATAGACATTGTTATACCTAGTGCAGTAATCCTGAACAGACTCATTAGGAGCTCCTGAACATACTCATTAGGAGCTCTTTTTAAAGCATCAAACTCAGATAAAATTTGCAGGGGGTTATTTTTCTTTTCCCATTTATTTAAAAAGGCTCTATGAAATGCAGCTAAATTAGCTATACTACCAGTAGATAAATTTTTAAACCATTTCTTGACCTCTCCTGTTAAAATTTGAGCAAACAACCTCATTTGAACATCTGATTAATCTATTTCATAGATTTCACAATAGTATGTCATTCTTGTGACATGTTGTTGGTCAGTATATTGTGACAGGCCATCAAATAGTGGTATATTTTTCTCGTAATATTGGGGCATATCATGGAGGTTTTGGGGTAAGACAAGGGGAGCATACCTAGCAGCCATGGCTTGAAGTTTTGCTGAACTGGGAGGTCTAACAGTAATAATAGGAGCTATGCTGGATATAGTAGCTGATGAGCTAAAAGTTGTACTTGAAGAGCTTGGAAAAGAGGCTGGTTTATATATGGAACTACTTGGAAATAAAGATGTAGTGCTTATAAAACTAGTGGATGCAGTGGATTGAGTGAATGAGGGGAATAATATCCTAGGCTGCAAAGGAAACTTACGATTGAATTTTTCTGTGGATGAACTTGCAGTGGAATCTAAAAATGAGGTGATAGCATACAGAGTTGAATCTGCTACTAGAATTATTGTTGTGTGCAATTGAGAAACTGGAGGCTTAAAGTGAGATAATAAATGGGCTAATTTAATAGCTTCATCAATTTCTTTAATCAATGTAACATTAATCCTTTCTACTTGACTTTGAGATTCAGATTTATCTGATTTTATTTTTGCTGAAATAATATTTTGTTTTGCTTTCAAGAAAGAAGTAAAAACAGGATCTATTACAGTATCTTTTAAATCAGTTTCAGATTTATTTTTAAACAATGATTATTCAAACTTGAAATCAAAATCAATATCATATAAGTTCACTAATTCTTTGGGTAAAGAATTATCTTTTCTTAATGGTATTTTAGTTTCTAAATTGACAATTTGTTTTTTCTTTTTGTTTTTTCCAATCTGTTCTGGGTTATCTAATATAACTGCAAGCTTAGGATCTAGGTTAGACCTGGTATAGTATGTTTTCCTAGAAGCCAGAATGACTGTTTATGAATACAAACAACCCTTTAAAAATAATCTTAAAGTTAAAAGATAAATGAAAGATCTTCATTTAAGACTAAAGTTAAAACTGGAGATTGGTTAGTCCCCAGTATGGTCGCCAGTATGTTATCACCCTAGTAATTTCTAAATATTGTGGGCCTTTGGTTTTTAGCTTAAGAAAACTAGGGGTAACCACAAACCTACTTTGGAAATTTAGGATCTAGCCTTCCTAAATTTCAGAGAGGGCTCTCTCTTTATGATTTAACTTTGTTTTGGTTTAATGTTTTAGGCTAGTTATGATAGAACAATTGGTTTTGGTTTTGAATTTGGTTTGGTGGGAAAAAAACACTTAAAGGTAACTAGGGAGGAATCTACTTGACCATTGGGCTAATGGAGTCTAAGTATAGATAGCAGTACTAGAAGGCAAGGCCAAAAGGATGCAAATGTATTCAGGGCAAGATAGATAACCCTCAGAGCTTCAGATAAAAGGTTTTTTTATGAAATGGTGAAGTCGGGATGAAGGGAAATGAAGGATCCTTTGATCCGGACAATAGAGGAAGGAGGCAGAAGTCAAACTGGAGTAGGAGCAGTTAAGAATTCCTAACACCGGAAATCAGTTGAAAACATTTAAATGGTAACTTAGTTAAGACAGGGAGCCATAAGCTAGTCCTAAAGTAATATTCCTAGTTACTCATTAAGAAAGAACAAACACATAATGAAATGAATGGAACTTCAGAAAATAAACAATGATAAGATAGATGCACTTTACTCTTTAACTTATCACTAGAATCCTGAATTATGATGTTCTATTAGCTTTTTCCAGTCTGCTACTTTCGAAATCAACACATGTAGGCCTCCAATGTATCAGTAAAAATATATAGTAATCTTAGAAATTTTATTCCACGCTAAACACTTCACAAACTGAAGTATTTATACAAATGTTTATTACAAATATCCTAGATATATCTAGGAATAACTCTAGGAAATATAAAATATCTTTACACATTAAGAGGGACAACTGCTTAACAACTTTAGCAAGTTATCCTCTTATCTAGAAAATATAGAACTAACTTATCTAAAAAAAAATTCTTGTTGAATAGTTGTCCATGCTTGCTGGCATATTGAAAAATATCTTTTTGGAAGATGACTTAATTGATTCTCTTTCCACCTATACTCTTTAACAATGTACTTCATCCCTGATGTTTTTTCACGTTGTTTATTTATCATTTTACTGCTTTAAAAATGGAAATTACAGCAGTCTAATTCAGTTGGTTGTTGCTTTTCTCTCTGATACACTTTGACTCTGTTCTTTCATCCTGATACTCTTTTAACTGATATTTTAACCTTTAACTGTTGTAAAAAGAGACTTCTTAGCTGTAAAAAATCAAAATCAAATAACTATTTTATTGTTTCTTTCTCAGATTGATTGTTTCACCTGCACTTTCTTTCATTGTTTTGCTTCTTTGCTGCTACAATAAATCGTAAAAGTCTGCCATTGTTCAGCATCTGGTATTTTTACACTTTTGAGTATTCTGAAGTTCTCATCAACATCAGTATACTTGGAAAAATTTGGTTTGATGACAAACATATGTTTGATTTCATTTTGAAGGAAAAATAAGTCTTCATTATATTGGAGAACAACCTTTCCAGTGGGAGAGCCATGTGACAGTGTCTTGTTGACCTGTTCTTTAGCATGGTCCTTTATCATTTTGTCATATTCTTTTTGGTCCATCAATTTCTCATTGAAGACATGAATATCTGGAATGTCAGCTTGTCTTAGCATAGTGTATTTTGCTAAAAACTTGGTAATAGAGAAATTCAAGGCATCACATTTTTCTTTCAAATTGTTCATTAGAGTTTTCTTAGTCAAAACTTTCTTGATTTGCAATATTGTCTCTGTCCTATCATGTATCTTCAATTCTTCTAGCTCTGTTCTTTTTTTACTGTTCAAAAAAGTGATTATCTTTAATGCTTGTGCTGGTTTATTTGCTAATTCTTCTGTTGTCTTTTGGATTTCTACTTGTGCTGATAGAAGTAGGTCTCTCTGTTCATATATGATCTGGATAGATGGCCACTGAAGATGTATAGCCTTAGTTATATTGGTCCATAGGTAATTTCTTATGTAAGAAATTTGTGCAGTGAAACTCAAATATTTTTTAAGGCTTTTGACTTGCTCTTCAAGTCTTTTGGCCCTTTGTTCATAATTGTTGGCTTTAATTAATGTTGCTTTGTTAGATACTTCCATATTCTGAATCATTTTCTTCAAACTATTAATTTCATTGTTTTTTAGTGACATCTCCTCCATAGCCTTTACTATTTGTCCTGCATCATTTGTCTGTTGTACCTGTGTGGTTGAAGAATCAGTTGCTGATGTTGTGGCTGATTGTACTGACACTGCAGTTGCCAATAACTCTTTTGGTGCCAATTTTTCTCCCAGTGTAGAAGGAACAACAGCAGTAATAATAGGTATGACTGTAGGAATGGTGGAAGTATCAGTTTCCTTCACAATTTCTTTTTCTTTTATAAGTATATCCATTTGAATTTCCATATCTTTGATTTGGGTAGTTAGCTTTATGATCAACTGCATCATATCCTCTTTTTCTTTCTGTTCTTCAAGTATCTCCTTACTATGTGGGTGCTCACTTTGAGAAAGTTTTACTTGTTTCCTTAAAGCAGCAATATCATCATTTTTCTTCTTGATCAATACTTCAACAGCTTGCACATTTGATGGGTCAACTCCTATTTGTAAAATCAAATATTCTAAAGCCTTGATCCTTAAATATTTGGCATACAAAGAGCATTTTTCAAGTTTCATTTGGTCTTGTATTTTGATAATGGTATTCTGCAAATTTGTCACACTCATGGCTTTTGTCACAATTCTTTGCATGTGATGTCGGCAAAAATTGCAAGCATAGAGACCTGATACATGATCTCTTCCACTCCATCTGCCTTATGGAAGAGTACGAGTGATTCTGGAATTGTCATGTTGGATGAGTTTCTGCCGCCCAACCCAATTGAGCTGGCATAGCAATCAATCTACATGGCTTGGGTGGTGAATTTGAAATCGTCGTGACCGATCGTTTGGGTCAATCATTCATTAGATTTTGGTACTCCATCTGATCCTTTTTCCTCAACTTTCTTAACAGATAAGAATATTCTGGAAACTATGATGTCAAAAGGATAACCATGGGAATATCATCATCATCTCTCCCATTATCAAGATTATGAAGAAGATTATATTAGTGAACTATATTACCCATCGTTCAAAACATTATTTTCAAATTCTTTTCCTATTAACGCAATCGATTCCGAGCAAAATTTTTCAAACATTGAAGAAACCATTTCTATCGATATTTCGACCAAAACCGGTGTTGCAGAAAACATTCATGTCGACGTGTCTTGTTCTCCATCAGAACTTGAAACATTTCGCTCTCTCTTTCGTGAATTTCGTGATGTATTTTCTTGGTCTTACGAGGAAATGCCAAGCATTGATAATAGTATTGTTGAACACACCATTAAAATGTACCCTGATGTCAAACCGGTATGTCAACACCTTCGTCTTTTTCATCCGAAGAAGGTTGTTGCCATTAAAGCAAAAGTTGAAAAACTTTTGCGTGCTGTTTTTATATACCCTATTCTGCTAACTGAGTGGGTTTCCAACATCATTCTTGTTTTGAAAAAACAAGGAACCATCAGAGTGTGCATCGATTATCGGGATGTCAATCTTTCTTGTCCAAAAGACAACTATCATACTCCCTTTATCGATGAGATTATTGACGATTGTGCTAGATGCGAAAACTTTTCGTTCATGGATGGATTTTCTGGCTATAATAAAATCAATATCCGCCCAGATAGTAATGCTACTAGTTGAAACCATCTATTCCTGACGAGTCTTTGTTTCTAATCAGATCATCTAATCCTTGGTATGGGGATTTCATCATTTATCTCCAAACCCATAATTTTAGGCCTGATACCTCTCACTCTGACCAGCGACATATTCGATACCAAGCCAAATATTATCTGATCATCGGCGATACACTCTATCATCGCGGTGTTGATACAATTTTAAGAAGGTGCCTCACTCATGAGGAGCTCGAAAAGGTTTTAAATGATTGTCATGTTGGGGCTTGTGGTGGACATTTGTCTGGATATGCTACCACGCAAAATATACTTTGTGCCAATTACTTTTGGCCTACCATCTTTCGCGACTGCATCCTCGTGCTCAGAAGTTGTCATGTGTGCTAGATATTTGATTGTAAAATCCGCAAACCGCTAGCGCCAATGCATCTTGTTGTATCTGTGGGACCATTTTCAAAATGGGGCATTAACTTCATGACTTGTAACCCTTGTTCTTCCAGGGGGCATGGTTATATTATTTTCGCAATAGACTACTTCACCAAGTGGACCAAAGCAATGCCTACATTCAACAACATAGCACAGACAACTGCATTGTTTTTTTTTAATCATGTCATTGCACGGTTTGGGGTCCCATAGGCTATAGTCACAGATCATGGTTCACATTTTCATAACCATATGATGAATGAGTTGATTTCCAAATTAGGACTGTCACATGATAGTTCTACTCCTAATTATCCACAATCAAATGGACAAGTTGAGGCTATTAACAAGATTCTTAAATTAATGCTTCCACGAATGATAAGAGTTCATAAAATAAATTGGCATTTAATCTTGTACTCGGCCTTGTGGGCGTACCAAACCTCAGTGAGAAACACAGCTGTATTTAATCCCTTTCAATTGGTGTATGGTCTGGAAGCTATCTTGCCGATGCAATGTGAAATATCGTTATTAAAACTCGCAATCGACTTGTTACTTGACACCTCTGCTGAAGAAGCACGCATTTTTATCCTCATCCATCTTGATGAAATGCGTCATGAAGCGCAATTGGCCAACGAAGCACATAAGATACGTATAAAGGCGCAATACGACAAGCATGTCCAACCTCGCATTTTATCAGAGGGCAACTTGGTCCTTCTTTATGATCAAGAAACTGATGTAATAGGTACAAGGAAATCTAAGCCAATATGGCATGGCCCCTATATTCTCAAAATATTTCTTGCTAAGGATGCCTACGAGTTGGTAGATTGCGATGGAATTCCATTGGCGCAACCCTGAAATGGGTTGTATCTGAAACGTTACTATGCTTAATCATGATCATAGTAATTTTTTGTTTTATATTGTATGTATATGCTCTTGATTTTCATTTACTGTCTTAGTTTGTTTTTTATATTTTTCTTGATGTTAGTAATCTGCTTTACATTTCATTGCAAATGTCTGAATCTTTGGAACCATTTGTTGGGTATACTGATGGTGCTAGTCGTAGTACACAAAATCTATCCTCTGCAGTGTGAGCCATTTTCGCTCCGAACGACGAGTTAGTGAGTTTTCAAGGGATTTGTATCAATCGATCGACAAACAATATCGCTGACTATAGCACACTGATCGAACTTCTCTCTGATGCCATTTCATTTGGTATTAATTGCATCATCATAATGTTAGACTCACAACTTGTGGTATTACAAATTACTAGTGTTTATACTGTTAGAAATCCAACACTACATAGTATGTTCCTAAGAGTTCGACTTTTGGAAAGACATTTTGATTTTATTCAATATCAACACATTTCCATAAACTTGAACACGTTGACTAATTCTTTAGCGAATTATGTTATAAACAAACATTTGCAACACATGTAAAGATACATTCACATAATTGAATAGGATTGTGCAATAAACATAGGAAAACACTAAAATCAAATAGATAGATAGTTATAGGTTTTTACAAAATTTGTGCCCTAGACACATTGGTCATCTGACCTCAAAATGTATGCAACATGTCAAAAGTAAAATAGTGGTGCTCACTATAACATGCTATTGATCTAGTTATCCTACACAGTAACCGCATCCAACGGTTAGGAACGCCAATAGTGTGCCGCTACAATCGCATGGGTAAATATTCGATCCTGCAATCTGGAATCTCGAAGGTCAATGCCTCTATGTGCTACCGAAGCTCAGCAAGAGTCTCAGCCATATCTAAATCCTAAAGGGCTGCTCTCCCAACAACCCTCTTTGCTGGCTCATCTGCTCCATGCTCTGGCTCTCCCACTGGTTGAACTCGACCCACATCTGCATTACATTAAAACTCTTGTTTAGTCTTGGGAAAACATGAAAATACAAAAACATGTATAAACCTTAGAAAAAAAAAACATGGTTAAAACATTGCTACCGATTGCACCCCACTGAGCGCCTTCTGGTAAAGCTAAATCTAGATCTCCTCAGAAATCGACGCATGCATATGCACAGTCATCGATGGTGATAATATGTTGCCTAAACCAAGTGAAGAATGCAATCGAGAACACGATGGATGATTGACATGCATGTCTAGCCATCATTTCTACCCATCTCTGCATCCTTGGATCTCTAGGGTTAGATATACCCAGTGTCACATGCTGAGGCTGCATAAATGGAATCTTCTCTAAGGCAAAATAAATGAGGATCGAACCATAGTTGGAAATTTTCTTTCTTCCTCACTTTGCCTTGCTCAGTTGTTCTTTCATTTGAGAGAGTACAACTTCAGCCAAGTTGAAAACTGTTGGTTCCATACACTCTAGCGCATACTGCATATAAGATCTATTCGCTACATGTAGTGTAGCGGTACTAGCAATCTTTGTGATCATGAATAATATGGTTCTCAATGGAAAATCACGAACATCATGGATGTTTATTTTCCCATCCTTGCTAGGCTCTGCCCCTGGATAGAAATACTGCAAAATATAGTCTCTCATTGTCTCTCCTCCAAGAGCAGACCCTGAGAGAGAAATGGGGAGGCCTCTCCTCGACAAGCCTGTTATAAAATATATGTCCTCTACTGAAATTGGGACCACTTTGTTCCCAATGTGAAACGCCTCAATTGTCGTATCCTATACACGAAAAGGGAACTCCAATAGTTCCATTTTTTGCCTCATACCTGATAGACAAAAGTACTTTAATAACCCACAATCCCTGAGGGCTCTTACAGTACCCAAATATTAAGGGCAATCATGTTTTGTTCTTCATGCTCTCGTTCTCTCCAAGTAATTGTCATTTTAGTCCAATGAATCCTTGAAACATAACCATAAGACTCATTAGGACCCTTTTCATGCCAAAAATGAGGCAAAATTTTGGTACAATGCAAGAATAAAAAATGTGAATTGCGCCCCATGCAGTCTTGATCAATAGACAGTGTGTTGCATATGCACCTGAGCTTCATTTCAAGTGCATTCCAACGTAGTTTTCGACGCCCAAGGGGGAATTGCCCTATTTTGAAAATGAATTTACCCTAAGGGGCCAAAATCCCAAAAAATTGCAATGAAATAGAATAAAAAGACTACTGAAAAAAGAGGAGGTTTATGGCACCAACCTGGATCAAATGGCGAGGAGAACCATCCACATAATCGATCGCAATCAATAGTTGAAGTTCAAGGAAAAAAACAGGTTCAAAGCTCCAAAAAGCAAATGGTAAAAATGAATAGTAAAACTCTTTTAATTAGTCATTTGATTATTTTCAAATCATATTTATTGCTATGACTATGGTTTTATTCAATTTTTATCATGAAACAAGTATTTTTAATCCATTTGATGTTGTTCTGAACATGTTTGCAACTGATATAGCAGATTAGTCATGCACAATTATTCCAAGAATGATTTTACGACAAAGTACCTTTATCCTTATTTTTTGAGCTTTGATAAAAATGAAAAAGGACTTGAAGCACACTTTTATCTCTTTTTTCGAGCTTCGATAACAGTGAAAAAGGAACCCCTGGAGTCTTATTGTAGCTCTTTTCAGACTCTGATAATGTGAAAATATTGCCAAGCACTTGTCTTTTCTAGCTCGTAAAATTAAATGAATTGATATCCATTCAATATAAGTTTTACCCTTTTCCGGACTGAGATAGATTATTTACGAAAAAGGAAAACCTTAGTCGAACATGGCTAGGAGGTTATCTCATATATCATTTTACACTTTTTCAGATCTAAGCGACAACTTTACGAAAAAGTACTTATGGAGTTTTCTTTTGTCCTCTTTTTCAAACTCTCTATATATGAAAAAGGACCAAGTTGTCACTGTCGTTAGGCTCGTTAAAACATAAAATAACAATAGGCTTGTCGATCATGGAAAGAATCGAGTTTCATTCATTACTAGACTCATTAAATTATTAAATAGCGATACATTTTTTGCTGGAAGGGTTGAATTATAGATCAAGCATATGTTATCCTCCTCAATATTGTTAAAAAATAAAGAGGTACTGGTTGAGAAATGACCAGGGAAAATTTTGGAAAGTGAACAAAACTTTTACGGCAACAGGTCGCTCTTGAACATGACACTTCACTCCATCATCATGACTGTTTGGGTTAGGTAATCTTCTTGAAGATTCATTCATACCTATGGTTCTTCATACCTTCACTTCGGTTTTTGGTCAATGCTACCAACTCATCTCAGTGTCGCCGATATGTTCAAGAGAAGTCATCCAATGAATACTCATCCTTCTACAATACTCATAAACCTTAATTCTCATGACATTCATCCCTAAACATTGCTATATCAAGTCACATTTTTTCTCTGAAATCAGTAACTCCCGTTTCGTGATAAAGTGGCTTCTCGTCGACATCAAATCATCATCCAGGAATTTTACTTAGAAACATCGTCTTCCAGTACCATCAGGCTTATTACAACATCGACAAGATCCTCGCTTCTGGAACTATGACCGAAAGATTTTGTTTGGCGTTCGACATAAAATCATATATTCACACCTTAAGAAATGTACAACAATACCTTGAGAGCCATTAACATCAATGGTGGTTGTCTTGCCTTTGTTAACATCTCACACCATTGGTCGGTAATCAAACGATGTCTTGCCATGTTCGACTACAAATCATATATTCGCATGGCTAGAATTGTACCTGAAATATCGAGTGAATGAGATAAGAAGACCCCGGATCTAGTTTCAACCATTCGGGCTGCGACTTCAGGATTTTTGTACACATGATTTATACAATGACCTTACATACAGATCGTCATCCGAACATGGGCCTATATCTATAGGCATGTATTTATTGGGCAACATTCCAATGTAGACGAATTTCTGCACTATGTTCATGTTATTAGATAGTTTATGTGTTGAGAATGGGAATGCCTCCCTAATAAATTCATGATCAAGATGAAAATATCATGCTATAACGTATTTTAAGATTGATGCAGGTCGCCAGTCCGCTTCAGTTCTAGCCCATAACATCGTAAAACATCTCATTCAAGAAATATTGTTATTATTATGACTTCATGCTTTAGGGGGTAGCTGATATAGGTCAATTTGGGCATCATCCCCCGTGACTTGGTCAAACTGGACATCATCCCCGTGACCAATTAAATAGAGTCTATCATCCCCTATCATTTCAGTTACTACATGCCCTAATACAAGAACAAATGATTCATGACTTCTATTGCAATATTTCCAAGGTTTGAAGTATATGTTATATCACTTATGAGCTCACCAACGTTGCCTCTCAAGGGACTAACTACATTGCATATGTAGCTCCCTCCATTCAAGGGTGCACTACAATGCACTTCCCGATATTCAAGAGTGCATTGGTCAATTGGGAGCGAAATTCTCATTGTTTCAAAATCTCCACATGGCCAGTGCCTTCTAGAAGAGTCCATATGTGTTAAAATTCGAATCCAAGTGTCCATCTAACACCTCTGAGCTTGGGAACATGTCTTGCCTATTATTATAAATTCATTGATTATGAAACTACCAACAGTATCCATATAAATTGAGCACAGATCCTAGTGCTAGGAAGGGAAGAATTTTGGTAAAGAAATGCTATTGGATTCTCAATTTAGAGAGTGATAGAAGTGATATGCTGCAGGTGAGATGTTGATTGTGATGAGGCTGGGATGAAGTTGGAGCTAGTGACATCAAATCGATCATTGGTTGTAACCTCCCCCTTCTATTCTTTAATAAAGATTGTTGTTCATTTTCCCATATATGTATCTGTTTATGTTTCTATTTCTCATGTGATGGACTCTTTAATGATATATATGTTTCATGTTTAATCGATTTAACTGATTAAGATAAATAGGCATTTGTATATTTCAATCTCTTTACTGTTCTTTGTTTATTCTTGCAAGAATCAATCTGGCGATCTAAGTTGGATTGGAAGCTACAACAAAAGCGAAAGAAGGAGAATAGGAAGTGCTTGGATCACAAGTAGGTTATTCTATCTTTCTGTGTGTCTATTTAATATTAGAGAAAGTGATAAGAAAGTCCTTAATCTGTTGTTCTAAATGCATAAAATCACATTTAGGGAATTTGATTTCCGTAGATCATAATTCTGCATAACACCAAGTATTTTAGTAATTTTGATTTAAAGTATGGTTATCACTAGGTTCAAATAGAACCCGCAAATGTATGGAGGACCGCCTTAAAATCCAAGGAGAGCCTTTTTTAGTGGTTGTTCATGCCTTTCGGGTTGACAAATGCAAATCTTATGAGGTTGATGGATGACATCCTATTGGCCTTCACCAACTTGTTCGTGGTTTTATATCTAGACAATATCTTCATCTTAATCAAGAGTTGGGAAGAACACCTACAACACATTTTCAAGTCCTTCAAACCTTACGAAAATACAAACTATGTGACAACTTTGAGGAATGCACATTTGGGATGGGACAGGTCCAATATCTGGTGTACATCATTGGTGAGAAATGCATGCATGTGGATCTGGCTAAGATCCAAGTCATTCAAGATTGGCCAGCCTCGACCACTCTAATAGAGATTCGAAACTTTTTGGGCCTTGCCAATTTTTATCAGAGGTTCATGTTGGCATTCTGTCATATCACTTGGTCTTTGAGTCAAGTTACCAAGGGCGAAGAAAAAGAAATTTTTTTTCTAGTAACATAAGGCATTTGTTGATTTGAGGCACCACCTTTTCTCTACACCAATACTCACATTTCCAGACCTGCAACAACCATTTGATATTGAGACAAACACCTGTAACTATGTTATTGGTGCAGTTCTCACCCAGCAAGGGCATCCATTGACCTATCACAGTGAGACACTTTCTGAGACAATTTGGAAATACCCCACATACGATAAGGAGATTTATTCCATCGTTCAGGCTTAACAACAATAGAAATGTTACATTTTGGGGAACGAGAGGTCATCCACACAAATCGCCGACCCCTGTAGTTTATATAGACCCAAGGGAAGTTGTAAAACGATCTCCATCAAAAGTGGCCCACATATATGTAATATTTCAATTTGAATATAAAAAACAATAAGGAAACACCAATCATATTGAATATTGCCTTAGTTGGACACCAGTTGCAACACTTACCACCGTTCTCAATTCCTGTGGCCATGAAACCTCTAGATGGCCGCAACTATATAAAAATTATCTAGAGTTTGCCGCCACATACCAGATGCTAGTGATCCTTCAAGCGAGCGTGCCAAGCTTATTTGAGAGGCGCACTATAGTCGGGTCATAAGACACTTTGGTGTGGAGAAAACTGTGGCCATACTACTGAAGTATTTTTATTGGTAAAATCTCCGACAGGATGTTGGAAAATACATCAGATCCTACATTTTTTATGCCATTTACAAGCCAACTATTAAGAATAAAGAATTGCATACTCCTCTGCTTACTCCTAGCCATCCCTGGGAATCCATCTACATGGACTATGTGTCAAGCCTTTCTTCTACCAAGCATGGCAATGGCTATGTATTTGTGGTCGTCGACAAATTTTCTAAGATGGCCATATTTGCTTCTTGCAAGAAGAGTATCAAAACATAGGCCACTGTAAAACACTTATTTTAATGAGTGTGGGTACATTTTGGGATCCCACATACCATTATATTAGATCAGGATAGAAATTCCTAAGTACTTTTTGGTCAAGCCTTTGGTCATTTTTGACACCAAGCTCACCAAGTCAATTACATTCCACCCCTAGATTGATTACTAGAATGAGGTCGTCATCATGATGTTTATGCATATAATGCGCATTTACAACTATAACCATTTTGGACATGGGATGAGATTCTTCTCTATGTACAACAAAAATACAATAGATTTCTCCATAACTCGACTAGTCACAACCCCTTTAAAGTAGGAATAGGATTTCAACGACTATGTTGCCTTGATGTTCAGTCTGAAGCTTATAAATCCACCAATTATATTGAGAACATTCATCACGTCCACCAACAATTTCACGACATCTTGGAGAAAGCTAATGCCAAATACAAATAACGACATGATCAACATCGGGTATCCCATAAGTTTTAGGTGGGCGAAAAAATTTGGTTACATTTGAAGAAAGAGCACCTCACTAGAGCCCATCGTAAAATTTGACCACTCCTATATGGATCTTACACCATCACCAAGGTTGTGGGAGACAATGCTTTCGAGCTCAGTATCCCCCCATTCCTTGGATTGTACCCCATATTCAATGTGGACCGCCTTCGGCCATACTTTCCACCACTGTTGGACATATCATACATTGCTGACTAGTTGACACCAACAGAGCTCGACCCATATTCCATTGAATAGGTCACAACTAATTGGATCATGGACACACAAATCAAGAAAACTCGAAAACAAAGGATCCAACTGTATCGAGCTGTCAAAGTTGGCCAACTCTTACACCAGGGCAAGTGGATCTCAAGGGACCAATTTCAACAAAATTTTCCACATCTCATGTTGGCACTCAACACAATGGGGACCATTTCTTTCAGTTTCCTTAATTCTCGCACAATTTATTATTTTTGGCAGTTTTTCGGGTCCTGAACTTTGGGAGCCGTTTTGAGGCCCTAAACGATTTTTTTTTGGAAAACAGGATACTCAATATCCTATGGTAGGGGTTTGTAGTAAAAATTTGTAGTCCTTGGATATATATTTATAACAAGGTATTGTATGCATCAAAAAAAGATCGTATTCCAAAGTTACGACACTGAGAAGTTGATTTACATATTTACCCAATGTGGCCCACATACTTTTGGCGCTTCATCTGCTAGTGTTAGGTTTTTATATGTTTAGGGTTTTTTATTCTTTCTCAATAATAAATAGGCCTTCAAGCCTCATCTTAACACATTTCATAAGACATGTAACCTCCACATCTCTTCTCAGAGATAAGCTACCATCGCCTGATCTAGTTTATTTCCATTCTGCATGTAAACAATTTTAAGTAATTTATTATTAATAAATTGAAGTTATGTTTTCATTGTATCTCCATGTTTATGTTTATGTATGTATTTGATTCAGTTCCTTCATAAATATGGATCAGTTGTATCAGATTGGTATTCTCTTTCTCTGTTTTTATGTGCATGTCTCTAACGAGGTCTGGGTATAAGGAGGTCACTTGAATTGGTTGAGCCTTTGCAAGACTATCCCCGCCGACATTGATGGCCTACCATGGTGAAATAAAAGAAAGATGAGGGAGCAGGATATCCAATCAAACTGTCACTTGAAGAATCCCTCGAGCAACAAAGAAACGAGATGAATGACAACTGCCCAGATCCTTCATCAAATACCCACCGACAATGCATCTTCATCCAACAGTCACTTTGTAGGTGCCACTCCCTTCAAGGTACAAATGAACTTATATATCCCCATATTCGAAGGTCAAATAGATTCCAATGTTTTACATAAATGGTTAAATTTGTTGGGAGGTTATTTTTTAATTCATAGTTTATATGATAGGGAGAATATTACGTTTGCACTACTTAAGGTTGTCCCCCATGTCAAATACTGGTGGGAAACTTACTGTGAGAAAAGGGTCAAGGAATCCTCTCTCTTTATAGTTTCCCCCATCTTGGAACTCTTTCTGATACATTTTAAAGGAGAAGTATTACCCTGTGGCGAGATATGAGGAAAATTACATATAATGTACCACACTACAATAGTAAAGGGACCAATATGTGCATGAGTTCACAAATATTTTTCATACCCTACGCACAAAGTTGGGTATCAAATACTTTGAGCAAAATTTGGTGCTCAAGTACCGTGGTTATTTGCACAAATACATTCAGGAAGAAATGGGGTTCCTGGACATCTCCTTGCTTGGTGTAGAATACCGATGGAAATAGCACCCCAAACCACAGAACAAAGGAAAGATCCAAGGTGGAGAAACCTAGGACAACCCATCAAAGACACAAGAAAAAAATGGCACCATGAACGTGAAGAAGGACACGATAAAGTGGTGTGAGTTCCTTAAGAGCTCCACTCACAACAAAAATGTTTTTTACGCCAAGCAATCATTTTTGGTCGAGCTGAAAGCTTCAGAGTCTGATGCATGTTTTGATTCCAAGCCAGAACCTGGAAAGAGGAACGAAAAAGGGAAACAAATTTTTGACGCATAACCTAGTGCCACAATTTCCACTACCAAGGTATAGAAGATTGATCCTGAAGATCCAAAGTAGGGGGAGCATCTCTTCCACTCATAGATGTGGTTGAAGGTTTCTCTGCTACAATTCATTGTTGAAAAAAAGAGCCAAAAGAACCTCATTTCAACAGAGGTCGTGAAGTGGTTAGACCTACCAACCACACCTCACCTGCATCCTTACACCATCGAGTGGCTTCACCAAGGACAAGATCTCTGCATCAGCCAGTAGTGTCTCCTTCCCTACAACATAAATCCCTTCACAGATGATGTACAGTAAAAATAGAGAGATGTACACACGCACAAACAAATATATTTTATATTACATCTTAATCAAACAATTACAAAGCATATATAATTCTTATCAGATCTAAATATTTCCAAAATAATATATTGGTTATTGAGAGAGTATCTCAACAACCCAACAACTCAACAAACCAATTCTAGCTATTTGCTAAAGTAATAATTATTTCCAAGTCCCCCCCTTAACGCTTACATTATTACATAAGTCACAAATTACATATAAATCACGTCAGTCTAATATGGTCTTCATCAACAATTCTGTTCACTATGGATATTGTAGACACTGCTTTTTTTCACCACCACACGAGCTACCACTTGATCTCCATTTGAAGCATACCCACCTCTGACCATCGTTTAGAAGCTTTGCAGAATTGAAATTTCTTAACTACCCTGAAGAATAGCTGAGATATTGAATATCTCTATGGAAAATTTTCCATCCTAGTAGTATGCACCAAAGCACATTCTTCCAGTTATATAGGTAACCTATGTAAGTAAAAAGCTTATCCAATAGTCAATTATGCAACTAACCTTTCTTCACACACATACACACATTAATAAATACTATAACTGATAGTTGTTTAGAAAAGCATGAGAGACTCTGTATTAGATTCATTATCGTTGTCACAATATCAGAAGTCCTTAAGGTTGGCCTCTTGCAAGTATTCATTAGTATCTATGTTGGCCGATTCCTTTAATTTTCCATTTAAAATATATCTGGCACAAGTTTTACAATTGAAGGTTGTATGTCCATGTTTTCAACAATAAAAACATTCTACTGATTTCCTATTTTTATTGATTATTCCCTTTGATAATAATGTCATATCATCATGTGAGTTGTCATCTATGTTACCTGATTTCATTTTCTTCTCTTATGCTAAGAGTTTTGCAATCATTTCATCTAATGATTAAAAGGAAAATTGACTTAAGGTTAAAATAACATTATCATAATTTGAAGGTAAGCTATTTTTAACATCTTCTTCTTCTATTTTTACCTCAATTTCCTCCAGTTTCCTTATGAGTGATATTAGATCATTTATATGTGTAGAAAATGATACCCCATTATACATTTTAAATTTCAATAATTACAATTTCAAAGAGAAAATTTCATTCACAGCCTTTTCCCCAAATATTTTGCTTAATTTTTCCCATATTTGTGAAGAGGACTTTCCTAAGTCTATAAGGTGAAGTTTTGAATCTGACAAAGATAGTCCTATAATAGAATTACCTCTCTTTTCCATCTTCTGCCTTTCAACTAATTGTTTTAGATCTTGGGGTGTTGGTTCTAGTCCTTTTACTAAGGTCCATATGTTTTTGTGCATCAAATTCATTTGGACTTTCACCTTCCAAGTAAAGAAGTTTGACCCATTGAATTTTTCAATAACCATTTGCTCCAGGTTTAAAATATAAAAAACTTTTATGTACTTGTATTGTTACCAAAAAATTTGGTTTTCTCCCGCAAATTTAATGCATATGATTACAAAGTATTCCTCTTAACTCTTGTGCTACGATAAATTGTTAACTCAATAAAAAATTTTAACAATTCAAATATGCTTCAAAAAAATTGTTTACCTCTGGATCTACATGCTACGGAGTAGGATCTACCCTCGACTACGAAACTTAGGGTGAGAGGATATGATATGCAACACTTAAATTGACTGATGTTATGCCACATAAGATCATCTTTCAACAAGCTTGGGAAGAAAGGTTATAAGCTCAACAAACTTCTTGAAATTCCCTAAAAAACAAATGTGGAGGATTTCGTTGCAGCTTGGGAGATAACGTGAACTTCATCTCAAATGAAAACCATGACAAATGCATTCCACTGTCAAGCTACAAGAAGAGAGCGAATTTCGGTGGCATCCAACTGATCAAAAACTTTGGCAACATCCGTTAGAGGCGTCAACATGAATCATGGGTGAAATTGTCTTTATTGTTAAAAACCAATAAGAAGTGATATAATTGGATCGAAAAAAATATGTTCCCTTCAACAACTGAAACTCCTTGTCACTGAATGACTTAATGATTCCCTCCTACATAAAATATTCAATTTTATAACTTCATCATAACACCTGACTGGTTTTATGATAATTATTTCAAAAAAATTGCACCCTTCCATCTAGCTCGACCCCCACTCTGTCGAAGACGCTCTGCCACGGTCATGAATCAAATACAGAACTTCTCTCACATTTTCCTGGGCTCTCCGAAATGGAGTTAACCCAGAGATACCAACTCTGATGCCATGTAAAAACATAGATATGTACACACACACAAAAATATATCTTTTCTATTACATCTTAATCACACAATTACAAAGCATATATAATTCTTATCAGTTCTAACAATTTCTAAACTAAGAGATTGGTTATTGAGAGAATATCTCAACAAACCAATTCTAACTATTTTCTGAAGTAAGTGTTATTTCCAAGTTATGTGATGTTTCTCCTCTTGAAGTTTATTATGTGTTATTATGCCAACCATACTTGTGGAAGTGTCATGTTGGTATGAGTCCAGGCCTCACACTTTTATTATTACTTTGGGCAATAAGTTATATAGGATACTAGATGTAGCCCCACCTACCTCCATATCTTTGATGTCTATTAACCAATGTAGTAATATCATTTCCCAAACTGGGAAATTTGTTTTCTTTTATATTTGTTCTCAAATTAAGGGGAAGATTGTGGCCACATCCATGGTCCCCGTGAAGGGTTCCATAATGCAACAAAAGTAGGTGGATAAGGTTGTGGAAGAGTACAAGGACATCTTCCCCTTAACCACTGGGGTACCTTCCCACTTCCAGGTCAAGCATTCAATCAATATGAATCCCAAAGCACCTCTACCCAATGGGTCAATATATCGTCGCTCTATTATGGAAAATTAAGAAATCAAGCGGCAGATCCAGGGGTTGCTGGAAAAAGGTCACATCCGACCAAGTTCCTCACCTTGTGGGAGCCCAATTGTACTTATACAAAAGAAGAATGATACTTGGAGACTCTGCATTGATTATCGGACACTAAATAAAATCATTGATAGGAACATGTATCCAATCTTGTAGATTGATGACCTTCTTGACCAGCTCAAAGAGGCCAAGTATTTACACAAGACTGTTTTAAGTCTAGTTTCACCAGGTTATAATAGAAACCACACGTGTATATAAGACCACCTTCAAGTCCAAGGAGTGCCTTTTCAAGTGGTTGGTCATGCCTTTGGGATTGAAAAATTCCCTTGCAACTTTTATGAGGTTGATGGATGATATCTTGCACCCTTCACAAACCCATTTGTGGTTATATATATCGACGACATCATCATCTTCAACCATAGTTGGGAGGAAAACCTACAACACATTTGATAGGTCCTTCAAACCCTGCGACAACACAAACCATGTGCCAAATTGGAGAAATTCAAATTTGGCACGGGTGAGGTTTAATATCTAGGCTAGATCAAATCATGCATTTGGATTCGACTAAGATCCAATTCATTCGATATTGGCCAACCCTGACCACTCTAATAGAGCTTCGCAAATTTTTGGACCTTGCCAATTTTTCTCGGATGTTTGTGTTTGGATTCTCTCATATCACTTAGCCTTTGAGTCAAGTTACCAAAGGCATAGTGAAATCAAATTTTTTATGGTTCTAGTCCCAACATAAGGCATTTTTTGAGCTGAAGCACCACCTATGTTATGCACCAACAATCACATTACAATACCTGCAACAACCATTTGAAATTTAGACAAATGCCTATGAATATTCTATTTGTGTAGTTCACACCCAGGAAGGGCCTTCAATGGCCTATCACAGTGAGACACTTTCTGGCATAATTCAGAAATACACTACCTACTTTAAGGAGATTTATTCCATCATGCAGGCTTGTCGGTAATGGAAACACTATATTCTAGGGAAGGAGACAATCATCCACAAATATCACTTAACCCTGCAGTTTATATAGACCCAAGAGAAGTTACATAACGATTGCCATAAAAAGTGGTCCACATATCTGCAACAATTCCATTTGAATATCAAATACAAGAAGGGAAGCACCAATCATATTGCAGATTACCTCAATCATCCATTGGTTGCAACACTGACCACTATTCTCAACTTTTGTGACCACAAGACCTCTGGATGGCCGAAACTATATAAAAATGATCCATAGTTCACCACCACATACCAAATGCTAGGGGATGGCAAGTAACTTCTAGAATTCCCCCTCTAGGATGCATTATTATGCTACTTGGGCCACATTTGTGCTCCTTTAAGCGATCGTGACAAAATGATTTGGGAGGTGCACTACAGTCAGGTCGCAGGACACTTTGGTGTGGAAACTATGGAAATACTAAAAAGGTATTTTTATTGGCCAAAACTACGATAGGATGTTGGAAAATACATCAAATCCTTAACTTCCTGTGTCATTTCCAAGCCAACTATTAAGAAGAAAGCCTTGTATACTCCTATGCCTAGTCCTAACCAGCCCTAGGAATCCATCTCTATGGACTATATGTCTGGAATTCTTTCTACCAAGCATGGAAATGACTATGTATTTGTGGTTGTCAACAAATTTTCTAAGATCGTCATATTGGTTTCCTACAAGAAGAGTATCACAACAGAGGCCACTGCCAGAATCTTCTTTGAATGAGCGTGGGTACATTTTGGGATCCAAAAAACCATTATATCATATATGGATAGAAGGTTCCTAAGCACGTTTTGGTCGATATTTTGGTCATTGTTGGACACCAAGCTCACCAAGGCCACTGCATTTCAGCCCTAGGCTGATGACTAGATAGAGGTCATCAACTGGATGATTGTGCACATACTATGCATGTGAAAATCTAAGAATTCACAAATATGGGATGATATTCTTCCCTATGTAAAACACAACTATAAAATGTCTCTCCATATATTGACTGGTCATATCCCCTTTGAAGTAGGTCTGGGATTTCAACCATTATGTCCCCTTGATGTTGCACTACCTTTTGCAGCTACACAGAAATAATTTTCCCATGTTCACTGTGAAGTTCATAAAGCCACCAGGTTTATTGAGTGCATTCAACAAATTCTCCAACAGGTTCACGCCATATTGGAAAAATCCAATGCCAAATACAAACAATGACATGATCAACATTGGGTGACCCATAAGTTTGAGGTGCGTGATAAAGTTTGGTTACATCTGCAAAAATACCGCCTCGCTAGAGAACATTGTGAACTTTTACCACCTCGATACAAGAATTAAATCATCACCAAGGCTATGGGGGACAACACTTCTGAGATCATTATCCCCCCATTTCTTGGATTTCACCCCGTATTCAATGTACATCGCCTTAAGCCATACTTTCCACCATTGTTGGACACACTAGACATTGTTGACCAGTTGACACCAACATAGCTCAACCCAGACTGCATTGAACATGCCATAAGTGATCAGATCATGGACACACAGATCAAGAACACTCGCAAATAAAGGATCCAACTATATCAAGTTTTCTAATTTGGCCAACTCTTGCACCAGGGAAACTGGCTCACGAGGGACCATGTTCAATAGAAGTTTCCCATCTCATGGAGGCACTCAACACAATGGGAACCATTGCTTTGTAAGGGGGAGGATTGATCCAGGTGTATATTGGTGGCCGCCCGGCTGTTGCACTTGGACCCCCACCATTGTCTCTTTTATTTTCCTTAATTGCAGCACAATTTAATATTTTTGGCATTTTTTCAAGTCTTGAACTTTCTAAGTCGTTTTGAGGCCCTAAAACGACATTTTTTAGAAAACAGGAAAAATTATACCTCGCACTAAGAGTATGTAGTAATTTTTTTTATTCCTTGGATATACATTTTTAAGGAGGTATCTTACACATAAAACAAATGTCGTATGCCAAAGTTACAACCCCAGGAAGTTGATGTACCAATTTACCGCAACAAGGACCACAAACTTTTGGCACTTCATCTCCTAGAGTTATGTTTTTGGATGTTTAGGGTTTTCCATTGTTTCTCAATAATGAATAGACATTTGAGCCTGACTGTAGCACAGTTCATAAGGAATTTAGCCACCACATCTCTTCTCATATATAAGCTACCATCGTCTGAGATATTTTATTTCCATTCTACATGTAAATTTTTTTTAGTAATTTATTATTAATGAATTAAAGTTATGTTTTCGTTGTATCTCTATTTTTCTATTTATGTCTGTATTTCATTTTGTTCCTTCATAAATTTGGATCAATTATTTTTTTCAAAGCCTTGTAATCTATACACATCCACCAATTCCTATCCTTATTTGGTACAATGATGATGGGTGACCCACATGGTGATGTACTCGATTGAATGACACTCTGTTCTAGAAATTGCGATAACTGCTTCTTCACCTCAATTGTTTCTATAAGAGACTGCCTATACAACCCAATGTTTAGTAATTGGGAGTATGAAAATATTTGGATATCATGCTCCACTTCCCTCTTAGGTGGTAACCCTTTAAGCTCTCTAAACACATCCCTATATTCCTGTAGAGACTCTTCCAGTTGTTGTTCTTGTTTCTTAGTACACCCCTCAAGGGATGCCTTGCCTCTTACTAACACTTCTACAAACTATTTTTCTCTTAAAAAAAACAAAACATACTTCTTATTGGAACTGATCTTTTTCTTGGCTTGGTTGGCACTTACCAGCAAAACTTTTGACTTGCCCTTGTGTGCGTTGATAATGAATGATTTCCATCCTCGACGAGCCGATATTGATTCGATATCCACATGAATATTGTATCTTGAATATACATGTAGGGACTCCTAAACATGACTCCACATACATCAAGGAGAACCACGTATAGTTCTACCTCATCAATAAAATAAACATTGATAGCAAATATAAGTTTGCATTGTTTTGTTAGCTTCAACTTGGCATCCTTATTTACCCATATCAATGAATATGGGTTTGTATGATCATAAACTTCCAAACCCAAATTATTGAACAAAACTGTTGTAATGAGATTTGCTTGTGATCCTCAGTCAAACAAAGCATCAATATTTGTTTCCTTGAGTTGTATATTTATATGGAAAAGTTTGGTCACTCCTTTCTCTTCTTGTTGCTGAAGGTTACTCAGGTTCACCTCCTTCTGTACTGACGTACAAATGATCTTCTCATCCTTGTCTGAGTTAATTTCAACTTAGTTGATTGAAACAATGGCCATGAGATTATTCTTCTTATTGTCTTTCTTTTTGTTCTACGTGTTTATCTTTGGATGCAACTTCCAACACTTCTCCTTTGTATCATCATCAATGTTGCAGTGGTTGCGGTAGTTGTTGGGATATTTTCACTAGTGTGATGTGGATTCTATCTTTTTATCTTTTCCCCATTTTTGCTTCTTCTTCCCCTCCTTATAAGCATCTTTTTTCTCCTTCTAATTCGATCCACTTGAGTGTTCTCTCTTCGAGCCTATGTTCTCCAGGTATTGTGCCTATACACAAGCCTCATGCACTGATTTGGGCTTGAACAACATCACTTGCCCCCGCAGATGGCAGTGTAGACCCCATAAATACTTAAGGATTAAATATGGGTTCTTTGGGGAGATACCCAACATTATGGCCATCTTTATGAACTTTGTGGTGTACTCCTGCATGCTTTGCCCTAGAGTTTTCCTGAAGAAGTTCCACCAAATCCACTAGCCCTCTATGTACCTAATAAGGTAAAATTGTGAATTAATGAGGGTTTTGAAGTCCTCCCACTTCGTCATTAGAGGTCCCCCTTCCATCCTCAGGGTCTCTATGTGGCTCTCCCACCAAGTCAAGGAATGACCCTCTAATTTCATCTGTGCAAATGAAATATTTTTTTCTTCCTCAATTTGATGGACATTGAAATAAACTTCTAGTTGTTGCAACTAGTGATTCAACTTCAGATCGTCAATCTCATTGTGTTATGGATTGATATAGACCTTATCTTCCAGTTTAAACAAGGGATGGGATTGATTCATGACTCTCGAACTAGGTTTATCTTTTCTAGGTTCTTTCTTGGGTTGGTTCCTTGTTTCTTCCTGGTCTTTTGATCCCCCTTCTAATTTTCCCTCTGCATTTGAACCCCCATCTTCTCCAAATATCCCAAGTTTATTTCTTAGGTTCACCATTAGGAGATTTACATTACGATTTATAGTAGCAACTTATTCTTCTAGCCTCAAAAACCTCTCCTCTATAGGATCATGAAGGTTATTTACAAATCCATTGACCATGATTAGGGTTTTTTTACTTTTCACGTAGTTGATCTAGATCCCCTACAAATCTCCAAATAATGCCCAAAAAAACCATCTATGACGCCAATATGATCCGTAAACTGTCGTGGATATTCCATTGGACATTTCATCACAAATATATGATAATATCATATTTAAAATATGAAATTCTACACTATTACAGTTTTATTAGATTTATGGATCGGTAGATTTACTGTTACTAATGCATGCAAACGAAAAAATTTCAAAAATTAGAGAACAAAAAAATAAAATCTCAAACATGCATTTGACACAAGATATGCTTTGGGAAACCATTTTGAAAGAAAACCCCAATTGGAAGGTGAGGTCACTCCGTTCTCTTTCTCTTAATAGAAATATGGTTGTGAGTACAAAGAAGTATGTCCTATGGCCCGTGGGCTACCACAGTACACAAATAATCTTTGTGTGCTCTACCTCTTATCCCTCTCGACTATTTTTGCTCAGCTATGGAAAAAATTCCCTCGAAAGAGTGGAATCCCTTTTCCTCCTAGTGGCTGAGTTATAACACAACACGATAGGCTACTAGTGGTTAGCTTTGACTACCTCAACTCTTAACCAAAGTTACAATATTAACCCTTCTAGAGTATTCTACATCATAATCGCATTGCTAGCCCCTTTTCATGAATAATGGGGGCTGACGTCGCATTCTCTTGAATTATGGTGGTGAAAACAAGAAGGTCAAATTTTGAGTAGCATAACATCCGCATACGAACTCTAATTGATGTGATTCTCGCGTCGTTGGAAAGGTCTTTGTGTGTATAATAACAGGAAAAAGTTCAGTGAAAAAGCAACAATTTTTAACCCCCAAAAAACATCGTTTGATTCCTAAAAACGCTTCCTAAAGATTCTAAACCCTGTTTTGCCAATCTGGGTCCCACCGTAAAAATGGTCTTGTGAGTTGATTCCTTCACTTTTTCCACTCTCAAAGCCTCAATATGGATGAAAAAAAATATATCGTGATCCAATCCAAACTAGATAATCCCCAAAAACTATGCCACAAAACTTATTATCTAGACTAGGAAATCCCAAAAACTTGACTACAATAAAAAGTGTGGGATAAAGGTACCTTATGCCCCTAAAAGATATGAAAGATCCAAAAAGCTATTAAAATTTCATGCCTTAGTTGACTAATGTCCTTATGATCTCATTCAAACAAATAGATAGTTTAATTTAACTAATGTTGGAATTAAATTGTTGACCATATCATCAATCAAACAATAGCTAGAAATTAAATAATATAAGCATAAAAATTAAATTTCACGTAAAGAGGTAATCACTCCTTCAAACCAACTTTTCATTCCTTTAACAAAAAAATTACAAGAAAATATTCACATGTTTTCTAAGAAAAAAAACATGCACATGTACCAAAAAATTCCTTGAATTGAGCTTCTACAAGTTGTTTTAGATGTACATATGTTGAAAAAAATAGCAATAATGATTCTCAACAACACTATTGTATAGACTATGGAGTTGTTGTACATCATCATTTTACATATTTTGTACGATTTTACAAATCCATACAATACTATCACTATAGCTATATGGATATATGTATGACTATACATAATTGTTTTATCAACTACGTGCTACCAACGAATTCCTTTGTTGCTTGCTCTCTCTCTCTCTCTCACTCAATTGCTCAAGTGTGTGTAAAAGTATATATATTACCCCATATTTATAGTTTTAGCAAAGAATATATTTTTAAGATTACTCCTAATCTAAGTACAATTTAATTTAAATTCTAAAATAAAGACTTTCACTTTTATACTAAAGTGAATTACAAAGTAGAATAAATTTTCTATTTGGCACAAGACGATTATTTTTCCTTGATTTTCAAAGTATCTAAGATAAAACCTTGATGCTTTGAAGCCCATAAAACAAAAATGATAAAGGAAAATGAGCCATCTCTACACAATTGTATATAAACATCATTTTATCCAAGAGTCGACATGGAAGATAAGAATCTTAGAATTTCCTACAAGAATAATAGTAGGTATAGCAAGGCCCAATGCAAATGAGCAAGAAATAACCTTAAAAAGAGTTGGTAGCTTAAAAACACATTATTACTTGTGCAGATAAACATAGACACTACCACCAGAAATAACCTCTGTTATAATGCACAAATCCAGTCGCCTTATGCAACCACCAAAAATTCGGCCCACATTCTTGTGCCAAAATTTCCTCATAATGAGCACTTCTTGGGTTAATTCTTGTTACAAATCTGCATCTAAATGTTTAGACTTAAGAAATTTAAAAATAGCATCTTGTTTCTCTTCAATAGATGCAATCTCTCCAAAATTGTCATTAATATTTTGACCACAGTTTTCACCTACAACCTTTGAAACAACATGAGTTTTCTCCCCTGCATTTGCAACATGGAATAATACTTCTTCTTCTTTTTTGTGTAGTGTCATTGTTAGACATGGAAGTAGATATTGCATGCACCCCATTTGTCTTTCAAGGAATAACTTATTTTTTGCTAGGATTATGTTCAATAGTTTTGTTGGTAAGACTCATTTCTTAGCCTTAAATTGTTACTTTATCATCTTGAGATTTGTAATCTTCTTTTCCCTTCACTGCTTCATGGCCTTGATGAATTTTTGCATTATAATAATTCTTTGTGTTTGTGTCGTTTGATAATTGGAGTTCCAATGCTCCAACCTAATCTATCACCTTTGTTAGGTTCTTTTTATAGCCTTCAAACACTTTTTTTTTTATGTTCTTGTTATAGACTTTAAATATTTGCAATAATTCTGGTAAGCACTACAGTGAGATAATTTTGTTCATCTCTTTCTCTAGGAGAAATAATTGCCTATACAACTCACTAGGAGCACTTGCCAATCTAAAACCCCCTTTAGGCTATCAATATGCAGTGTTTTGATATGAATGTATTATTCCCTACCTAAATAAGCTTGTAATTTTTATTTTCGTACCATTTAGACATTTTGTCAAACACTTCGTAGACATGCATTTCGTCTAACACTTTCTTGGTAAATAAATATATGGAAAATAAACCAGTAATGTTACCACAGTAAATTGTAAGGGAACTCCCTCTTCTACTGAAGCAAACTCAACCAGTATACAAACAAAATACCATGACAAATTTTTTTTGCTAACTCATGAATTCACGATCATACCATAGGAAAATAAATAGTAACAAATTAGACAATTATTTGTAACTATTAATTAGGATATTAGATGGTGGACAACTTCTATAATATGTAATAAGCTGATTTCAAGAACTTGTGATTAGCTCCGACAAGTGTCCTCATTTGGATGATTTAATGATGTCGCTCCAATAAGGTTGTGACCTCTCCAAAATAATTGAGAATCCCCACAAAGGCCATGACCTCCTCTTGAAAACAAAACGTCCACAAGAACAAGAGTTGATGTGTATAGTTAAATCTATTCCTCCTCGAAGCTCCATAAACTCTCGCAGAATAAATCTCATCACTAAGCACCGGTGAGGAATATGGATGATTCCTCCTTCTTGAATAACTATGATATATATGTTTCACCACAGGAACAAATCTTGATTAGCTAGGGTAGAAATATTTCACCACTGAAAATAATGCTAACTGGGATTCTCACCAAGTTTACTCATAAGCCAAGAGATCACCAAATAAATTTAGATAAATAACAAATGCATGCTCAAAAGTGAGCTTCAATTCTCCTTCTATAACTTTTATCATTAGAATACCATGGGTCATCAAAATATCATGGATCTCTCATTTTTACTTTTTTTTTCCTACTCAATGATATAAAGTGACTTTATGAGTTTTTATTATTTTTCCCCAAAGTCTCTTAATATCACCATTTTAATTTTGATTATTCATTGTCACTTCTAAATGTTATTTTTTTAACCCGAATGATAGTCAAACAATTAAATTAATTAATCCCACTTTTACCAACTATAGCCTAAAAGAATCAAATATGTTACCGATTCATTCTCTAAAAGTGAACATTTGGGACCATTACTCAAAGTATTGCTTAAAATTTACATCTTGTCTAGCTACCATCTTCCTCTACACTAAAACATAGATCTCGTGAGCCTTTGAAGTCTCGTCGTAACCACGAACAAATACTTAATGTTTGAGCGCTCCAACTTGGTCCTCTTCTCTCTCAGTACTTGGATATAAACTATAACACCAAAGATATAGAAATGACTCACCTTTGGATCTAGTAAATGCCCCCTTTGGTGTATCCTCCAAGATCTATGAATACATGTTGATAGGCAGAAAAAATCCTCCCACAAGAGAGGATCATTACCCAATTAGGCCTATGCTCGTTTGGTATGGTGATGTCCACCAAATGTGGTACTAGTTGCCACTAAATGAGTTACTCATTGAAAGGAGACTTTCAAATATGCTTTCCTAAACCTAAATGTAGTGTAACCTTATAAAAAAAATAAAACTAACTAATTTATCTAAATATACCTTCTATTCTAAATCTAGCTCCCAATTGGGATAAAGAAGTAGTTCATAGTATCCCAACTGGGAGTAAAAACACTTTAAGTGTAGATGTTGAGTGGAAGATAAATTGCTTTAGACAAGAAATAGTTCACTACTTGAGCAATTTGTTAGGTACAATATATAACATAACTTGTAGAAGATTATATTAACATTTCAACCTTTAGACGTAATCAATGAAAAGAAGTAAGATAATTCAATTAAAAAAAATAGTTTCATTTATGAGAATTGAATAATATAACACATTCACGACAAAGTCTTAGAATAGTCCACATGCCATTACAAAAAAATGTATTTTCACTAATTAACAGCTTTCAAATCCTTTATTAAGTTTAGATAGCAATACCCAAAACCCTCATATTGAATTCTCAAGCCAAAGAGAACACCAACATTATAAATAAACATGATAGTAGTACACAAAATTGACTCCTTATGCTAGTCCCTTCTTTTTAGGTCACCAATCATTCCTCTATTCTTGACGATAGTTATACAAGCCCTCATATTGAATTCTCGAGTCAAAGAAAACACCAACATTATAAATAAACAAGATAGCAGTACTCAAACTTGATTCATTGTGCTAGTCCCTTCTTTTTAGGTCACCAATTCTTCCTCTATTCTTCACAATAGTGCACAAGTCCAATTCCATATTGCAACCTCCAACTCTAGTCTTAGAAGAATATCCCATGATAGTGTAAGGATCTCATTATCTTGGTTCATGCTCATTTTAAAACCATGTGAGTTTGTTTTTTCTTCTTGATTATAAGCTTCAAATCTCTCATCTCCAAATTACAATCCAAACAATAAGTTATTTATAATTTGTAAATATTTGTAAAACTAAATCTAAATTAATTAGATAACACTCAAATCTTTAAAAAATAAAAAATTAGAAATTAAACTTAAAAATAAAGTAAAAATAAAAACATATTAGAACATTGATTATACAAATTAAAAAATAAATTAAAATAAAAACAAGTGTAATATGCAACTTGCTTAGTACTTGCCTCTTATGCAAAAAGTAGAGATTCAGCGTTATGAGGTGAATGCCTCATATAACTCTTATATTAAGTGCATGATTTAAGCACCACAACCTCTTGTTGCTTAGTACAAGTCTCTTATTCAAAAAGTAGAGAAGCCTTATGAGGTGAATGTCGTCATATAACTTAGTTATATTAAGTGCTTGATTTAAGCACCACAACCTTTGTGGAGGGGGATCAAATTTCTAATAATCTATTGGTACATGATAACATAGTTTTATGAAAAAACCAACAATTAAATAATTAAACAATAAAAAAGTATATATAATGATTAATAAAATATATTAATGGAAAAGGGTGAAAAAACATTGTTATTAGAAATAATACAACAATTAATAGAAAACAAAGATTATAAGTTAATAAATATTTATTGTTAAAGATAAGTATGATAATGAATGAAAAGAGAAATCAGTATGATAATGAAGGAAAAGAAAATATTAATTATGGAAAAATCCATATATTTGAACTTTTTTTTGGATAATGAATTTATTAGGACACTCGGCAATTAGAAGTTTTTTTTTTTAACGACTTTTAATTATGAAAAATTGATTTTAAACCATAAAAAATTAGCCATTCACCAATTAAAAATTAAAATTTCAAATTTTAAAAAAATTAAAAAAAAATAATTTTCAATTAAAAAAATATATTTAATATTTAATTTTACTAAAATTTTAATAAACTTTAAAATAATTTCTAAAAATTTACAAATTTACAAATTAATTAAGAGTCAAAACATTTTGATCCAAACTAATTACAAGATACTCTATTTTTAAAAACACTTATATAATAATAAAAGACACTTAAAGCAAGCAAGTAAAATAATAAAAAAACCAACAATAAATCAAAATTAAACTAAAAGAATTTTATAATAATAAAAAATAAAATTGTTTTAAAATGATATCTAAATATAACATCATAAGAATGAAACTGAAAGTCAAATAAATCAAAATTGTCACGTCTCCTCAATCACGAATCACTTTTAATAAAGGATATTGTCTTAATTTTCTATTCATTTCCCTCTAAACAAGGCAGCACGGGTTTCCAGCTCTCCTTAATCATCCTTCATTCTTGAACACTCGTTCTGTGCAAGCATGTATCTGTATAAAGAATGCCACATTGTTTAAGACAAAGCTAGCCAAGCGTGTTCAACGTTGAGTTGGTTGTTGCTTTACAACGTCGAGTGGTTGTTGATATAATAGAGTTAAGTTGTTGTATCGAGAGGAGATGGTTGAAGTTCCCTCTATGTTGTGTTTTATAATGTTGTATCGAGAGGAGATGGTTGAAGTTTCTTATATCCTGTGTTGGATGGTGCGTGGTATGTTGGGATGTATTCTTTTTTTCGAGTAGTTTTTACTACTGGAGTTTGAGTTCTTCTCTACTTTTGAAGTTTTTCTATTAGAGTTTATATCATAATAGCTCCACCCAACTTGGTTTATATATTAGCTAGATTATTTATATATGAATTGGTTTATACATATGTGATTTGGTCTATATACGGTTGGTTTATATATGCAAGTTGCTCCAACATCATTTATATATATATTAGTTGAAGTTCCTTATATGCTGTGTTGTATAATGTTGTATCGAGAGGAGATGGTTGAAGTTCCCTATATCCCGCATTGTATGTTGCGTTGTATGCTGGGATGTATTCTCCCTCCTCGAGTTTCTACTACTGGAGTTTGAGTTCCCCTCTACTTCTGAAGTTCTGCTATTGGATTTTACATCATAATAGCTCCAGCAACTTGGTTTATATACTAGCTAGATTATTTATATATGAATTGGCTTATACATATGTGATTTGGTCTATATACGGTTGGTTTATGTATTCAAGTTGCTCCAACACCATTTATATATATTAGTTGAGATTAAGAGCCTGGTAGGCCGTGAAGCAGTTTCTTTCTACTTTGGTAATAATAATAGTCTTTGTATATAAGAAGCCAAATATAATAACTCCAACATTGTTATTTTTTTTTTGAGTAATTTCGATTAATTTTTAACCTGGAGTTGAAGTATGATGATCCTCTTTCCCTGGCCTTTGAAATTAGAGTTATTATGCATGATGTAGAAGCCATCAAAGTTAAAATAGACATTTGTCTCACAACTTTCATCAAGATTTGCAATATCTTAAGTCCCTACATGCTAGTGCTCGAATTAAGAATATTACATTTGACACTCTTGTGGAGAAGTTTGCAAAAAGGGAGAAAGCCTTTAGGAATATGAAGACAACTTCTCAGTCTCCTGAAGAAGTTGTCTGCCTTACACATAAAGATAAGAATCAGACCCAAGATTCTTCTAAAGAAAGATTCTTCTAAAGGAAGAGGTGGCAGAAGAGGACATGGGAGGAATAATAATAGAGGTAGGGGGGCAAGCATTATCAGGTTAGGAGACCTTATCTCCATTGTATTCACTCCAACAGAAATGGACATGATGTATCCACATGCATACTCTCTTGGGACATAATCCAACAAGAAATAAATTAAGAGAAAGGTAAAACACCATATCTAGGGAAAGGTAAAACGCCTTAATCTACTCATTATATTGTGACACATTGCAATATTGGAGTAACTGAAGACTTTTTTAATAATTTATTTGCTTCATGGAAAGATGCATGGTTGCTTGATACATGTGCAACATGCCACATGAGCTTTCGAAAAAAATTATTTTAATATTTCTGACAATGTAGATGGAGTTGATCCGGATTTATGCAGGAATGCAAAAGAATACACATATAACCATAAATACAAAGATGCAACGGAAATAACACTTCATTTCATTAATATCAAAGAACTGAAATTTTCTTACAAACAGAATGAAAATAAACTATCTAGGGCGTTGGTAGCTTATCTCTGAGAAGAGATGTGGTGGCTACAGGCCTCTGAAATATGTTACAATGAAGCTCGAGGGCCTATTTATTATTTAGAAACAATGGAAAACCCTAAACATCCAAAACCCTAACCCTAGGAGATGAAGCGCCAAAACTATGGGCCCTGTTTGGGTAAATTGATGTTTCAACTTCCCTGAGACGTAACTTTGGCATACGATCTCTGTTTGACGTGCACCATACCTCGTTATAAATATCTATCCGAGGACTACAAATTTTGATGTGAGAAACACTAGTCCATAGATTCATGTTGCTCTTGATTTTCCCAAAAAATGTCATTTAGGGCCTCAAAACGGCTCTGGAAGTTTAAGACCCGAAAAACTACTAAAAATAATAAGTTGTGCCGAAACTGAAAAAATGAAAGTGACAATGGTGGGGCCCCAAGTGGAATAGGTGGGTGGCCACCAATATCCACCTGGATCATTCCTCCCCCTTAGGAAGCAATGGTCCCCATTGCGTTGAGTTCCTCCATGAGATGAGGAAACTTCTGTTGAACTTGGTCCCTGGTGAACCACTTGCCTTGGTGCAGGAGTTGGCCAGCTTTGACAACCCGATATAGTTGGATCTTCTCTTGGTGAGTGTTCTTGATTTTCATGTCCATGATACAATATGTGGTGACATGTTCCATGCAACTTGGGTTTAACTCTGTTGGTGTGAGTTGTTCTGCAATGTCAGAGGTGTCCAGTAGAGGTGGGAAGTAGGGACAAAAGTGGTCTACATTGAATACTGGGTGCAGACCAAGGAATGGTGGAATAATGAGCTTGAAGGCATTGTTCCTTATAGCCTTGGTGATGATGTACGACCCATATCGGAGCAGGCGAAGCTTGCGATGGGGTCCAGTGAGGTGCTCCTTCTACAAATGTAGCCACACTTTGTCGTCCACTTGGAAGTTGTGTGGAACTCGATGTTGATCATGTCATTGCTTGTACTTAGCATTGGCTCTGTCCAATATGTCATGAAAATGTTGGCGGATGTGTTGAATACGCTCGATGAAGCTGCTCACTTTGTCAACTTCAGACTGGACATGCGCCGAATCAGCCTGAGTAGCCGCAAATGGCATAGCTACGTCAATGGGACATAGTGGCTGGAATCCCAAGCCCACCTAAAAGGGGTTGTGGTTGGTTGAGCTGTGGAGAGCCCGGTTATAATTGTTTTGTACATAGGGGAGGCTCTAATCCCATGTGTGTGGATGCTTTTAATTGTACATGCGCAGAATGTGTACAATCATCATGTTGATGACCTCTGTCTGGCCATAAGTTTGAGAATGGAAAGCTATGGACTTGGTGAGCTTGGTGTCCAGCATTGACCAGAGGCTGGACCAAAATGTGCTGAGGAAACTACTATCCCGATCTGAGATGATAGACTGTGGGATCCCAAAGTACACCAAAAATCGTTCAAAGAAGAGTTTAGCAGTGGCTTCTGTTATGATATTCTTCTTGCAGATCGCCATAATGGCCATATTCGAGCATTTGTCGACGATCACGAAAAAACATTGTTTCCATGCTTAGTAGAAGGAAGCCCTGACATGTAATCCATGGAGATGGATTCCCAAGGTCGACTAGGGGTAGGTACCGGAGTATAGAGGCCTTTCTTCTTGATGGTCAGTTTAGCAATGGCGCAAGAAGTGTAGGATCTGATGTACTTCCAGACATCATGTCGAAGGTTCAACCAATAGAAATACTTCTGCAGTACTGCCACTATTTTCTCGATCCCGAAATTCCCAACGACTCGATTGTAGTGTACTTCCCATATCATCTTGGCATGCTCGGTTGAATTAACACAAAGGTGTCCCAGGTGACATAACAGTGCATCTTGGAGGTGAAAATTTGGAACTTATGTACCCCCAAAGAGTGCCTTATATGTGTGGCAAAATTCTGGATCACTCTTGTAGAGAAGCAGCCAATCAGAAGTCTTGTGCCCACAAGAGTTGAGAACGGTGGTTATTGCCACGATCGGTGGTCGCCTGAGGTAGTCTACAACATTATTGGTGCTACCCTTCTTGTACTTGATGTTCAAATGAAACTGTTGCAGATATGTGGACCACTTTTGATGGCGATCGTTCTGTAACTTCCCTTGTGTCTGTATGAAATGCAGGGGTCGGTGGTCTGTGTGGATGATTTTTTCCTTCCCCAAAATGTAATGCTTCCATTGCCGACAATCCTGCACAATGGAATACATTTATTTTTCATAAATGGGATACTTGCGGACTGTGTCGGACAATGTCTCACTGTGATATGCCACTGGATGCCCCTGTTGAGTAATAACTGCTCTAATATCATAGTCAGAGGCATCTGTCTCGATCTCAAATGGTTGTTGCAAGTATGGTAACGTGAGCACTGGGGCAGAACAAAGGCGATGTTTCAATTCTACGAATGCCTTCTGTTGAGATTCTGACCAAAATAATTTTGCTTTTACTCCTCCCTTGGTGACTTTACTCAAGGGCCAAGAGATATGAGAGAATCCCAACACGAACCTGCTATAGAAATTAGCAAGACCTAGAAAGATGCGAAGCTCTGTTAGAGTGGTTCGGTTGGCCAATCCTAAATAACTTGGATCTTGGTTGGATCCACATGCACCCCCTTTCATCAATAACGTATCCCAGATATTGAACCTGGGTCATGCCAAAAGTGCACTTCTCCAAATTAGCACACAACTTGTGTTGCCGCAGTGTTTAGAGGACTTGTTGGATGTGGTGGAGGTGTTCTTCCCAAGTTTGGCCGAAGATCATAATGTCATCCAAGTACACCACTACAAATGAGTTGGTGAATGGTCGCAAGATTTCATCCATCAACCTCATGAAGGTTTCGGGAGCATTCGTCAACCCGAAAGGCATGACCAACCATTTTAAAATGCCCTCCTTGGCTTTGAAGGCAGTCTTCCACACATCAGAGGGTTCGATTAGTACCTGGTGATACCCAAACATCAAGTTGATCTTGCTGAAATATTTCGCCCCTTTGATTTGGTCCAGAAGGCCATCAATCTATGGGATCAGGTACCTATTCCGGACAGTGATCTTGTTCAGTGCCTGATATTCAATACAGATTCTCCAATTCCCATCCTTTTTCTGTACCAACACGATCGGGCTCCCACAGGGTGATGAACTCCGCTGGATGTGACCTTTCTGCAGCAGCTCCTGAATATGCCTCTTGATTTCATCGTTCTCCAGAACAGAGCACCGATAGATCGATCCATTGGGTAGCGACGCACTTGGGGTCAAATCCATGGGGTGCTTGACCTGACAGTGCAGAGGCACCCCTGTGGGTGAGGTGAAGATGTTCCCGTACTCCTCCAAAACCTTGTACATTTATTGTTGTCGTGCAGAAGATATTTGTCTAGAGGTTGTAGCCACAATCTTCTTCTTTCCCTGGGAGTGGATCATCAAGAAAACAAATTTCCTGGTTTTGGAAATGAGCTTACTGCATTATTTTGTAGTAATCAAAGAGATAGCGACAAGCGATGGTACCTCTGGTATCTTGTACAGCTTATTTCCCAAAGTAACAATAACAACACAAGGATGAGACTCATACACAACATGTTGCTTCAACAAGTATGGTTGGCCTCATAATACATCACAAACATCAAGAGGAGCAATGTCGCATAATACCTCATCCGTGAATGGCTTGATGTTGTAGGGAAAAAGACATTGTTGGTTGACGCGGAGATCTCATCCTTGGTGAAGCCACCCGATGGTGTATGGTCATGGGTGTGCTGTGGTCGAAAAGCCCAACCGCTTCATGGCATCTACTGAAATGAGGTTCTTTTGGCTCCCATTTTCAACAATGAACTATAGCGAGGAACCCTTTACCCACATCTGGGAGTGGAAGAGATGCTCCTCCTCTGGATCTTTCGGTTCCTCCTTCTGGATCTTCGTTGTGGCAACAATGGTGTTGGGCTCCGCATAAATAATCTATTTCTCTTTATCATTCCCCTTGTCATGTTTTGATTCAGATTTGAGCATGCATCTGATTTAGAAGCCCTCATCTCGGCCACCAACGACTGCTTGGCCCGACACTCACTTGTATTGTGAGTGTAGCTCTTATGGAACTCACACCACTTTCCTGTGTCTTTCTTTGGATTCATGTGTTGTTCTTTGCTTGCGGCTTTGGCAGGTTGGCTTGGGCTGCCATGCCTTGGCTTTGTCTTTTGTTATGCGGTTTGAAGGCACCTTTCCCTTGCTTTTGATTCGCAGATCCAAAGTATCGCTTCTTCTGTTTGAATTTATGTTCAATATTGGCAGCATACTTGTATGCCATACCAAGCAAGGAGATGTTGAGGAACTACATTTCCTCCTAAATGTATATGTGCAGACAACTGTGATATTTTATCACCAAATCTTTCTCCAAATCTTTGATACCCAAATTTTTGCACAGGGTATGGAACAAATTCATCAGCTTATGCATATCTTGAACCCTTAGTTGCAGCAGCATGGTCCATTGTATGTACTTGTCCTCATAGCTCGCCACGGGATAGTATTGTTCCTTGATCGTGTATCAGAAATAATTACAAGTGGGTACGACTAAGAACAAAGAGGGTTATGTCTCATCCTTTTTCTCACAGTAGGTTTCCCACCAGTCCTTGACATGGGGGGTAGCTTTGAGGAGTGCAAAAATAATCTTCCCCTGGTCGAAAAACTCATGAACCGAGAAATATCCTACTAATAGATTCAACCATCTATCTATGATATCTGCTTATATTTTACCCTCAAATATGGGAATGTAAAAGTTTACTTGTACCTTAAAGGGAGTCACACCTCCAAAGTGGCTGCTGGATGCAGATGCGCCACCAGTGGGCAGTCGTTGAAGGATCTGGGCAAAGTTATCCATCATCACGTTCCTTTGTTTTTCGAGGGCCTCCTCAAGCAATATTTTGATAGGATCTATTGCTCCCTCATATTTCTTTTTGTCCCCCATGGGCAATCGTCGGGGTTTGCGAGACTAATCTTGCAAAGGTTCAACCAGATCGAGCCCTAACTCCTTATACCCCGACCTCATTGGGGACATGCAAAGAAGGATAGAGTAAAAGCAAACCGCCCTGATACCACTGATCTGGATTTATGTCAGAACACAACAAAATACACATATAACCATAAATACAAATATGCAACGAAGATAACACTTCATTTCATTAATAACAAAGAATTGAAATTTGCTTACAGACATAATGGAAATAAACTAGCTAGGGCATTGGTAGCTTGTCTATGAGAAGATATGTGGTAGCTACAAGCCTCTGAACTATGTTACAATGAGGCTCGAGGGCCTATTTATTATTTAGAAACAATAGAAAACCTTAAACATCCAAAAACCTAACCCTAGGAGATGAAGCGCCAAAACTATGGGCCCCGTTTGGGTAAATTGGTGTTCCAACTTCCCGGGGACGTAACTTTGGCATACGATCTTTGTTTGACACGCACCATACCTTGTTAGAAAGTTATACCTGAGGACTACAACTTTTGATGTAAGAAACATTAGTTATTGGATCCATGTTTCTCCAGATTTTCCAAAAAAACGTCGTTTAAGGCCTCAAAATGGCTTCGGAAGTTCAGGACCCGAAAAACTGCTAAAAATAGTAAGTTGTGCCGAAATTGAAAAACTGGAAGAGACAATGGTGGGGCCCCAAGTGGAAAAGGTGGGTGACCACCAATATCCACCTGGATTAGAAGCAGTATACTTTTTAGAGAATTCAAGACTTAATACATTCGGACTTGGCACCATCAGTCTCAAACTGCGTGGACTCCCTGATCTCCTTCTACATGATGTTCTCTAACTCTCAGAGTTGCAGAGATACTTGTTGTCCCTGATTCACATCCGGCGGCAAGGATACTATATTCATATATTTGATGGAAAAATTGAGATAAAACCATGAGACAACACACTTGTCATGATGGGAATGTTGAAGATTGTAACTAGCGTTGGTCTTCATAATTGTATTTGAGTCATGATGTAATGTATTTGTTAAAAGAAAAGAAAATTTCATGCTCTTTTATTTATTTTCTAGGTCATAGCCTCCATTGAAGACTTCTATGTTTTTTCTTGAGTTAAAAGAGTCTTTGTCACATTTATTAGACCCTTCTTGGGATTTTTTATCATGTAAAGAAATTTAATTTTGAGTCAAAATAGTCATGTTACCCCTTCTCACCAAGTCAGCCCTCTCCTGGAGAAGTCGGCCTAGTTAGAAAGAATTCGACCCTATGGAAGCAAAGATTTCGAATCATTTGGAGTACACACTCAAAAAGTTCGATATGTAAGATAAAGAGGACGAAAAAGAAGAGTGAATTGCAGGAAATAAGACCTAATTCAAGAAAGAAGAAAAATTGAAGTTTGGAGCATCTCTCTCTCGCACATGAGAGAGTTTTCTAGGGTTTTTGGGCAAGTTGCAGGAGCCAAAATTTCTGTAGTAACTGCAGGTCGAAACTTCTGGTTTGATGTAGTATTTGAGAAGTTGACACTTGGAGGATTTGGCATAGTTTGTCTACTTGAAGGAAGGGTTGGCTTGGTGAATGGAGGAGGTCATTGTCTAGGTAAAAAATATCTTGGATTTTCTCATCTTGATTTGAATCTACTAAAGGAAGAGTTTGACTGGGTTTTCCTCTTCATATGTGTTTTTCCCTGGCTAAGTGCCTAGATCTTGTGTCCCTTGTTTTTGTTTTATTCATGCACTTTTGATTTGGTAATTTCTTGATGAAAGATAACACAATAAAAAACTAAAATAATTCAACACACATCACAAGTAATTATCAGGAAAGATAAATCAAAACCATAATTACTACAAGCATTGATTTCTCAAAATGGTATCAAAGCTAAGGTGAAGGAAGGACTATTTGAAGACCACTTTGTTGGATATCATTTAAAGGAAGGAAATTTGTATTAAAATAAATAACACTCTCTCAATGGAAAGCTATTTGAAGATGGGACTCAACCTCTTGAAAATTACAAGAAGATTTTGCGTGAGGGTCATCTACAATCTAACTAGAAGATTAAAGGGTGAAGGATTCTTGGTTGCGCTTATAGGTACAATTGATGTTGACAATGCTTGGATTATTGTAGTGGAGCCTCAAGACACATGACAAGAGAAAGTGGACAACTTCATATTCTATCAAAAGGTTCATCATCACATTAATTGAATCTTGGAGACAACAACAACTACACAGTCAAGGGCCTTAGATATACATCATTGGAGTTAGAAAGTGGAGGAAAGCCACATTTCAAAAATAGTCTCTATGTTCCGGGTTTGAAAAAAAAAATTCTTTCCATTTCTTGTTTAGAAGATAAAGGAGACATGGTTAATGATTTTGTAGGTGGTAAAGTTTTGGTTTGGGGAAAGGTTCCAAGTTTTTAAAAAGCAAGGTTTGTTGGGATTCATGAAGGAAGATTATATAGAGTTATTACACCATCCCCTCAAGCCCTTGTTCACATAGATATTAGTCCCATATATATTTGGCAAAGAAGGTATGGACATATTCACTACAAGGTACTTCCCTATGTCAAATGGTGAAGGGAATCCCCAACATTAAGGAGGACCATGAAGGACTTTGCAAGGGATATGCTTTAAGAAAGAATACTATGAAACCTTTTACTAGTAGTGGCCCAAGCTCTAAAGAAATACTAGATCTCATTCATTTTTTTGTATTTAGACCCATGTTTGATAAATCTCTCGGAGGCCATCTATACTATGTGACCTTCACTAAGGATCACTTTAGAAAGACATGGCTCTATCTTCTCAAATCAAAGGATGAAGCATTTGAAAATTTCAAGGCATTTGAATCTGAAGTATAAACCTTAACTGAAATAAATATAAAGACTCTTGGATCTGACAATGGGGGTGAATATACTTCCAAGGAAATTATACCTTATTGCAAAGAAGCATGCATTAAGAAGGATCTCATAGTTCCCTACAATCTGAACAAAATGGAGTAGCAGAAAGGAAGAATAGAACCATTAAGGAATGCATAAGAACTATGACATTTGATCAAGACCTACCAAAATTCCTATGGGGAGAATAATCCATGACAACAATATACAAACAAAATAAAATTCCTCATAAAATCCTTGATATTGACACTGAAAGAAGCATTCTCAGGAAGGAAGCCATGTGTAGACCATATAAGAATCTTTGGATGCCCTCCATACATACATGTTCCAATCAACAAGCGAAAGAAGATAGTGTTGAAATGTAGGGGATATTTTAAGAGAAGATTATATTCACAGTAGTTAGATTTAGGAAAACAAATTTAGCATTAGCATTATTTATCATCAATTCACATTTAGACATTAAATTATCACAATAAGAACAATAGTAATGCAACAATGAGAGACAAGAGACACAAAATTTGACAGGGGAAAACCAAGAAAAAATTCCTTCCTTATGAGAGAGAATTCAGATGAGTTCATAAATCCAAAAATAAAGAGAGAAATAAGAGAAAAAACAGACCAAAACATTACTTCCCTGAAATTTTGGACCTCCCAGAAATTTGATCCCCTGAAATTTTGGCCCTCCTTATCCTTCTTTTCCTATTGCTAAATCAAAGCTCTTCCATGACAAATTTGTATGCCCAAATGAGGAGCACATTTTTCCGATATATATACATCATTAGAGGGTTGAAATGGTGCCACAAAGTGGCCCAACCGACCTGTCAACTGTTGGAGCATACTTGACACTTTTAGGAGGCAAAATAATTATTAAAATTTTGATTTTTCTTCCTCAACGAAAATACCGACCATGACTACCCAAATTCCAACACTCCCTCTCAGCCAAGGAGGTATTTTCCATTCTCTTTCACACCATAAGGAAGGGTATATAGCATCATATCCATAGAGTAACATGAGGCCACACTCCTGACCTATAAAGGTCAACCAATGTCCAAATCCTTAGATAGTACTGGTCCTTCTCATCCTTACTACAAGTTACAAGGCACATAGCCAAGGAAGGTCCATACCACCTATCTTTGTGACCCCGCTATGGGTTACAAGGTGCATCCCACCTAAAGGAAGAAAGAAAATTGGATCCTAGACCAATCATCCTGGGGCCAGGTACATTTCTACCCTAACGGATCATAGTAGGACTCGAAACTCCCTAGTAAATTTCTACCTAGGAAGCAGTGTTCACAACCATTCACCTTGGTTTTCAGGTACATTTCTACCTTGAAAAGAACACTACAACATTCAAATGCCTCAGTGTATCCCAACAAGATGATGACAATATTCACATCCTTATAGCAGGTTACCATATGCACTCCACCTAGGAAGATTGCCATCCTCATGATGCTATACAATAACTTTGCATGTAGGAATTGATAAAACTCTAAATGAAATTTTCGTAATGAATGCTTCAACTTAATTATGTCTACAAGTGCAGTTATGAAAATAAGTAGATATCAACATTTGGAAATGTGAAATGAAAGATACGAAGGAAAACTCAAGGGACTTATTTGTTGAAAATCATGTTTGCTTTTTCTTGCTCTGGGCTTTCATGTATCTAAACTTGTCCATATCATATATAACAATGAAACCATCAAATAATCTAGTCATGTTATGAAATTTAAATTATCAAGGACTATTATCATTTTTCCCAAGGACCTTGCATCATCATCAAAGAACATTAGTGAAGATACAATAAAAATAAAGAAATATACTTATCTTTTGGAAACATGATAGCTCCCTCTTGATCTTTATCATCATCATCATCATCGGATTTCTTTACTAATTATTAGAGTCTTCTTTATTGAAACATCATCACCACGTCTCATCCAGTCATCTGGCCTTTTACCAACTTATTCCCATCTTCCAATCAATCTTATAAGAAAATAATTGTGATACCATCATGGTCATTTTTCTTAGAATAAATAACTCCATGAAATAATAACAATGATCATTAAAATATCCTATTATTTCATCGATTAATTAGTAACATGAAATTTCATACTTGCTAGATAACTATTGTGACATGTGAACAATATCTATATACCATGAGATACAATAAAAACTATGATGTTGTGCATTCTACCAATGCAACTACATGTCCTAATTTAACTATATAGAAACATCATGATAGATTCACTTTAGAAGAAGAGATCCCTGGGATCCTCTTCCTTTGGCTTCTTATTCTCAGGTTCATTGGTTTCTTCGGTTACATGTGCTCCATTCTTCATTAATCAAATTCTCATGATGATCTTCTCAGTAGGCATCCACATTTAAATGATCAATATTTCAGAGTGTCCATGGATCCAACTTGATTACCATCCTTATTTCTTTACTCCCTATACATGTAGTGGCTTGCAATCTCGGATGCCATGTTTTTATTGTTTTTCCTTCAAGGCATGTATCAACTCGAGGTATCCTTCTTTGTCTTTTCCTACTCCATCATACTACTCTCCTGTTAATTTTTCATAGAGCAACATTGTTCTTTGTTTTGATAGTTACATTTCTTCAATAACATGTTAAGTTCACCCCAAATAATTATATCATTGCACCGATCTACATTATTAACCATTAGAATATGAAACTATGAAGAAAGAACAATACCATCATCATCATCTAAACAGTAGAATGAAAAGAAACAAGCACAATAGAAGCATGAACACGTAGAGACACCGAGATTGATCCGAGACTAGGGAAAGACCCACTATGGGGAAAACCCTTGCAAATTATTATTCTTAGATCATCATCAAATGATTCAAAAACAATAGTACAATGATCCATAGATATATATCTTCATGATGCAATAAAACAACTAACACATGCACAATGTGACCTTACACATATCTCTGTTGAAGGAACTTGATTCTGAGAACTGAGAAGCCTAGCACTGGTTGAAACATACTGATGAATACTGCTGATACTAAGTGAAGACCGTAGATACGACTTGCAGCAGAAATACATGGATCATATCTAAAGATATGTATCTTTACAACATCAGGATAACAAATCTAATGGATCACCAAGTGATCTCAACTACCAAGTCCTATATCTAAATCCAGGATGTGAACAAAGACTGATCTGAAGCGATTGTGACTCGGTGACAGATGTATCAAGACACTGCGCAAACAACTGATTGTGGCCCAACTAATATCTTCTACAAAAATATCTTAACCGTGGCCTTAATACTCTCAGCCTGCGGCTGAAGCTCCCTTAATCGCGACATCAACAATCTGTGCTCGCGGCTGAGGTCCTAATCAACCTGAAACCTTAGCCGCGCCCTGAAGACAGTTTACCCGCAGCTACACTAGCTCAATCGCGTCCTCGAGAAGGCCTACCCATGACTTTGGCCTAGCTCAGTCGCTACCTCAACACAACCTACCCATGGTACCCATTGTTTTGGCCCAGAATACCCATATCAAATGTGAGCCACTGCATGTGATCCCGATCCTTTGCGTGAGCTTCTAGTGGCGTACATGTGCGAGCCAATACATAAAAATATGAACCAATTTTAAGAGAGCATGAATAAGATCTCATGAGTGAATGTGTACAAATGAGTTTGAGGTCGCCTCTATTTATAGATTTCATTTGTGACCACTTGGGGTTAATGCTAACTCCATGTGTGGTTAGGATGACCCATTCCATTTCACTTTAATAAAAAAATTAATTCATAATTTAACTTTTTCTTAACTAATTGGGGCGATCTATATGTCGATTTTGGTCCTCTCGAAAAGAGGAATCTAATGAAATTATAATTTTGACTATATGAGTTTTTCATAGTGTAATTTGACCGAATTTTCATAATTTAACACTCCTCTCAACCAAGGAGAATTGCACCTACCAATATCTTTTCATCGATCAATATGCCATTATGTTATCTTCATGCATCATCACAAGTCGTCACTGATCATCTATATCATGAATTCATCATGTTGTGATCCTTTTTCATTGGAAATCATCATTGTACTTCTCATGCTTATTTATGCTTCTCTCTTAATTGTTCCTGCTCGTATGTTGAACATTCTCGGATCTAGAAGAAGAATTTGTCACCGGAGGGAAGCTTAGGCTACCACCCTTAATCCATCAAACCATCATTCTGTATTCTCTAACAACGGGATACTACCCAAAATATCATCATCAATCAAAATTGGAGAGCATATCGTCAAGGATCACGCCTCAACCTATAACCACATCAGGGAGTGCATCTCTACGTGGAACCTCATGGGGGAGCTATACCTATACAACCCCATATATATCAATAGGATATCCATCCACACATGGGAGCTCATATCGGGCCTAGTATCACATCGAGGAGCTCACTCTCAATCTGAAGCCGCATAGGGTTATCACAACCCATCCTATTTCCAACTGATATTCCCATCGATGACCCTGAATAGACATGTGGTAGAACACCTACATTTGAATTGGGTTGTACACCCCAAGTACATTCTCAACTCGTTAGCCAAGCGAGGAGTGGTATTCTCGAAAAGCTTGCTTGTGGATATGATTCCAACTGGGGTATACTCTGTAAATACCAATCAGGGGAGCAACATTCTCTACCCCAATGAAGATAGAGGAGAAACATCTCACCCCTATCGATAACAGATAGGGAGTACACACTATTTTCCAAAGTTCCCTCAATGCTAGGAGCCCTCTATCTCAATTCCTCATCCTGGGAGCTCAGATAAGGAGGAAGAGCTGGCTCAATGTCCTCAATCAACACTGCTCTCATCTGGTATATGTTGATTCCTGTTCATACAGGACATAAAATTAAGCGTTATGTTAGAACACACATAATCATGTAAATCACAACAAGATACCAATCATAACAAGATACCATAATCATCATCCCTCTCGCGGAGGTGTTAATCACACATGGATACCATAATCATCCTCCCTCTCATGGAGGTGTCAATCACAAGCCTAAGCTTGTTTCGAACAACTGCACTGTCTCAATGAATGGAGAAATCACAGTCCCAACTATATGTATATGGGATTCTCTGTCATGACAGTGTATCTATGTCTTATCCATATCATACTCAAACAACTCTTTAAGAAGCTTCTACTTCATGCCTTGCAACTAGCCTTTCTAGTAGCATTGTACCCGACCTCGGTCGTGCTATGGACCTCTCATCCAAGATATCATGGCAGATATCATACTAAGTCAACATCCAAATGTGCTCATCAATAATAATCCCAAACATCATCAGTTCATTCATGCAGCTACATATTGTTAGTGTCAGTATTTGCATCCTTCCAGTAGTGATCAAAATCCTCTTTTCATATCATTTTAGGAGTCCCACTCAGAAAATTTTATTTGTTCCATTAGGTCATTCAAAAATTTACTCACTGATGGTAGCCCTAAGTCAAAAAAATTCACTCCTTCTAAATTTCCATTACTTGCTGGCTAAATTTCATACCTTGTTGATTGTACATCATCCATAAAGCTAATGTCATCATGAAAACCAATCTTTCAAAGTCTCATTAGGTTTTTAGGGTTTTTTCAAGGTTTCATTAGGTTTCTAGGGTTTTTTTCAAGGTCCAATAAACACACCATTTCCATTGAATAAAGATAGCAAAGTAAGAGAGTGAACAAAATAACATCTCTTTACCATGTAAAGATGATTTGCAAAGACGTAATTCTGATTCCAAAGTTGTGATTTTCATCCTAGAATGTAATTTTAATTCCAAAAAGATGTAATTTTCATTTTTATTTTGTAATTTTATGTCATTTAATATGTAATAAGTACAAGGTTCCCAAGATGCCAACTCAGAGTTCCACATTCCAACAAAGCTAATATCAAAGTGTAAAGAGTTCCTAGTCCATCAAAATGATCAATTATCAAAGGAAATAAGTCAAAATGAAAGGAATAGTTTTAAAGGTTTAAAGTGAAAGCAAGAAGCAAAAGTGGGTCCCAAAGCTCAAAACATCCAATCCATCAAGCATAAAGCCCATTCAAAGTTCAAAATACATTCATTTTCTCTCTATGCCATCAAGCCATCATTCACATAACTCAAAAAATCGAAATTTAAAGGTGAAAGGTCGAATTTTTGGGAGGCGATGCTCACCTGGGACAGGTACAACACATAGTGCAGAGGCGTTGCGCACCTGGCAGAGAGGCGCTGTGCATAGAGAAAAGGCGTTGCGCACCTGCCCAATTTCGCTTGCAAGATTCCAAACTTCGTGCAAGTCCTCCAAACATTTAGAAAAGGGTTTCTCCACTTCCTTGCAAGTAAGTAAGACATCAGTATGCCCTCCTTGCATTTCTTAAGTGCGTGTCAATATTTTCATGAGAAATCTCTAGTTTTTTCATGATAGAAACCCTAGTTTCACTTTCTAATCCCAATTTTGCTCTTTGAAGACCCCTTTTACCCTTCCCACATCAAAATAAATCCTATCCCTACCCCTATATCATTAAATCCCTATCCCAGACCCCTTTATCCCCCAAACCCTAAGACCTAGGTATTCCAAATTCCTAAGCTCCCAAAGCCCCATACCTGTAATAAAATTCCTATTCCAAAATCCCACAAAATTTCTACTCCCTGTCACCTCCCTCAATTTAATAATCCCTTCCCTCATCTCCCTAATTTTTTCCATCCCATCCCCCACTCACTAAACCTATATTTCACTCCCAATTCACCTCCCTAGGGTTTCTAGCCAAGACATTATGGAAGAAGAAAACAAATAATTCAATGCGGAAGAAGAAAGGGAAGAGAGGAGGCCACACAAAGGAGGGAAGATCATCAAACTTGAACCTACAAACACCAGAGAGCTCATGGCCTCTCCCATGACTATGATATGTTTTAAGCATGTAGCATGCTTTGAATTTTGTGAAAAAATACAAAAGATCCAACATCATCTTGTTTTGAGCAAGCTTTTCATCTCTAATCTACATGATAACTAGGTAACCCTTGCTGGTGTCACTTTAATAGTATCCACAGTTGTTGGCTTGAGGGGTCTTGACCCAGGTTCATTTTTAAGGTTTGCCAATAAACCCCTGTACTACTGGCCCTTTCAGCAATGACCTGCTTGCGCAGGTCAAGGTCTCACCCGAAGTAGTATGGGAGGGTGCTGGAGCCAAGTTTCCGCATCTTGAGAGAGAGAAAGTTAATTGAAGTGGGTCCCTTTAGGTCAGACGGACTTGCGCAGGAGAAGCCCTAAGATAGTAACCCTTAATAGTATATCATCAGAGCCAAGATCATAAATAGTTGGATAACGTATAACTGGAGCAGAGTACGTATACCAAATCTATGTATTCATAATATCACATCCACATGCACATCGGTAAATCATAAATATTCAGTGAGCAATTATAATCTCAAAAATAACATAAAGCGTAGCTAATAATCATAACCCAGAAACACTTAAATATCACAAACAATCTTCTCATTCATTCGTATCCAGATCCAACTTACAGAATCTATCTACCAACCCACGCACATGGCCAACGGGGTCCGCACATAACAGGACTCAGGGTCTCTGCGCACACAGCCAGCAGGAGCCCTTACCTAGACAATCGACACAAAATATCAACAAGTTCGTATCCAAGCTTTATCCACACTTAACCTATCTCTAGACTCGATTTATCCATCTATTGATAACATATTAGCCTGCGCTACTCTATGGTCTACAAACTGTGGTTTTCGGACTCCTGGTCTACCCTTTGACCCTTTGAAAATTCATTGGGGGCTTTGACCCGCCCCAAAGCCCCTGCCCTAGACTAAATATTACAAAATATTACAAAACTGGACCAAAAATATGGTTAGGGGACCTCGCTCCAACAGGCCCCCAACACAATCTTGTGACTCGTCCCGAGTCACAGCATCAGCAGGGTCTTCATCGTTTCCCAGAGTTGCTCGATAGTGGCAGCCAAAGGGGTAAGAACACATATGCTCTACGCGGATGCATTCTGCGCAATATCAACCAAATTTTTTGAAGTTGGGCCTTCAGTAGCTGTGGTGACACTCTCCAAGGTCTGATTCAACTACTTCACGACCCTATCTAATTCCTACAAAATCTTGAGAGCTTCGTCAGCCCATGGTGTCAAATGGTCGCTGAGTACCTGCTTCTTGCATCAGAGCCCCATAATTTCACTTATGAGCGTGTGGCTGGTCCGAAGGCGTGCTAGTCGTTGGGCTGGGACGAGGGTGGTCATAGTGGCCTCCATTTGCTCAAAATATTGCTCCTTTTAGTGCAGCTCCTGATTGATTTGGTGAAGCAGGGGATCATGTTGCACCTGGGACCATAAATCCATGGAAGTCTCAAATAATGCGGTACCCTGAGTGATTTGCACGGTAATACGTGTTTATAACTTCTGTGACAAGCGCGATTCACTGGGCGTGCACCTCCTGGGGGGTCTTAGGCTGTAGCTTGGCCTGTAGCAATGTTATTTGAAGTTCCAAATCGGCCCTAACAACCTGCACTTCGCTCCGCGATGCCTTCAAAGCAGCGACCAAGCCTTCGAATTTGGCCTGCGGGCAAAGGTAGGAATTACTTTGGGCATATCCTCGCACAGTTAGTCTATCAACTACTATAATTTAGCCTACTGCGCGATGGCAATGATGTGTGCGGCCTGGGCTTTGGCGGTTTCGGTAGCTTTGGTCACAATAGTTTGCTCAACCTCACTAAGTTGTTGTTGCACCCGCATTTCTCTGTGTTGAAGCTCATTGGTGACGGAGATAAACAGGTCATGAAGCTGTACACCCGTTAGGTGCACAACATCGAGATCGATCGAAGAGCATGCATGGACTTGGTCGCACAATACTGAGGGTACCATTACAAAATCTGCGCCCGAGAGGGGGCAGATCCGACTATCTGTTATGGTGGTCAAGGCTGTAATTATAGCTGTTTGACTCGCTTGATTATGCCTCGCCTAATCCACGCTTGCTTGAAGTGTGTCTGCTTTTAGCTGAAGGGCCTGTAGTTTGGATTTCAAAGCTTCTACCACGGCCTTGTGTTGTCCTTCCAATGCAGCCCATCGATCTTCTGACACGATATTGACGATGTCCGCAATTTTCTCTAAGTCAGCTTCCATCAACATAACTCTGTGTCTGCGCCAAGCTTTATAGCCTTGCACTTCTTCCTAGGCCCTTTGGGATATTCACTGGTGTGTTTGATACCATGTGGGGACACCACATCTTCAACACCAAGCCCTTCAAGTCCCTGATCCTGCTGCAACTCTGGCTTTGTCCTCATGGTGGCATCCTTAGGGATGGTTGGGTTCGTACTTTTTGTCATAGCAGGTATCCTGGATTCCTTCGCTGTCTCCAGCAGAACACTAGTCTCCTTTCGGGCTGCACTAAGGAAAATTTTGAGAAACCCCCCAAATTTATATTTATAATAAATGGGAAAATCCCCATGGTATATAGAAAAATGTATAGGCTATTTTTTCGTTAATATAATATACATATATAATTTTTTGGTGAATCTTTTACTAAATTATAAAATTTTCTTAAATATTGGCGAATTTTTCACTAGGTTATAAAGTATTCAAAATTATTGATTAATCTTCTAAAAAATTAGAAAACATTGTAAAATATTAGTGCTTAGTTACCAATGTATAGAAACATATTAATAATATGAAAAAAAATTATTTAAAAACTATGATATACAATTTTCCATGTTTTGGAAAAGAAAAATCACGGGTAATGTTGCTCTAGGTTCTTGTTATACACTATTGAAAACATTTTTGCATGTTTTTATTATGTTTTACCACAAATGTCTTATCACATACCAAGTGGAAATTAATTAGAAAGGCACCCCCAAAGACATGTGATGCTGAACCAAATAAATTATTTTGCTCAAACTTGGTCTTTACACAGTTAGATAACCCTGCCATATTCTATGTAATTCATATTGTGAGTTTACTCAAACCCTACTCTAGATGAGGTCACAGATATTGTGAGTTTACTCAAACCCTATAGAGATGTGGAAGAAAAGAGTGTTTTTATTGATTTCAAAACACTCATTGTAGTAAGAGACGGAAAGAACAAAAAAATTCCACCCCTAGTAAACTCTACATTATTTGTTTATGTTTTTCAATAATTTTAACTATTTTCCTTAAAATTCTTATTTTGTGGTGTTGTCTGTGTTCAACCCCAACCTGCAACATTATTTACGAGACTTCCATGAATATAGCTACATTTTTATCTCAAGTAAGTAGATTATCGATTCTCAATTTCTATGATTTGGATATTAATAGGGAAATATTTTGTTAAATGCATAAGAAAGTGATCCAAGTTGTTTTAAAAGGGATTTGAGCATAACTCATTTCGGGTTTCGAAATGTTCTCGAAATTTTGATGGATATGCACAAAGTTAAACAATTAAAAATTAACTTTTTTCATATCTATCGGATTACCAAAATATTGAGAAAACTACAATTAAAATGAAAAGCCAAGTCAAATAATTGGCTAGTCTAGTTCTTCTTTGTTATATTTCCAACCTATTCGAGAATTTCAATGAGCCTTCAGTGTTAAAAGTTAAATCAAATATTTTATTTTGTTACATACTTTTCCTCTTCAACTATCAGATATTACATTTACATCCAAATTCCTTCGCTTTTATTATTGATTTCAAACATATATGCACATGAATTTTCCCCATTCAGCAACCAATTTTCAAAATTTTCAAATACGTTGTTCATATTCTAGTTTTCAAAGTTCTCAAATACGTTGTTCAAATTCTAATTTAAGTTACATTTTATTTAATGAGAAGGGACTAGCAATTTCAATAGAATATGAAAAGAGGGGAGAATTGCTCGAATTGTTCTCTCTGCACCCAGATGGGAACCTAAGGCCACCAATGCTAAAAAGAAAGGGAGGTGATGGATAACTCACTCTTCATACTGTAGATATTCATATGCAAGGAAGGTGGTGAAGACTCAGATAATTAAAGCTATCTCATTTTTGCCTTATTCAGTGAATCTTTAGTATGTGGCTATTTAGAGATTATGTATTATTATATATCTCTTGTGTAAATGGACAACTACATTACTGAATTTATGCCTACATTTTATTTTGTAATAACTTAGATCTCTTGTGTAACTCGACAACGTCATTACTGAGTTTATGCCTACGTTTGATCCTGCACTAACTGGGAAGTTTTGTATGCACCCTTGAAACGTTTGTCGAGTAATTTCTTTAAATTTAATAATGTGTATGTATGAATGATAAGACTGTCATTGGATTTGGAAGATTATTCCTTGAAAATTCATGCTTCTTAATGTAATAAACTCTAAAATTATTAGTAACAGACTTTACGATGGTATTGGATGTTTTTTTATTGGAAGAACAATGTGGGATTCCCTCCCATGTTGGTTATCAAATTAGGTAGAAGTGGCGAAAACCTCAAATAGAGTTAATTTTTTGAAATTCGGTGTTCCTTTGTGATTGTATTTTTTTTTCATTTTTTATTTTTATAAGATTAAGGTTATGTGTTAAAAGTATTATATATTTTCTTTACAAATTTTATTGGAATTGGTTAAAATATTTTAATTTTTTTTTGAAATTTTTCAAATAACTTTATGTGTGGGATTGATGTTATATTTTATTTGCACTAAAAGTAACCCGTGTGTTAATTAGAACCCGTAATTCTTTATTATTATTATTATTATGATAAAATCACTTTTTAGTTTTTGAGTAATTTTTGTTGGAATTGCAGAATCTAGCTTTGTATGTATTTAAAGATACATTTCAAGAAATGAAAAATAGCTAGAATTGCATTTCATAATTTTCATAAAAAAAAATACATATATAGAATCATAAAATAAATAAATAAAATAAAATTATATATATATATATATAGTAATTACAGATTATTTACTTACCTCTCGAAGAAAATGTTTTCATACTTAATTAAAATAAACTAAGAATAAAGTAAAAAAGAGTTAATAATACCACCTAGACTTATTCTGAAATTGTGAAGCTTGTAAATTGTGAAGGTTTAAAATCCATGGCTTCAAGGGTTAAATTTGACGGGTCCTCCTACCCATCATAGAACTTTTTTATGATGATCTCATTTTTAAACAACCCTTCATATCACTTTTAGCATTTCCTTTTACGAATTTCATCTAAGTTTAAAGTAAAAAAATATGATGTATACCTGCAAATATAGAAGCCAATGCAGTTAAAATTTGAAGAGATTAGGGTGAAAAACAACATGCCATTTCTAAAAATAAATTTCCGAAGTTTCATATTTAATTAGATTTATTTTTCAAAAAATATAATATTTTAGTTTAAATTTCAATAAGATTTTGCTAAAATGATGTTTAACTTGTCGATATTAGATATTGGCAATAAAGGTATTCAAATGAAAGTAAAGGTCAGTTGAACTTACTGAAGTTAAGATGAATCCTTTCCCATAGAAGAGTCTGCTACTCATGAGGCTCGGTTAAAGGAGGAGTCTCATCTTGCAGGAATTCCATGGAGGAGGGAAAATATTCCATGAAATCAAACATTATGAGCAAATTACAAGAATATTTTGTTAAAAAAATGTCTACCCTCGAGCTATCAGAATTAGGAATTCCATGGAGGAGGGAAAATATTCCATGAAATCGAACATCCTGAGCAAATTACAAGAAGATTTTATTAAAAAAATGTCTACCCTCGAGATATCAGAATTAGGAATTCCATAGAGGAGGGAAAATATTCCATGAAATCAAACATTCTGAGAAAATTACAAGAAGATTTTGTTACATCATCTTCAAACTCACACAATCCATAATGTCAATTGTCCTATTATCTTTAAATTTCTATCTTAATGGGGAAATAAATCTCTATCTTAATGGGGAAATAAATTATTTACTGCTCCTAACAATATTTTAAAATAAAGTGTATAACATAAAAAACATACCCACTTCTAAAGCCTCATCTAGGAATGTATAACATAAAAAAACATACCCACTTCTAAAGCATCATCTAGGCCTACAAAATGTGGCCAGTGTAAATCCAGTTAAACTTTGGATCCACCAAACCTCAAAAGGGTTGAAATTTATTTTCACTCAGTGCAAATAGGATCCTAAGTTAAGATGTATCTAGGTTGGTTTAATTTTACCCTTTAAATATGTTATGTTCCACATGAATACCATGGTTTTTCATACCATGTGTCAATACCATGAAATTATTTTATTATAATGTTATTTTTTTAGTATTTTTATTTTATTTTGATAAAGTAAAATTATTTTCACATAGTGTAATTTTTATTTTTACCTAGATCCAACTTAAATCCAGAGATTTACTTTTTTTACCCTCTCCCTTAAAATAAGGTGGGCTAATCTCGAGACCTAATTTTTTTATCAAATAAATTTGGGGCGATTTGAAAGATAAATTTACTTTTTTTACCCTCTCCCTTAAAATAAGGTGGGCTAACCTCTAGATGTAATTTTTTTATAAAATAAATTTGGGGCGATTTGAAATAATATACTATAATACAAAAAATTTGCCCAATAAAAATTTAAAACCCTTTAATTTCGCCAATGGGCGAAAATTCGCCCCTAAAATTTTCTATGGGCTACACTTTGGCCAGATGTGCCTGTTGTACCTAAGCCGGACGACTTGTAGCCAAGCTTCCACACTGGTGGCCAAGTGGAAATCACTTGGTCAATATCTGTTGTGGGCATATAAGGGAGAGTATACCATGTTGGATCTCCGCGGGCCCAAATCTGCACATTGTTCACAGTGACCTGAAATGCCACAATATCCTTGTAATTTTTGTAGACCACGGGCGACAAGCGCGGTTGGGAATGAATTGCCGCTGCTAGGGTTCGATCAAATAATACCCAAAAGACCTTGTTCTCCTCAATCCGCTTGGGATCCTTCGAAACGCGTCGACCAAATTTACTTTGGTGTGATTTTCACAGAAAGATTTTACTCACAATTTATGAATCACATAAGCCAAATACCTTATAATAAATAAACGATTTCAGTAGTCATAAATAAATAATAATAATAAATTAAAGTTTAGAAAATAAAAGGATAAAAATAAGAGAATTGATAAAATGAATCAAATAAATTTTAAATTAAGAAAAGGTTAAAATTAATATATGATCAATTACGAAATGACAAGTGGAGGCTATACATATAACTTCTTGCATGAAGGGGCAAGAAGAATTCTCATAAGGTGGAGAAGGAAGTGTAACATCTCTTGCTTGGATAATTAACGAAAAATATGTAAAAGTTGGCATAGCCAGTTAATTTGAGGCTCAAGGATTCTCAATTCTCTTTAATGATGAGGTTGGTTGGGTGGAGATTTGTCCCCCGTGATCAATTGTGGCATGTTGAATCAAATTTTAGAATGCAATGATTCAAAATTCTTAGCACTGTAAGTTTAATTTTGCAACTCTCAGGTACGTTTTTCACCATTCATTTCTCATGTGGATTATGCAATTAATAATGGAATCATCTTTGCTTTTACTAGTTAATGGTTACACAATTGTTGTGTTTAATGTTGCATTTGGATTTATTGAAATTTGAGCCATTACAAGGGAGGGTGGAAGCTAGTATCAAGACATGCCACTCTTGCCTCTAACAATTCTCGAATGATATTTCAATTTCCTCTTTTTATGAAAAAAGATGCCTATAGGGGAACACATTACACAATTTCCTTTTGAGAATTATTGATGCCACGATCATGTTGGTTATGAAAGGGGATATGTTGTGGGATGTTTCAAAGACCCAATGATGTTTTTATAATACTAATTAAATCAAGGTGAATTTCTTGTGAGGAGAAATCAATAACCTTAGCAACATTAAATTGTTAAATAACATTTGAGTGGGTCTTTTTTAGGAGTTTTTCCATACAATGAAAGTTTATGATTTAGGATGATCCTACTTGGAGACCTTTGAGAGCGTTTCCATGTCCATCCTTGTTAAATATCGTGTATAACTCATTGAAATCCATGGTAACAAGGCTTGATGTTTATAACCATTGTGCCCCTTAAATGACATCACAACCCGCCATTACAATGGAAATACATGTTATGTTTCAATAAATAGTTCCCCGTATGGAGTTTCACATACCCACACTTACCACCATCTCCATTGGGTATCATGATTTCAAATTGCACACAACATGAACAAACAATGTGTTTCTTTTGCCAATATATGATGGATGAAATTGTGGGTATTGTCATTATCGATTAAGGTACTCACCTTCCGGTGCTTGATATATCCTACTAAATTTTAGGTCAATGAAGTTGTAGTTCTCAATAAGGCAAGGACTAAAATTTGGATTTCCACACAAGGATACTCCCAAGAGGGTACTTCATCAAGATAGGGTGGGATCTTTGCTTGTTTTAGTTTGGCTACATCTTCACTTGAAATTACCTCGAAGTGTTGGATGCGGCATATTAATGATAAATAATTTATGTTCTTTGCACTTATAACCTTAAACAAATTTGGCAACAAAATTATAAGAAATCCCTTGACATTAACATGATGTCATTATTGTTGGAGTCAACTTGTGGACCTTAAAGGGTTGTAGAACAAGCATAAAAATGGATCTATCCATTAAAAAAAAATTGTACATTTTGTTTGTTTGGTTGCCAGTACATGTACCTTCTTAGTTAGCTAAGAGATATCCAGCTAAGTACTTGGGTGATACATCTTGACTTGTGCTTTAATCACCTCCTTATGACCCAAATCTCCTCCTTGTGACCTTGTGTTTTACTCTGTCATACCAAGTTTTGTTCTCGAAGGAAGTAACAAAGTCTTCCACCAAGCATGTATGACGCAAATTGGTCTGCATCCCCAAAAATTTAGCACTGATTCCAAATCAAGCATATATGCTCTTCACAAATCGGTCCCAAGACATGACAAAACAAGCTTCAACTTATGCTCTACATTTGATACAAAGTGCCAGTGAATGTTAGGCAGGTTGCCTACATCGTATATATTTCGAATAAAAGGAAACTCAATGATGTATGATGTGGTTTTTGTATAAAGAAGAAGATTGGTGATATGGTGATCACCTAGAAAAATGTTCTCATCATATATGATGTAGATAGATTCATTTTATAGTTTGAGGACATATTTAAGGAAATGATGATAAATTTTTGAATAAAATAATTTTATGAGTATAAGAATAAATTTTGGAACAATCATGTTTTTAGTTCACTGCATAGAACTAGTACTTTTGAAATAAGTGGTTTAGGGTTCAAACCCCGATCTTTGTCTTGAAGGTGACTTAAATCATAAAACATGTCAATTTTCCATGCATTCATTCTTCAAATTGTTTTGAAATCCAAACAAGAGGTTTAAGCACAAGAGTTCGACATTTGGTGCTATGCACAATGCAAAAGACATATTCGTGATTATTTTGAATTGTCTTTGCATTTTTCAAATAATAGCATTGGACTTTCAAGCTTGATATTTTGGCATTGAGAGGAAATTTTTTATGAACCACGGCATCTTTAATAGACATTAAATTAAATAAAGGGTTAATTATTCTATAATAATATTATATTTATTAAAGTGACACTTTTTATATATAATATCAGTCATAAAGTGGGGATTGGGGGTGTAATTTTTCATCCCAAAGAAAAAAATGAATAAACTTTATCTTGGGGATTGGGGCATTTTTCTAATAATCAAGCATGGACATATTGATCTGAAATAGGTGGCTGACTTGTTTTTTTGTGCAATCACCTTCTATTTCATTTAAACAACTTAAGTATCGTGCTCATAAATCCAATTGGGCAACAGAATTCTTGTGTCAAGTTTATGTGTTTTTTGAGTGCTTTATGTGTGAGAAATTTAAAAATTGTTTTAAGTTGATTAAAGGCATGAAAAACAAACATAATTTGCAGAAAAATAACTAGCAACTCACAACAGAAAAATAATAAATGAGTTCACCCTCAACACTTGGGCTACGTCTCCTTGAGCCTCCATCAATGGACTAGGCTCTTTGGGATTAAAATGGTCAAATTATTTTACAATTTGATGCTCAACACCATTGGTATTTCAGAATGTACCAATGGGCTCATAATTCGAAAATACCCCTAGATTGATTATTCAATCACTGGAAATATACCATGGCTTCCTTAGGCATGATCTCTTTTGTTGGTGGCCTTGAGATTCCCTAAGCTATCCTGAGGCAGAAACACTTGTAGAATTATTCATCTACTCTTGAAACATGTCTCAATGTCTCCAGAACATGTCAATCATCCAAAATGCACTATTAATTCTCTCATAATGGCCTCTGGCTTCTCTGGCTATGCCTCCAACACCTGGTGGCCCTCAGCTCCTTGGAAAGAAAAATCACACTTAGAAGTCTCCAAATGCCTCTGAAAGCTACACCATTGGCTTCCGAAGGTTCAATACAATAAAAAATGACTATCCATTTTCGAATTTTGGCTCAGTGATGCTCAAGATAGAGCACATTTAATTTTTGCCCAATATTCTCCACCAAAACTGGAAAAACTCCAGTTAGCATGGCTAAAAATAGCCTAGCCGCTAAAATTGGCGCCTCTGTTAAACCCTCCGCTGAACTAAAAGTTCATTAATTAAGAGGATAAGTGTTTTTAACTTAAGATAAGCAATGGTTTAATGGCATAAGTGCATTTTAGCGCTAATTTTGTTTAAATGTGGGTTAACCACGATAATCCAGCGGTTTAATCCTTAATCATATGGATTAGTGCTAATATGAAGTTTGAAATTCCCGCCGGTTAGTTTTGTTGGAGCCCCTGATTTCGGGAGCATGAGCACGTGGGATAGGGGGTTGGCCCCCTCCTCCTTCAGTTTGGCGTAGATCTCGTAACTTAAATTTTGGTTCGCGTACATAATAATCAGGCTCTGGGCCCACGGCCTGTTGGTGAATGAGCTTAGTAATGAGGGGGAGACTGCGGTGTCAAACCCAGGCCTCTACCCTCCGCGATTGGTTTTGCTGCAAATTATTCACATTATATTCACATTGACGTGAACCTTTGAAACCATATAATAACACGGATTATTGCAGAAACTTTACAACGGATTTTTTCGACAAAGTATGTAATCCAACGAAAATATATACGTGGATTTTGAGTTTGGTTATATGCGGAATTGGTATTTATTTAAAATTTACTTATAACATAATATTATTTATATATAATATGTTTTAAAAACATAATATATATATATATATATATTAAAACATAATTAAATAAAACGGGGAAAGAAAGTTAAACAAACTACAATCAATAAAACGGGGCTCAATTAGTGGGGTGAATGCAGCAGTCTCAGAATCTGAGATATCATTCGAAAATCGCAAGACAATCTCATTTGCTCCAGGCCACGGCGTAACCACCTCCCACAGCACACCGTCGAGCATCCACATAGCGTCCTCCCCATTCCACTGCGTAACCTCCCCCCGCAACACACAGTCCAGCATCCACGTCACGTCTAGCAGTAATCCATCCATTGCTAGCCCAAAAGAAATGTGGGAGGAAGGGGTTGTTAATTGCGAAGACAACATCATAACTAGCTTCTCACACTCATTGGATTTCCAGAAGACGACATATAGTGCAGTTGTGACAGAACGGGTAAAGGTGGAGCACATTCAGCTACCTCCGGCTACTCCAATGGACCACAGAAACAATGATGGCACACCGCAAGCTCTACTACAGGCTGAAAAGCCATGTGGAGAAGCTCAAATGCTAGAAGTCTTTGGCATAACCATATAAACAGACCCTCAAACGCTGGAAGGCATTGGCATAACAACTACCGTAGCAACAGAAGCTTCACTGAAATTGCTATCATTAACCCAACCATCGAATAATCCTAATTACAATAATAAAGCCAATATGTATAATAATAATAAAACCAATGTGTATAACAAATGCGGCATCAATAATAAAACAGTTGTAAACATATCTTCTCATGAGCTTAATAAGGAAGAGGCAAAAGTCCTAGAAAAAGGGTTAAATTTTTCCTTGGCCTTGTGTCAGATTCCCAATTAAGAGATAGTTTGCAGCATTGAAGATGGTATCAAGAACTTTGAAGATGAGGATAAGGATCTAATAAGGCAGGAATGTGCCATCATCCCCAAAAAATCAAGACCCCCTAAAAGCAATCTAAAAAAAAAACAATTGAAGGCCATTAAAATCCTTAGGCAGAATGATAACATTGTAATACTTAAAGTTGATAAAGGAGGGGCGACAGTGGTTATGGACAAAGAAGATTATATCAATAAGATGAGAGACCACCTCTGCAATGGTGGTAGTTATAAGAAGATTAAAGAAAACCGAATTTCTAAGGTTATAAAAACTGTCAAGAAAGCCATCAAAGAACCCAACTTGGATGATAAACTAAAAAAGCGCCTTTCACCGGATAGTGAAATCACCCCGTGTATCTATGGAGCACCAAAAATTCACAAAGTCAGTGTCCCTCTGAGACCTATTGTTAACATTATTGGGGCTCCAACTTATGAATTAGTGAAATACATAGCTAACAAATTAGCACCTCTAGTCGGAAAAAACTAGCTCATACATAAAAGACTCCAAACATTATGTGGATTTCATTAGAAATGCTAATCTGGAACCTAGTGACAAGATAGTAAGTTTTGATGTGGTCCAGCTCTTTACAAAGATACCCTTAGATGAAGTCGTTGAGGTTGTCAAGGAAGTTGCAGATCCCCATACTGCAAAGTTAGCAAAAATATGTTTGAGCTCAACTTTCTTCACATTCCAAGGAGAGATTTTCGAGCAAACATCAGGAGTAGCCATGGGGTCTCCGCTATCCCCCATAGTGGCTAATATATTCATGGAAAGATTTGAAAAAAGGGCCCTTGACTCATACCCACTTAAACAAAAATTCTGGATTAGATTCGTGGATGACACCAGTGTAGATTGGCCTCATGGCGATGAAGAGCTTAAAAAGTTCCAAAACCACCTTAACAACTTATCCAAGGATATACAGTTTACTATGGAGGATGAAGATAACAATTTCATTCCATTCTTGGACATTCTACTCATCAGGAATAAAGATGGTTCCATTGGACATAAGGTATTTAGAAAGAAGGCGCACACGAACAATTATTTCCACGCTAACTCACACCATCATCCGACACAGAAGATGGGGGTACTCGTGACTCTTTTTATGCGAGCCTTCAGAATTTCTGATGACAATCACGTGGAAGAAGAAATTGCATACTTAAGAAAGGCATTCACTAATGTGGGATACAGAAACAGGGACATCATCAAAGCCATACAAAGAGCTAGATCCAGAAACAAAAGAAATCCTCGAGATGAAACCCTCAAATATAAAGCATACCTCCCTTACATTCAAGGGGTCACCGACAAGCTAGCCAAGGTTCTCACTAAAAATAACATCGAAACCTCATTTAAGTCGTTAATGACAATCAAACAAAGGATGAAATCAGTTAAAGACAACCCTGATCCACTCCAACAGAAAGGCGTTTATCGGATATATTTCTCATGCGGGAAATGTTATATTGGAGAAACTGGAAGATCTTTCAAGATTAGGCTCAAAGGACATGGAGCTGACATCAGAATTGGGAGAACCAAAACCTCGGCTCTGGCAGATCACTCGAATAAGACTCTTCACCACATCTGCCTAGAAGATGCTAAAGTAATTGCCAATGAAAATCACTATTTCAAAAGAAAACTGCGTGAGGCACTTGAAATCATCAAGCATCCAGAAAACCTCAATAGGGATGGGGGTTTGGAAGTTAGCAGAAATTGGGCCCCCTTATTTTCCCACTCTTAAATTTTTCCTTTTCCTTGTTGTCGCCTCCTTATACCCTTGTCTTCCTCTTCGTTCCCCTTCTCACCACCTCCCTCATCTTCCCTTCCATTAACCTTAAAATGACCCCGTGTGGGCTCTTCCTTTACCATAAAAAAGACCCCATGCTGACTCTCCCCCCTCTGCTCTTTCCTCTTTCCTTTCCCTCTCCAAAAAACCCCTTCCTTCACCTAATATTAACCCCACCTTAAATCTTTACATATATCTTAATAAGTAATAAGGAATTTGAATCATTAATATCAATTTTAATTACTAAATATTATTAGTAATATTTATGAATTAACTATTCCTAATTATATTATTATCAAATTGGCCCCCTTAATACTAATCTACAATCGTTCACCTAATATTAATCCCCCCTTAATATTTTATGTTTGTCTTAATAAGTAATGAAGATTTGAATCGTTAATATCAATTTTAATTACTAAATATTATTAGTAAAAGTTATGAATTAACTATTCCTAATTATATTAAAATTAAAATTGGCATTAATTTTTAATATTGTTAACTTTCAACATTAACACTTATTAGGAAACTAAATTAATCATTCATCTAAGGACCTCATCAATGTTATGAATAGTTTGCTCTAATATTATCACTAATTAATAATAGTATCCTTAAAGTTAACTTTTCCCTTTTTAATATAAACAATTAAAACATATATAATAACAATTTTATATAAATCCTACCTTAAAAGAACTCTTAATATAATTTATTAAATCAAATATTTGAATTATTATTATAATATTAAAAATTTATTAATAATATATAACAAGTGGCTTCTCTAAAAATACATTATCCTTATTTTAAAATATAATTAATCTCTAATAAATTATAAGGAATTAAGGCTAACAATTTTAATTTAAATCAATCAAATTGGAAACTTTGCATTAATTATAAAAACATTATTTAATTTATTTAATTATAAAATAATAATTATTTTTATGGTTGGTTGGCCTACCTCATGCACTCCTTTGGTATATTTATGGTATCTAACCTCCTCTCTTTTCGACAGGATTTGTCCTGATGATGGGTGTTGTTCTAAACCCGAAACGTCAACGCAAAAATGCACACTGTGGAGATTCTGAATTCAGCAACTCAAAAATACAATTCCACTTTAAAAACATTAGAAAATTTACCTCACATAGATCAAACCGATCAAACTAACGAATCTGAAAATGCCACTTGTCACAGCCTCAATGGCTGAAACCTGAGGAATATTCTTGAAAATTCATTTTTGCTGACTGCGCTACCACATCATCCTTGTACCTATTCTGCCCATTTTTTTTTACCTGATTTGGAAAGTGAACAACAAACCATAACTCAATCATATGAACTCGGATTTTGATGAAATGAGTTGCGCCAGAATCTTGGCGACGAAGTCTATCTGATTGTTTAGGTCTAAAACAATTTTGAACACTTCGAATTTTTAGCTAATTTTAGGCCCTGATCCAAATTCTGATCACATATGCATTATTTGAAGGGCTCAGTTAGGTTGCCACGATGGGTTTAGGAAACTTGATTGTCATGGGAGATTATATGATCATCCTACAACACTTTAGTGAATGATAATATCCTAGAGATCTCAATCTTAAAACAATATTCAAAAGAAAATATCACCTTACCAAAATGGTCTCTATTCACTCAGTGTTCCATGTGATGAGATCCAATAACATAAAGGCGAATGGGCTAGCCAAGCAAGGTAGAAATTTGTCCAAGGGGAACCTTATAGTAAATGGGATCATTAGTTAATCAACATTCCATAGAATATGTTATTATGTAAAGTGGAATATCATCCTCCCTTAGGACACATGTCATAGGCATGCATTAGTATGGGTCACTCGTTCAATATGTACTTCCTCCCAGTTTTTACTACATTCATCACCCATAGGAGAAAGTCATTGTCAGTAGGCATGATGTTGTCTCTAGTTTTTTCCACACACAGTGTAATGTAGGAAATGAAAGTCCCAGAGGGCACACTTGTGAGATTGCAACCCTCCCACTTATTTGTGCAAGTTATTGATGCTCTCTTGCAAGGGTATTGCATTTTAGACCTAGATAACAAAATGAACAAACTTATTCTTGGTGATTGGGGTATGCCTCTAATAATCAAGCATAGGCATACACATTATTTTAAGGGCTCAACTAGGCTACCATGATGGGTATAGGAAACTTGATTGTCATGGGAGATTCTGTGATCATCCTTCAACACTTAAGTGAAGGATAATATCCTACAGGTTTCAAGCTTAAAACTATATTAAAAAGAATATATCACCCTTACCAAAAAGATATATATTCACTGTAACACCCTCATCCCACATCTACCCAAGTAACCAGCCAACTAGGGTAAACATGTGATGAAGAGTTATTATGATCATATTCAACCTCCTAGGTGACCTTAAGGAAGTGGAACCGACAGAAACACATCATACAGACCTTCCACATTAACAACAAGACTCCCAGGAGCCATCCCAACCACTCAGGTAACTAGCCCCTGGGTCCCGCTGAGGTTTTAACCCACTTAACCTCCGAACGCTCCCAAAGTATGGCCAAGAGTGCGTCTCGAAGGTTCTGGACACTCCCACAAGCATGCATGCCTGCGTCTAGGGACCAAATTTTCCGGACCTATGCATATTTCCACCAGATTTAAGGCACTTTTTTCAGGCCCATAGCCGAGCCCACTACTCATAACTCACTAACAAGTTCATCAATGAAATAAAATAGTGAAATAATGATGTGTTGGAACAAAAATCATGACAGGACCTAAACTGGACCCTTACTAGCCATGACAATAATTTCTTCAAACATATCACAAATATGTAATCTACAAGTGTAAACAACAGATCTGAACATAGGGGTCTCATATTTATCTGATAATCACTAAGAAGCATTATTCCCTTACAACATTAGTTGCAGTATCATCTATCAGGTCAGATAAAATGTTTATCAATTTACAAATAAAAACATGAGAGGCATACATCATCACTGTTAGAATACATTCTCATAACTAGCATAATAGCAACAAAAATATCATGTATACATCAACCATATGATCCACATATAAACCAGTACACTTACACCTCAAATTCCAAGGAAATTAACTTCTCATTAATGAATGTAAAAACCAACTAGGGATGGGGCTACCACGTTCCACCTGACCATATATTTGTTGAGCGAAATATCTCTTCATCCAATCACACTTGTGCCATATTCCAAGCATGAATATGGGACTTGTAACCAACCAAAAAGAACTAAAACAAGCATGGATGCTACCAAATTTCTCCACCTACACCGTGAGGAATTTTACTGCCTCCTCGTCTCTCAGGCTTTACCGTAATCCACGGTCTGATCCAGGGATCACTAAGCCCTACTCCAAGACCCACTCTCCAGGCTTTATCGTACATCCCCTCCACATAATACAAGGCCCAATGGAGAGCAATCCACCTGTTGGATTTACCGTATATCCCGCCACTCACTGAAAAATATTCCTAGACGCACCAAGGCACACTGTCCTGGCTTTACCGCAACCCACATTCCAGTTCAGGGGTCACTAGGCCAGTGGCTTTATTGCGATCCTCAGTCTGGTTCAGGGATCACTAGGCCATGTGTTTGTGATTTCAAAAATCCACCTCTCTCACCTTCAAATCCATCCGAAAATACAACTGAAACAAAGCATGAGAACCCATCTCATCAAGAATATATGGAAATGGAAAGGCTAGGCTGAAAACACTGTCACACCTGGGAAAACCCATGCTATGATAGAAAAGAACCACATGCAACACCATGCATTACAAATATAACAAGGAAATGACACATGAAAATTAATACCTACAAAGAATCTTGTTGTAGCTGCTTGATACTGCTCTTCGTTGCTTGCTCCTTCCCTCTTCTTGCCTTCTTTGCCTTTCTTGATCCAATTCCAAGTGCTCCAAGAAAAATATAAGTGTCTAAGAGTGAGAGAGAGAGAGAGTAATGAGATAGTTCCAAAACTGAACTAAAAAAAGGTTTGAGCAAAAGCTTGCCAATTGATCCTAAGAAGCCTTTTTAGCAATGAGACCTCTATTTTCTTCATTTTCCATTATTTTCCTTCAATTTATGCCTCACATGCAACATGTGACCTTTCACCTTCCATTTCTCATATTTCCATTATTTTCATAAATAAAATGCCAATTAATGCCTCATGTCTTTCCAAAGCCTTTGCCTTTGCCTTTGCCAATTTCCTTTGGCCATTATAACCGAAATGAACAGTTGCAGTGATGTTTTACCCAACATTCAGCTTGGAATAAGTGTCCCATCAAACGTGGTTATTATTTTTCCTTTATTAACTTTTATTACATGGAATTTTCACCTGTTATAGAACCCTCCCCGTTGCGGGAACACCGTCATCGGTTTTCAATGATACCTACAAACCAACAAACTGCTGAAAATAAAACATACTAAATATGGAGCTTTATAACACATCTCGTTGTAGTATCTAGAATTACATCCATATATACAACCATATTGTCTATGGATCTTTATAAATCCAACTCGATGCATTATTTACAATAATATACACATATGTACATATGAACATTTTCTCAACCAGCAAATAAAATGATACAATGCCTGCATTGGCAACAAGGGAATCCAAAGGCTCACATCTCCGCCCTCAAAGTAGAACCAGGATTCACTTCTTTCCCATGAAGTCAATAATCCACTGCCAAATTCAAAGTTGCATCCAATGTCCAGCACTACTGTCCTCTCAATGAACATTTACCAACTCATTGTTCTAGGGCACACTCCCAATGTCCATCTAGTTCCATCTGGCAATGCTAATGACCAAACAAATCCATCCTCGACTTTCCCTTTTCTGATACACAGTCCTTTGGGCAATCTGGACATCCCCTTCTGTGTAGTCACTCACCTTCCAAGTTCCCCTAAATCCCCTGTCCTGGGTGATCCATCCCTTCACAAGGCTTCCTCACATCAGAAGATACAAAAACAAATGCATATACCTACCTCAAAACCATCATACCAGTCATAGCATGCTCATGGAAATCAATGGACACTATTGGGTATCAGTGTCCCACAATGGCCTTGCTCCTGAAGTGCTTTACCAACATACTACTGCATGTTTCAATTCCTTTTTGTTGTTTTTGCTAATGCTTGCAATCAGTTTGAACCACCCAATTGGGCATTTCCATGGTTCTTGTACCAAGCACATAACTTCCATTAGATTCAAAATAAATTGAAATAAATTCACATCATACCTCATTGGTAGCTCTTCAACAAGGTACACTTTAAATTTTGTTCACTTACTGTCACAACAAGTCAAAATAGTTGTTTGATCAAATCATCATGTATAAACATATCACATCTCGTTAGTTGAAAACACAATCATCATAAATTAAAATCATGAATCACATGAAATCATCATAAACCATAATCATAAATCACAAGTAACCATCATAAGTTAGAATCATAGATCACATGCATAGTAAAATTGAAATAAAATATTGATACTTATCCTTCATGAGTTCTTACTTCTGCCATTGTTCTTTCTGTACACCCACTGGATCGATTTCCACACCCAGAAAGCACCCTCTGTCGTTCTTTTCAACCATGTACACATGCACATAATGTGCATCACACACATACAACCACACATAGCATACAACACCATACAATACATGCACCTACACCTGATATACATCACGACACATCTACCTACACCTGGTGTGCAACACAACACAATACAAACACATACATCTGGTGTACAACATAACACGTACACCTACACCCGGTGTAAAACACAACACAATACATACACATACATTCAATGGACAACACAACACATACAACTACACTCAATGTACAACACAACACAATACACCTGCATACAGTGTACGACACAACACATACATAAGGTACAACAAAACAAATACACATGTCACGATACGACGACCACACCATGCACATACATAGTATCGCATGCCCGCAACACATGTACGACATGCACACAATACCACATGTATACTAATACCATATGTACACAGTACCACCTGTACACAACACTACCTGCACAACGTGTGCACAACATCGCATGTACATGACACCACCTGCACAAGGTGTACACAACACCAAATTTACACTGCACCACCTGTACAATGTGTACACAATACCACATGCACGACATGTACACGACACCACATGCAAGACATGTACACAGAAACACCTGTAAGCGGAACCACATGTATAACATGTACACAACGCCATATGTACATAGCACCATATGTACACATCACCGCATATCCAACATACACACAACACCCATTTGCACACGATACCGCATATACAATATGCGCACAATACGATATGTACAAAACACTGCATATCCAACATGTACATAGCACCATCTATACCTAGCATTGCAAATGAAATATACACTCAACACCATATATACAACAAGCATACAACATCATATGTACATAATACTACATATATTACATGTACACATCACCATAGGTACAATCACTGAATATACAACATGTGCAACATATACACAACAGTAGTATTACACATTGTTGGAGAGGTAAATCCCCTCTGCGGATAGAGGCGATCCCTACTAGCCCAGATCGGGTCTAGAAACAACCGAGTCACGTTAAGATGCAAGTTCCTAATTGCAAAAGACCAAGATGCGACAAGAGGCCTACCTTAAGTCCTACGTTACTGTGGTTTGTGGAGAAGATGTCGCTTCCGTCCCTTGCTTTGGCAGATCACAATTCTCTCGCTCGACGCGATTGAACACCTGCACGCACAAGAAGAAACAACAAAACTCACAAGCGTAAAACCTAATACATGAAATTATGTATCATTCAGAGAAGATACAACTCATAACATAAAACATAAACATCTGAGTGGAACCATAATCGAAGTCGTTTATTATTAATCAGAACAAAGAAAGATACAACCTGAGCTCTGACGTTGGATCTTCCTTCGGCGGGTTGACAGAGGAGTACGTCTTGGTAAAGCTTGTCAGGAATGGGACAAGTCTCTCTCTCTCTTTGATTTTCTGAGGATAATCTCCTTACTATTGATTCAGCTCCATTCAGTCTAGCTTGCAAAGGGAAAATGACAAGCTTATATAGATGGTGGAAGGGGAGTTGGGATCCCTACAATGGTGGCATTGGCCCTATCTTCAAAGAAGCTTCCATGATAGGTGGAAAACCACTTCCACTACATGGAGATCCGGAGCCAAACCTCCCAACTCATTTTAGAGACTCGTTCAGGAGTTGGTTGGAATCAAACTTCCACCATTTATTTTTAAAAAACAATCCTTATTAAGCCTGGCGCGGGTGATACACTAGGACAGAGCGCCAGTTGGCGCGCCCTCTTTGGTGGATTTCACCAATTGGCGCGAGGGCTGAACTGGTAAGTCGCGCCAAGGCCAAAAGAGCTATTTTTAGGGCTTTTCACAGGAAATTGTCTTAAGAGGAATGATTGTCCTTATCAAGGGGTATGCCATGAAAGTGGTTTCGGGTCATGTCACTACTCACAAGTCACGAAATAAGCCCTCACAATGTGTGGGACGGGGGATTGCAGGGACGGTGACAAATTACTATGTAACAGATGCCCCCTAAAGCATGAGGCCCGATAGAGAGAGAGGGGTGAAATTATTTACGATAACGTGTCCAACTGAAAACACTGTCGTCGGAGAACCTGCATAAAAAAGTACAACTGATATCTCAAATACATGATATATGTGGTATGGGCGCAACCATCCATAACAGAGTATACAATAATCAAGATCCAGGGCATGGACGCAACCATCTAGTAAGGATCGATAAATAGACTTAGGCATGGTCGCAGCCATCCAATTAATGAGTCATGTAACCAATCATAATAATCCACAAAATCGTAGCCTGGATTCCATCAGACAAAATCCAAGGTCTTGCACTCCATCTTGACCCGAACAAAGTACAAGTTCAAGAATGTAAATAACTGAGCTGAAGTCGAACACCCGTAGAATCATCCGATCGAATGCCAATGATGAAAACCTTGTGTCGAATGCGAAGAACCTGCCATTAAGGCATGCAGGCTCCAAGGTACCGGAAGGGAGTCTCTAGATCAACTTCCTGGATAATGAGTTGAAGTCGACAGGAAGTGACCTTGAACGAAGGTGGGCCATAGTGTTTCCCACATCATCGACGCGAGACAGAGGAATATAATGTTTGTGAATCAGGATCAGATGAGAATCAGAGGAAGGTTGAAATTTGCAGAGGTCAACCTCTCTTGAACATATCGGCGGCACGACAGTGGATTTGGCAGTATTTGACATCAAAAGATCAGAGGTCATGATGATGAGGCAAAGAGCAGATGAGAGGTCAAAAAGGATTACCCAAACCCACGGATCCAAACAGAGGGTGAGATGAGATGTCCCCAACCCGACACGAATGCAGACAAGTGCCATGTTCAAGAGCGACATACTGCCGACACGACAACGATACTGGTTCCATTTTCCCCACCATTTCTGGTGAGTACCCCAATTATTTTTGAAGACAAGCTTAAAGGGGATAGCATATGCTTGTAATATAATTTCGTCCTTCGAACAAATCCATCCTAGTACGTTTAACGAGCCCTAGGAAGGAGGAAATCGAATATCGTCATTATGACTGAATCCGATGTCATCAGGGTTTAACGAGTCTAACAAAGGAAGAACTCAGCGTCTTTTCATGTTTAGAGAATTTGAAAAGATAGCGGAAAATTAAACTCCAACAGTCCCTTTTCGTAAATAGTTCCTTAGAACCGAAAAGGTAGAAAACTATGTCTGAAAAAACCTCCTAGTCGCAATAGGCTAGGGTATTCCTTTTTCGTAAATATTCTATCCCAGCCCGAAAAAGGGGTAAACGTATATTGGGTAGATGTCGTTTTGCAGCCAATTTAAAGAGATCAAAACGAAAAGCGACTCGGCAATCTTTTCATGTTTAGAGAGTCAGAAAAGAGCTGAAAGATGACTCCAGAATGACTTTTTTGTGTTTTTACCGAGTCTGAAAAAAGTATAAAATACAACTCGTATCACCGTCCAAGCTGCGTAAAAACCTGTTGCTGCACATGAAAGCGAGCGTAAAATCCATTTTTCGACAAAATATATTAAAATATTGGGAAAAATGACTTTCAAAACCTAATTTGACTTTGAAAATTTATAAATATGCCAAAAATAGTAAAACATATTCACTTTTACTTTTTACCTCATTTGGAGAGCAACAGTGAGCTTTTGGTGTGCGAACTTGCGGCGGCAATTGCGACCAATCCAGTACATCATTCTGATTCTCGTTCATTCCAGGTAAGAGGCGCTCACCTTAGCTTTGTTTTGATTCATTTTTTGTAAATTTCCATTGTGTGTTTGATCTCTCGGGGAACCCTTTGCAAAATTAGGGCTCGGCTAATTGGCGCGGGTATCGGGCATGGACCCGTGCCAATTGGCTCCTCTTTGCAAAGGGGTCGCGCCAATGGCGCAACTCAGATTTTCGCCTTATTTAATCAAAATGTGAGCCACTCAAATGAATTTTAACTGTTATAGAGATCTAATAAGGTGTTTTTGACCATGTTGGTGCAGATATCCAGCCACAATGGTGATTGAGTGGAAGGAGAGGGAACATGGGGAAGAGGACGAAATGGCCATGCAAAATAAGGCTTGCATGACTGCCCTCTGGGACTGTGGTCTCAAGAAGTTCTTCCTCACACCATGTTTGAGAGCTTAAACTGAGCTATTGCAATATTTGGTTAGCATATGGGACGAGAATGAAGAAGTGTTCAAGCTCCGAGACCAAGTGCTAGAACTTGAGGTCTCTGATGTTTATTTCATAACCGGATTGTCACGCAGAGGCCCAGTGCCAATTATGACAAGCAGTAGACCTTCTGGAGAAAAAATGGAGATGGTAATGGCAAGAGTGTGCCCAGGGGCATAGACAGGATTGGGCAGTGGGCAAGTAGACATCCACACAGTCTGCGATCCAGCACTCCGAGTAGTGCTTCACACCATTACACGAGTTGTGGGGTCGCAGGCACCGCACGAGGCAACCAAAGCACAACTCCTACTAGCCTGCGAATGCATGAATCCTACACTTTTTAATTGGGCCACTGCCGTGACAACAAACATCAAACGGCAGTTGAGAAAGTGCAAGAAGGCCAAACTGAAACAGTTTGGGTATGGCTCCATTATGGTGTCGTTCATTCTGGAATGATTACCAATTTTCAAGGGCCAAGGGGAAATAGTCGTCGAGCCGTCATTGAGGGAGCCGAGGATGGCTTGATGGGAAGCACTCATGCCCAATATCAGGAGGGAGCCAGCAGATGTCCTGGAGGCCCGATTTTTTTGTATGGCTACGGCATTAGCTGATTGTAGTTGAGTATTGGCCCTATGCTAGTACCGACTTCACGGGAGACCCAGATCTTCCACTTCCGGAGGGGGAGGACTGGGATGAGGAGCTGTGTAAGACTCTTTTTTATTTTTTATTTATTTATGAATTTTTTGTGATACATGCCTATCCTAACAACAGTTCTATGTGTATGCAGATGTTGGCCCAGAGAGGCCCGCGGGCATGTCACCCATTGCATGGAGCGCGGGCATGTCACCCATTGCACGGAGGACCCCTCTCGCACATGACCCTCAAGCTAAGGGTGGAAAAGGGAGTGAGTTGATCCAGAACCTGAAGGGTATCACCCAGGGAATCCCAGACTATGCACAGCTAACAGACGTCCCGATGGCTTACCAGCGACACACTGTGGGGGTGCCTAGTCGCCTCCATCAATTGCTGAGGCGATTGGTGCGCGCGGTGACATGCTACCACGAGCACCACGCTTATTAGCCATCTAGGGCTTTTATATGCATATTTTGAGAGACATGTTGTCTCCGGATATTATTAAATAGACATGTGTATTTTTTATTTTATGCAATGTACACAAACTACAAACTATTCGACATATATATATATATATATATATATATATATATATATATATATATATATATATGGATGGATCTTTTTACATGTGATTATGTTTTTTACAAGTTACGCAAATGTCTATCTAAAACCAAACTAGCCACTGCATCTGTTACGCATTCATATGTCTGGGTATATGTTGATATGTAATGTAATCAAATTTTCTTTCCAGTAAACGAATACATAGATACAGATGTAAAATGGATGGGTTTCTAATTGAATAATGACCGTTAAGTTGTAGTACTACAAGCTGTGAGTCCAAATACACAAGCAATGCATGAATACCGAGGTTAACAACCTCGTTTAATAATTCTAAAATGGTGCTATACTCTGCGACATTATTTGTGGTAGGCCCTAGACAAACACCTTGCAAATTAACCAACTCACCAGCAGGATTGTAGATTACCCAAGCTGCCGAAGACAGATTCCTGGTACTGCGAGAGGCACCATCTGCGAAACCAACAGAAGGAGTAATAGACATCTAAACAATCAGGAAGACCCAATCAGCAGAAAGACGCTTACAAAGCACACCACACCACACATGCACAAAAATGAAAACACTCACTTATGTACACACACCACACGAGAATAACTCAAGCGTAGTAATTTTTGAGGTACAGCCCATTCCTAGGTTGTGCCAGGGGAACTCCTTCGTAGTTGATAAGCTCATAGGCCCCATTTTGTAATACTCATTTAACTATATAGTGCCCGTGCCACATGGGCTGGAATTTTCCTGCTCCAACTTTATCATGTGCTTGGTCATATAGGAGGACGAGGTCCCCTTCAATGAAAGAACATGGAGAAGCCGATTGATCGAAGTGGGCTTTGACCCGCTTTTTCTGTGCCTCAATAACCAAGGTAGCTAAGCGGAGGGTTTCATCCAGTCGTTCCAAGTACAAGAGACGTTCTTCCTCCGGAGAAGTGTCAGGAAATAGTTCCACAGCCAATTTCAGGGAAGGAATTTCGCACTCAACCGGGAGAGTCACTTCCAAACCATACACCAATTGAAAAGGTGTGAATCCAGTTGTGCTCTTTACAGACGTTCGATAAGCCCAGAGAGCTGAGAACAATTGGAGATGCCAATTGGATTTGTGGATACCAATCGTTCGTTGAAGCATTGTGACCAAAACCTTGTTCACGGCCTCAACCTGGCCATTCACTTGGGGGTAGTATGGCGTTGAGATATCATGGCGTAATCCCAACTTTGACATCAGCTCAGCCATCATGTAATCCCAAAAATGGGTGCCATGATCGGTAATAATGGCCTGAGGGACTCCGAAACACGTAATAACATGGTTGAAAAGGAATTGGGCAGTTGTCTTACCGTCGGCAGCTAATGTAGGCATTGCTTCGGCCCACTTAGTGAAGTAGTCTATGACAACGATTATATAAGCATGCCCCCTAGCCAAGTGAGGGTTACATGTCATAAAATCTATGCTCCATTTAGCAAAAGGGTCCATGGTAATGACAAGATGCAAGGGTAGGGGTGGCGCGCGCATCTTGCACTGTCCGACCTGGCATGCATGACATTTTCGGACTGCAACAATACAGTCTTTGAATATAGACAGCCAGAAGTAACCCGCACGCAGAATCTTCTGGGCGGTGGCATATCCAGAGATGTGACCACCACAGGCGCCACTATGACAGTCATTCAATACTCTTTCAGCCTCTTCTAGGGTCAAGCACCGGGGAGCACAGAATCAACTTCGACACGGTACAAGGTATCTCCTACAATGCAGTATGGTTGAGATTGATGTCGAATCCGACGTCGAGCATCCTTTGTCAATTCAAACCAGAACGTGGATGTTTGAAGATACACGATAATGTCACCGTACCATGGGTCATGAGTGATGATAAGAAAGAGTGTTTCATTCAGGATATGATCCTCGGATTGGGATGGAGCGGAGTCTGTCGGGAGAGAGCAGATAAGATCAGCGAAAACCGACGATTTCGTTGACTTAGCAGTGGTGAACTCTAAATCGAACTACTAAAGGATTGCAATCCACTTGGAGTACTTTCCCCCCAGCAATTGTCAAGACAAGATATACGTCATGGGGTTGCAGTCCGAAACCACGGTTACGGTATGCAAACAGGATGTAATGGCGGAATTGTTGAACGGTCTGAACCGCAGCGAGCACCAACTTCTTGACATGAGCATAGCGTGTTTCCGTGTTGAGAAGATTCCGTGATAGATAATAAACTACGTTTTCATTTCCATCGTTGTCATCCTATACTAAAACCATAGCTATCGTGCTAAACGCATCGGCCAAATAAAGGGTGAAATCGCGATGGTAGTCAGGAGGACATATCAGCAGAGCGTTGACGAGCAACATTTTAAGCTTATCAAAATATTAATGGGCAATCTCGTCCCAATGGAAGGGAATGTCCTCTTTCAAAAGACGCGTAAAGCCCTTGGCCACTTCCGCATAATTCGGAATGAAGCATCGTAGGAAGTTAGCTTTCCCATGCAAACTCTGCAGTTGATGTAACGAGGAAGGGGATGGGAGGTTAACGATGGCCTCAACCTTAACAGGGTCAAGTGAATCTGCATCGTCGAGCCAGGGGGATTGAGAATATACATCCAGAGCCATGCTCGAAAGAGCATGTTCGGGAGGAGGATCAGATGCAGCGACGATTTCGCAATAATTAATCTCAACTCGAGTTAACGGCATCGATTCTCCGAAAGAGGTCACCTGTTTAGGCGAAGGGATGATCCAAGGGTCATCGGACCTAGAGACCATATTAACTTGAATGGTGTATGGTGGTGGTGCGGGAAAAATATCCATGAGGACGGGGTCCTTGAAGAGACCGGGTCCTACACTATCAGGGGGATTGGGGATCTGATCCACATAAGGAATGTTGTTCTCAGAGGATGAGGTGAAGAAAGACAATTGATCCACAGTGACGATTTTTCCCTCATGGGGGAACTTGAGAAGCCGAAAGAGGGTGGACGGCACGCATAACATGGTGTGAGTCCAACTGCGGCCAATAAGAAGATTGCAGTTAAGCTTGGCGTCAACCACTTCTACTTCTACGTTGATTGTATTCCCCTGTAACGTGATTGGTAAACTCTCGAGAACACCCAAGGGTTTTGATTCCTGACCATCGAATGCCTCTAAGGCATTGGGAGACGATGTAAGGGCCAGAGAGCCAATGGCTTTCCAACAGGCGGATGACATAACACAGGTGGAAGCACCTTCGTCCACAATGGCCCTATGGATGTTGAGGCTGTTGATCCCAACTTGAATAACAAGAGCAATTTGAGGTGGAAGTCGGGGGACAAAATTTTCTAGGTCGAAGGTGAGAAGATTAGAATCAGCGGGATCGATTCCACCGATTGCAGACAACAAAGCTTTTCGTTGCGATGGGAAACTTTGAAGCAGTTCCAATGCAGACATTGTAGAAGGCGCCTGTGCCAAATCCTCAACAATATTGTAGTGCTGAGCGGCACGGGCGTTTGTGTTATAGGAATATTTTCGCGGAATGCCTTTAGAAGGTGGCCTCACAACGGGTTCAGCGCTAGGCTTCTCAATTTCTAAAGGACTAGAGACAGGTGGGGGAGGTGGGCCATCCACAACTTCCTTCCCAGCTGCCTGGCGTGATCCAGCATAATCCTTTGAATGCATAGAAATTGAGACAGGTGCAGCACCATTCATCATAAAGACCTAGGACCCAAATGGTACAGATGGTGAAGGCTGCTCAACCATTTGGGTCTGCTGAGACGGGAACGGTTCTTTGAGAACTGCCGGAGTCCCTTTAGAGCCTTTCAAAAGTTCACTAACTTTAGATCGTCGAGGAAAATCTTTGGTATAATGGTCTCCTTCACAGATAAGGAAAGGGTACTTCGGTTTACGTTAGGAACCGTCATCAGTACGAGGTTTAGAAGACTCTGGTTTTGGGGCATCGGGTTTAGATTTTCCTTTGCCCTTCTTTTTCCTTTGGAGGCCTTTTCCGTAGGATTAGCCTGAACGACGTTGCCCTCCGCATTCTTGCCAGAATCTCGAGGGCCAGGAAGAGCATAATTATTGGAGGAATTGGACTTCTACTTCCCATTAGAGGATTTCCGAGAATTTTGAGAAACGGAACCAATAACACCATCCACTGCTGGGGTAGGTGGTGCTTTAGAGTTTCCCGGCCGCGAAGCATCAGTCAAAATTTCATAAAGCATGCCAGACCGAGAGTACACCAGATCCAGGTACTGGGCACGTGCGATGGCTTGTTCTTCAGTCACACATGCCCCCATAGCAATATCTTGAGCGATTTTGTTAACAAAGGAGGTGGTGAACCAATGAGTTAGTAGTTGATCAGGTATATCAAAATTGATCAATCTACGACGATGTCACCACTCATGAATATGATCAGATATGTAGGTGGCTTTATCCTACTTCAAAGAAGTCAGGAGATGCGTCCTGGCTTCGTAATGAACGAGTACCTGGAAATGAGTCAGAAAAGCCATAGCTAATGTATTGAAGTCTTGAAATATGTCGCGGGGTAATTCTATATACCACTTAGCGGCAGCACCGGTAAGAGTGCGCTGGAAGAGACGTAGATGAATTGAATCATCCACCCAAGAGTTGGATGAACACCATAGATGGTAGGTCATTACATGAGCTTGGGGGTCCTCTCTAGCTTTACCTTCAAACTTAGGATAGTCGTCGGGCACCTTGGTCGGAACCGGAGGCCAATAAGGATTGTGAAGAATCGGATCATTGGTTAATTTAGAAACATCCGGTAATTCCAAAGTGGCCAAGAACGGCAACTGCGGATTGAAAGGCATACGAGGCCCTCGATAAGGACCTGTACCTGTACTCCACCCCAGTTGAGCATAACCTTGCCCCCATTGATTCTGTCCTGGAGGATTTTGACCATAGGGGGTATAGACCGTATAATTAGGCTGATACGGTTGTTGATAACCAGTGTATGGGGGTTGATAACCGAGGTATGGACCCTGATTATATGTCGACCCCGTTTGAGCAGTATGTGGATTTGGCTGCTGAGTATAGGTATAGCTCGACTATTGAAGGTAATAATTTGAACCTTGGGGCGGGTTGTAAATCGGTCGAGATTGAATTTGAAGATAATAACCGCCTTGGGGTTGAGCGGGCTGCTGATAAGTGGGGCCCTGCTGAGCCTGATAAGTAGGGCGCACCGACTGATTCGGTTGTGGCATCGATTAAATCGGCTATTGAGTAGGGTTGACAGGATGTGAAGGCTAGCCTGGTTGGACAGGTTGACCTAGCTGAACGGGCTGCCCTGGTTGAACAGGTTAACCCGGGTGAACAGGTTGCACAGGTTGACCTGGCTAATGTGGGACACTAGGCTGTGCCGGATGGGTCAGTTGGCCTGGTGGTGGAATGGGGCCAGGTTGTGCCCGATAACTAGTTTGACCTGCAAAAGGAGCATAAGAGGGTCATGGCTGTGCAACATTCGAACCAATAGGAAACTGAGGTTGCACCATAGGTTGAGAAGTTTGGATTTGCCCCTCAGGACCGTACAACGGCCCTGGTTGGTACCCTGGTTGACCTGTGGGTCCTTGGGGTTGCCCTGGTTGGACCACAAGGTGAGGCTGCATAGGTTGACCTTAAGGGTTGTAGGATTGTCCTTGCAGACCATATAACAATCCCTGCTGGCCCGAAGGTTGGACTTGTAAGGGTTGTCCTTGCGGGTCATAAAGATAACCAGGCTGGCCCGAAGGTTGGCCCTAAAAGGGTTGTCCTTGAGGGTTGGAAGGTTGCCCAGCCTGGTTAGACAAAAAACCTTGAACATACTGATAAGCCTCTGGAGCAGGGAAACGTAGAGGGTTTCATTGCTTATCGTATTGATATGGAAAAATGTAGACGAGTGTACCATCCTGTGCATAATGCAAAAAATAAGGATGGTTGGGATCTTGGGAGGATTGACCGACCTCGGAGTTCAATTGCTGTAAGGACAACCGATACTCTTTGGGAGAAATGTTCTTTGGAATAGGAGATGCTATGTAGACGTCTTCGGGAAGTGACGCAGCCCTTACGGACTGAGAGGTAACAACGGGTGTAGATGTGGCCACACATACAGTGGGCCTGATAGGTACTGAAGTGACCTGAGGAGATGACGTGAGGGGTGTCCTTAGGGACATCCCTAACGAAGGTATAATCGGCCTCGTAGAAGGAGTTGATACTCCCACAGAGGCGACAACAGTCATAATTTGACTTAAGGATCTATACCCTGTCGGAAGTGAAGGACTCGGCGAAGACATGACAGATAACTCGGGGTTGTATTCTTGGAACAACTAGTAATCTTCACTAGACGTGGGGATTTCCTCACTAGGAGAATGACTAGATGAGCCCATATCTGACCCTACCGCTAGATCTTATAGAAGACGGTGAGGACTAGGAGTAATAACAGTAGCTAGAAAAGGCGAACCCGATGTATGAGGAGGTAAATGTTCCCCTACTCCGAATCCAAACCAAGCGTTGGATAAGGGCCAATTGAACTCAACTGGTCCTCCAAAGGGAAGTTCAGATAAAACCGGTCCCCCGTCGAGAAACTTGGAGAGGATGGGTTGCTGAGGTTCAACAGAGGATTGAGAGACCTATGATGAATCGTTAGTGTAAGAACTACCAGTAGACGAAACTGAGGGTTCTTCCACTGTGATAGTAAGGACAAGAGGAAGAGACCAAACAAAAACACACGGGCTAAAAAAAATCAAGGCACACAATCAAACGGTCGACAATAAAATTCTAAAAGGGCGTGTGATCGCAGGTGATTTATTTTACCACATTGAAACTTAGAAACTTCACCGTTTCATGTTTTAAGAGTCGAGAAACAGATGAAAGGTGACTCTATCTCTTTCAGTTTTGAAACAAACGTGAAAGGACAAGCGCTTGATGATCCTTTCAAATTTAAAGAGTCAGAAAAAAATCAAAATTACTACTCTGGTAATCTAGGCAAAGGGTGTACCAGATATCTGTGAACAGCAATATACACCTTGGTTTCAAAACGAAAGAGAAATCAACCAAGGACTTGACCTACGTGCAGGAAATCTCCTTGAATGTTGTGTCTGGTGTATCACGGGTATAAGGCGGCAGACTCGGCTTCCTACGGATAAAGGATAGCAACATAGTGGGGTCTCCCTTTATATACGCGACGGTACGGGGAGCACAAGTCCGTACTAGTGCTGTCTAGAGCCAGGAGGCGAATGACAACTACTAGGTTTAACGACGCTGGAACATGTCACTAGCCTAGACCTCTAAATATTTCATTAATGTTACAATGCTGCCTTAAGGTAAATTGAATAAATTTTAATGTTGATCTTCAATTATGTTTCAATTTCCAGGCCCTACCAAATGTTATGTCTCAAAATCTCCTAAATGCACACTACATGCCACAATGAATCATTTCGTTCGATGAATAGCTAACTACGGGAAGGTTGAGAGCTTTCACACGATAACAAAATGATCACAAAACAACCACTAGTGTCTCTAATGCTTGCTAATGAAAACTAAAAGCTTTTCTTTCAGAGTTACAAATCACTAATAACACAAAAAAGATTCAATTTACATTAACTAATCCAAAGCAAAAGATTTTTTTTTTTTTGTATTTTCAATGTTTAAAAGCAAAGTGCACTAAATACAATGAAAACTAATGAAAGGAACAATTTGAGAAGTGATAGAAAAAGAGCAAAGACAAGGAGGTTCACTCAATGCCAAACACACAATCAGACCTCAAATTGACGAAGAAATCCCTCAAATCAAAGAGAAATCCCAAAGACTCAAATGAACCATGTAATTTAGGCCCAAAACGAGACAAAGCGGAATTCGAATGAAGAAGAAGCCAATCACTCAAATAACACAACAAAACAATGGAAAACCACCAAACGAATGCAGAGAAGCAATAATGAAATTGACTGATCAAACAAGGACCAAAAACTCCCACAGGATGCTCGACACACTATATCACCTAGATGCCCTAGGGCTAGAATGTAAAATCGATAGAAGAGGGCAAACAACCAGAGGATGAAGGTCACACTCAATCAAAAAAGGCTCCATAACACTCAGGCAGTCAAAAAAGTGACACCAAAACCACAGACCGAACTCAGAAATCTCAAAAAGAAGCAAACCCTAGCACCTTACAGGATTGGCGTGACTATCAAGCTGCAATTAGTGCCAGAACAGGATTAGCGTGGGGGATAAACTGGCAACATGCGCCAGTTGGCGCGACTGTTAGGGAAAAAACCGTGCCAGTCGAGTTTACTAATGCAAAAAATGAAAAAGAGCAATAAGGGATGGTGAGGCTAAACAAAAGTTTAACACTAGAAAAGAATGAACCAAAAGAGCTGATCAAGTAGGCAAAGACCAAAATCAACCGAAAAGACAAGACAAACTCTAATCAATTTCTCCTTAGCGGAGTCGCCAGTTTGTTGGAGAGGTAAATCCCCTTTGCGGACAGAGGCGATCCTTACTAGCCCAGATCGGGTCTAGCAACAACCGAGTCACGCTAAGACGCAAGCTCCTAATTGCAAAAGACCAAGATGCGACAAGAGGCCTACCTTAAGTCCTATGCTACTCTCATTTGTGGAGAAGATGGCACTTTCATCCCTTGCTTTGGCAGATCACAATTCTCTCGGTCAACGCGATCGAACACCTGCACGCACAAGAAGAAACAACAAAACTTACAAGCATAAAACCTAATACATGCAATTATGTATCAGTCAGAGAAGATACAACTCATAACATAAAACATAAACATCTGAGTGGAACCATAATCGAAGTCATTTATTATTAATCAGAACAAAGAAAGATACAACCTGAGCTCTGACGCTGGATCTTCCTTCGGCGGGTTGACAAAGGAGCACGTCTCGGTAAAGCTTGTCGAGAATGGGACAAGTCTCTCTCTCTTCGGTTGTCTGACGATAATCTCCTTACTATTGATTCAACTCTATTCAGGCTAGCTTGCAAAGGGAAAATGACAAGCTTATATAGAGGGTGGAAGGGGAGTTGGGATCCCTACAATGGTGGGATTGGCCCTATTTTCAAGGAATCTTCCATGATAGGTGGAAAACCACTTCCCTACATGGAGATCCGGAGCCAAACCTCCCAACTCATTTTAGAGACTCATTCAGCAGTTGGTTGGAATCAAACTTCCGCCATTTATTTTAAAAAAACAATCCTTATTAGGCCTGGCGTGGGTGATACACTGGGACATAGCGCTAGTTGGCACACCCTCTTTGGTGGATTTCCCCCATTGGCGCGAGGGCTGAACTGGCTAGTCGCACCAAGGCGAAAAGTGTTATTTTTAGGGCTTTTCACAGGAAATTGTCTTCAGAGGAATGATTGTCCTTGTCAAGGGGGATGCCATGAAAGTGGTTTTAGGTCATGTCACTGCTCACAAGTCACGGAATAATCCCTCCAATATGCGGGACGGGGGATTGCAGGGACGGTGACAAATTACTCTGTAACACACATACATAGACCACTGACTCCACAAAGAAACCTTGCTTCCAGTGTCTCTCCACTATCCATTCTCATCCCAACATGTCGCAAAGGACACCGTTTTCATTTCGCAGATGTATCTCTCAGCATTACATGTCCATAACATAAACATAGGCATAATACAAGCATATAATAGCAATTCATATCCACATGATATTGACCTCATAGATTTGTCGGAGTTACTCTTCCCTCTTGATTCCTCATAAGACCAAGAACCTCTTTATTCCGTTCACCCGCATAAGCAATCATTCCTCCACAAGAATGATCCTTGAAAACCCTGTCATACAGTGACATAGATACACACATGCATACATATAAATAATCTTCATCATAATCATGATTTTTATATAATTACCAGATAACATAAGGCCAATGTTAAGAGAACACCCTTTATTCATGCACAACATTGAGAACAACATTTCCCAACACAGCCAAGGCATTTGATGCCTCATATCCATTTACTTTACCTTTCTAGTTACCTTTCTCATGTTTGTACCGCCACCTTCCATTTACCACAATGGACCCAACTAGTCCAACCGCTTGTCATAGTATTACCTTCAGCTGTGCTTACTCATGCACCGAGCTTCATCCATGTCTTACATTACATGTTGGGTACCACACAACTCTCCCCAAGCTCCATTAACTTTCCTCTTTCCAAACCAAACCCCAAGAATCTCAAAACATAAAAGGCAAGAACAAGAGAAAAATAAGAAGAAATCCATGAAAACCAATAGCAATATGACATTGCAACAAAGTGGCAAGGCCTCACACCAAACATAATAAAAACTTGAAATCAAGCACAAACAAATCATAAAAGACCGAAAACACAAGACTGACAACAAACACCATGACTCAATTCCCCATGGGTTCCCAAAGCTTCCAAGGGAAAGCTCAACCTGATCTTTCTCCAAGATTTCATGGTAGTCTCTTTTGCCATGAAATCCCATGCATCATACTGCCATAAACACATAAATGTCAGTGTAAAACATACAATATACCAATTATGTTACCTTGTTATGCCAAACACACTACCTTGTATCTGAAGACATGCATGCATCATCTCTCAAGGGACTCCAATCCCTTGACAAATCCAACTATAACTAGAAACCAACTGTTATACCTATCAAATACATATTCATAAATATAAAAATATCTACATAATGCCAGACAGGATTAGTGTTAAGGAGACTTCCTGTATGCAAAGCACTCATTCGCTTGGAATTAGGGTTTCCAAACATAAACAGAAGAATTATTACCCAATTCCTTTATTTTACCCTTACCTTACTACACATGAACCTGACTATTCATTGTCACATCACCCAACTGTTAGTTATATAAACAAATCAACTATTGCCTTTTCACACTAATGCCAAGCATGTTTCCCTACAACTACTCACACATGTCGATAACATGTTCCAAATATTAAGACATCATATCTATTAACTAAATCAACCTATACCAAGGCTAACAACCATCTCGTAATCAACTAATAGTCAAAATCATAATACTACAACTATCACCTACTTATACTCAAGTACACATCAGCTATCTCAACACATATTGTGTTAGTACAACCATATTAAAACAAGATCATTACTTCATGCAATCTTATAGACACATGCTCATATCATGCAATTAATTGAACATTCAAACAACAGATAGACAACATAATAGACACCAAACACTCAAACACCAAATAGATGACATAATCAAACATTCAAACACCAAATAAACAACATAAGCAAACTCATACCTTAATATATCTCAGGGGATGTTATCTTGTCTGCACAATCAATCTAGATTAACACAATATAACTTCACAACATATCGAATCAAACATAAATAAGGTCATGAATCCATAATAGTATGTAGTTAACGTGTTCACATCATAAACTCACAAAAAATTCTCATTCATGCATAACAATCACATCCGCACATCAATCTAGATTAGAACAATACACTATCATAATTAGGTCAACCCATACCTAAATGTCATAATCCTGACCAACTGCATAGGCTAATTTGAATTAGAATAATACATATAACATCAAGGTATTAATTAAATAACCCTAATCATCAACTCGCTAGTATATAATAGCAAGTTAATCATATAACTTAATCGTCAACAACATGTAACACCAACAATGCATATAACAAGTCACTACCATGCATGTATAACCCACGCATGTACATATGACTAAACTAATTAACTAACGTCTATCATGTATGTAACAGTAACAATAATAAATTGGTAAACATTGACATAACCCTAATGCTTATAACAACCATTAACGAACATACCTGCATGCCAAACACACAATACCTGTATGACGATCTGCTCTTATCCAAATTCTAGTGTTCCAACTTCACTTTGATGATTTGCATCTCCTGCATTATCTCAACCAACACATTAGCATCCTAACATACCAAAATGACCTAATTGCATACAATGACCTCATGGAAAACAACCATGACCATGGCAATGCAGGCATAACAACATATAGCCACTCACATGCATAACAAATTCATAACTGACATCCACTCATGATGATCACATCCAACAACAACACCATCAACTTTCACATGGCAACGCAACTGCAACAATGACCACCACTATGCATACACAACAAGCACATATTCCACAAACATACAAAACACATATGCAACTGACTTGTATGCACGACAAACACATAGCAATGCATAACCAATCATACACTCATGATGACACACTTTACAACAACAACGTCCGCTTTCACATGGCGACATCACTACAACCCTGATAGACACCATGCATATGCAACAATCATATAGACCACAAGGATGATTAACACACGTGCAACTGACATGAATGCATGACCAATACACACCGCCCATCCAGTCCAAGGGGTGAACCATGCTCTGATACCACTTTGTAACACCCTCATCCCACATCTACCCAAGTAACTGGCCAATAGGGGTAAACATGTGACAAAGAGTTACTATGATCAGATTCAACCTCCTAGGTGACCTTAAGGAAGTGGAATCGACAAAAGCACATCATACATACCTTCCACATCAGCAACAGGACTCCTAGGAACCATCCCAATCCCTCACGTAACTAGCCCCTGGGTCCCACTAAGTTTTTAACCCACTTAACCCCCAGACGCTCCCATAACATGGGCATGTGTATGGGAGGCTTTGGACACTCCCACAAGCCTTCATGCATGTGTTCAAGGAGTAAATTTCTCAGACCTATACCTGCGTCCGCGGGCTTTAAGGCACTTTTTTAGGCCCAGAGCCCAGGTCACTTCCCATAACCTAATGACAAGTTCAAAAGTGAAATAAAATAGCGAAAAAATGATGTATTGGCAAAATTCATGACAAGACCTAGAGTGGACCCCTACTAACCATGGAAGAATTTCGTCAAACATATCACAAATATGTAATCTATAGGTGTAAACAACAAATCTGAACATAGGGGTCTCATACTTATATGATAATCCCCAAGAAGCATTTTTCCCTTTCATCATTAGTTGTAGTATCATCTATTAGTTCATAGATACATTGTTTATTCACTTACAAATAAAAACACGAGGAGAGCCAAACATCATCACTATTAGAATACATGCTCATAATCGACATAATAGCAATAGAAATACCATGGATACATCAGCCATAGGTTCCACATATAAACCAATACACTTACACATCAAATTCCAAGGAAATGAAATTCTCATTAATAAATGTAAAAACCAACCGGGGATGATACTACCACGTTCCACCCGACCATAGATTGGCTGAGCCAAATATCTCTTTAGCCAATCAACCTCATGCCATATTCCAAGCATGAATGTGGGACTCATAACCAACCAAACAAGAATGGATTCTACCGGAGTTCTCCACCTACACCGTGAGGAATTTTACTGCCTCCTAGTCTCTGAGGCTTTATCGTAATCCACAGTCTGATCCAGGGATCACTAGGCCCTACACCGAGACTGACTCTCTAGGATTTACCATACATTCCATCCTGGGACTACTAGTCCCGATGGAGAGCAATCCACCTCTTAGCTTTATTGTATATCCTGCCATTCATTGACAAGAATTCCTAGGCCCACCGAGGCACACAGTCCTAGCTTTACTGCAACCCACAGTCAAGTTTAGGGTCACTAGGCCAGTGGTTTTACCGCGACCCTCAATCTAGTTCAGGGATCACTATTTGTTTTTCATTTCAGAGATCCACTTAGAATCCATCCGACAATCCAACCTAACCAAAGCATGAGAACCCGTCTCATCAAGGCTATTCAAAAATGGCAAGGCTAGGCTTAAAACACTGTCACACCTGGAAAAACCCATGTCATGAAAAAAAATAACCACATGCAACACCCTACATGCCAAATTTAGTAAGGAAATCACACATGAAAATCAATACTTGCAAAGAATCTTGATGTAGCTACTTGATCCTGCGCTTCCTTGATTGCTCCTTCCTTCTTCTTGCCTTTTTTGATCCACTTCAAAAGTGCTCCAAGAAAATTCTAAGTTTCCAAGAGTGAAAGAGAGAGAGAGAATAATGAGAGAGCTCCAAAACTGAATTGACAAAAGGTTTGTGCAAAAGCTTTCCAACTAATCCTCATAAGCCTTTTTATCAACAAGGCCTCTATTTTCTTCATTTTCCATTATTTTCCTTCAATTTATTCCTCACATGCAACTTGTGACCTTTCACCTTCCTTTTCTCCTATTTTCCATTGTTTTCATAAATAAAATGCTACTTAATGCATCATGCCTTTCCAAAGCCTTTGCCAATTTCCTTTAGCCATAGTAACTGAAATGAACACCCGCTAGGATGTTTTTCCCAACATTCAACTTGGAATAAGTGTCCCATCAGCCGTGATTAGTATTCTTTCTTTATTAACTTTTATTACATGGAATTTTCACTAGGGTTGCTACATTCACTAAGTGTTCCATGTTATGAGATCCAATGACACAAAGGTGAATGAGCTAGCAAATTAATGTACAAATATAGCAAAGGTGAACCCTATAGTAATTGGGACCATTAGATAATTAAACATTCCATAGAATATGTTATTATGCCAAGTGGAACATCGTCCTCCCTCAATACACGTGCCGTAGGCATGCATTGGTATGGGTTACTCATTTAATATGTACTTGCTCCTAGTGTTTAATGAATTCATCCCCTACAAGTTAAATTCATTTTCAAAAGACATGCTCCTGTCTTCAGTCTTTTCTACACACAATGCAATGCAATAAATGATAGTCCTAGAGGGGAATTTGTGATATTACGATGCTCCCCTTTGTTTGTGCAAGCTATTGGTGCTTTGGCCCAGGGATATGTTATTTCCACTCCAAATAACTATATGAACAAACTTACTCTTGGTGATTGGGGCATGCCTCTAATAATCAAGTAGAGGAATATGCATTATTTCAAGGGATCAGTTAAGTTGACATGATGGGTACAAGAAACTTGATTGTCATGGGAGATTTTATGATCATCCCTCAACACTTCATTGAAGGATCTTATCTTAGGGATATCAAACTTAAAACAATCTTCAAAAGAATATATCACCTTACTAAAAAGGTCTCTATTCACATAATGTACCATGTCATGAGATCCAACAACACGAAGGCGAATGAGAGGGCCAAGCAAGGTACAAATATAACCAAGGGGAACCTTATAACAAATGGGATCATTAGTCAATTAAATATTATACATAATATGTTATTATTCCAAGTGGAACATCATCCTCCCTTAGGACACATGCCATAGGAATGCATTAGGGGTTTCTCATTCAATATATACTTGCTCTCGATGTTTATGAAATTCATTGCTTGCAGGGGAAATTCATTTTCAATATACATGCTCTTGTCTCTGGAGTTTTCCACACCTAATAAAATGCATGAAGTGACTGTCCCAATGGGCACACTTATGAGATTACAACACTCCACCTTGTTTGTGCAAGCTACTGATGCTCTTACCTGAGGGAAATCCATTAAAATGCTCCTAATTTGGCTTCCTTGCAATGAAATGATGTGAAGTTGAGGTTTATGGTAGTTTTGATGATTTCACAAGGGAGTCGAGATGGAATTATAGTGGGGACTCGAGGTATGTGGAATTTATGCAATTGTATATTGCTTCTGGTTTGGTTTATTGAAGCTGATAAACACTATTTAAAGTGTGAGAGGCCTCTTCTAATCTGTAATTTTGAGTCCCTTTGGAGAGATTATATCCCATTTGGAGTTATTTACGTCTTTTTTGGACTAAGGATGCTATGTGGGATATCCTGGCAGGGACAGTGCTTGCCTATTAAGGGTTCATTCTCTTTGGAATTCAAGGCTCCTTCAGGGGGTTTTAAATTCCATGAAAGCTTGCTTCATGCATGTCTGAAAGGAAAATACCATAGTGGCATCATATAGGACATCCTAGTTCCCTTTGAGCTATATGGGTTGGTTTGCAGAGTTTTGCCTCTTTTTTTCTTTTCCTTAATTCAGTCTTTGGGCGATGTCTTCGCTGTACTATGTATGCTTTGTGTTATTTCTTGGTGCGGTCAGTGCATGAGTATTTGGGATCTGTTATCCTCGACACTAAGGCTCCTTCAAAGGGATTGAATTTGCATGGAGGCTCATCTATGGTCTTCAGTAGTGGATTTCATGGCCAGTCCTCTGTCAGGCATTTAGGAAGTGGATTCCCTCACGTGATAAACTTCTAGGTGAAAGAAGGAAATTCAGTTAGGGGCAAAATTTAAGAAATTATGTTTAAAAAATTGAGGAAGAATATAAATCTCGACATACAGAAACTCTAGACTGAAATCATGATTATGAAAATCAACTATAATAAAATGGAAATCACCCTCACTATCTCTATGGACCAGATCAATGAGATGAAGATTAAAATCAACTAAATAAAGGGCGAGTTGGCCAACTTACAAAAACAGCTTGAGATAACGAACTAGAAGATATAGCTAGGCCAGCCCTATCCTTTTGATAGCTCAACTTGTGGCATCTCTAGGCACATCCTAGATTTGAATTTGATCAATCCTACTTAGCAGGTGACCCCCTCCACAAGGAGGGTGATAAACATCTCTAATTTTGTGAATGAAATTTAAATTTTATGAGATTTTAGGAATTTTTTGAATAGTGTACAAATGGAGGGATGTATGGATCAAAATCCTTTTGATTGGGTGAAATCTAGATCAAAAAAGGACAACGACAGAATTCCCATTTTTGACCTTTTATCCAATTTTTGTATAAGACTTTGATACATGCATTTTTGGTGTATTTGTTATGACCCTAGCAGAACATTTTAATATAATACAAATTTATGATTTCGATTAAAATAATAATAATAATACTAATCATAATAAATAAACTTTAAGGGCATAATCCAGGTAGACATTGAATTGAAAGAAGAGAATCCCAAGATCTAATGACTTTTGTTAAAGGCTCACATTAATTTAGATTTTTGGTAGGTATTTTGCAATTTTATTGATATAAAATAGGGTTCCTCTCTTCTTGTACGTATGTCTTATAATTTTATCAATACGTGTTAACTATTTTTTGGTGCTTATTGGAGATGTCTTTCTCTATTACTCAAATTTATAGATATAATCCTTGAATTCTTATATGCAATCCACCCATGGATGTATAAGTACCCCATATTGTTTATTTTCTCTTTCTTTGTCCCTATTATGTTTTCTACTTTTGTTGTAGAAGTAATCAATCAGTCTATAGGATTAGTATAGCTTTGCATCGATGAAAAATAGTCAATTGTCCTTGCTTGGGGCTTATTCTTTGACCATTCTTTGTTGGTATTCCTTCATTGACTTTCCTCTTATCAATCTCCCTTTAGGTTTGTGAGATCCAATTTGGATGAATCCTTATGTGTTATAACATAGGTACTTTCCTTTAGACCCAAGCACTTGGATTGACCTTAAACAACCACATTCAGTGTGTAGATGTTGTTCCAATCTAATAGTTACTTTAGGTTCATAATACAACCATAATTAAATCACCCTCACATTACGACAAACATGTAAAAATAAAATGATAAGAAACAAAAGCTTATCGCAATCATATGGTAAACACATGAGCTCTTTAATGTTGGTGTTAACTTGATTTAGCTAAAATGAAGTTATAAAAAGAATGCATACAAAAATTGTTTCAATAATTCTTAGCATGATAAAATTTATTCGAAATGGCCTATGTTTTGGCAAAATTTTAGGTAGAGAATATGGCAGAAATTTAGATGCTTGAAATAATGTCATAGCTCAAAGTTCAAAGAGAATCCCTCCTCCATACTTCAAGTGTTTTGAGGGTATCTCAAGTGACTTAAAATATCCTAAAATACCTTTTGATATTTATGGATTTTTTGCTTTGTCAAATTATGATGAAGATAAGTTTTCCCAAACTTTTTTCTTCTTAAAGGAATAGTTATCTATTGCATTAAAATAATTTGATTTGAAGGCGAGGACCTTGTACATCATAGTCCAAAAATTCTTCTTCTATTGTCCAAAAGCTCCATAGAGAACTCACACAATTAACCCCCCGAGCTACAAATTACTAACCTAAACTGGTTTTCTCCATACATTCTGTTATGAAACCAACTCCAAATATAGAATAAAAGAGAGATCAACATCTTAGAAATAAGCCACTTCGAGGGGAAACCTCCTTTAAATTACATAAATTAACAACTCTTAGATGATACAAATGACAAAACCTCCTTCTATATATAGGATTCCATGGGGTCACAATATAATCCTAGCCGACCTCACAATAATAATGTAAGGGCACAATAATAACAAAATTGGGGTTGTAAGGGTATAACAATAACAATAAGGGGGCTACACTAACAACAATAAGGCACTACACTAGTAATATAGGGACCTAACATGCCCCTCTCCTTCAAAAAAGTGTTGTTCTCAATGCTTGAGTAGCTCTGGGTGCTTCTGTATAAAATTCTCATCCTCCCATGTAGAATATTCAGTGGGTATGTTATTCCACTTGATGAGATACTCTCAAATTAATTAATTTTGTAGCTGTTGAGTTCTTATTTCCGTGACTTGTTATGGTTCCAATATCATTTTTCCTTCCTCAATAAGTTCTGGCAATATTTTTTGAACTTGAAGTTTTTCACCTATAACCTTATTTAAGCATGAAACATGGAAAACTGGATGCACTCGCGAAGCAGCAGGAAGCTCCAATTTGTATGCCATAGTACCAATATTTTGCAACACCTTGTAAGGACCATAGTACTTTGGTGGCAATTTATTATCCTTCTTCTCTTGCTCGAGGGACATTTGTTTGTATTGTTGTAGCCGTAAAAATATCTAGTCTCCTATATCAAAACTTCTCTCGTTGCGTTGTTGATCTGCCTGTTGTTTCATTCGATTTTGTGCCAAATTTAGGTTATCCTTTACGAGTTGGAGAACTTCTTGTTGATGCTCGATGTGATCTTCCACTACTTGAACCTTATAATTTTCTCTTAAAGATGACATGATGGACGGTGGATGATATCCATAAAGTGCCATAAATGGGGTGATTTTTGCTGTAGTATGGAAGGAAGTGTTATACCACCATTCAGCGAGAGGTAACCACTTGACCCATTGTGTTTGTTTATCATATACAAAACAACAAAGATATCCTTCCAAACATTTATTCACAATCTCAGTTTGACCATCGGAATGAGGATGATAAGATGAGCTATGATCTAGTTGAGTACCCAAAGAAGAGAATAATTATGTCCAAAAATTCCCAGTAAAAATGGGATCTCTGTCGCTTACAATAATATTTGGGTTTCCATGTAGCTTTTGAATTGTTTCCATAAATGCAGTAGAAATTGTACTTGCTTTTAAATGGATGAGACAATGCACAAAAGTGTGCATACTTGGTAAGTCTATCAACTACCACCATGATGACACTCTTTCCTTCAGACTTAGGTAAACCTATGATAAAATCCATTGAAATCTCCTCCCAACGTTGACTTGGAATGGATAAAGGTTGTAGAAGACCCGGGGTCTTAATTTTCTCGACTTTATTTTGCTGGCAAACCAAACATTCCACCAAAAACTTTTGAATATTTGATTTAAGGCCATCCCAAAGAAATTCTTTCTTCACCCTATGGTAAGTTTTTAAAAATCCCAAGTGTCCTCCTAAGGGAGAAGTGTGCAATTCCAAAAGAATCTTTTGTTTTAGTTGGGAATTCATACAAAGTTATAAGTGATCTTTGTACCAAAAGGAATCATTTTTCCAACTAAATGTATTAGATGTACTAGGATATTGCTACAACTTTTGAATGTGTCCACACTTCTTCGTCCTTCTTCCATTCATCCCTTGCTTCGGTTATCCAATCTGGTGGGATAATAGAAATGACACAAAGCAATGCTTCCACCTCTTCATTCTTTCTTGAGGATGCATCAACAACAACATTTAGCTTTCCTTTTTTGTATATGATTTCAAAGTCATAACCCAACATCTTTGTGACCCATTTTTGCTGCTCTTCTAAAGATAGTCTTTGTTCCAAAAAATGTTTGAGACTATCATGATCAGTTTTTACCTTGAAGTGTTTTCCGATTAGGTAAGGTCGCCATTTCTTTAGTGCATGTAGTATTGCTAACATTTCCTTCTCATAAATAGTTTTATGTAAATACTTTCCTTTGATTGGACGACTTTCAAAAGCAATGGGTCTTCCTTCTTGCATTAAAACAACACCAATTCCATTTCCCGAAGCATCACATTCCACAATAAAGGTTATTGTGAAGTCAGGAGTAGCTAAGATCGGTGTTAGGCACATTGCTTCTTTAAGATGTTCAAAGGCTTAAGTTGCTTCAGGAGTCCATGAAACTGCGTCTTTCTTCAATAATGTTGTTAGAGGTGCTCCTATTCTCCCATAATTCTTAAAAAACTTAAGATAATACCCTGTTAACCCAAGAAATACTCGCAACTGCTTTATGGTTGTGGGGATTTTCCATTCCTTAATGGCTTTAATTTTGTTAGGGTCTACTTTAACCCCCTTGTTAGATACAATATGACCCAGATATTCCACCTCTTGTACTCCAAAGAAACATTTGGATGTTTTTTCATATAATTGTTTCTCCTCTAATAGTTTGAGCACCCTGTCAACATGTTGAACATGATCCTTCCAAGACCTGTTGTAGATTAGTATATCATCAAAATATACTAGCACAAATTTTCTAGGGAAGGGTTTGAAAATAGAATTCATCAACCCTTGAAATGTAGAAGGTGCATTGATAAGACCAAAAGGCATGAACAAAAATTCATAATGACCCTCATGAGTTTGAAGTGTTGTTTTTGAAATATCTTCACTCTTCATTCTAATTTGATGATATCCTGAACGAAGATCCAACTTAGTAAAATAAATTGCTCCATGTAATTCATCCAATAATTCATCAATCACAGGAATGGGAAACTTATTTTTAATAGTGAGCTTATTGAGCTCCCTATAATCCGGACACATGTGCCATGATTCATCCTTCTTATGCACCAATACTACTGGAGCAGAGAAAGAACTTTGACTAGGTTGAATTATACTATCCTCTAACATTTCTGCAATCATACGTTCAATTTCGCTTTTCTGTACATAAGGATATGTATAAGGACTGATGTTTGGAGAAACACTTCCTGGAATCAAATGAATAGCATGATCATGATCACGAACAGGTGGGAGTCCTTTGAGAGTTTCAAACACCTTGGAATGATTGTCCAAGATTTTTTGGAGATCTGGAGAAATAAATGATTTTGATGTTGGAACTTCTAGTGAGCATAATTTGCAATTACGCCTCGTTGTTCTTTCTTCAAAAGTTTTTTCATGACATTAGAGCTTACAATTCAATTCCCTGGCTACCTTACAATGAATAAAATTATGGGTACTACCTGAATCAATCAACACTATTACCTTTTTCTTTTTGATATGTCCTTCTATCTTGAGAGTTTGAGAAGTGGTAATTCCTGCCAATGCATTACACGATATGGTCAAACTCATTTCCTCTTCTTCTAGGGTTGGTTCCTGGTGTATATCCTCTTCCTTTGAAGTTTCTTGCTCATTTTCTTCCTCCTCTTCACAATCCATGTAAAATAGTTTCTTCTCAGCACACTTGTGACCTTTAGTGTAATTGCTATCACAATTGTAGTGAAGCCTTTTGCTCTTTTTTCTGCCAATTGTTCTGGTGTCAACCTTGTAGGTTGTGTAAGTCTAGGAGTAGCAACACTTCCATCTTTATAGATTTGAGTGGTAGGCTTCCTTGTTGCCATAATTTTACATTCAATTTTTCTTGCCAACCTGAATACCTTCTCCAATGAATCAGATTCCCAAATGTGAACCTTATGTTGGATTTTATCCTTTAAAGTCCCTATGAAGACATCAATCTCGTGTTCATCTGGAATATCAATTACCCTTATATTCAATTTTTGTAAGTCCTCAATGTGCTCCCCCAATGAACCCTTTTGTTTGAGATTTATTATTTGGCTAAAAAGGGTATTGCTCTTTGTATCCTCATAATGTGCTATCATTTCCTCCATAAAAATTGACCAAGTGACAGTTTTTTTACGGGAGCAAAGCCATCAATACCATACAAATGTATTTTGTTCTAAATATAAAGTTGCAATGTGTACCTTTTGTGTGTTTTGCACATTATTGAGATCAAAATATTGCTCTATCTGTAGTATCCATGTAACGGGATCCTTGCCATCAAACTTCCTCATATCGATCTTTGGAATATGGTGGTTCTTCCATCCAACATTAGAGTTTATGAAATAATGATTAAAATTTATTTTGTTCTCATCATAAGTTTGCTCTACTATATTTTCGCCATTTGGAAACATTTCTTGTATCAACTTTGTCAAACCTTCCATGTCTGCTTTTAGATCATTCTTCATGTTTTCGATCTTAGCTTCCACATTATCCATCTTAACTCCCATGTCAGTTTCCATGTCATACACCTTAGCTTCCATGCCATTCTTCAAACCACCCATATTAGATTCCACGTCTTTCTTCAAACCATCCATTTTAGCTTCCACGCATTTCTTCAAAACTTCCACTTCATTTTTTGTTGCTCTTTGCGAGAGCGAAATTTGGTGCACTTTCTTTTGTATTTTTGATATTTCATGTTGCACTTCTTCGTATTCATGACTCATAGTAGAGCCTTCTGAAGGCTTAATGGGTGTTGAATTATTTTTAGGGGGCGTTGTAGAACCCAATACTGATATCTATTCTACAATATTCCCTTGGAATAAATTCAAACTAATTTTTCAAACACGAATTATACAATTCGGAAAAAAATAAACACATTTTTCTTACTTTTGAGGAACTCGATATTGAAACTGAATTATCTATGTTATTTCGGAACTTCAATATCTTAAATTCGGCGCTGTAGTAGCCCTCTGAAGCTTCTTTCGAATAACATAGGTTTGACCTGATTTGGATTCCTCAAGACAAAGCTATGCCCAATCTCCCACAACGACCTAATTATGGACTAGTTCAGTAGAATGAACTTGTACGACATGCCACATGTCACTGTTTCCTCCTTCGGCTCTAAAATTAATACACAGGAAACTACAGTCTGTGTAGTTGTGGCCACTTATTACATAATTCCAATCTGATGCTTAGGGAGAGAGTTATGACAATTTTCCCATGGTCACCTCTTTGAGATGAAATTCAGAAACCTGAAAAACCCTAACTTCCACAGATCATATCTTCGAAAATATTGCAAGCCAAGATCTGAAATTTTACACGACATTCCTCGGGATTTCAACCTCGGGGTGATAAAAATTTCAGCTTCTGAACCTTTGTAGAAAATTTTTTATAGCGAAAATTCCACGATGACCTGTTTGGAGCAACGAAACCCTATAATCCAAAGCTTTGATACCAAATGTTATGAAACCATCTCCAAAAATAGAAGAAAAGAGATATCAACGCCTTATAAATACGCCACTTTGAGGGGGAAGCCTCCTTTACATTACATAAATGAACAACTCTTGGATGATACAAATGACAAAACCTCCTTCTATATATAGGAGTCCATGGGGTCACAATATAATCCTAGCCGACCTAACAATAATAATGTAAGGGCACAATAATAACAAAATTGGGGCTACAAGGGTATAACAATAACAATAAGGGGGCTACACTAACAATAATAAGATACTACGCTAGTAAATAGGGACCTAACACATTCTCCTAGAGACACCTACAAAAACTAAATATTTTATTTTATTTATTATTATTATTATTTTTTTTTTTTTTTCTAAATTAGTTTAATCTATTAAGAAAATAAAAATATGTTACATCTGGGTCTCAGCCCTGTCTTTGCCTATGAGAGAGGCATATTCAACAAAAAACACACAAAACAAACTGCCCATGATGGGAAACTAGTCCAGTCCAGACATAAATCAACCATACTGCCTGCGCAGGGGCGACAATAATGCGGTCCACTGTAAAGTTCCAAGTAGATAACTGAGAAACTGAGACTACTGAAATTTAAAACAGGAAAGACGAAAACAATCCCATCCACATGGGAATCCCGAAACAAAAAACAAACACTGAAGTAAAGACTAAGCATCATGTTGAGGAGAGGTTTCCTCCAGGATAAAACACCTGTAAGCCTCCATACTATCTTCGTCCCGTTGCTTTTCCGCACTTGGGTCGTCACTTTGCTTGGAGCGCTTAACGTCGGCCTTCTCCTCTCCCACAAGTGCTTTGCCTTTATCCTTGGGCTCCTGCTACTGCAGCTTGTCCAATTCCTGAGCAAGAATTGAAGAAGCACCTGTCTGAAGCTCCCTAGGAACAACTTGCTGTGGTTCTTTCGTGAAGACAACCGAAATCGAGGCAATGATACGGGGCCTGTTCAAAGAATAATTAAAAAAATATTGCGCTGTTTGAGGTGTGTTGGATGACAGATTGACAGGGAAGTGCAAAGCAGGGTTGACATGGTGGAATCGCCCTCGCCCACTACGAGTATCTGGATATCTACCAGAAAAGTACTCCGAGGAAGGTGAGGAGGAATCAGAAGTGGAGGTGGAAGGTGTGCGATGGACTCGGCCCCTGGAACTTCCTCTTCGACATCTCATGCGATGTCTTAGGCGCGGCATGGTGGAGGGCGAAGACGAAGGCAACAAGGGAGGCGGAGTGATAGAGTTGGACAGTGAGAGGAGAAAATCCATATTGACAACAGCTCTATTGCAGTGGCCTGTGCGGGAGAGGTGGAGCCCGTCCCCAAGATCAATACAACAGCTGAGATGGCTGCGCTTGCCAGTGGCAGTGCGAACGCAGGGTTGCACTGCCAAGGCCAAACAAATTCTCTACAGCGGTGGTGGAGGAATGTCTGAACTTCGATTGTCGGTGTCCATCTTTAAACTTTGAATGTCTCTGTCTCGAGGCTCTCCGTGCCTTGAGACCTCATTAAAGTTCGTAGCTGTGATGTGCAGAGCATTCATACCGGAGGATCGAGCGAGCGTATAGGAGAGATATCGACTTCAGCTGGGCATTAATGCTGTGTGGTTTATTGCGCCTGGAATGATCTCGACTTGAATGCCAACATGGAGAACGAGCCGACTTAAACTGATGGCGGAATCATGGGTGGCCAAGTGACTTTCCCACTTGCTGTACCCACGTCCCATCATCCCCTGTTCATATGTTTGCACCTGCATCGGGGACAAACACTAAATATTTGCAAACCATGACAAAAACTATTAACTAGATGACACACCACATATCCTCCATAACATAAGAAACTTGGGCTGAGAAAACTTGGCTTCTTGATCGCCGACGAGGTCAAAGCTACTCTCCTCTTGGTGTTCAAAATTCTCGTGTTGCTCCATGTTATCCTCGGCTGCTCCAACACGAACCACATTGGCATTACCGTCCTCGATATGTGACAAATTTTCCACACGAAATTCTAGCATTTAGTTTTTCAACTAAATGCGGTCCATCTTGACCTTTAGTATTCCCATTATTTTATTTAGGAGTTTAGTCTGAGCCCTGTGATTCAATCAAGATCATCTCTGCGTGCCTTGAAATTAATGTGATGATGAATTCCAGAGAACCTGCCATTTTTGCGAGTGTGTTATCGAGCTCCTCCTATACATTTCCATAATATCGCTCCATAGACTTGAAACTGTGCCATACCTGTTGACAAACTTGACAAATTAAGGCTCGAATTGCTGATTCTATGTTTTCATACTCGCCCCGACGATATATATATATTGTCGAGCCTAGTTTCCTTGATTAAAGCCATTACATTTTCCATTAATGCACTCTCGCGCCACAAATACGATTTTTTCAGAGGCCATAATGGAAATATTGCAATCAGAGAGAAATTCCAATATGGCCATGGAGAACACACATGCAAACTATTTCTCTTATGTATGAATTAGGACCCTGCACATTCGAAAGGATTTATTAACTGCGTCTACCCTTCATCTATTTTTCTGCCAAGTTCAACATTACAATCACTACCCAGGTGGCCGCATAAGCACATCTCTCCATCACATCCAAAGGCCACTGCAGTACTGCAGATATTAATGAGATTTCGAAATAATGCGAGGCTGATTCATATGATAAGGCTCGACTCCTTATTCCGTTTTTAATTCTCATGAATGTGAGAGGCAAAATAAATTTAATTCGATTCTTCATGGTATTGCTTTTGTAAGCAAGCCCCCTTCGTCAATTTTTAAAAAACATTGTTTTAAAATTTCTCCTTGGTTAGCCAATGAATCTGACAACGTGTTAAGGTTTCTCTCAACATGGAAGAATTGAACGAGATCAAATTTATGCAATACTAGTTTAATGGTTGCAAAATAGAAGTTGAGATCTACTCATCTTTTTCTTTAACTTTGTTCACTTGCTAGATCACAATTTTTGAATCGCTGAAAACCATCAATTGACGAAGTCCTCTAGAGGAAGCCAATTCCAAGCCCTGCCATAAAGTTAAATATTTAGTCGGGTTATTTGTTAAGATCCCTAATCTGCAAAGTGAGTTTCCCTTTCTTCGTCAAGGTGAAAGATATTGCCTCTTGTTCGTGCCTCCCCGTTTTCCAAACTTTCTTTTTTAAATAAACATATATTACTTATTATATAATTTTGACTTTTGAATTTGATTATATAAAATTTTAATTAAATTACAATTTTTTGGGCAGAGGCTCTCTACACTCTACAGCCCAGTACATGAAGGAGATGTTACATTAAAAAATATTAAATAAAATAGATGTGTTGGCTAATATATATTGTATATACTAAAGATGTGGATAACGTTACTTTAACAAAAATAGTTAATTATGTCAGCCTTATTTAAAATTGGAGGTATGGTAATAAATAAAACCTCAATTTATATTTACTCGAGAGGTATGGTAAATAAATAGAAATATAAATAAACTAAATGTATGGTAAATAAATAAAACCTCTTTTTATATTTACTTCATAGAACTCTTTATGTTTACTAAAACTCAAAAAAGAGTTTTTATTTAGGTGAAGCTTATGGGAAAAATATCATTTTAATACCATGGGCTAAATACCATGGGCCAAATACCATATTTATAAAAGAGGTATGGTAAATAAATAAATATAAAAGAGGTATAAAGATGTATGTTAAATAAATAAAAATATATCAAATATGATTAGAAATCAACATCTAATTATATACCAAGCCTATGGGCCAAACACCATGGTAAATAAAAGAGGTGTGGTAAATAAATAAAATATAAATAAACTAGAGACATGGTAAATAAATAAAACCTCTTTTTATATCTACTCCATAATCCTCTTTATATTTAGCAACACTCAAAAAAGAGGTTTTATTTAGGTGAAGCTTATGAGCCAAATTAGTATTAATACCATGTATAAACAACATTATATTATTATTAATATTAATTCTAATATTCGTATTAATATATTATAATTTTAATAAATCTGGATTAATACAATATTAAATTTGTTATATTATAATATAAGTGAATATATCATGATATATATTGACTCTAGATATATATGAGAAGGAAGAACACAGACGTAGAGTGATAGAGGTGGAGAAATACGAGAGTCATAAGGGTGAGATGGAGATAAATTGAAGAAGAGGGTGTGGAAGCAATGAAGAGAGAGAGAGAGATATAGAGAAGAGTGAGAGAAGGAGAGAGAGACACAAAGATGGAAGGGGGAGAGAGAAGAAGAGAGGGAGGGAGACAATGAGAGGATTGGAGGAGAGAGAGAGAGATGGGGGAAGGGAGAGGGAGCTAGGATAGAAAGGGAGAGAGAGGAAGGAAAAAAGAGAGGAGGAGAGAGGGAGTAGGAGTGGGGAAGAGGGAGGGAAGAAGAAAGACAGATTTTGAGAAGTGGAGAGAGAGAGGGAGCTACAAGGGAGATATGTAGAGAGAGTGTGTATGTTTAGGGGTGATATAAAGAGACAAAGAAGGAGAGATGGAGAGAAGAGGGGAGAGAGGGAGGGAAATAGTAACATAGTTGGAGAGAGAGAGAGAGAGATGGGGGAAGAGAGATGGAGGTAGGAGAGAGAGGAGGAGAGAGGGAGGGATAAAGAGATGGAGTTGGAGGGGAAGAGGGATAGGGAATAATAAAGACATAGATAGTGAGAAGTGGAGAGAGAGGGGGAGTGATAAGGAAGAGATGGATAGAGAGTGTGTATGTTTAGGGGTGAGAAAAAGAGACAAAGAATGAGAGATGGAGAGAAGAGGGGAGAGAAGGAGAGCGAAGGAGAGGGAGGGATATAGTAACAAAGTTGGAGGGTGAAGAGAGATTGAGAGAGATGTGGGAGAGAAAGGGCAATAGGGGAAGGAAGAGAGAGGATGTGAGAGATTGGAGAGACAGAGGGAAAGAGAGATGAAGTTGGAGGGGGAGAGAGAGGGAGGTAAGAAGAAAGAAATAGAGAGAGAAAGGCGGAGGGAGTGATAAGGAAGATGGAGAGAGGGGGAGAGAGGACAATAGGAGGAAAGCGAGAGAAGCGGGGGAGAGGGAGATAAGGGGAAGATAGAGAGAGAGAGGGAGTGATAGATAGATAGACTAGAGAAATATAGTGTATGTTTTGGGGGTGATATAGAGAGAAATATGGAGATAGAGATATTGATGGAAGGTGAAGAGAGGGAAGAAGAAAGAGATGGAGAGAGGGAGGGAGGGACAAAGAGATTGATATATATGGAGTGAGAAAGCATGCATGTTTGGGGGGGTGAGATAGATATATAAAGGAGAGATGAAGGGAGATATAGATATAGATGGAGGGGGGAGAGATGGAAGACTATTTCTTGCACTAGATGCATCGATTTTAGTGTAGATAACGATTTCTAATCCTATTTGATTGCTTCCACTAGATACATTGATTTTAGTGTAGATGTTGATTTATAATGATATTTGATTGTTTGCACTAAATGCATTGATTTCACTATAGATGGTGATTTCTAATCCCATTTTATTGCTTGCACAAGATGCATTGATTTCAGCATAGATGGTGGTTTATAATCCTATTTGATTGCTTGCTCTACATGCATTGATTTCAGTGTAGATGATCTCTAATCCTATTTGATTGATTATAGATCATCATCTATAGCGAGGGAGGGATATAGTAACAAAGTTGGAGGGTGAAGAGAGAGATAGAGAGAGGTGGGAGAGAAAGGGCGATAGGGGAAGGAAGAGAGAGGATGTGAAAGATTGGAGAGACAGAGGGAAAGAGAGATGAAGTTGGAGGCAGAGAGAGGGAGGTAAGAAGAAAGACATAGAGAGAGTGAGATAGAGGGAGTGATAAGGAAGATGGAGAGAGAGGGAAAGAGGACAACAAGAGGAAAGCGACAGAAGCGGGGGAGAGGGAGATAAGGGAAATATATATAGAGAGAGAGGGAGAGGAGGAGTGATGCAGGGGCATTAGGTTCTAGAAAATACTTTTTTTTTTAATAGACATAGGGGGGTCTCATGTTTTTAATTTCGTATGTAATTATTAATATTTGAGTGATTTTAAAAATTGAGATAAATTTTAAATATTCCCAAATGATTGGAGAACATGAGGGAATTTGATTAGTTGGGAATATGAAGAGGCAGTTCAGATTTAAGAATGAATTTAGAATTAGTTTCAGCAAATCTAGGGATTTGGTCTAGATTTAGGACTTGAGGATTTCAAGAGTTTTTGTCGAGCTGTAAGGGAGTTGAATCGATTCATTAAAATTATGTATAAATGTAAGCCTCAAGGGCCTTATAAAAATCATCATCAGATCTGCAGAGTGTGTGAGGGATTCAGTTTTAGAACAAATAGGGGTTTGTTCCTGTAAGCCTATGGGCAGTTGTAGAAGGGCCATTTGATTTTGAAGATCTGGCCAAACAAGAAGTTTTGCAACTGGATTCATTTGTATATATGGAAGAAATTGTTTCAGCCTTATATGAATATTGTTTGATTTAGATTCTGTGCAAATGGGCTTCAAATTCCACTAAGTAATTGTATAAACCAGCGTGATGAAATTCTGTGATTTGCGAGTTTAATTGATGCTTTGTATATGATAAAAGAATAAATGTTGATTAATATCGACATTCAGTTTTGGACTAATGCCAGAAGAGTTGTGTACTCCTTTGAGAAAACGAAGGGAATATTGTCGTCATCGACCACTGCAAGGGTCGATGACATCAAGCGAAATTAAGTTTTCAAAACAGAGTTTGATATCCGAATATATCGGATCTCAAGAAGGGCATTCAAGTGAAATAAATGGAAATCGAATTGATGATGCGTTAGAACACTTAGGAACGGAACTGAAGGTCAATTGGAAGTCAATAAACTGTGGAGAGAGGCTGAAGGGTAAATTTGCACTTAGAATCTGCGAAATGTTGGAGGCGAATTTGTGAGTCAAGGATCACGACAAGGTCGATTTGAAAGATTGCAGCAGAGGTCAAACTCATGAAACGTATGCAAAGACCTTATATAGAATAGAAGCGGAATTATAAATGGAGCAATCGAGCCGTGAAAGCGATGGAATGAAGAGTTCGATTGAAGCGGAGTTAAAACCTGTGTTGGATCATATAAATTGAACCATGTCATTACATCGAACCGTGATTAATCGCAGTGGAATTGCGAGTAAGTGGAGAAGGCATAATTGAATCCACAAATGCAAAAGAGCTGTCGAAGAACAACATATTAGGGAAGTTGAAGCGGTTAGAATTGTGAAAGAGCGGAACTATGAGGAGAACCCACGAAGCCGGTTTTGAGAGCCTAAAACCAGGAGTTTCGCATCACTTCTCAACTGGTATGTTGTTTTGCCTTTTGAACGTGATAGTCTTTGATGATGGACGTGTGGCGTGAAGTGGTATTTAAATACCATTTTTATCGTGTGATTTTGAGAGATTAAGAAGTCTGCAATTGTGTTATGCAACAACCATCGGATTGTTGGGTGCGTCGTGATCACCGCCCGATGGAGTGGTAAGTTGCATATGCAGTGGGACCGAGAGTTCATTTAAAGAATACGTGCGGTTTAAGTTAACCAAGGTCAAAGACTTTTAAATATTGTGTTGATATCTGGCTTGAGCATTAATTGAACGAGGTGGTGTTTAACATGCAGATTTGTGAATATGTATGGTGAATGGTAAGTATTGAGCATATTCATTTATAAAGATTTTTTTTAAAAGCTTTAACCGGTGGTTGTGATTGCATGTGAAGTTCAATTCTTGTGTTTACTCAAGGTCAAAGTTGGAGTATACATTGTCAAATGGATAATTTATATGACAATTAAATAATGAAGTGGGTTCCGCTATTTAAAGTGGAGCTAATTGAGATTCGAATGGCTAATTCGAATATTAAGAAACAATTTTTATAACATGGCTCTAGTCACAGAGTTAAGACAAAAAGATAGCTTCCGTAGACTTTTAAGTTTGTCAATTGGGGAAAATATAGGTTGGCAAATCAATGATGCATTTGAGTTAGGCATTAAGAAGTCGAATAATTGATTCGATATTTTTATGAGATGGGATAAAGATATTGAGATCTGGATTGAGAGGTGTGGTTTTAAAACCATAAGAAAATTATTTCAATATCTCAAATCTGTGATTTGAGATATAGAAGCTTCCGAAATTATATTGTGAATTTTCCAGACTTTGAATTTGATTTGGGGCATTAATTTGGGATGCATTATTTTATGCACAATGAAGGTAAGAATGTGGGTTTGGCGGGTATGCCCCGCCATCAAGGAGGGAGTGATAGATAGATAGTTTGGAGAAATATAGTATATGTTTTGGGGGTGATATAGAGAGAAAGATGGAGATAGAGATACCAATGGAAGGTGAAGAGAGGGAAGAAGAGAGAGATGGAGAGAGGGAGGGAAGGACAAAGAGATTGATAGATATGGAGTGAGAAAGCATGTGTGTTTGGGGGGGGGGGGGTGAGATAGATATATAAAGGAGAGATGAAGGGATATATAGATATAGATGGAGAGGGGAGAGAGGGGAGAACATTTCTTGCACTAGATGCATCGATTTAGTGTAAATGACGATTTCTAATCCTATTTGATTGCTTGCACTAGATGCATTAATTTTAATGTAGATGTTGATTTCTAATGATATTTGATTGTTTGCACTAAATGCATTGATTTCACTATAGATGGTGATTTCTAATCCTATTTTATTGCTTGCGCTAGATGCATTGGTTTTAGCGTAGATGGTGGTTTCTAATCCTATTTGATTGCTTGCTCTAGATGCATTGATTTCAGTGTAGATGATCTCTAATCCTATTTGATTGATTGCACTAAATGCATTGATTTTAGTGTAGATGGTGATTTCTAATCCTATTTGATTGCTTGCACTAAATGCATTGATTTGAGTGTAGATGTTGGTTTCTAATCCTATTCGATTTCTTGCACTAAATGCATTGATTTCAATGTAGATGGTGATTTTTAATTCTATTTGATTACTTGCACTAAATGCATTGATTTTAGTGTATATGGTGACTTCTAATCCTATTTGATAGCTTGCACTAAATGCATTGATTTCAGTGTAGATGTTGGTTTATAATCCTATTTGCTTACTTGCATTAGATGCATTGATTTGAGTGTAGATGTTGATTTCTAATCCTATTGATTGCTTGCATTAGATGCATTGATTTTAGTGCAGATTTTATTTTATTTTTTTAATTGCTTGCATTCGATGCATTGATTTCAGCGTAGATGTTGATTTCTAATTTGATGTAATTGGATGTATGATGGTACATTAATTTTAAAGTGATTGGATTAACAATGCACATTGATTTTAGTGTAAGCACAAACAATTATTGGAAATGTACATTGCTTTTTGTGTTATAGTAATTCAACCTATTAATATTGGACAACAAGAGAGACAAGGCATGATGTTTACTAGAACGACTCGAGCTAAAGATTTAAATAGTTTACGCTTTCAATTGTCCTTTTCATATAATTGATATGAGAAGATAAAAAACTTAAGGGTGACAATAAAAATAGTAGAAGAAAATAGTTTGAGATTGATCACAATGAAGACTATTTGTAATTGACTACATTCTTATTATTCACATTTTTTTATCATTCAACACTATTACATTGTCATTTTACATTCAAAATTTTTATTTCATCATTTTCAATCATTAAAGTTATTAACAATATTTATCATCTCAACAAATTGAGGTAACTAAGAAAATTTAAAATTAAAATGACCAGATTAATCTCATTAGTATGTTTAAAATGATTATATTAATATTAGATTTATTTACATATTATTGATAAAATTAATTATATGTTCAATAGATTTTCCTTGGCCTCACATGACTGAAACTGGCCTAGATCCATCTTAACTCTGGATCTATCAAGCGCTAAGAGGGATCAAATCTCTCAAGGTGCAAACGTCTTTTTTGAGTGGTTTGCACCTTGAGAGATTTGATCCCTCAGATGGATGTAGGTTGATTATTATTGAAATTGCAATTTTATATGTATAAATGAATTCAAAACTAGCAAAAACCCCAAATACATCCTAATTACAAAATCTAAATTATTAATATTTGTTGTTGTTGTTTCTTTTCACTATATAGTTCATGGTCCTTTGAGATTGACTACCGTTATGTAGATAGATCTACCAAAAAAGAGCACTTTATGTCCACAAAATAATTGTACTAAATAGATCTACCAAAGAAGATCACTTTCTACAAGCTCAACTAAGAACCTTCACTATGAGAGTGTTGAGAAAATTAAACCTATAACCTCTCAATAATAACAAAAATGCTTTACCAATGAAGTCTCAAACCACTTATCTAACTCCAAAACTAAATTATTAATACTGGTTATCATTCCTAAATAAGAAACATTAACAAAATTATAATCACCGTAGAGCCACATTATTTTTCTCAATAAAACCATTATAAAACCTGCTTCAGACATTTAAACACGGCTCTTGAATTTTCAGAAACCGTTCACCGCCTACAAATCGCGCTACTTTTAAACCTATTTCGAACAGAAATGATCATTCATAGATGAAATTTTGTATGTTTTTAAAGTTGGGGGCAAACTGTTTAAAAGCACCTGGAAAGAGACATTTCTATCTAGATTTTTTCCACTCGATCTCGGTCTTACCATATATTATTACAATAAAAATTTAAAAAATTCCTTGAAAAATGCCTAAGCACGATGACCCTTTAAAATTATTGAAATATAATAATGAAAATGTGCACTTTTCATTACCTCCAGTTTTACAATTAATAACAATACTCACATATTCATGCCTAATGTTAAATTATTGGAATATAACAATGAAGATATGCACTTTTCTTTACTCTCAAGTTTTAAAATGATTTAATTACAGTTAATGAATGTCAACTCACATATTCATGTCTTTCCCATCCTTCTTCATGCCTTCATGCCATATGAGAGACTTCGAAGTTAAAAAAAAGGATATATAATTAATGATCAAATTTGTTTGATAGGAAGCTACACACTAAGAGTAATTTTTTGAGCGAATGGGAAAAGGAGTTGTCTTTAGTGCGACTTACTTTTTGAAGTTTCAGGGACCGGAATTTGGTGAAATTTTTTGAGGTAAAATCTTGATTTTTGTTATTTAAACTGGGTTTTTGACTCTATATATAGATTCAGCACCCTCAAAAACTAAGACATTTTGATTGTACAAAGTTAGCAAACAAACTTCTCTTTTCAATAAATTACACTGTAAAAAGTCACCCTAAAAGCCTTCAAACAGTCGCACTAAAGACCACTGGAAAATCGAACTCACAGAATATTTTCCAATGGAAAAAGAGTAAAAGTGGTAAAGAATAAAATAAGCGAGCGATGATCCTCGTGCTTCAATTATTTTCACTGGAGAATACAAATCTTGTCCTTTTCGCTTGAAATTTATTCGTGCATTTTTCTCATTACAAAATGAGAGCTCACCCTGTATTTTTAGCACTCTGTTTCCTTTTTTGTTGTCTCTAACAGGCAACAGAGAGACAGCTTTGAACTCTGCCTGGAAACAGGCAAATCAATAGAGTGTTTTCTTGAAGGTTCTGTTACTAGTAATAGGCACTCTGTAGTAATAGGCACCAAAGAGGAGGATCATACAGGATCAAACTGTTTGGTTTAGGCACTCTGTAGTAATAGGCACCAAAGAGGAGGATCATACAGGATCAAACTGTTTGGTTTTTGTTTTCAAAGCTTCCCAATTCCATTCTCCAAGCACCCAATTAATTTTTCAAGGTACCCACCTCATCAGTTTTCCTTTTTAAGTTATCTCTAGACTGATTGCAATGCATGGAGACAACCTGGTTTGATGTCGGAAAAACATGTTTTCTGTGCGGCTGGTTTGTTTTGTTGTACTTTACTACATCATTATGTGCTTTTCTGCAATCTATAAACAGCAAGTTGTCTGGTGTTTTACGGTATAGGTAGTCTTCTTTTAGCTGTTCTGTAAGCTGGTAGGGTTTTTGCGTTGCCGTTAACATTTAGATACACACCAGTAGCTTTGAATATAAATCAATATCACGGGTTTGCTTCAGTTTGTGCTATGTAGCGAGGCGTCTTTTCTTTTGGAATGAGTTTCTTGTTTGACATTTAGATCTATCACTTCACAGGGCAGCAGATTTTGCGATCCTCCTTTCATTGCATTCCTTTTATATTATTAGGACTAGCTTGTAGAGTTCCACAAATCCGGCATTAGTTTTATCAAAAGGTTGAAATAAAGAAGCATTATTAGGACCTGGTTGCCTCTCCATGTTACTGGAATACTGGTTAGTGCTCTAGAAGATAATCAAGATTAAGTGCTCAATACCATGTGGTAAAGGCTTGTTATATCAATTATTGGATCAAGGTTTTCACCAATCTATAACCGAAGTCAGAGTAACACAAAGTGTAGGTCAAAAGAATATGATAATTGAAAGACAACCGTTAGAGCGACATGAGGTTACACAAGTTGCTTTTGATGTTTTTTCTTTTATGATTTTATCGGCGAGCGAGTAAGGGTTCTGTTAATGTACATGCGATCACAGCGATCAGTGAAAATGGGAGCCTGAAAGGTTTTTAATCTTGTTCTGGGATTCCATCTCTGATATCAAAAAATTATCAAATGTTTTTTTACCACTTTCTATATAATAAACAGAAACTACGGTAGGGAAGACAAAATAAACAGAGAAGCTGTAAGAAGAATGGCCCTATGATGCCTATCAGAGGTATTAGTACTGAATATAATAATAACAACAGGTGGTAGATCATCCTCGTAGCAGCATTTAACGAGCTTGTTTAAGCCTAGGTTATTCAATCAACCAGCAACATCATCAAAGGTCATCATAATAGTTGCAGAAGTCCGTCTGGGGTTGAAACGTGAATAGTCTGCTCGTAGATATCCTGGGCTATCAGAGCTTTTGCTCCCGGTAATTGCTCACCGCTGCCAAGTACATCAAAGGCGTGATCTGAGTTTTGAGTCCGTAAATTCCCTACATCTGCTCTGGTAAAATCAGCTGTAGCAATAGTGGTGTGCACCTGCTGCTGGTGTATTCCTCTGTCTTTCTTCACACCTCTCTATATAAATATTGCCTCCATCTTTCCTCTCATATCCCATACACAAACTGATACTGCTGCTACTCTCACCTCCTATTTCCATGCTACAGTAGCCGCCTTCCATGGCATGGGATTGCCTTGGGTGTAAATCTTCCCTCTGATTCATCCCCAGCCTTGGTTCTCTCCTTCTGGGTAGTGGGTATGCTTCCTGGCAAAGTTACCAAATTCACAGTTGTATATAAAAAAAATGTATTGGAAGATATTTGATAATACTTTGATATGGGAGTATACAAAGGTTTGTGCTTCATAATCCCATGAGAAGGAGGGGCTTGGATGCCTGAGGTTGATGCAACTTATTCTTATCCCTACGCAATGAAATGCATATTTAAAAAGGGGGCTTCTGAAACAAAATGGAAAAATATATGTGAAAAAGGAAAGAAAAGGATGGTAAGATAGCGTTGAGGAAAAGGTAACTCAATGCATAAGATCTCCCTCTACAAAGGTGCTCATAAGGATGTATATCCTTGCATGTTAGTGACACCATTCCCCATGAAGTAAACTCCAAGCCATACCATTGCCATTTACACTTATTCTTTGATGGGTTTCTCGAGAAATACTCCTTTTGGGTATTGGTACATCTAATAATGGTTAGTGATGATCCTCCCATACCTAAACTTGGAAAATTGCATAAAATCAGAAACTAGTGTGAAGTTTGGAGATGATATATGATGTGATCTACCTAATGGTTTTTACATTGAACACGATTTACTTTCTATGTTGCATTGACACTTGTACATACGTTGTAGGGTCACTTGGAGCCCTTCTTTGATGATGTGCCTTACATGGACATGGTCCTTTGGAGGATGTTGAGTTTCTTCGGTGTTCCACATTCTTTGGAGAGCATTGGACCTTATGATGATTTGGAACCCTTGATCAGATATCTTACCACTCATTGGAGACGAGACATTGCACATTGGAGATGAGACATTGCAGTTTTCATGATGATTGGAGTCTGGACACTTTGATGATGATGCACAATTTTGGGAGCATGATGTGACCTTTGTTGATGAAATGCGGTAACCCTAAGTGGAAACATTTCACTTTTGGTGCCCCTACACATCATTTTCGAGTGAGTTGTGCACTCCTTGAGCTCCCTTATGCCACACTTGTGGCCTCTTTAACATGTATTTGTGATGGACGACTTGGTCATGGAGCATTATTTCTTCATTGATGAGGTATTGTTGGGTGTCTTGTGACCTATCTGTCATTGTATCATGTATATTTTATGTGTTTTTTTCATTATCTCTAGGTCTTTTAAAAGATAAAGGTCTTATGTTATATATTTTAAGGTTTTTATTGGATGAGGAAGTGCTAGAACCCTCATATAAATAAGAGAAGCACTTTTGACTTATAATCATTGCTACTTGTAGAGATATGTTAAGCCCAAGACAAGCCCCATGTTAATCCGAAAACCCCTTATTAATTTCTAGATACTGAGTTATTACATTTTGATTGTTATATTGTTATGTAGGCCAAAACCTTTCATTATAACTGTATGCTTTGTCTCCTATATATATCTATGTATACCAAGGAGACCTAATCTTAGAATCATCATATTTTTTCCAGTGTCATCGAGACCAGACTGAATTGGTTGATCTTACCACTTTCAAGGGAAAACCAGTTTGAACTAGTGTCGTGGGCTGGAAAATGTCGGTTTGGTATCAAATTAGCTGGTTTGATACCGAACCGACCATTTTTCATTGAACCGATTGGTTAGGTACTGAATTGGCCTATTTTGTACAATGCTACCAAGGACCCTTTGAATGCAATTAAAAAAAAAGAATCAATAATTTATGAGTGAGGAAGCCTAGCATTCGACCATGTCGCCCTTCTAATGCTATGCAATTAATGGTAATGTTAAATTCTTAAGTTATTCATCCTTTTACTTAAATTTTTAACATTACCATGAATTGACGTAAGATGTTTTTAGAGTGGTTCTGACTTCATTAGATTTCATATGGAGAAAGTAAAATTTTATATCCCACACAAAATTCAACAAACTTAACAATTTTTTAGGATTTCAATATTGGGGGGATTACAATGTTTCTATTGGATTTTGTCATGTAGGAGGGTATGGAACTAGCATTTAATCAAGAGCACCAAGCCTTCTATGTTCCTTAATGTTAGTGGCATTGATTGTTGAACTGCTCTATCATGACCCTACTAAAATTGTACCCATCACTCAAACAAATTCTTGACTTGACGTGCTAATATTTTTCTATCTTATTTTAATTCTTAGAGGGTGATATTGATGACGAAGATCCCAATATAGGCAATGATTTTGATGATATGCATGTGAAAATTCTATTGAAGTTATTGTATATTATTCTTCTATCTTCTGAGATTATTTGTCTTTCGTAAATTAGCTTACGACAAATACTGAATAAAAACAAAACTGCAATTTCACCAAAAAAATAATATTAGGATTTGAGAAAATAACATACACATAAAAATTGGACACCAATATTTTTGGACAAAATAGTTCCTAGAAAAACCTCGAAGGAAAAACTAGTTTTCAGATGAGGGCTTTATTATTAATATCTTCAACAATAAATCTGTAATGGAGAAATACAATCTGCTTGCCTCTCACTGGCAAAGCTCTAGAAAAATTATTCCTTCACTTCTGCAAGTCAAATTGACCCACTGGAAGCAACTCGACTCAACTTTGGCAATTTGCACTGCCTTACACTGGCTACTTGCACTGCCTCAACCAACTTGCACTGCCTTATGGAAATGTGCACTGCCTTTGTGAAATTATTTCATCAAGATAAATTGCCTCCAACAACTCGCTAAAGCTACTTGCACCACCTTAGGCAATTTGCATTGCCTTCTAGTATTTCAATATGTGAATTCAACAACTGGCACTGGATAAACTGGCTACTCGCTTTGAAATTTGGCCTCCCTTTGCAGAAATAAATCGGCCTCCTTCTGTCCGTCAGAAACTGGAAGCAACTGTGAAGAATTCTCTTTGGCAAACTCTTCCACTATCACTGCAAATCTGCTTATTCGAATGATCTCCAGAGGCCCCATCAATCTCTTCTTATAATCTCTTGTTGACGAATCAACAACCATGATCTAATCACAATCAATGGCTAAGATCATATCAACTTCCTCAAATCACTTTTCTAGAAGTCACTTGAGCAAAATCGATTTGTCTCAATTAATCTCGATTAATTAACCCATTTCCCTAAGTTAGACTTGGAAAAATAATTAATATTAGCTATTTAAATCTAATAAGAAATTTCACTTAGAAACTTTTTCTGGGTATTGGAGATAATTAATGCACGCGTGTTCCTAGCCTCATAGACACCATTTGAGACTAGAACACTTGTCCAAGCTACAAAAACTAACAATGCACGTATTTGTTGTAGCATGATGTTTTTGGATGCTAGAGGACATTTAGGTGCTTGTTTGTTGATGTATTTTAGGTTTAAAGATGGATTGCGTTCGGTGCTATTTTGGTTATGTGCACCTTGACATGCTATATAAATGAGAGCTTTTGTTTATTTGTGTATGTATTATGAATGATTTGGTTTCGTATGAATGCACATGTATATATACGTTTTTCTTTAAAATTTGAATATTTTATGTGGATTTGGTTGTTTTTTTGGTCCATTTTTTTTACCGGTTTAGGTCCGATTCTCGATTCGGGTTGTTTATTGGTTCAGTCAATGGTTTAGTTTTGATAACATTGATTTTGTCTTGTATTGTATTCATTGTAAAAGGAGGTGCCACCCTTGAAATGGATTGTGTTCTCTAACTTATTATTTTTAAGGTTCATGGTCATAACATTTGGTATCAGAGCTATGATCCTAGGGTTTTTTTTCTCCTTCAATAAAAAATTTGTGATATTTTCGTTGTAACTTGTTCTCTAGGAATCTTTAGATAACAAAATTTTTAGGAGACTGAGGTGAAATAGTGAAGTAATTGTTACACACCACCTGTGGGTAGTGTTTATAGGGGAAATTTTTTCTCCTAGATGGTCCTCAGTCAGCAGCCAACAGCCCCTTGAAGCCGCCAGATAGCTCGATGTGCCATTTTCTCCGCCACTTGAGCCATCTATGTGGTCCCTCAACCACTTGCCATGAATGTATGTTTGAAGGTGGGCCTTTCGACCCCAAAGGTATGGATTTTCATTGGTATAGTTGAGTAATTTTCCTTACTTGTCATGGGCACTTTTGGACATGGATTGGTGGGGGGATTCAGTGGAAAGAGTGGGTTAGGCTTATATTCCTGTCTCCATTGCTCGATTGTGGTTACCCTTGTATCCCAGTCCTGTGGGATCTCCTTTACTAACCATTTGGCTTTTGGTTTGGCACTACACGGGAAATCCTGATTTTGGTTGCGTAGTCCCGCTTCCCACATCACCTACATTACTCCCCTTCCACTCATGTAAGCCCCCATTCATCTCTTTTCCCATGCGGGTCCACATGTGTCCATTGGGTCCACATAGGGTTATACTCCCCCTTCCCCTCCCCTTGTCCACACCTTGGGTCGGGCTTGGAACGATGCTTCGAAGGTTGATGCAGCTAAAAAGAAAAGTAAAAACATAATTTGGCCACTCTCAATAGGAAATGTACCACCAAAATGCAAAAGATGGTCGGGACATACAAATTTAGCACGTGAGCAAAAGCCAAACATGAGCTCGACCCCTTATCCATGGCCATCACCTTGGTTCCTATGGGCCCTAGATGAGCCCCATCTATCATTAAGGAACCCATGATTGTCCCAACCCCTAGTGGGAGATGAATTGCCCCACCTTAAGGGGGCATTCACTGCTACATCTCACACATCACACTCTCCATTCACTGGAGGCTCGAGCAGTTATGAAGAAAAATCAATAAAAGACAAAAGGCATATGAAGAAGGGCGGAAAAACAAAGGTCGGGGTAACTCATGTTCCACGATTTTCTCCCTCCTACACTCATATACCCAGGTGTGGGCTTCCCTTATTTTAGCTACCCTGGCTCCTTAACATGTGGTCTGGATGTTTTCCTTAATCCCCACTCCGTCCCATCATTATGTCATTTGCCACTTGCCACTTGAAGGATGCACCATGGACATGTCACCCCCTTTAGAGGTTGGAACCACCTAATAGGGTCCCTGGCTAACCCCCTATTAAGCTTGGAGGCACTTATACATACTAAAGCCCACTATGGAAGGGCATGCTACCATGAAGTGCCCCACTAGTTCCATGACTTGTAAGCTCTTTTACTTGATTATTCTAATGATTTGTTTTATTGGAGGGCAAGGGAACACATTTGATCTTATGCAGGATTGCAGGTGGATTGCCATTTCGAGCCTGGTCTCCCTATACAGGGTCCTAGCCCTTCAGAGGGCCACATTGGCACTTGTAGGGTGAGCGTTGAGAGCCATGGGCCTCCACCATAGCTGAGATGACTTCATGGATCCCCAACAGTGTTCGTTGATTGCTCATATTCCACCTTTTGGATGAGGATGAGGCACCTGGTTCACCATGCCTAGCCAGATCCACAAATACACCATACACTTGGCAGATGTTCCAGGGTCCAGAGGATTGTTCCCCGTTGCAAAGGCATGGCTTATGTCATCATTCCAGCCCTTACAGATGGTGTACAAGCATTTCCGATCCATTTAGAGACCCATGAGGGTGACCTTGTGCCCCCACACCCACTTGGGAGCACCACAGGTTTTTGTTTGGAGAACAAGGGGCCACCCCCTTGTCCACTATGATGGGAGTCAATTATTACATTATGGCACCCTTTGGACTTCGTTAGGCCTCCTCAAAGGCCCAACAACTCACTCAGTTGATCATTCAACCCTCTTGAGAGGCTTATTCATGTATTATTGAGCTCTTTGGTGTGCTTGTCACCAAAATTTAGTATTATTATGCACATTATTTTATTCTAGAGGCTAATTTAGGCCTAATTAGCTAAATCAAATACATTAGGAAGTGTATAAATAGAAGTGTGATGGAATCATTTGATCATCATCACTTGGATTCGATCATATCTACTTGTGAGATTTTCGCTATCTTTTGAGGATTAGATTTTTGGGATGAATGGATGAATTTTGATGTTTGGATAATCTTCTGTCTTGGAGTTTCTATGATTGGCATATCTTAGTGATTGGATATATTCTTGTTACATGTAAGTATTGTTTTAAATGCTATTCTTGTTATTTATTTTTCTACATTCATGATGTTAGGATTTTTACTATTCTAGGGTTAATTTGTTGCTTTTCTTGGAATGAAATTGTGGAAATTGCATCTCTACATAGCGTTGTATCATGTATGGGCCATGTTTGAATGAATGAATGTTCCTAGAGACATTCTTGTTAAATTTGTATTGATAAGTCACCAAATATTGCTAAACGAAGTATAAATGACCTTGAAGTTTCTTCCATTAAGCCCTAAAGCCTAGCGAAGTTGCTTTTTAGGCCTCCTTGACAAGTGGAAATCAATCAGAACCTTAAATCTTCCATGACTGCATCTCTCCCAAAGGACAAGGCACTGGTCCTCTTCTGGTGATCACTTTAAAGTTCATATTTTCCTCACCTGCCTCTTTTTCTAGGTCTAGCCCCATTGGGTCTCCCAGGGCATCAAATTTCATGCAAGCCCCCCATCATAAAATTTCAATCTCTTGGCATCTACTATGCTGGTGAGTCTCCTAGGTGTCCTCCAATTTTGCAGCCATTCCGACAGTTGGATTGTGAAATATCTCAAGCCCTAGCCTTGAGACCGAATTTTGCCCTTAGATTCCCAAGGCTAGTTACCTCATAGGGATCATTGCCTCAAATTTAAAGAAATTCTTTCCTTGATCCTCTTCTCCTCCCAAATTAGGTCAATCATATCAGTGGTTGCTCAATCCTATCCCTTTGACCTAATCTGGGGTCCACTTTGTCCCATGTGGTCCCATAACTTATTGAAGCCCATTTTACAAAGACCATTTGGAATCCAAGTTTCCACAAGGATTTTAGGAGCTAAGAATCTTATTGACAAGTCATATACTCTAACCCTAACTCTTAGAATTCCCCTAAGCCCTTCCTAGAGATCCTTTCATCTTGCTTTTCAAGCAAGTAAGCCCTATATCTAAGTCTCTCTTGTGAATAAGCTTCTAGGATCATCTCTCACCCTCTCATTGATCCATTCATTTTCGTGATCTTTGTTATACTGGGTCTCCTCTCGTCGGTGAAAGTCTGTAAAGAGTAGGGAGCCTTGGTTGAGGTGACAGTGGGCTATTGCTCCATTGTTTCCCTTGGCCTAGTAGTTGCCCTCCAAGGATTCCCTCCTACGACCCCTGCTAGTTTGAGTGGTAACATTTTGGTGCAGTTGTTGGGGAGGAAGCAGGTCTGCCTCCCAAGTGAATCATCAAGGAATTGATTCATTGACGACAATTTAAATATTCTTCTGGCGACTCCATCCATTGTCAAAACCCCTAGTTTGCTTGAAGGTGACAATATTCCTCCTTTAACTAGGGTTGCTGCAAGAAGGAGAGAACGGACTCCATCACCTGTTGGAACCGCTCCTCCCAGAATTTGAAAAGGTCAGTGAACCTACCCCAAAGATGGCACTTACCTCTAACACTGACCTAAAACAAGACCAACCCAAGATGACCAAAAGTGAAAGGCATTTGGTTAGTGTCTTTTTCCCCTTGAAATTGAGTGATGATCCCAAAACATTACCTGAAAAATACAATAGATGATTGCCCAAATTCAATGGCGATGCTACCAAAAGTGCCCGTGAATTTGTTGAAGATTTTTACTGGCACTTGTCACCTAGGATGATTTTTGATGAAGATAGGGTTATGATGCTCTTTGCTTTGTCTCTGGAAGGACAAGCAAGGGAATGGTACCTTAGCCTTCCCTCGGGATGCATAGATGTCTTTGACCAATTTGAAGATATGTTCATGAAAAGGTGGTCATGTAATGCACATTTAACATTGGCAAGTTTTACCAAATAACTAGGGGAAGGGAAGAAATCCGTGAATTCATCCAAAAATTTGATAAGATAGTCAGGGATATCCTTGATCATTTGAGGCCTCCCGATGCTAATACTCTAGATAGATTCATCAAAGCTGTGGGTGGTCACCTGACCTATGCATTAAGGGACAAGAAACCTTCCACATTAGCTGAGGCAAAAGAGATAGCAATAGAAGTTGAAGAAAACTTAAGAAACTCTAAGATGGATCTTAATGAACGTTTGACAGCCAAAGTTGAGGCTAAGAAAGAAAAATCCAAGGATCAACACGAAGAGACCCTCTTAGTGATCCTCAAAAGAATGGAGAAAATGAACGAAGAAATGCATGCATGAGATAGGCTCTACATGAACAAACTCATTGCCTTGGAGAAGGCCCAAAAATCAAATTACATCCCAAAAGGAAAGCCTTTCCCTAGGAAACAAAGTGAGGAAGACAAACCTAGCTCATCCCAACTCCCCAACACCTTGGCTCCGACAAATGCTGTGGAGAAAGATTCGTCTTCCGAGGAGGAACAAAGTGATGAGGATGAAGATGAGGATGATGATGAAAGTGAAGATGAAGAAGTCGATGACCAAACAAACCTTGTGGAATTTGACCTCTTCAATATTTTACTAGGTGGCTCATACACTCACCCCCCCCCCCCATTAGTGAGGTTGTCATTAAAGAAGAGAAGAAAGAATCAATTCCCAATGTTGATGATGGTGGAAGATTCAAAGGGGTCCAATATTTACGAAAAGAAATCAATGAAAGCCAACAACCTCCAAGGAACCCAACAAAGACAATTCAACTCCCAAGCAGGTCCCTCTTAAAGAACCTCTCCTTAAAGACCCTCCTGATAAGGATCCCTCGAAGAAGGCTAATCCCAAAAGGGATTCTCAAAAGAAGCAAACCATCAAAGGGACGACAAAAGGAAAACATGTTGGGCTTGACATTGATATAGGGACTACTATAGAGAAAATAACTGTACTGGTTCCCCTAAAGGAGATTGCAAAACTTCCTAGGCAACAACAACAAATTAAGAAATCCTTGGGCTTTGAAGAGGAAGAATTACTTGAAGACTTGCAAAACATTCACCTCCCCGATTTAAACCCCGGACATGAGCCATTCATGCTTACCTTAACCAGATGGCCTTCTGCTGCATAATTGTATGTTGGACTCAAGGGCTTTCACAAATACCATGCCTTTGAAAGTCATGAAGCAATTGGGTCTTAATATCACTTGGCCATATAAGAAGGTATATGGTTTTACCTCCAAACCTGTGGAAGTGGAAGGTTATGGAATGATCAAACTTAAGAATTTCTAGACCTTATTGTAACATTTGCTCAATGGATTCTAAAAAGTTTGAAGTCCTTGGTGTGCTCAAATATCTACAGGTCTCCTTGTCTGATTACCCATACATGATCATTACCATGGATATAGCAATAATTGATGCACTAGATGTATGGAGGATGCTTATTAAGTTATTTCCAGAAAGTTTGCAGCAAATTTAGGTGGGTCTATTCAGATGGATTTATCTTACGCCACTATTCCCGCAACAATAGGTGGCATGGTTAGATTATACAACGAAGTAGAAAGAAGATACCTTGTGGAAGTTCCAAAGAGGCTAGAAAATGGTGAAAAAGTTGTACTGCAGGGTCATCCACCGCATTTTGAGTCAGATTTTGTCCAGTCAGTATATCATTTCTCTTTGTTGCATCTTCTATTCTACATTCTGAGCAGAATAAGAAAAATAGTTCAGTATGACACAAATAGGCAACACAGTGATCAGGAAATTCATTAGCCAAAGAGGGTCAAATTTCGAATGTTCCACCGAGTTTCCGGGACGGGGGAATGCGGGAGCGGGGATACACACAAGGGGGACGTATATAAGCAACCCCAAAATTTAGGGAAATTTCGGGGAAACGGGGGGACGTCAAAGCCATAAAAATTATAAAATTATTAAAAATTTAATATATAAAAAAAAATCCCAACAATATGTTAATAACAAAATTAGTAGATAATAAATCTTATTAATTATGAAATGCACATCTACATATGATCATCATTTCGTATTAGACTATTGTGAAGTAAAATTATCATTTGACGTTTTTGCAATCATCAATGTAAATCTAAAAATAAATTACTAAATGGAATCTATCATTCGACATTATGCAATGTTCCATCAAAATTCATCATTTGGCAATGGGCATTAATATTATGCAAGGTACATATAAATTAAATTCATCATTTGACAATTGAAACTACGCAATGCACATCAAAAATTAAATTCATCATATGACAATGATATTTGAAGTCTAAAACAACCATAGAAAACTGAACTAAAAATAAACATACAAAGTAGCGAATACAAAAATTGTTTTTTTTTTAAAATTGTTATTAGCGAAAAATTTCAGGGGACGCATCCCTCTTGCACCCCTCCTGCATCCCCTCATCCCCCCCCCCCCCAAGAGAGACACATTTCGTCACCAGAAAAATGCACCCCCAGAGTTTCCCCGAGTTTTCCAAAAAAGGGGACGTGGGGAAAGTTTCCGCAGGAGTTTCCTCATCTCGGGAGCGTGGGGGAGCAGGGAAGCGCGTCCCCCACCCTGGGGGACGCGTCCCGGTGGAACACTGCAAATTTCCACAAGGGACATATTAAAAGCAACCTATTGATCTACTAGTCAGCATACAAATGTCCGAGACTGTACCACATCGATGACATATGATGCCATGGGACATCGTTTGTATAGTATCTTAAACCCTACTCTTTTTTACTCCATGTCACTAGTTAATTTCACTTTATACACTTATTTTTTAATGATATTTTCCATTGTGTTAGAGTAGGCTTTTTCTATTCCAACAGGATTTACTATGTATGTATGATGATTTCGATTTTGAATGGATATCTATTTGATGGACTTATGTTTTCTTGGATGCAAGATTTTGGGATTCTCAGGTTATTTCATGGAAGCGCGTCCCCATATGGAGCCATATGTTGCACGCTTTTTGTCAAAGTTCCAAGGAAGCAAATATGCCAAATTTTTTTCTAAGGATCAGATCATCACTCATCAGTTTATTGAGTCATTGTAAACCCATTATGCAAATTTGTAATGTAAATGATGCTAGTAGGATTGCGTATGTAATGTAACAACCTAGGTAAGCCTATTATTTTGGCAAGAATTTTGTCCTAGGAGGTTTTTCATCTCATTGACTCATTTGTGTTTCTAAACACGGATGGTTGACAAATTTTTTCCTCCAGCCTCACTCCAAAGCTAGGGTGGAATTCTTCGTCAAAGTCTTAGGTGAGTCCTAGTGTTTTAGTGGAGCCTTATGTAAAAGTGATTTGGGAATAAGTTAAAATAATTGACTAAATTATTTTATTACAAATCACTTGGTCTACTAGATCATATTGTGTCGCAAAATTGGGTGTGTAATTTTAGGGTCTATATCGAACGAGTGTTCCCCCTTTGAGGGTTGAAATGTAAAAATCTTATGTAAAAAATATTTTAGTGCATGGTCCCTCATACTTAGACACCATGACTAAAATATTAGAGGGTGGAAAAAATATTAAATCACCTCTAAGTGTCAATTAATTAATTTTTTCTGGCAAAAATTAAATAAATCCTCAGCCAAAAAATTAATTAATTAGAGTCAAAGTTAGAGTCTTAGAGAAATTAAATTCTCCAAGTGGAAAAATTCGTGGGTATCAAAGATATAAATTTTTGGAGGTCCCCCAACAAGGGAATATTGGAAATTTCAAGAAAAATTGGACCCTTGGACCTTGGTGGTTAAGTCAAAGTCAATTTTTCGAGGAAATTAGCTCAAAATAAATATTTTTGAGCTAATAAAAAATGGGTTTAATGAGAAATTCGAAAATTCCTCAGAATAAATATTTTCAACGACATAAATTAAAAGATCATCAAGGATTTATTGACGACCAAGATTATTTTGATGAGGATCAACCCAACTAGCCCTTATTTTTCCACTTGGAGGGTTTATATATAAATTAGAGAGTCATTTGTGTCAAAAACCATCTGATGTTTGGCTAAGAAAATTCTGCAAAAAAATTGATGTAACACTACTGACCCGCTGGGAACGTTTTTTGAATCATAATAAAGACTTTGGGGTACAATTATGGTGTTTATTGTCTACTGATTCATGGTATGTGCTGGGTACGGGCATTCCTATATTGTGCGTAAATTTTTTAAAGTTTGTTTATTCATTAGATGGTGATAAGAACATTTTATTGGTAGATTTTGGGTCTATCTTAGGTGATCTGATTCGCCATATGTTTAACAAGTTGTTTTGTAGAAAATATATAGTGTTTGCAGGTTTTCTAGTCCTTGGGCTCCAAGTTCACAAACTGTGGATGTAGGCTGCCCTTGTTTGGACTTAATATTTTCATGGTTTATCTAACTTCGCTAAGGCTGTAGCTTGCATGTATTCTTCAAAGTGCACTTGGCCATTTATCAAGAAATTTAAAAAAAAAATTATTTCTCAAAATTCCTTTCAAAAGCATTGTATATTTTTACATTTGTAAATAAATTTGTATAATATATTTTGTAAATTATTTTTTCTAACTCGAATTTTGAAATTATTTTGAGATTTATGTATATATTCAATATTGGGGTTTTGGGTATTTGTGTATTCATTTGTGCAGGTGTGGTCAAGCAAGATGAACTGGATTAGAGCTATATCTAGGCCCTCAAGGGAAAGATCTAGTCTCTAAAATTTTTTGTAGGGCCAACCATTGAAGAATTTGCAGCAAACTGAAGATCTGAAGCAAATAATTTTTTTCATAGCTGGGGTTTCAAGTTTTAGGGCTCCTAAGCCTGGATCTGCCCTCTCCAAGGCCAATGTCATCCTCTTCTTGGCTAGGGTCAACCCTTATAGGGCTTGCGTCACCTTTTTGAGGTTCCTCGAGGCCAGTGTTAGCCTCCTCCTTCCCTGCGTCCTCTCTTTGTGGCCTTGCATCACCTTTTTGAATTTTTTCACTCTTTTAGGGCTAGCAGTAGCCTCTAGGCCACTCAACCTCTTGTTCTCCCCTTGCCGCAGACATCTAAGGCTTTTTTCTCCTCTTGCCGTGGGTTTTTGGCCCCTCCTTGGCCTTCATTCCTCCTCTGCTAGCCTCTTTCTCCCCTTGGTTTCCTCTCGACCTCCTATCCTCCCCTTTTTCCCTTCTTCCCTCCTAGCTGCAACCCCTTCTAGGCTTGTGGCTAGCCTTTGGGCCCTTGAAACTCTAGGATGTGGGCCTTAGGGCTTCTCCCAAGCCTCTTGGCCTCATCCTTTGGCCCCGCGTTTGGCCTTCTTGGCCTTTCCCCTCCTCCTTTTCCTCTTTCGTGGCCTTCTAGGCCCTTTCTTCCTCAACGCTAGCCCTCTAGGGCGTAGCGTTGGCCTATTTTGACCCTAATTTGCCCTCTCTTCCATCTTTGTGGGTAAATTTGATTTTGGGACTAATTTCCTGGTGTGTTTTGCAGAAATTGGCCATAGGTTTGTATTTTCAGGTGGCCTAATCATTGGACAAAATTTTGGCAACTTGGGCACGTCTTCTATAAGGCCTTGGGCCTAGGGTTTGCTCTCTAAACCCTCGTTTTATCTTTGTCTGCTTCAGCTGTAATAACTTCTTTGTAGCAGTGAATTACATGCTTTAAAATCACATCTAAGTGGTCTAAACGCCCTAATAATTTCATGATAAATTCTTGCTAGTGTTTTGGCTACTTGGACATGAAATTTCTAGCTTAGATCTAGTCATTTCTTTGCTGGAATATCTCTGCAGAACTAACTAGATCAGATCTGATATTTTCCGAATATCACATCTTCAAGGGCTCAAAAATCTAATTTTTTCTTACTCTAGCATTTGGCAATTTTTGTCACAAGTAGTTGCGCCAATAGCTCACTGTTTGTTCACTTTTCTTACTGCTGTAATAACTGTTTCAGATCTGATATACAGTGAGTGATTCCCCATAAGAAGGATAATTAACTTGTGTTTCCACTTGGCAAATTGTTAGGCATTTCATTGCTCATTTTTGGTTCATATATGCTTGTTTTTTTTTCCAAGGAAAAATTCGTAATTTTATATTAAAACAAAGTTACATGTTACATGTACTAAGAATTGTCAATCAAGACAGACTATGAGTGGCAAGTAAAATAGAAATACATGGGGAGAAAATTAAGTTTTTCTCCCTTTCTTCTTTTCAACTTTCCGCCAAGCACCTTGTGATGGCGAGGCAGTGATAAGAGCTAGTTGATTTTCTTCAATGTTTGTACTATTGTCCTTATATGAATCTGAATTGTCTGAAATGTGATGTCTTTTGTTACCCCCGGATGTTGTTGCCACATGTTCTTTTGCTAGTTGGGTCGAGGGGGTGATGTCGAAAGAGTCTTGCATCTTCTTTTCTTTTGACTCCATATCTGTGGTTGTCGGTTGATGTTCATTTGGTTTGAGAACATCTTCTTCTTCTTTATCCTCTTCCTATTCTGGCTCTCTTGTGGGGAATTGCCAACCTTTTGGAGTTTTCACTATCTTTTTTTTTTTTTTCCTGTTGTCCCTTTTTGCTTCCGGACATGTATTTTGCAAATGATCGATGTTTCTGCATATTTTGCATCTGAATGCAGTATTTTCAAAATCAAGATGTGTCCATATCTGTTGTTTGTGTATCAAATGTATGCATTCTGGCAACCCTTTAATGAGGTCCACTTCCACACAAATACGTGCAAATGTGTAGACACGCTCTTCTAAGCGTTGAGTATCAGTTTTGATATATCACCCCAATATATTCCCAATGCAAGCGAGAACACTCTCGTTCCAGAAATGCAAGGGCAGATTGTAAAGCCTAACCCAGACGGGCATTCTGGACACTTCCATGGTGTTAGTGTCGAAATCTGGGAACCAAGGTGTGATGAAGAGCCCAGTGGAGCCCCAGAACCATGGTCCCTCCCTCAGAATGATGTCTCTGGCTTCCGAGGATGCAAATTTGACGATGAAAAACCCCTTAGAACAAAGGTGGATTTCATAGTCCAAAGTCCATTTTGTGAAAATCCAATGGAACAGTTCCATTTGTTTTGGCCAGAAGCTATTAAATCTGCAAATAATCGCTTGTGCTTCATAAATAGTTCGGTTTTCATCTATCTCTAGAAGCTCTATATTTACTGTTGGTGTGCTATTCATTTGCTCAACTATGTAAGGTTTGGGAGCATTTTCAGTTGTTTCCATCGGATTAACAGCTATGTTCTTGCCCTTTAGTATGTTCCTGTAGGAGGGCCCTTTCAAGTTTTCATGTCTTGTGTTGTTCTGTGACCCCACCTCTCAGTCTCGGATTGAGAATAATAGTGGAGCCGGAGCATATGGAGTACTCATGAAGAGTGCAGAGGTCTTGGAGTGATTGTCCCCTGTGGATCAACGATTGTAGTTGACTAGGATGCCCAATTATTTGACCAATTTTGAGTTTCAGGTCAGCGACCTCTTCATGGTGTTGTGCCCAAATCAAAATACATTTACCCTTAAGGGGTTTGATAAAAATCTGAAAACATTATTTGCTCACCTCATTGTCCATGATGTCTGAGAGTTGTCCCTAGGATGCAGCAGAGGGTGCAGAGTCGGCAAAGGGGCCGGAAACCAAACGCTAGATAAGATCACAGCAGGAGGCAGGACATTGCCACCCAGTTGGAGCATCAGAGTATCACCCACAGCAACAAGAGGCAGTTCGTGCAGAGCCACATGGATGCTAAGCAGTGACCGACACGCCATGCCACTTCCGCAGCAAAAACGAACGATGCCTGTTGAACAAAGCAGTGGTGCTGATAGTGTGGATAATCACACCCAAAACCAACAAAAAGCGCATTCCAGCATACTCTTTTCCCTAGATCCTGCATTCTGTGGCTTTTTGGGGGAGCGCCTCTATTGAGAGGTCGAGTGACTTGTGAAAACGGCTATACACAGCCAAAGCCAATGCCGTGGAGCAACAGTGCCAATACTGAGCCTTCGAAGGATAGAACGGGGTCGGCCCAAGCCACCATACATCCCTAATGCAGGCGCAGGAGGTCTCCTCCTTGTCTCCCAGATGTCCAGAGCCATAAACCCTAGCCTCCATTGATGTTCGCTGCGAGTTCTCCATTTGAATTCTGTTCTAATACATGTTATTGTTCATATATGCTTGTTGTTGCCTAGATCTAGAGTGATTTGTTCACTGCTGTCCTAAAGGTTAATAAGTGCTAATAATTCTGAAGTGCTACAACAATTATTGGTTATTTGGAATCTAACATTTGTTTGTCTTTTGTTAGCTATAGGAATTGTCAAACTTTGCACTTAAATCACTCACATATATAAGCTCTAAATCCTCTAATCTTGTTGAAATTGTTTAAGTTACTTCAGTGATCTAATTACTTAACATTGCGAAGGAATCATTGATAATTGCTGAATAAATTGTGTTGTCTATCTTAAGCATTGGCATATTGAGGATACATTGAGTATCTATTAAAATCTAATTGGCATTTTGGTTGAAGCATTATTGAGGAATTTGTTGAATAATTGCTCTAAGTTAAGTTCATAATCTTGTATTTTAAGAAGCTTTGGTAATTTTATTGTTTATCTTAAGCAATTGGCATCTTAAGCTTCATTGGTCATTGGTATCTCTTGTTGATATAAGATCATTGGCATTTACTTTGTCTTAATCTCTTAAGAAACTTAAATAGTGATTGCGGGTTAAGCATTATAATCTTGTTATCATTGAGGAGGTTTATCTTTGGATTGTTTAACATTGGCACTTTCTTGGTTGTAAGATTGCATATAATTCATTGATAAGTACTCTTGTCATTAAAGATTCATCTTAACTTAAAGTACTTAAACATTAAGTTAATCTCAAACTAATAATCTCACTCAACTATTTTCTAAGCATTCTAGTTTTAGTTTGCACTAATAATTTTACCTTCAAGCATAAGCTTGGTTGTTAAACTCCTAGGACAACTCTTTCTCATCTAGCTTGAGGGATTCAACCTTTTTTTAATGGTTGACACAGTGACCTCGCAGTCGTCAGAGCCACAGTCTTTACAACGCTGGAGGCATTGGGTGGTTGGAACACAGGGGAGGTATCGTTAATCAAGCCTCTGCTTGCTTCCCGTTGGCTTCCATCCCAAAATCTACTCTAAAGACTGGTCTCAAAACAGTTAAGGGGTAGGTTCCATTTGGACTAGGCATATAACTTAAAAGTAACTAACATCTTTGTATAACATCTAGAATCTAGATCTTAGAATTTGCATCTCATATAAGTTAGTGAAGCATCTAAGCAACGGTTGTCCATCTGATTACTTGATCCTAATTTATAATAAACAAGAGTTTTGACTCCATAAGACACTGGCCACTCAACTCTGTCTTCGGGACAAGTTGGTTCCCAACTTGTGTTTCATCATCTTATTTCCATAGGGACTACCCCCCATAGCTTGTTGTTGGGAGACACACCTTCCATTTTTGCTTGATTGTTAGTTCCTTGTCCCAAGAATTTTTAGAAAATTGCCAAAATATTTCTTTTTCATCTTTGACCACTCCTACTTCGGCATTGCCAGGGCTGTCATTCGCAGCACCATCAAAGTTCACCTTATCCCAACTTTTCTCGGTGGTTGCCAACTCTAGTAAGGGGTGTGTACCCTCCCTAATGGTTGTCCCCTTATTAGATAATGTTGAATGGTGTTGTCATTGATGCTAATGTCCGTTAATGAATGCTCTAATATTTGTCTGGATTTACATCAAGTTTTTGGCTCGAACTGAAGGAGGCTCCAACTCCCTGATTTACAGGATCCAACCTGTAGGAAAATCCAATGCCCTGTTTACCAACTGCAACTAGGAGGACGCTCCAACGCCCTAGTTTACAGGCTCCAACCTGAAGGTGCTCCAACATGCTATGTACCAGCGTCAACTAGACAGACGCTCCAACAGCTTGTGCACGCTATTGGAAATACTAAGAGGGGGGATGAATCAATATTCTTTTACAATTGCTATTTTTTATGCTAGTTAAGATCACTTATAACTAGAACACAAAATAAACAATGATATAAATAATTTTATTAATCAATGATGAGGACTCCAATCCTATTTTTACAATAAATCAAGTACAACAATAGTTTAGGGCTCCAACCCTAGATGAAGACACCAATCTTCAATTGACCAGGGTCTAACTTGTATGATTCCAACCTCCAACTTGGTCTTTATGAGGCGCCAACCTCTAGGGCTCCAACTCTATCTTCTCAAAACCCTCTCCACTGGCACAGGCTCCAACCTGATCTTCTTGAGGACTCCTATCCTCTAGGGCTCCAACCCTCTGCTTTAACTCTTCAAGATTAATACAATGGTTCTTCAAGGCTTCCTCAATACCTTCTGCAACAAGCCTTGACAATCTTCAATATCACTCTCAATTAATCTTCAAGAATCCTTCTTTCATCAATGACAACTTTATGATTCTTAGAAGGTGTCTCCACAACTCTTCATGTCACCCAAACAATTTTCTTCAAGGTCACTTCATGACGGCCTTTAACAATACATCATGATCTCCAAGGGTGCCTTCAAGATCAATTTAAGTCTTCAATAATGGTTTCCCAAGATGTCTTCACAATATCTTCAACACGCTTCTTGATGCTTGCTTCAAAGGATGTTCTCCTATACTCCTTCATAAGTCTTTACCTCAACAAGGCTGCTTCAACAAGGTGTATCTTGTTTGTCCTCCAAGATCAACTTCTGCAAGTCTGCTAAGTGGTCTTCAAAGATCTCTTCAACACCACTTCAAGGGTTCAAGGATTGCTTCACAACGGTTCTCTTAAAAAACTGCTCAAGAAGCTTCCTCAAGAATCTTCAAGTACACTTCAACAAGCCACTCCACAAAGTCTTCTTAGTCTTATCCAATGTAGCCTTCAAGTCTGCTTCACTGTTTTTCTTTTCTGCTACTATTCTGCTTATCAAGGACAATGTTTTGGGGATCAAGGGAGATTAGTGAAGATCTCCCTTGATCCCAAAAAATTGTCCTCAATAAGCTGCTCTTCAAGATCTGCTTCAAGAAGTCTTCAAAACAATGCTCCAAAGGGTTAGATCTGCACACTTCATAAACAATGTTTCAACACCAAATCTGCTCTGAGGTGGTTTTAAGGCTGCTCAACAAGATTGCTTCAAAATTCCCATGAAAGAGGCACCCAAATTTGCTCAAGGTAGCTTTAAAAGTTTGTCCTTGAAAGATGCTTCACGTAGTCTCTTCGAGCTGCCTTCAATGGTCCTGCTATACACCGCCAATATTGTGACTCCAACTTGTTGAGAATCTGGAGGGCTTAGGTTAATACAAATTCTCTTCTTGATAACTACTTGTGATCTTACTTATGTATTTCTTCTTTCACTTAGTTATTCCTTCATCAAGTTAATTATCAAAGTACTTAGTCAAATGTAGAGACAGAATTATGTTCACTTGTAACTGAGTATCTTGAAGTATAGTTAGGAAGATTTACCTTCCTTACTTGAGGTTTCTGTCCTTTACAAATTCTTTACTCAGAGATAACTTTATTATATCCTTTAGTCAATTTCAAATCTTCAGTCACTTCTGCAATTACTAACCTTCGGCTACTTCTGTAGAGTCTGTCTTTTAGTTACCTTTGAAGTTGTGTCATTCAGTTCTTCCTTCAGATAGGTCTACATTCAAAAACTGTTCTTGGATCTGCTATCTTTCAAACGCTGTCACCTTCAGACTTGAATGCAGGCCATATTGTCCTTAGATCTGACCTGTTATACCTTCAAACTAATCCGCAATTCCTGTTCCTTCTTCTACGCTTGTTAACTTCAAACTTCACTGTAATGGTTCCTTAAATATCCGCACTACCTCAGAGATAAGTCCGCACTATTTTTCTGTCTCTTATTCGTCTTGTATCACGCTTATACTAACACAGTATGACCGCAAACCATTTTGTGGAGTCCGCAACGTATATTTATATATATATATATATACTACGTCTTAGCTATAGCAACCGCAGGGTCTTCTTATGTATATGCACTGTCTCTGCTGTGGTAACCGTGTGCGTATCCTCTGTCTCCGTAAGTCTGCTAGCTATAAGCGAACTCGTATTTAATTGTGCTATCTGCGTTACTTCAGGTCTGTCTGTTATTCTATTTCTGTCTGCTCCACAAACCACATTCCAAATGATCCGCAACTATGGTTATATATATATACATGACAGTGCTTACTATTAGGCCGACCAACTAGCTGAGTGATAGGCTGACTTGAATTGCTATTTCTTCATTATTTAATGTGGGAACCTTGATGTAACTACAGCTTGACTTTCATCGTTGATTATGGGCTAGACTGCCAGCAAGGTCTTGGAGCATATATGTCACTTAATTACATTTTATATCTTTGACTCATTCTTTTCATATTTACATAGTTAACATGAAGACCGACCTAGTTACACTTTTCAACACAACTGTGATCCAACAAATTCAACACTGTGCCTTCAAAAGCGTGCAAAGATGTGTCACTATTCTACTCCACAGGTCTGAGATGGTTGCTTATTACTGGTGGTCCGAAAGGTTCTAGCACAAGTCCTTAAGAGGTTTCACAAGACTGTTGTCACAAATGTGCAATTTCTCTGCAACAATCCACAGGTCTGAGCTCTTCCTAACAGGTCTGATTCTTAACAATCTGCTACGCGTCCAGGACAAGATTATAACAGGTCTGAAATGTGCTTTTCTGCCCAGATTTGAGGTCTGTTTACAAGGTAAACGCAGAGCTGAATTATGCTTAAGAGCCATGAAATGTTACAGTGTATAACCAAAACCAATGCCCAAAAAATCACAGAAAATTAAAATCAGAGTTGCCCAATTGCTAGACTTCGACCTCCTTTTTCTTTACTTTACTTCTGCTTCTCTTCACCGAGATATCTCAGCTGAAATTGATGCCTAACCGAACTGCACTGGTTTGTATATAAGTGGTTTGAGCATATTTAAAGGGACACGACTTATGAAGTGGTGTGTTGAGCCTACTTAAGTCGGTTAGCAGACTTGCTAATTTTTTGAATATATTAACTTCAAAAATTAATTTCTCTATAACAAGAGAGAGTTAGAAGGTGTGTAAGAGCTTGTTGGAAAGGGCATAATGTCCTCTACAAGCTGGTGTAAAATCCATTTCAAGATAATGTGTCTAATGACAAAAATAATATTTTTTCTTTTATGACAGTCCCTAGAATATGTGTCAGTCCCTTGGAATTTATTTTTTACATGAGTAGGGCATTAGGATTAGGGAATTAAAATTAAGGCATCATTCATGCTTAAGGAAAATGATTTTTTATTAAATAAGGAACAAGGACAAGGGCATCATGAGCATCTTTAATAGGTATAGGGCTTCTCTCTTAGGGCATCCTCAACAAGGCTAGGGCACCTAGGACTTATGCTAAGGTTTCTTAGGGTGTTAAATTATGGTTTGGGCTTGCCAACTCATCAATTTTAGGGTTTTATGTAGACCTAGTATTCCAATGTGCATTTTAGGGTTAGGGTTATCCAAGGCATGCTTCAACTAGGGCTAGGGTTTCGTCATCTTCAATATTGCACCCAAGTTTCCATCATATTGACATCAACGAAAACATCCAACAATCTCCCCCTTTGTCATTGATGGCAATACTTTCCCCCTTTTAGCATTCTCTCCCCCCTTTGACATCAATGGCAAATGGGGTGCTTTTCATGACAAATCTTTCCAACAAGTACTTTCCCTGTCATCATGCTGCTTTCTCTGGACATCATGCTGGTCATGCTGCTCCCCCTATCATCATGCTTCTCTTTCTGTCATGAGGCTGTTCTCCCTGACAATATGTTGCTTTCTTTGTCATCATGCTGACAATGTCATAAGCTCCCCCTAACAGTATGCATGATCTTCTTATGATGTCCTTAAATTGTTCAACAACAGGTATTGATGACCTAAGCATTCAAAGTTCATTCAATATTTTCTTTTGGTGCAACCTGCTTGTTTCTCCATACCTTTGTGAGTTTCTTTCCTTGCTTGATTGGTGATTCTTTAGATTTTCTAGGGAACCATTTTAATTTGCAATCTCTAGCTAAATGTCCAACATCATGGCATTTGAAACATTTAGTTTTGTACATGAATGGAGAAGCATAATCTCTGTTGGTATGTACATTGGGTATCTCCTTGCACCTTTACTTCTGGGGAACTGGTTGGAGTCCTCATAGATGTCTTTGTTGTTGAGATTTTGGGGTAGCATCGGGTGTGCTCTAGCTCTGAAACTTTGTGGAGTGGCTGGAACACACGAGATCTCCAAGACCCAGAAAGCATTTGGAGAAATTCCATCCAGTGTAATAGTTATTCAAATAATTAAATTTTTTAATGGGGACCCTAAGTCTAACTTAGGGAAATTAAAAAATTAAAGTGAATTAATTTACCCATGTGATGAAATGTTCTAAGTGACGTGGATCAAGCATTCTTTTAATCTGAGCCGTTGATTAGAGATTAGATCACGGCCATTGGTTTTCTAACGAGAAAAGTATAAAGGGAGGGCTTAGGGTCAGTTGGAGAACACACACACATTGGAGAGCACTGAAGCTAAGTCGAATTTATGGGGCGGGGTTTGCCGAGGAATTCGAAGTGAGTTTGCAGTGCAGTGAGGTGGTAAGGGATGATCTGATCCGAGGTCGAGAATACAACAACAGAGAGGCAACTTGTACTAGGCAGTCCAGAGGCCAGCGAGAAGGACGCAGTCCAGCTAGCACCACACAAAAGACTGCGTAGAGGCTGCTTAAGCCAAACCAGGGTGACGCAAGCCCAACTAGGGAAACGCAACACCAATCAGTGTGAATTAGTGGGCATGCTGGCCAGTAGGGGTTGACATAGAGGCTGCAGAGGTAGCACTGAGGGTTCCAGTTGGACATTAAAGGGCTCGAATTTGTAATTCACCAGAGAGGGTTGGATCAACCATATTTTCTGTCTCTGAGTGAAAGGTACAACTGTCATGTAATTTCTCTATAGGCTAGACTGTTTCTGGTGCCCATATAATTGTATTCAGATTCTGCATAATAATAAAACCCTCTAGACCTGCTGCACCGATTTTCTTGCATTGGGTTTTTCCGGGCGCATTTGTCTGAAAAATCTGTGTAATTTTGTCACATGTGCGTGTTGTTCATTAAATGATCTGTAGATGTGTAGGCTGCAGTTTGTATTTGCTTTAATGTTTTTTCTGAATACATTAGATTAATAACTTGTTAATTAACCAAACAAGTGGGCGAAGTAGATCAAGAATATTGCAGTAGGGTTTCTGTTTTGAAACTTTCACATTTGTTATATGCCCTGCAATCCTTTGCCATATGCCCAAATTTTTTACAAGAGTAACAATGACCCAAAAATATAGTATGATACTTGGAAACTGAGAATTGCCACTGTGCATCTTTGAAATTGTTATGCTTTGAAGTTCCTTGATAATATTTATTGCTACCTGCAACATCAATATTTCTTCTTGGAGCATAGGTCTTTCCAATGTCATTTTAACTCTTTTCCTTGCTTATGCTAGAGCTGGGGGTATTAGCATTTTCAAGCTTGTCCATATTTTTGTCTTTAGGAATTCTTGGGTTTGCATCATTTTTGCTGGAAGAATCACCTGCATAACCAAGACCAGTTTTATCAAATAGAGGTCTTTGATGACTGAGAATGTCATCCAAGGTTTGAGAACTCTTCAAGTTCTTATTTAGCAAGTCAACTTCTTTTCTAAGAGAGACAATTTCTCCTTTCAACTTTCACAGTCTTCATCTTTCATAGCTAGTTGGTTTTTCATTTCTTTCATTATCCTTGCTACTTCATGTGTTTCGATTTTCAGAGAGATGGCATTTGATTTCAGTAGGAAAATCTCTTTAACCTTTTCTTTTAGTTGTCATGCCATAGCCTTTTTATCTTTCTCTGCTTTAACAACTTGTCCTTTAAAGAGGTCCAATTCTTCCATTAGATTTTCAACTTAAGCTCCTTGCATTTGTTTCTTTACTTCCTCTAACTGAGCTTTTAGGGAGGTGATTTCTTCTTTATATTGACCAATTTCTGCTTCAAATTTACTCAAGTCCTCATGTCTTTGTTCAAGATGGCTTGACAAAATGTCTTCCTTTTTCTTTGCTTTGTCCAACTAATTTGTCATGGATATGAATTCTTCATGATGTCTCTTCTTGTTTTGATGCAATTCCTCCTTAAGTTTGTTGGACTCCTTTATCTTTTTCTTGTACCTCATGCTTTAAGAGAATAACTTCCTTCTTTGTTTTGTCAAGGTCATGATCAACATCTTGTACCAGCTTCTTGAGTTCCTCATTTTCCTTATTCAATCTGCTTATCTCTTCTAGTGCAACTTCAAGTTTTGCCTTGAGATCTTCTTTGAGGTTTCCTTCATTTTCTTCATCTTCTAGGTCTTCCTTGCTCTTGGTGTCTTCTTTGAAAATTCCTAGATCTAAATGATCTCCAAAATCCTACTGCAACTAGTTGAATTTACTTCTTCTATTTGTAAATTACATTACAAAATTATTTTAGATTTCTTCATGAAATATTGAAGAAAATCACTGAAGCAACCTACACTTAATTACTTATGATTCTGAAACAAGGAAACTGAGCAAAGAAAAACATACACATAGGACCGTTATTTTTGGACGAAAGTCCCCAGAAAAACCCAATGCGGGAAAACCGGTGCAACAGATCTCAGGGTTTTATTTTATTAAGCAATAGCAATTTCTGAATACATCTCTGAATACCATAAGGTTTATTCAGTTACAGAGAGAAATACTAGCAGAAATATTGTGAAATTTACTTCACTCAATCACTGGAAAATCCGTCTGATCTGGAGACTGGATGAGATGCCCCTGGAGGTCCCTGCGATGCCGCTACGCAGTTCCTGTGTAGGTGTAGAAATTTCTGAATCTTAATTCTTATGCAGAAATTATTTTTGTTAATTCAGTTAAGCTTCTCTTACTTATAAAAGTTATCAACTAAATAAATTCAAGTTAACATCAAAGCAAAACACATAACAGGTCTCTACCAATTCAGATCTAGAATAAGCACATGCACACATAGATAAAGTGACATAGTTATTTCTAGACAAACTGTCCCCGGAAAAACCCAATGTGGGAAAACTGGTCTCTGGCTGTTGGAGGGCTCTATTATTAAGAATATTTTTGAATACACAACTCTGGGTTCCAGATTTGGAAAACCCTACAAAGAAAACTCTAGATCTGCAGCACCTGGTTGATCTACGACCAACAATACTGACTGATCCACACCCTCAAACGGGATTTACAGATCTCAGCCAGATCTAGGCCTAAAAACTCCAGATCTGCACCTGAAAGACACTGCGCAGCCTCTGAAGGCCTCCAAATGCTCAGCGTTGTCATTGGAAGGGATTGCGTTACCCCAGACTGGGTGACGCAGTCACTACACTACCCCTAAGGGTCTCTGTGTAACCCCTGAAGGGTTTCCTGAAAATCACGCTGTTCTTGCTGCTGGCTTCCTCTGCGCTGTCTTTCTTGATCTCTTCTCTGCTTCTTGTGTATTCTAGACCCTGGGATCAGATCATTCCGTTGTTCTAAATTCCCCTCTCTGCAACTGAAACACTTGGGAATTCTTAGCAACCCTGCCCTAGAATCTCAACTTAGCTTCAGTTCTCTGCCTCTGTGTGTATTACAAATGACTCCAAGCCTTTCCTTTATACTTTTCTCGTTGACAAATCAACGACCAAGATTAAATCTTTAATCAATGGCTAAGATTAAAAGAAAGCGTGATCTGTGTGATTTAAGACAATTTCGTCACATGTTTAATTAAATTCACTTTAATTATTTTATTTTCCTTACTTTTAACTTAAGAAATACATTAAAATAATTAATTAATTTAATATCTCCTAAACCAAATGAAATTTCCCAAATCCATTTCTGGGTCTTGTAGATCAGGCGAACTCTAGTCCTTCCTTAAAATTTGGGACCTAGAGCACAACTGATGCTATCCCAAATACACAAAATCTCAACACTCCCTCTTAGCATCAAGGGTGTGCTTTAGCAATACATCACACTTATGCATTACAAGATTTTGGGCACTGGTTCTGTGCTGTTGAAGCTTGGCCTCCTATCACTCAACTCTACACTGCTGCTGCCATTTTGTACTGCTGCCCATTACTCTGCCACTGCCACTGCAACCACTGTACTGCAGCTCCCTCTCAATATGCTACATTTGTGCTGCTCATAACACTGCCACTGCCGCACTGCAACTTTAGTTGTTGAGAGAAACAACTGAATCTCCTGCCCAATCTTTGATAGACAGGTCAGATGGGCCGCATCCTCATCACTGAAGCTCCATAGGCTATAGATCTTTGCTAGCATCTAAAGAACGATGCACAACTACAACTCTGCCCGCGTAATCAGACTCCCTGAGTCCCTCTGCACTACTGAAGTCACATCAGCTCCTTGTGTTGAAATCTATCACGCTGCTGCTGCTGCACTGCGCTGTCCCTCTGAAGCTCTCTGCGCTGCTGTAGCTCTACACTGCGTAAGCAAGACTGCATTGCTCTGTTGAAGTCACATCAGCCTTTGCGCTGCTACTGCTTCTACGCTGCTACTGCTATGCTCTACGCTGCTCCTCCCAGCCTCCAGATCTGCCTCTACCTCTGCCTCATCTGTGATCTATGCACCCCCTGCTCCACTTGTCCCGCTACTGTCTTAAGGCTGCCGTAGCTCGCTTGTGATCCAAGGGATGAGCTGCTCAAGGATCCCGCCTTACATTCTGTAGATCCTCTACAGATCCATGTCGCCCCACTTTCGTGGTTCATGAGCGCTCATGGCTACATCATCTCCTGACCCATCATTTGCGACAGTTGCTTTGGAAGAAGATGCTTCCTTGTCCTTCTTCTTTTTCTGGACAATGGTTGGCAAATTGTCCCATTTCGCCACACTGGAAGCACTTGATCTTAGAAAGATCCTTCTTCTTCTTCGGCTGCTTCTTCGATGCCAAGGCTGCATATTCCTCCTCTTCCTTCTTAACCTTGCTCAATGCAGGGCTGTGCTGCTTCTTGGTGAACCTTCATAGTTCTTCTTGCCGCAGGATCAACCACAAGCTGTCCCAATCTGGGAGGTCCGCTCTGCCCAAGATACTTTGGACAAAGGTTTCCCACTCATCCGTGACTGCATTGAGGCCAGTCCTGACTATCACTGCATCATCTACGGTTGCACCCGTTGCAGTCAGCTGATCCCTGATTGACTGCAATCTGAAGAGGAAATGCTCGATGTCTTCTTCCTTGGTCATCATGAATGACCTCATTTGGGCCTCCAACAACATCTTTCTTTGGATTGATTTTCCCTCATATAGGGAAGTCAAGGCCTTCCACATCTCATTAGCTGTCCTCTTCTCAGCTATGTGTGGCACAATATGATCCTTGATACTGTCCATTATCAGTTGCTTGGCATGCCCAACAGCTTCTCTATGCTTCCGTAGGAGATCTGCATCTGTCGGTGTGGCCAGGGTCTGCTTTGCATGATCTCTTAGACCATATGCCTCTAGGACAATCAGGATCCTAGCTTTCCATACCGAAAAGTTTGAGAGGCCCTCTAGCCTATCCTGATCACGCAGTCCATGAGGAGCCATCTGCTCAGAATGTGTCAGAGCTCCTCTTCTCTATGCTAGAGATCTTGGATCTAGGGTCCATTTCAAACTGGGAACCCTCTGCTCCCTCTGACACTTGATTTACCTCCCTGGAAATCTACCAAATCAACTATGATTCAACTTCTTCTTTGATCCTCTGACCAAATTGCAAGTTTCCTTTGGCAAGAAACTCTCTGAGAAACTGATCTCTTCCCAAACTTTGTCACTTGTGCTAAGGCTACAAATCTGAAAACTTCAGAAGTTTAACCCCACCAGCTCTTCTGAATTTCTGCAACTTTTCTGTAGACTTTTTCAGGATCTGACAGATTCAGATCTGAATCACACTGGCTGGCTTCAGACCTAACTAGCGTTGTTTTTGAGTTGCCTCTGCGCAGTAATCGCGTGGGCTTGCTAGGACACAACGCTGGATATCGTCACCTTTCCCTTTACGTGAATCTCCTCCTGAAAACTGCGTTGTCCCTTCAGATCTGCTTTTTTGCTGCTTTTCCAGCTGCTTTCTGCAGCTAGATCCTGCAGATGCTTCAACTGGTGACCCCTCTAGATCTGCAATTGCTTTGATACCATGTAGAAATTTCTGAATCTTAATTCTTATGCAGAAATTATTTCTGTTAATCCAGTTGAGCTTCTCCTACTTATACAAGTTATCAACTGAATAAATTCAAGTTAACATCAAAGCAAAACACATAACAGATCTCTACCAATTTAGATCTAGAATAAGCACATGCACACATAGACAAAGTGACACAGTTATTTCTAGACAAACTATCCCCGAAAAAACCCAATGTGGGAAAACCGGTCTCTGGCTCCTAGAGGGCTCTATTATTAAGAATATTTCTGAATACACAACTCTAGGTTCCAGATTTGGAAAACCCTACAGAGAAAACTCTAGATCTGCAGCACTTGGCTGATCTAAGACCAACAACACTGACTGATCCACACCCTCAAACGGGATTTACAAAACTCAGCCAGATCTAGGCCTAAAAACCCCAGATATGCCCCTGAAAGACACTGCGTCAGCCTTTGAAGGCCTCCATATGCTCAGCGTTGTCACTGGAAGGGACTACGTTACCCTGACTGGGTGGCGCAGTCACTACGCTGCCCTTAAGGATCTCTGCGTAACCCCTGAAGGGTTTCCTGAAAATCACGCTGTCCTTGCTGTTGTTGCCTTCCTCTGCGTTGTCTTTCTTGATCTCTTCTCTGCTTCTTGTGTATTCTAGACCCTGGGATCAGGTCATCCCCTTGGTCTAAATTCCCCTCTCTGCAACTGAAACACTTGAGAATTCTTAGCAACCCCGCCCTAGAATCTCAACTTAGCTTCAGTTCTCTGCCTCTGTGTGTCTTACAAATGACCCCATGCCTTTCCTTTATACTTTTCTCGTTGACAAATCAACGGCCAAGATTAAATCTTTAATCAATGGCTAAGATTAAAAGAAAACTTGATCCGTGTGACTTAAGACAATTTCATCACATGTTTAATTAAATTCACTTTAATTATTTTATTTTCCTAAGTTTTAACTTAGGAAATACATTAAAATAATTAATTAATTTAATATCTCCTAAACCAGATGAAAATTTTCAAATCCATTTCCGGGTCTTGTAGATCAGGTGAACTCTAGTCCTTCCTCAAAATTTGGGACCTAGAGCACAACTGATGCTACCCCAAATACACAAAATCTCAACAGTAGGCACCGCGTCACTTCCTTTTGACATGGAGTCACCCAAGCAATAGATTGCCTGCCTCCCGAAATCTCAAATCTTAGCCTCTCGGTCTCACACCCCCGTCTCTTGGCTTCTGAATTTGATCCAACTGTAAAATCTCGGAAACCCTCTTGGCCTCTGCACAACCCTGCATGGCTCTGAGCTGGCTCTGCGTCAGCGTCTCTGGCTCTGCTGGATCTGTCTCCGCCTCTCTCTGCTGATGATTCTCCGGCTGAGAAAATCACTCTCTCCCTGGAAGCTTTCTCCGCCCTTCTCTGCGCTGGAATCACTTAGATCGATTTCTCGTCTTGAGCACTTCTCACTTCAGAAATTTCAATCTCTAGATTCACTCGGTGTGTCTTTCAAAATCACTCTCAAGCCTTCCTTTATAGTCTTCTCGTTGACATATCAACGATCGAGATTAGATCTACATCAACGGCTAAGATTATAACTTGACTTGATCCATTTCTCTAGAAGCTTCACACTCTGTTTTATTAATACCCTTTAATTATTTGATTTCCCTAAGATTAGACTTAGGGTCCCCATTAAAATAATTATTTTTTTCTTCAATAAAACACATTCTGAGTGCAATTTCCACAAACGAATTCTAGTTCTTTAGAACACATGTGCTTAAGCCTCTACACAAATTTTGAGACTAGAGCACTTCCAGTGCTACCAAAAATCAACACTCCCTCTTAGCGAGAAAAGTGCTCTAACAACATGTCTGCTGCATACTGCTTTGACCCTGAAGCATCCTTTGCGCTGCTGATGTCTGACAAGCTGTCCACCAACCACTGTGCTACTGCTGCAATTGCATTGTTGCCCATGACACTGCCACTACCATTGTTGCATCCGTACTACAATTCCCTCTCATGTGCTACATTTGCTATGCTGCAAGCACTGGCATTGCTAACACTGCATCTGCACTGCAACTGAGCTACTGAGAGAAGCAACTGAAAACCACCCAAAAATTGAACAAGCGTTTAGTGGATGCACCTTGGTGTTGAAGATTTGACCACTGATAGCTACTACGCTGTCCCTCTGATGCACTGTGCTGCTGCTGCTCTGCACTGCGTTGTTGCTGAACTGCACTGCGCTGCTCTGAAGTTGGCACTCTACCCACTGCATCTGTCGCTTCATCACTCCTTGGCTCTAACTGAAGACTCCATCCCGCTATTGCTGATCATGGGACCTGTAGCAAGGTTGTGATCCAAGAGGTGGGCTCCTCAATGATCCTTCCCAACTGAAGTTCAAGGTGAACTACAGTTCCATGTCACCCCATCTCCCTCCTGGTGATGTGTGGGCACTCATGGTATACTCATCCTCCTCGATCTTCGCAGCTGCAACATTTGGATCGTGCTTCTCATCCTTGTCCTTTTTCTTCAAAGGACACTGTGATGCATAGTGGCCCATCTCGCCATATCTGAAACACTTCACCTTGGAGACATCCTTCTTGCGTCTTGGTTGCCCTTGTTGCCCTTTCGATGTGAGGGCTGCATTCTCCTCCTCCGGATTCTTCGATTCGCTCTCGCCACTACTGTTAAGTTTACACTATACCAGATCTCTTCTTAGCTCCTCCTCCTCTTGAAGAGCTACCCACATCGCCTCCCAACTTGGGAGAGTTGCCTTGCCTAAGATACTTTGGACAAAAACTTGCCACTCAGTGATTGAGTTAAGGGCCAATCTCATCATAGTTGTAGCAGATGGTGTAGATCCCATGACCGCCAACTGATCACGAATATCCTGAAGTTTCGTTAGGAACAAAGCAATGCGCTCCCCCTTCTGCTTCTAGATCATCTGCTCCAAGTACATCTTCTGCTGCTCGGAAGTTCCTTCGTACAACACAGACAAGGCCTCCCATATCTGCCTGGCTGTGTCCTTTCCAGCTATATGAGAGACTATATGATCCTTGACACCATCAAGGATTAGCCTCTTGGCCTTTGCCATATTGGTCTTGTACTTTTATTCTGATCCAGATTTGTAGGTACAACAACCACGTTGTCTACGAACGCCTTAAGATCATACTCCTCCAGAAGGAATCTGATTCTTTCCTTCCAGATCACGTAGTTGGAGGATCCTTCCCACTGATCCCGATCTCTAAGTCCGTGAGCTGCCATCTCAGCCGAAAATTTTCGAATTGCTCCCTCTTTCTCCCTACTGTGTAGCTTCTAGGCTGGCTTATGCACTCCCTGATGGAGATGGTAAGCTATGTCACACGGTTCGGGTTCGAATTCGGGTTCGGCAACGATTAAGTTCGATTCGGGTTCGAATTTTCCGATGAGGTTCGTGATGAGGTTCGACATTAGGTTCGACTATACATATTTTTCAATAAATATAAAAATATATGGCATAAATTAATTAAAAATCAAAATCAATTAATAAATTATAAAACTATGAATAAAAATTTTGATTAGTAAACACACATGAATAACTTAATCATAGCATGCTCTAATTATATCAATGACATTAGTTAAAACTTAAATGTAAACATACATTATACACCATAGTAGTTTGGAAATACAAAAATGAATCGCATAATTTTCATAATCAAAACATAATTAGAATCACATAAATCAAAACACGTTACAGTTCAATAGAACTTTCATGTGATTTGAATCGAAGGATCTGGTTATTAGGCTATAACTTATAAGCCATTTAGACTCTTTTAGAAGAGTAAGTTAACGATGCTTAAGTAGGTCGTATGTGTAAATTTCGGTGTCCAAAACAAGGTTTTTTTTACTACTGCCTTCTAAGTTCTGTATAAGGTAGGTATGCAAATATCATTGTTTAGATGACTTTATTTCCTTCTTAAAAAAGATCATTTTTTATCGTGTATTTTACCTATAAAGATCGACGACTTAACTATAGGCATATTTTTAATTTATTGTTATTATCCAACACCAATGTTGTTAATTTTTTTTTTGGAAAATATATTAAACATCGACTTTTCACAGTACAAAGGCTAACTAAGACTCACTGTCAGGTTGAAGTTGTGTGCTTAACGATGTTAACATGGAATCCCAAGCACAGTGCAAGGCCATACAGTGAGATCAATCAGTTCTTTTACACATCAATCAAGATTTTGTGGTCTTCGACTCTTCACAACATATTATAAATCGTTTTGATCAAAAATTTGTTCAATGTAATCCTAGGGAAAAACCAGTCATACCAACATTTTAAAGAAGATCCAAGCACCGATTTCTGTGGCCAATGATATTGTGGTCAAGAAGCTCGTAACGCTGATAATGAGAGAATAACTAACCTGTAGGCTGTAACTCGTAAGTTGTAACGCAGTAGGCTGGCCGCTGTAGGCTGTAGCGACACTTCGGCACACTCTTCGTGAGTTGTCACTCGACCGATTGCAGCGAACAATGAACACCACGGGCCACGACAAATCAACACGACCACAGGCACAATCGCTCGACCGATTGCAGCGAACAGTGAACACCACGGGCCACGGAAAATCAACACGACCACAGGCAAATCAACACGACCACGGCAAATCAAACACAACCGGATAAAGCACGAATTTGCTTTGTAAAAGCAATCACGCACTAACCATTAAATAATTAATCGAAGGGAAGGAAAAATTGTGGCGGGAAGGGAAAATCGTGGCGGGAAGAGAAAACTTGCCTGCTGTTTTTAAAACCACTAAGATCAAATCCGCCGTAAAAAAAAACCCTAAATTCATTAAAAATCAAACCTAAACGAATTTTTTCCATTAAATTTGCCTTCAGGTTCGAATTCGGCTTTCAGGTTCGGCTTTGATGTTCGCCTTTAGGTTCGGCTTTGAGGTTCGGCTTTCAGGTTCGCCGAACCTAAACGAATTTGAAAATTTTTTTGAGGTTCGCCGAATTTCGAACCTGAAGCTTTAGGTTCGCCGAACCCTGTGACATAGATGGTAAGTCCGCTGCTTCTCTGCTGCCCAGTAAATGAGAAAAATTGAATTCCTCGGCAAGGAACTCATTGAGGAATAATTCCCTCACTATGTGCTCTTCTTCTTCGTCTGGCGCTTCTCTACCCAGCAACTGCTTGCAGAAAAAATGTGTCTCTCTGGCTCTGCGTGAAGGCTCTGCGTTGCTCCCTCTGCCTTGGCAAGATCTCGATCTAGAAGTCTTACTCCTCTGTCGACTCACTCAAAGAGAGACCACCTCGAATATTCAGCCCTTTTGGCTAGAACTGTGCAATCCCTCTGGGGATTTGATCTGCTGCTGTTGTAACAATTCAACCTTCTCTTCAGTGCTAGATCTACTCTTCTCGTTTCACATCAAATGCTTTGATACCATGTGAAAATTCCTAGATCTAAATGATCTCCAGAATCCTACTGCAACCAATTGAATTTACCTCTTCTATTTGTAAATTACATTACAAAATTATTTCAGATTTCTTCGTGAGATATTGAAGAGAATTACTGAAGCAACCTTCACTTAATTACTTATGATTTTGAAACGAGGAAATTGAGCAAAGAAAAACATACACATAGGACACCATTATTTTTGGACGAAAGTCCCTGGAAAAACCCAATGCTGGAAAACCGGTGCAACAGATCTGAGGGTTTTATTTTATTAAGCAGTAGCAATTTTTGAATATCTTTGAATACCACAAGGGTTATTCAGTTACGGAGAGAGAAATATTGAAAGAAAGATTGTGAGTTTTACCTCACTCAATCACTGGAAAATCCTGCTGATCCGGAAATTGGATGAGATGCCCCTGGAGGTCCCTGTGTTGCCTCTACGCAGTGACTGCATCACCTCCTCTTTGCACTGCGTCACCTAGGCAATAGATCTATCTGCCTCCCGAAATCTCAAATCTCAGCTTCTCGGTCTCACACCCCGACTCCTGGCTTCTGAATATGATCCGACAACAAAATCTCGAAACCCTCTTGGCCTCTATGCAGCCTCTGCGTAGCCCTGTGTGGCTCTGCGTTGACTCTGCTGGATCTCTCTCTGCCTCTCTCTGTTGATGATTCTCTAACTAAGAAAATCACTCTCTCTTTGGAAGCTATCTTTGCCCCTCTCTGCGCTGGAATCACATAGATCGATTTCTAGTCTTGAGCATTGCTCACTTCAGAAATTTCGATCTCTAGATTCACTCGGTGCGTCTTTCCAAATGACCCTCAAGCCTTTCTTTATAGTCTTCTTGTTGAGACATCAACGATTGAGATTAGATCTCCAATCAACGACTAAAATTATAACTTGACTTGATCCATGTTCTCTAGAAGATTCACACTCTGTTTTATTAATACCCTTTAATTATTTAATTTCCCTAAGTTTAGACTTAGGGTCCCCATTTAAATAATTTTTTTTCTTCAATAAAACACATTCTGAGTGGAATTTCCACAAATGATTTCTGGGTTCTTTAGAATACATGTGCCTAAGCCTCTCCACAAATTTTGAGACTTAGAGCACTTCTGATGCTACCAAAAATCAACATCTTCAACTTTGCTTTCGACTATCTTCTTTGGTTCTTAATCATCCTCGTGCTCTTGGCTTTCATCATTTGAGTTTATGAGCAAAAGTCCTTTTGAGTGAAGATCTTAAAGATTTTCCCAAAGCTCTTTCGCTGATGAACATTTCTCCATTTTGACTTTTATAGGATCAGGTAAGAACTCAAGAGTGCCTTTATCGCTATTGCATTATGTTCCTTGGACTCTTCTTTCATCGTGCTTCTAGTAATCACTGATTCCCAAAATTCAAAACCTTGAGTCATCAAAAGGAATTTCATTCTACCCTTCCACACTTCAAAATTTGTACCATTCAACGTGGGGGCTTTGATAACCTGGTTTTCATCTAAATTTTTTATTAAGGAAGATACATCTTCAGAAGGTTTGGAGCCTTTCTTCCTTGTCCTTGCCAATTTTGTGTTCTAAGGATCAACTTTTTAGCTGTAAGGTTGAGACTGAAGGCACTGGCTCTAATACGAATTGTTGGAAACACTGAGAGGGGGGGTGAATCGATATTTCTGTTACAATTGTTTTTTTTTTTTTTATGCCAGTTAAGGTCACTTATAACTAGAACACAAAATGAACAATGATATAAATAATTTTATTAATCAATGATGAGGACTCCAATCCTCTTTTTACAATAAATCAAGTACACCAATAGCTTAGGGCTCCAACCCTAGATGAAGACACCAATCTTCAATCAATCAGGTTCCGATCTGTATGATACCAAGCTCCAACTTGGTCTTTATGAGGCTCCAACCTCTAGGGCTCCAACCCTATCTTCTCAATGATCCAACCTTGTCTTTATGAGGCTCCAACCTTTAGGGCTCCAACCCTTTCCACTGGCACAGGCTCCAACCCGATCTTCTTGAGGACTCCTATCCTCTAGGGCTCCAACCCTCTGCTTCAACTCTTCAAGACAAGTACAATGGTTCTTTAAGGCGTCCTCAATACATTCTGCAATAAGCCTTGACAATCTTCAATATCACTCTCAATCAATCTTCAAGAATCCTTCTTTCATCAATGACAATTTTATGATTCTCAGAAAGTGTCTCCACAACTCTTCATGTCACCCAAACAATTTTCTTCAAGGTCACTTCATGACGACCTTTAACAATACATCATGATGGGTGCCTTAAGGTCAGTTTAAGTCTTCAATAATGATTTCCCAAGATGTCTTCACAATATATTCAATAAGCTTCTTGATGCTGGCTTCAAAGGGTGTTCTCCTATATTCCTTCAGAAGTCTTTACCTCAACAAGGCTGCTTCAACAAGGTGTATCTTGTTCGCCCTCCAAGATCAACTTCTGCAAGTCTGCTAAGTGGTTTTCAAAGATCTCTTCAACACCACTTGAAGGGTTCAAGGATTGCTTCACAATGGTTCTCTTAAAAAACTGCTCAAGAAGCTTCTTCAAGAATCTTCAAGTATACTTCAATAGGCCACTTCACAAAGTCTTCTTAGTCTTATCCAATGTAGCCTTCAAGTCTGCTTCACTGTTTTTTTTCACTGATATTATTATGTTTCACTAATCTCCCTTGATACCAAAACACTGTCCTCAATAAGTTGCTCTTCAAGACCTGCTTCAAGAAGTCTTCGAAACAATGCTCCAAAGGGTTAGATCTGCACACTTCAAAAACAATGTTTCAACACCAAATCTGCTCTGAGGTGGTTTTAAGGTTGCTCAGCACTGATTCAAAATGCCCATGAAATAAGCCCCCAAATCTGCTCAAGGTAGCTTTAGAAGTTTGTCCTCGAAAGATGCTTCAAGTAGTCTCTTGGAGCTGCCTTCAATGGTCCTGCTATACATTGCCAATATTGTGACTCCAATTGTGATCCAACAAATTCAACACTGTGCCTTAAAAAGCGTGCAAAGATGTGTCACTATTCTACTCCACAGGTCTGAGATGTTTGCTTATTACTGGCCTGAAAGGTGCTAGCACAAGTCCTTGAGACGTTTCACAATACTGGTGTCACAAGTCTGCAATTTTTCTGCAATGATCCACAGGGCCGAGCTCTTGCTAACAGGTCTGATTCTTAACAATCTGCTACATGTCCAACACAAGATTATAACAGGTCTGAAATGTGCTTTTCTGCCCAAATTTGAGGTCTATTTACAAGGTAAACACAGAGATGAATTATGCTTAAGAGCCACGAAATGTTAGTGTATAACCACAACCAATGCCCAAAAAATCACAGAAAATTAAAATCAGAGTTGCCCAATTGCTAGACTTTGACCTCCTTTTTCTTTACTTCTGCTTCTCTTCACCGAGATATCTCAGCTGAAATTGATGCCTAACCGAACTCCACAGGTTTGTATATATAGTGGTTCGGGCATATTTGAAGGGACACGACTTATGAAGGGGTGTGTTGATTCAACTTGAGCCTACTTAAGTTGGATAGCAGACTTGCTAATTTTTGGAATATATTAACTTCAAAAATTCATTTCTCTATAATGAGAGAGAGTTAGAAGGTGTGTAAGAGCTTCTTGGAAAGGGCATAATGTCCTCTACAAGCTGGTGTAAAAACCATTTCAAGATAATGTGTCTAATGTCAAAAAGAATAATTTTTCTTCTATGACAGTCCCTAGAATATGTGACAGTCCATTGGAATTTATTTTTCACATGATTAGGGCATTAGGATTAGGGTATTAGGTTTAAGGCATCATTCTTGCTTAAGGAAAATGATTTTTTATTTAATAAGGAACAAGGACAAGGGCATCATGAGCATCTTTAATAGGTATAGGCCTTCTCTCTTAGGGTATCTTCAACAAGGCTAGGGCACCTAGGACTTATGCTAGGGTTTCTTAGGGTGTTCAATAATGGTTTGGGCTTGCCAACTCATCATTTCTAGGGTTTTATGTAGATCTAGTGTTCCAATACGCATTTTAGGGTTAGGGTTATCCAAGGCATGCTTCAACTCATAGTTATTAGAACTGGACTGGTCATTGAATCGATAGAACCCCCGGATCGGGAACTGGTCAGAATTGTACGGAAACTGGTAAAAAACCGGACCAAAAAACCGGTCAACCAAAAACACCTAAAATCTTCATGTGCATCCATATGAATCCAAACCATTTATACACAAATAAGCAAAAGTTCTCATTTATATAGCATGTAAGGGTGCACATAACCAAAATAGCATCGAGTGCAATCCATCTCTAAATTGAAAATAAATCAACAAACAAGCTCCACATGGCCTTTAGCATCCAAAAAATAGTATGCTACATATCATCAAAATCATTGCCTATATTGGAATCTTCGTCATTAGTATCACCCCTCTAAGCATTAAAATAAGATAGAAAAATCATAGCATGTCAAGTCAAGATTTTGTTTGAGTGATGAGCATTTTTTTTAGCAGGCCCACGATAGAGGAGGCAACAACCAATGCCACTAACATCAAGGTACATAGAGGGCTTGGTGTTCTTGATCAAATACTAGTTTCATACCCTCATACATGAGAAAATCCAATGTAGTGTTGTAATCCCCCCGAACCTGAAATCTTGTAAAACTGCTAAGTTCGCTGGATTTTGAGTGAGATCTAAAATTCTAGTTCTCCATATGAATTCCAATGAGGTCAAAACCACTCTCAAACATCTTGAGTCATTTCATGGTAATGTTAAAAATTTAAGTAAAAGGATGAAAATGAAAGATAAAGGAGAATGCCACTTTTACTTTAAGAATTTAACATTACCATGAAATGCGTAGCAATAGTAGGGTGATATGCTTGAATATTAGGCACCTATTCTGGGCTAGTGCTTAGCTAAGACAAACATTAAAATAAAAAAGCAAAACAAGCCCCCCTTGATGCGTTATACGTGGCTTTACTGTTCCGAACTGGACAAAAAAAATAAATTCAAGTCACCGGTTTGAACCTGTTTTTGCCTCAAAATAGTTGGACCGGTTTGAACCGGCCGGTTCGTTTCGGTCCTTATAACACTGCAAGTTCAACTAGAGCTAGGGTTTTGTCATCTTCAACAGTGCACCCAAGTTGCTATCATATTGACGTCAATGACAATTTTATCCAACACAAGCTCCAACTTGCCCTAGCACCACCCTGTTGCCCTGAAGTGTTCTCAACCTCCAACTTGAAGGAGACTCCACTCTCCTGCTTTGCACCACCTTGCCACCCTGATCAGCCAACGGGCCATGTTTCACAATTTTCAAGTTGGATCCACCTGTGCTCGATGTCAAAATAAACTGTAATATAAGAACCTGTAATCAATTGCGCCTCTGCTCATCAAGCCCTTGTTGTTAATATCAACTGTCATACACAATTATGCCTTTGCTCAAATTGCTCATCAAACCCTAGCTATCAATATCCACACAATTCTGCGTTTGGCATAATTTGCACATGAAACCCTAGCATCAATCAATCTGCCTCCGTCCACTGCTTTTGTCTACTACTACCTCTTGTCAAACTGCTCAATATCTCTGCATCAATGCATTGTGAGTCTAATAACTTGTACCATTCAACCAACAAACAATGTCTTATAACCTTCTAATATTGTCACTGCGTAACTATAGATTGTCAGTCATGCAACTATAGCCTGTAACTATCAATGTCACATGGTCATCGACTTTAGCAAACATCATATGATCATGTTGTGCATTCAAGGACAATCACTATGTAAAAGTTGCAACAAAGCTAGTGCAATATCATAACCCTTATAGCAACATCAATGCTAAGCCTTTAATCAACGATAACATCAAGCCAACAAAGCTGGTGCAATATCATAACCCTTATAGCAACATCAATGCTAAGCCTTTATTCAATGATAACATCAAGCCCTAGCATAGCATAGACTCTTTCTATCAATCCTGCCAGCTTACACATGTCAAGACTTCTTCAATTTTGATTGTAGCACTTATTTCAAAATTCAGTTTGGACTAAAATGAACCCAAAATCATTCATAACCATGAATTAAATTAAATGCTCTACAAATTAATCATATCAAGGTATCCTTCTACAAAATGTCACTTGTCAGTAGTAGTGCTACAAATTTGTAGACTATGCAACAAATTGTATCCAAATAAAAATAACCCATGAGCGTGGGACCCAACTGTAAGTATAAGCATGTTGCACTTATGTGATCAAGACAATGCTCATAGCGCTTATAAAATTCCTTCTACCTCCCTGATGGGTTCACCTTATGCAACTCTACCATATTCGTAACAATCCTTAGCCGAAATGGATGTTTCGTAATTGATTTTGTTTCATAGTCAATAGGAATAAAAATTGGGCAAATAATTAGACAACCGCAGACATCATACCATAGTCAATTAAACACACAGGTATATTTAGTCGCACTGTGCTATTATACAGTAACTCGACCAATGCTTATATTGCATAAGAGCGCACGTAATTGTATAATTTCTTCTGGAATGGACGACATCTGAACTATCACTCAACCCATCACACTATCGTGTCATCGAGTGCATCAATTAATGCTATGTTTTGCAACAACGAATTGATGCACTCGATGACATGATAATGTGATGGGTTGAGTAGTAGTTCAAATATCGTCCATTCTTGAAGAAATTATACAATTACGTGTGCGCTCTTACGCAATATAAGCGTTGGTGGAGTTATTGTATAATAGCACAGTGCGACTAAATATACCTGTGCGTTTAATTGACAATGGTATGATGTTTGCGGTTGTCGAATTATTTGCCCTATTATGATTCATAGCATATGAACAAGTTTGTTGACTGAGCTCGCGACAACCTCCATTGTGACTATTGACTATGAAACAAAATCAATTACGAAACATCCATTTCGGCTGAGGATTGTTACAAGTATGGTAGAGTTGTGTAAGGTGGACGAGGTAGAAGGAATTTTATAAGCGCTATGAGCACTGTTTTGATCACGCAAATGCGATGTGCTTATACATACAGTTGTGTCCCATGCTCATGGGTTATTTTATTTGGATACAATTTGTTGCATGGTTTACAAATTTTTAGCACTACTAATGAAAAGTGACATTCTGTAGAAGGATACCTTGAGATGAACAATTTGTAAAACATTTAATTTAATGCATGGCTGTTGTTGAACACCTAATCCTCTATGGGTAGGTGTGGAAGGCAAAGAGTCACAAAGGAGTTCAAGTGACCTTGCAAGATGAATCCAAGAGTCACACCATTGTATTATAAATGTACATCTATGGTGAATAATATGAGTATCTTATGCTTATCTTTTTGTGTGTGTGTAGTTTCTTCATACACCATGTGTGTGTTTAACATGGTATTGGAGCTGATACATTCATAACCAGCTCAACCTTGTGTGAGCCACTTGTTTTTGTGGCGTGTGTAAATTTGCAAAAATCCTGTGCATTTTTGCAGCATTCAAAAATCATTTTTTGCAGCGTTCATAAATTATTTTTTGCGAAGAGCAGCCTTGTGAACTGCCATATTCTTGAATTTGAAAGTCTGTGCATTTTAAAGACTGCAAGTTTTCTCACCTACACTACCCCTCCTTGTGGCTTCGAAGTTGAGATTCAGTTTTCTGTTTTACTGCTCCAGGCATTCTGGGCCCTGGCACTCTTGGAATAATTTTACAATTTTTTACAATTCTGACACTCCCGGAATAATTCTGCAATTGTACAGTTACTGTTCAGAAATTAAATTTTTTTTTTTTCATCTCTCTCACAGCACGCCGGACGACCCTGCCGCTGGCTCTTCCCATCTCAATTGTTGCCATATCTCATCATTTTCGTACATCGCAAAGCCGTTTCCAGAGCCCATTTGCAGACACTGCCTTGAATTCGATAGTCTGCCCTTACATCATATCAGAGAGGCAAGAATATCGCATACCGATTCCCCTCTTCCCTACGCTGCTCCACCCACCGCTCACTGCTCACACCTCCCACAGCACGCCTCCGCTGCCTCCTCCCTCCGTGCATTCCACTCTGCACTCCCGCTGCCAACCATTGCATCTCGGCTTCCCCTCCACTGCCAGCCCTTCCCCTCCCACCGCAACCTCTTACTCCCACTACGCCGCCTCCTTACTACAGCTCCCTTTGCTCCTCACTATGCGTCGCTCATTCCCCTCCCCTAATACCCTCCCTACCGTGCTCCCTCCCGTCGGCTCCTACCCAAACCCCTCACATCGCGACCACCCATCCCACCTGCAGTCGACCCCTCTCCCACCTCGCCCTCCCTCGGCTCACACCCCTCTCACCCTCACAGTCGCTCCCCCTCACGGCCGCTTGGCGTTTCCACACTCGGTCCCCCTGCTCCCATCACTCATCCCCCTCTATCCGCCCCCTCACCGCTTCCCACACTCCTCTACCCGCCCCTTCCATCTCTCCCCATCCTAGCCCTCCACTCACCTCGCTCCACGCTCCTCCCCCTCCCCTCACCACTCAACCTCCCCTCTCTCCCACACAGCCCTCACCTCCCTCCCCTCGACCCTCACTACCTCCCCAACCCGCTCCCCCTCATGGCCTTCACGCCGACCCCAACCCGCCCCTCCCCTCTGCGTTTTTTCCCCTTTGGTTTTTTTATTATTTTTACATAGTTCCCCCCCGCGTTCACTTAATTTTCGCTTTTTGGCCATAAATTTTAATTTTTTTTACAGATTGGCCTCCCCGAGAAAATACCTCCCCCTGTAGTCACCTCCCCCAGAAATCACCTTCCCCAGATTTCACCTCCCCCAGATTTCGCCTCCTTGAGTAATCACCTCCCCCAAATAATACCTTTGTTTTTTTTTTCCCAAATTTTTTCCTTAAAAAAAGAAGAAGAAGAGAGAGAGAGAGGAGATGGTATATGAGTAGATGTATATATGGATTTTCTATATAGTAAAAAGTGAAGTTTGTGTTGTATGTTTTCTCTATTATGAAAGCGTGACCAAGATTTGTGGCATGTATAGAAGGGTGACTCTCTGAAAGATATTAAGGCAAATGTTGAAAATTGGTCATCATTTTCAAAATAGCAGTGACATCATAAATTCGCTATTAGTTTTGCCTTCGTCTTTATTGTGAGGTAATATAGCAAGCTCAAGATCATCTGCTCATCGATAGTGAAGCATCCAAGCTTGTGAATATATTTTTGTTGAATTAGAGTTGTTGGTGTAAAACAGTTCTTTGAAGAAGAGAGAAATCATCTGCCTTAAAGGGTTATTGCACAGTGGTTTTTGCTGCACATTTACAAAACATTTGCAGTGACATTGTATTGTACTAACATTGTGAATGGATATTGCTTCTTCGTTCATAGTTGCGATCAGTGTTTGAAGTGTAACTTTGAGTTGTTGAGAAAATGGCTAAAATCAATGATGCATTAGAATTGTTGAATAACCTCATTCATTCTAGTGTTCATGATATGGTAAAAATGAGCAAGAACGCTCTTTTTAATATTCAAACTTGCTTGCAAGATGCACAAGACAAGATTGAGTTTTTGCAGTTGGAGTCTCAGCTTTAGCAAGATGAACTTCAGCAAAAGAGTCATCATTTTGAACCTGTTTCTGTTCATAAAATTGAGAAGGAATCCCATCAGAAGCAAGAATATAAAGTTGCAGTCGATTCACATCATGTTCTTTGTACAAGAGCAGATTTACATGCAGATGCAACAGTTCAGTTTGCACTTCCCAAGCCCATCATCAGACCTTGTGAAGAGCTTGTCCATAACAAGCACAAAACTGGTCTTGGATATGACAAGGATGTGTCCTTTCATATTCCGGACTACTCCAAGCCCATCAAATTTCAGAGTGCTGTATTTTTTTATGACAGTTCACCTTCAGCTGTTCCAGATCCTGCTCCTCTTCCACAACAACAACAACAACAAATTGTAAAAATTCCAACATTGTGATCGCGTTGGCCATATGAAAGATCATTGTTTTGATCTTCACCCATGCAAACACTGTGGTCAACACACCCATTCTTCACACAGATGCTTCAAAAACAAGCCTCCTGCAAGAACAAAGATTCATCTTGGATGGATCGCTTCTTGGCAATGGGCATCAAAAACCAAGAAGATGTTTAAGTCGCATGTCAGAACTTGTTCTCGAATATTGAACAAACTTGCAGTTGAGTTTTCGCCATCATCTCACCTTGTCCCTGACAGGGGGGAAATGGTGGTCATCTACAAGCTTCGATACCACATCAAGCGAGCCTGAGCCACAATCTCTCATTCCAGATTCAGAGTTGTAGCCAGAGACATAGCAGTTCAAGCGAGCCCGAGCCACAATTCGTCATTCCAGATTCAGAGTTGTAGCCAGAGACACAGATGCCCATGAGTATGCCTTTGGTTGGTGGACAACCTTAAACCATCCATGAGAGGTTCATATTCTTCCTCTTTCAGAACACTTCCTCTAGCAGAAGACTTCAGCTTCTTGCCAGCTTTGGAAGAGTTCCAGGAAATGCATCAAGCATTCCAGTGTTGGTGGTCATCCTTAAACCATCACAGGTTGTAGACTTCCCTTCTTTTAGGTTGAAGGTCTCCCTTTTCAAATACGAGGGACACTTCCTCTAGCAAAAGCCCTCAACTTCTTGCCAGTTTTGGAAGAGTTTCGGGAACTGCAATAAGCGTTGCGTTCCAGTGTTGGTGGTCATCCTTAAACCACCTCTTTATGCCAACATTTCAGAGAGCTGATTCAGCCTAAGTGCTGCCATGTATATTTTGCAGATTTGTATTACAACTCTCTTCTTGGATTCACACAATACCCATTCGGATTAAGGGGGAGAATGTTGAACACCTAATCCTCTATGGGTAGGTGTGGAAGGCAAAGAGTCACAAAGGAGTCCAAGTGACCTTGGAAGATGAATCCAAGAGTCATACCATTGTATTATAAATGTACATCTACGGTGAATAATATGAGTATCTCATGCTTATCTTTCTATGTGTGTGTTTAGTTTCTTCATACACCATGTGTGTGTTTAACAACTGTGAATGATTTTTGGTTCATTTGAGTCCAAACTGAATTCTGAAAGAAGTGCTACAGTTAGAATTGAAGAAGTCTTGACATGTGTACGTTGGAAAGATTGATAGAAAGAGTCTATGCTATGCTAGGGTTTGATGATATTAATGATTAGAGGCTTAGCATTGATGCTGCTATAAGGATTATGATATTGCATTAGCTTTGTTGTAGCTTTTACACAATGATTATCTTTGAATGCACAACATGATCATAAGTTGTTTGCTGAAGTTAATGACCTTGTACATGGATAGTTATAGGCTATGGTTGCATGACTGACAATATATTGCTACACAATGATAATGATAAAAGGTGATAAGACACTGGTCGTTGGTTGAATGGTATAAGTTATTAGACTGATAATGCATTGATGCAGAGACATTGAGTAGTTTGACCAGAGGCAACAATAGACAAAAGCCATGGATAGAGGCAGATTGATTGATGCTAGGGCTTCATGTGCAAATTAAGCACAAGGCAAAATTGTGTGGATATTGACAACTAGTTTTGATGAGCAATTTGAGTAGAGGCACGATTGATTACACAAGTTCTTATATTATAGTTTCTTTTGACATCGAGCATAGGTGGATCCAATCTGAAAATTGTGAAACGTGGTCTGCCCGCTGCTCGGCATGAAAGTGGAGTCTCCTTTAGGTTGGAACCTGAGAACACTTTAGGGTTGCTGGGTGGTGCTAGGGCAGGTTGGAGCTTGCACAAGGCATTGGAGTGTCTGTCCAGTTGCAACTGGTACACAGGTTGTTGGAGCACCTTCAGGTTAGAGCCCGTTGTTGGAAATATTGACAGGAGGGTGAATCAATATTTCTTTTCAATTATTATTTTTACCAGTTAAGATCACTTATAATTAGAAAACAAAATGAACGATAAGAATAAATACTTTTATTAATCAGGAATAATGAGGACATCAATCCCTTTCTTTACAATAAATCAAGTACAATATGGTGTAGGGCTCCAACCCTAGATGAAGGCACCAATCTCCAATCCACGAGGCTCCAACCTGTACTTTTCCAAGCACCGACTTGGACTTCACGAGGCTCCAACCCTATCTTCCAAGGCTCCAACCCTATCTCTGGTACATGCACCAACCTAGTCTTCTTGAGGACTCCTATCCTCTAGGGCTCCAACCCACAACTTCAATTCGTCAAGATGGATTCAATAGTTCTTCACGACTCCCAATATCTTCTGCAACGAGCCCTGATAATATCTTCACCTTCAACACTGCCCTTAAACGATCTCCAAGGCAGTCAGCTCATCAATGACAAATTCATCTTCTCATGAAGGTGTCTCCACAACTCTTCATTTCACCCAAACAAAATCTCCAAGGTCACCTCATGATGACTAATGCATCATGGTCTCCAAGGATTTCCACGAATCTTCAAAGTCAGCTTCTACACGTGTCTTTAGATGTCTTCAATGAATTGCTCAAGTTTTGCACTAGGTCTTCCCAAAAAGCTCCAAGATATCTTCAACAACTTTCAAGATGGCTTTCCAAGATATACTAATCAAGAAGATCCCCAAGACTTCTTCAAATACACTTCAAGATGTATTCACCGAGAGTCTTCTTAAAGACTGCTCCAAACTATGCTCAATATACTATTCTCAATGTCAATCCAAGTCTTTTTCGAAGATCCTGTTAAAATTTGGGTACTAGAGGACAAGTGGTTCCCTAAGGCTTTGAATTTTGGCCTAGGGAAAAGTGTCCAAATGTATTTAACTTTTTCTCCTAAAGTGAGTGGTAAAGTCAAATCTAATTTAAAAGTGACTTTATAAGTGATAAAGTTACTAAGTATAATTTTAAAGTGACTTTAATAAAGTCATTGTGAAATTAGAAAGTGAAAAGTGACTTTGAAATAAAAGGCTAAGTGGGTCTTTATTAAAGTGGGGTGAAATAAAAAATAGAAAGTGAGAATTAAATGCACATTTAATTTCAGCCCTAGATCTAAAGCTATCTCAGTCATTGGATTTAAGGATTTCCCAAAAGTCACTTAGGGTTAGGTTAAACGAGGAAAAGAAGAGAAAATGTCATTCAGTCTTTCATGAGCAAATTGAGAGAGAAAGAGAAGAAAGCAAGGAGATTTTCTGAGCAGTGAGAAGTTGGAGGACATCAAGGATTCTTCAGCAAATCCGTACAACACCTTATTGGCACAAATCCCAAGGTAGAAATCTATACAGCGAGAGGCACCGTTTCCAAGAAAGGGAGGCATGAAAATCGAGGAATAGGACAACAACATTAAGCACAGAGTTTGAGGTAGGAATTTGGGCACGAAAATTGAGAAGTACTGCTGATATTTTTGGCACATAAATCGAGAAAAAGGACAATAACTTCAGTGCAAATTTCGAGGCAGTTTCTGGGCACAGATTTCAAGGAGGGATGCTGTACAAATCCATACAGTTTTGTACAATTGTTTCGGCACATTTTTCGAGGTGGTCGTACAACATTTATTGCTATCATTAATGCTGTAAAATCTTCTGTTTTGTAAGTTGCTGATTTGGCACAATTTCCGAGGCAGTGTACAAGAACGGAAATCAAGATAAGTCTGTAATTTTGGTTGCTGGAATTTTTACTGTGTTTTTCTGTTTCACTGTAAAAGCAAAATATTCAGAAATAAGAAGAGCTTTCGAATTGGTTTTCCCCAAGAGTTGTAGGGGGTTTTTCCAGGGTCATATTGACAAAAAATCAGCGTGTCATTTTCTGTGTGTGTGGCTGAAATAATTTCTGAGTTTTATTTCTGCATTTTCCAGCACTTTGAAATTTCCAGAATTTGTGTTTTTAGAAATATTTATTATTTCAAGCTTGTTGAATGTATGTTTATGGGAATGGGAATTTTACTACATGGGAGTAATAAGGAGAAACTGATAACGGGGGTTGGGCTCAAGATTTCTACATGGTATCAGAGCTTAGTTGGCTGAAAAGTGCAGTTTGGGACAGCAAGTGAAAAATTACAACAAGCTTATATTTCATACAGAAAATTGAACCTTTACCACAACATTGAAATTTTTAGTTTGTTAGGACAACAAGCATGTCTTTGGGCTTGAGGGTGGAGGATAGGTTGGATGGGTAGAGCAACTGCAGTGCATGGAGGGAGAGAATCTAGAGCATCTTTGAGGAGGCAAAAGTCTGGGGCATAATGGTACATACCACACAACGCTCAGTAGCAGTGCCTGCTGACCCTGTTCAATTGACATATTATAATAAGAAGAATGCCAAGGGAAAGAGACTGATTCCGGATGGTGTTAAAGACCATGTCATTCCTCATGTGAGAGGAAAGACATATGCACATGAGATGTGGACAACCTTAACCAATCTCTACCAGAGTACCAATGAAAACAGAAAAATGGTCCTAAGGGAGAAGCTGAAGGCCATTAAGATGGCTAAGACTGATGGTGTTACAACATACCTCACAAAGATCACTACTGTGAAAGATGAGTTGGTTGCTGTTAGAGAGACCATTCCACCCACTGAGTTGGTGGGGACTACATTGAATGGTCTTCCCAAGACATGAGAGAGTTTTGTGGATGGGATTGTTGCATGGGAAAACCTTCCCACTTGGGAGAGGTTGTGGGATGATTGCATTCAAAATGAAATCAGAAAGAACTAGCTTGGGGCAGCCAAACCGGTTGAGGAGGATGACAATGTAGCATTGTTAGCAAGGGGCAAGAAGGGCAAGGGAAAGAACCAAGCTTCCACAAGTGCAGGTGGGGGCAAAGGCAAAGGTAAAGGTAAGCAACAGCTGAACAAGGAGAAGGTTTTTCCAAAGTCAAGTGTAGGAATTGTCAGAAGTTGGGACACTATGCAGTTGTGTGTCTGGAGAAAAAGAAGAAGGGAAAGGACAAGACCATGGCAACATTAGTAGAGATAGAGGACTTCTCGGAGAGCTTTGACTGGGAGTTTGGGTTCATTGCTTTTGAGTCCACTAGTGTAGGATCATCTGCCACACAGGTTGAGAGGGAGTGTGCACTTCCCTCCACTAGCGGAGCATCTTCAGGTATTTGGTATGTTGACAGTGGGGCTTCCCGTCATATGACAGGAGTCTGTGAGTACTTCTCGAAGCTTTCAGAGAGTGGCACTGATATAGCGGTAGTACTCGGAGACGACAACATTGTTAGAGTAGTCGGTGTGGGGACATTGACATTTGATAGGGAACCCAAACCTCCCTTGAAAGTGTCGGATGTTCTATATGTGCCAGGGATGAAGAAGAACCTTATATCCGTCTCAACATTGGAGGACAGAGGGTATGAGGTGTTTTTTAGGAGAGGGTAGGTGCTTATATATCCCAAAAGCGCTCCAGCTGATTCAGCTAGAGTGATTGGTGTACGCCATGCCAAGGTGTACAAGTTTTCATTTCAGCCCCTTATGGCATTAAGCAATAGTACCGACAACAGAGCTAGCAGTTAAGAGCTGTGCGAGATTTGGCACCGCAGGATGGGGCACATGTATCATGGGGCCTTGAGGACATTGCGGGAGATCACTACAGGTGTGCAAGATTTCGGTTCTAATCACATTGATACATGCAGAGGATGTGCTATGGGGAAGTTTGCCAAATCTCCCTTTCCCAACAGTGATAGCAGATTGACAGGGATTCTTGATTTGATTCATACAGATGTGAGCGGTCAGATGTCTCATGTGTCCTTGATTGGATATGAGTATTATGTTTTATTCATTGATGATCACTCCAGGAAGACCTGGATTTATTTCTTGAAGACCAAGAGTGAGGTCTTCAAGCGGTTTCAGGAGTTTAGAGCTCTTGTGGAGACTCAGATAGGTTGGAAGACCAAGTCCCTTAGGTCGGACAATGGAGCGGCGTACACCCTTGGTGAGTTTGTTGATTATTGTGCGGAGGCAGGCATCATGAGGGAGTTCATAGTTCCTTACAACCCCTAGCAGAACGGGGTTGCGGAGAGGAAGAACAGATCCATCGTTGGGGCTGCCAAAGCCATGCTGCATGATCATGGGTTACTGTTGTTTTTGTGGGTAGACCCCTGCAACACTGCTGTGTATTTGCAACACAGGAGTCCACATCGTGCCTTGGGGCATGTGACTCTAGAGGAGGCTTTTTCTGGGAAGAAGCCTGATGTTGGTCATTTTCGTATCTTTGGGTGTATTGCATACTCCTACGTACCCAAGGAGAAGAGGACCAAGCTAGAGCCCACTGTGGAGAAGGGCATCTTTGTGGGCTACAGTGAGACCTCGAAAGCCTTTCGGATTTATATTCCTGCACGGAGGAGAGTTGTTGTCAGGAAGGATGTGAAGTTCGAGGAGGACAGGGCTTTCAGGAGGTCACGGGAGTTAGAGTATCTGGATTCACCAGACCCTCGGAAGCAGCTGAGTCAGTGATAGCGTTAAAATTGGACAACTAGATCCAAACTCCATGTTGTGATGCTCAGATGAAGATACCAATATTTGTATTGGGTTCCTCTTTCAGAGAGGTGTAAGATCGATCTAAAATTGATCTTAATCTGATGAGTAGAACATTTATTTTGAATTTATTTTTAATAATTTCAAATATGTGCAGGTCGGCCTTAAGGTTTTACACCCCCAGCAGATGTGTCACACACCTCAGTGCTTGATATAAATAGAGTCAACGTTGGAGGACTTTTTCACTCATCTGATCTCACACATCATCTCCTCTTCTGATTTAGTACGAGCTCCTTGGAAGCAGCTTCGGTTCACACCTGGGAAAGAAGGACGAATTTATTGCAGCTAGGGTTTGGACGAATTCACTGCAGCTAGGGTTTCCATGCAAGTTTGACCAGCGTTGACTTTGGTCAATGCATGGTCCAAAGAGGCTGAAAATTAGTGGAGACTTTGATTGTGGAAGGCCGTATATATTGGCACAAGAATTGAGGTCAAAAGGTTGACCGAAGTCGAGATGCGTTGACTTTCTTGCTGTTGTCATCGTTGACTTTTATGGACAACGTTGACTTTTCTGGGGTTGACTTTGAGTTGACCGTGTGGCTGTTGTGACACATGCTGGGTTGCTGACCAAGGAGACTTTGTTGGTTGAAGCATCCTGTTGACCGCCGTAATGCACCACCACATTTTTCTGTTTTTGGTTTGTCTTTTGTAGATCCACTGGTATGTTCTATCGACATTTTACTTGATTGTTTATGTGATTGTTGTAGTGAAAAGTAAAGTTGCATCAAGCATAGAACATCTACATAAATTTACTTGGTATCAGAGTTGAGGTGGAGACAAGCCCTTTTTGTAGCAATCACCGAAGAGGATAATGGGTTCCACAAACTATGGCTTCAAGGAGGATGACAAATTGACTGGGAAGGATGACTTCCATGCTTGGAAGATGATATTGGATCTCAAATTGGAAGACCAAGATGTCATGGACTATGTGCAAAGTAAAATCCAAGAACCTCCATCCACTGCTACTGCTGTTGCCAAAACAAAGTACAAGAGGGGGGAGATCAAAGCAAAACTAATGATCAGGGAATCTATTCATAAAAGTCTGGTGGCCTACATCTCTGAGTTGGGCACATCCAAAGAGATGTATGATAAATTGATCCTCATGTTCAAGGCCAACAATGCGAATCAAGTACTATTCTTCAAGAATCAATTGAAAAATCTGAAGAAAGGTAGGGATGAGTCTGTCCAATCATAGTTTTTAAAGCTGATTGAAATCAGGAAGAATTTGATGGCTATTGGGGAGACAATAGATGATCGAGAGATGGTACTCACTGCACTTGGAGGGCTCTCATTTGAATGGCATGTGTTCAACACTACCATTCTAAATAATAATGTGATATCCGACTTTGATGAAGCACTGTCAAGATGCGTTCAAGAAGAATGAAGAATGAAGGAGTATGGAAACGAAGGAAATGCTGCATACATTGCTCATTCTAGAAGGAAGAACTCTGGTGGCCCGAAGAACAAGGGAAAAGCAGGGGCCCAAGGAAAGAAGGGCAAGTGCTTCACTTGTCATAGGCCTAGTCACCATGCTAGAGAATGTCCTTTCAAGAAGGATTCTGCCAATGGAGTGAGATTGGCAGGGTACACTGATTCTGATCGGGTAGGTTGTGCTTCTAATAGGAAGAGCACTTCAGGGTGTTGTTTTGGGTTGGGTTCGGCAGTTGTGTCGTGGTTAAGCCGAAAACAACAGTCAGTAGCATTGAGTTCAATGGAAGCAGAGTACATGGCAGCGAATCTAGCTAGTTGTGAGGCCATATGGCTTCGCAAGATGTTGTTTGGCTTATTTGGTCAAGCGTTGAGACCTTTAGTGATTTACTGTGATAATCAGAGTTGCATTAAACTCATGAAGAATCTAGGATTTCATGACAGGTCAAAGCATATCGGGATCAAATATCATTTGATCAGAGACTATGTTCCGAAGGGAGCTGTGAAGCTTGAGTATATTCCCACAGATGAGCAGGTAGTGGACATTCTGACCAAAGCCTTACCATGGGGCAAGCATGTCTACTTCAGAGACAAGATGGGGGTGGTGAGGAACACTTTCCTCGGTAAGAGGGAGTGTTAAAATTTGGGTACCAGAGGACAAGTGGTTCCCTAAGGCTTTGATCTTTGGCCTAGGGAAAAGTGTCCAAATGTATTTAACTTTAACTTTTTCTCCTAAAGTGGTAAAGTCAAATCTAATTTAAAAGTGACTTTAGTAAAGTCAATGTGAAATTAGAAAGTGAAAAGTGACTTTGGAAATAAAAGGCTAAGTGGGTCTTTATTAAAGTGGGGTGAATTAAAAAATAGAAATTGAGAATTAAATGCACATTTAATCTCAGTCCTAGATCTAAAGCTATCTCAACCATTGGATTTAGGGATTCTCCAAAAGTCACTTAGGGTTAGGTTAAAGGAGGAAAAGAAGAGAAAAAGTCATTCAGTCTCTCATGAGCAGATTGAGAGAGAAGGAGAAGAAAGCAAGGAGATTTTCTGAGCAGTGAGAAGTTGGAGGACAACAGCAAGGATTCTTTAGCAAATCCGTACAACACCTTATTGCCACAAATCCCAAGGTAGAAATCCGTACAAGAGAGGCACTATTTCCAAGAAAGGGAGGCACAAAAATTGAGGAAGAGGACAACAACATTAAGCACAGAGTTCGAGGCAGAAATCTGAGCATGAAAATCGAGAAGTACTACTGATTTTTTGGCACAGAAATCGAGAAAAAGGATAGCAGATTCAGCGCAGATTTCGAGGCAGTTTCTGGGCACGAATTTCGAGGAGGGCTGTTGTACAAATCCGTACAGTTATGTACAGCTGTTCCGGCACATTTTTTGAGGTGGCCGTACAACATTTATTGCTGTCATTAATCCTGTAAAATTTTTTGTTTTGTAAATTGCTGATTTGGCACAATTTCTGAGGCGGTGTGCAAGCACGGAAATTGAGATAAGTTTGTAATTTTAGTTGCTGGAATTTTTAATGTGTTTTTCTGTTTCACTGTAAAAGTAAAATAATCAGATATAAGAAGAGCTTTCGAACTAGTTTTCCCCAAGAGTTGTAGGGGGTTTTTCTAGGGTCATATTGACCAAAAATCAATGTGTCATTTTTTGTGTGGCTGAAATAATTTCTGAGTTTTATTTTTACATTTTCCAGCGCTTTGAAATTTCTAGAATTTGTGATTTCAGAAATATTTATTATTTCCAGCTTGTTGAATGTATGTTTATGGGAATGGGCATTTAACTACGTGGGAGTAATAAAGAGAAACTGATAACCGGGGTTGAGCTCAAAATTTCTACAGATCCTTCAATAGTTGCTCCAAGCAGGTTGCTCTAGGTCTTCAAATGCTTCAAATAACAGTCCAAACTTAGTCTTCAAACCTGCTAGAAATCCACATTCAAAAGGTCTTCAATAGGCTACAATGGATCTGTAATCCGAGCTCCACAGACCACTGTCCAAACACCTCTCCACACAGATAGTTGTCTGAACTTCTGCACTACGTGGCTTCCACATTGTTTGAAATATTCAACAGGACCAAGGGTAATCCCTCCACAGATGGACTTACCACAGGTTTGAGCTTGAGGTAACTTTACCTGTCACAGGTCCGAGCATTGAAGTGAGTTACCATAGTTATTAGTTCAAGCTTAACACAACAAATTGCCACAGGTCCGAGGTGAGGTCTCCACTGTAATTTCCTTCCCAATCTGAGCTTGAAGGTTAAGTCCGAGGGTACTACTACAAATTTGCAATCCCACAGTTAACTGTAGTTCTTTCACAACTCAGTTGTCCGACCTGTAGTGTGACTCTTCCATAGGGTTGCTGTCAAGTTGTAATACCATCGAATCTTTAAGTTTGTTGGAGGTGAGTTTATGACTGTTAAGTGATGATCGAAGCTCCAAGATGTGAGTTATCTTTCCACTGTACAAGCCTTTATTGAGCCTTCAATTCCGAGCTACCACAGGTCACTGAAATCTCAACAAAAGATTGCCCAAACAACCTTCTTCCAATACTGCAATATGAACTTCACAATAGTGACAACAATCCGAGCTTGTACTCTTAAATAAGGGCTGCAATCCGAGTTTGGCCACTACTGTTTGCTGTTTGAGCTTACAACAAGTCCGAATTGTAATGTTTACTTAAAAAATGCCCAAACAGTGCTCTAAAAAATTCCTCCTCGGCCTCTGTCTTACTTCTTTGAATTGGCCTCCGAGTTCTGTGTTTTATTCTCTGAAATCTCACTGAACTTGATGCCTAAAATGATGAGTTTAGACTTTAATATATACAGGTTTTGACCTTTAATGAATAGACGTGTCTATTGGAGGAGAGGCCAACTTCAAAAGTAGGCTTAGGTTGGCTTAGCCTTAAAATATTATATTTAAACTTGAAAATTCATTTTCTCACAGCCTATGAGGAGTTTGAGGGCGAGTGATAGCTCGTTGGAAAGAGGAAAAAATCCTCTACAAGCCTATGGCAATTCCACCTTTAAATGAGGTCATTTTTCCATCAATAAATTTAATTTTGTGAAACTGTCACCCTGGCAGCCTATAATATTTTATATCTTTGGCATTCAAGGTAAAGGTTCCTTCATTAAGACATCATTCAACAAGGCTAGGGCTTCTTAGGATTTGTATCAACAAAGGAAATGATTTCATTCATGTATGTGAAGGTCTTCTTCATAGGCTTAGGGCTTCTAGTTTTTGCAGGGTCCATGCATCATAAAAGAACAAGGATGTATTACATGCATGTGTCTAGAAGGGTTTTATGGTAGGGGCTTCTTAGTTCATCATTATGCATCATTAGATCATTCAAGATAGATCTAGGGCTTCATTGTTCATGATGCATCATTAGTATTTTTCATGTATGTATCATAGAGTTCCATATATGCATTTAGAGTATCATTCATGCATAGGCTTAGGGTTAAGGCTTCTTAAATGAGAAACAAGGACTAAGGCATAAATGTACTTAGGGATTTTTCATGTAGTTAAGGAAACATCATGAAAGGGTTTAAGGCATGTATCACAAGAATATTTGCAATCTCCAACAATGCCATATTGACAACTTTGACCAACAATATCCCCCTTTGTCATTGATGGCAATATTCTTGCCTTTTCAACAATTTCTCCCCCTTTGACATCAATGGAAAATGGGGTGCCCATGTACTCTCCCTATCAAGTTGCTTCCTGACATGCTACTCCATCGTATTTCCTTCATCAATGATAGTTCTTCATAGATATGTTGTTCCCGCTGTCATGGTGCTCTTGCTTCAATGAACTTGCTCCCCCTAGGCCTTTGCATGCCTTCATGGAAATGGATGAGGTAGATGATCAACCGACTCCCCCTGCTTGTATAAACTCCTCTAGCTCTTCTTTTCACTTTAGATAAGAAAGATTGCTGCCTGGTGATCAAGTGGAAGGTATCTTCACAAATTTATGATTTTCTTCAATGGAGTTATTCCCGAGAGATGATCTATCAAGATTGTCCATGTGTGACTCATCAAGGGTTTCATAGGGCTCTTTCACGGATAGCTCCTCCAAGAATGGTCAAGAATCACGAGCTCCCCTTGGCAGTATGCATGGTCTCTTTTTTTTTGACAGAGTTTCATCATCAAATACTTGGAATATCACATCTACCAAGGATGTGCTGATTAGATCAACAACATGAGTTGATGTCTTGAGTGTTCAAGACACTTTATGATCTAATTTGATTTCTTCTCCATACTTGTGTAACTTTATTTTCTGGCTTGGTAGTCATGGTTTTAGCTTCTTTAGGGACTCGAGTCAAGTTACAATCACGAGCCATATGTCCAATATTATGACATTTGAAGCACTCCATCTTGTTCATGGATGAGGAATCATGACTTCTTCTAGCAAAGTCGCTTGTAGGAGTTGATGGGGCCCGTTATATTTGTCCTTGTGTTATGCCCTATAATCCTTTGCCATGTGCCCAAAATTTGTACAAGAATAGCAATAACCAAAAAATATACTTCGGTACTTGGGAGATGGAGATTGTCTTGATGTACTTCTGAAGTCTTTTTGCCTTGGAATTCTTTGATGATATCCATTGCCTCTTGCATTATTGACACCATTTGCAGATCTTCTTAAAGTAGGGTTTCTTCCAATGTCATCTTGACTCTTCTCCTCACCTTTGTTGGAACTGGGGGCATCAATATTTCTTCCAAGCTTCTCCAGATCCTTGTTGTTTGAAGCATTAGGGTTTGCATCTTTTTTGTTTAAGGTTTCACCTCCATATCCAAGACCTGATTTATCGAGTAGAGATCTTTGATGAGTTAGGATGTCTTCTAGGGTTTGAGAACTCTTTAGGCTCTTGTTCATATGAACAATCTCTTTCTTTGAAGATCAATTTCTTCTTTCATCATCTTGCATTCTCTATCCTTCTTTGCTAGACTGATCTCCATTTCTTCCTTCATCCTTGAAGCTTTACATGTTTTGGCTTTGAGAGAGGTGATATCTGATTTTAATTTGAAGATCTCTTCTTCTTTCTTCAAGTTGGCATGTCATGGCATTTATTTTATTCTTTGCTTCATCAACTTGTTCTTCTAGGAGTGCCAAAGCTTCCATCACCTTTTCAGCTCCTCGTGCTTGTTTCTTTCCTTCTTCTAGTTGAGACTTAAGGGAGGAGATCTCTTCCTTGTATTGACCAATTTTTGCTTCAAGTTTGTTCAATTCCTCGTGTCTTTGTTCAAGATGGCTTGACAAAGTGTCTTTCCTTTTCTTTGTTTTATCCAATTGATTTGTCATAGATATGACTTCTTCATAATGCCTTTTCTTGTTTTGACGACATTCCTCCTTTAGCTTGGTGAGCTCCTTATCTCTTTCTTGTACCTGAAGCTTGAATAGCTCAACTTCCTTCCTTGTCTTGTCAAGGTTATGGTCACTGTTACCCACCACTTCGTGGGTGATATCCCCAGGAAATTTTTTTCTCCATGATGGACCTGAGCCGATAGCCAGTAGCCCCTCCTAGCCTCCTACTAGCTCATTGTGCCATTTCTCTACCACCTGAGCCAGCCATGTGGTCCCTCACCCACCTGTGTTGATTGTATGTTTGAAGGTGGGCCTCCCGAACCTAAAGGTATGTCTTGTCATTTGGTAACTGAGTATTGGGTTTACTGATCATGGATACTTATGGATATGGATTGATGGGGGGATTCAGCGGAAAGAGTGGGCTTAGGTTGTTATCTTGTCCCCTTGATCTCTTTTGGGTGTTACCTTTGGACCTTAGTCCCATGGGATTTCCTTTATTGACCATTTGGTTTTAGGGTGGTACTATTTGGGAAAACCTGGCTTTGGGTGCATGGTCCTACTCCCCTATTCACATATATTACTCCCTCTCCACTCATTATATCCCCATTCATCATTTATCCCACCTGGGTCCACATTGCCATTCTAGGTTCACATGGGGTCAGTTTCCCTATCCCCTTGCCCCGACCTTGGGTCAGGCCTAGAACGAAGCCTTGGAGGTTGATGCGACTGAAAGAAAAAAGAAAAAGCATATTTGGCCACATTTAACAGGAAATTGTACCACAAAATGCAAAAGATGGTCGGGACAAAAAATAATTAGCACATGGGCAAAAGCCAATACGTGAGCTCTACGCCAGTCCATGGCCATCACCTTGGTTCCATAGGCCCTAGATGAGCCTCCTTTATCATTCAGGAACCCATGATTGTCCCAACCCTTGGAGGGCAATGAACCGCCCTACCTAAAGTGGGTAATCACTGCTACATGTTACACATCATGCTCTTATCCCTTTGAGCTCCGAGCAATTAATTAAAGGAAATTCATAAAAGGCAAAAGGCATATAAGGAAGGGTGGAAAAATCAAGGCCGGGTTAACTCATGTACTGCGATTGCTCCCTCCTACACATTATACACCCAGGTGTGGGCTTCCCCTTATTTGGCTATCCCTATGCCCCACTATGTGACCCAGGATTACCCCTCTCACTCCCTACTCCATTCCACTTATTTATCACTTGCCACCCCCATTAGAGGGATGTACCTTGGACATACTATCCCTTTTAAGGGTTGCTGCCACCTAATAAGGTGCTTGGTTAACCTCCTTTGGAGCCTGGAGACACTATCACATGCCAAAGCCCACTACGGAAGGGCATGCTATTATGAAGTACCCATGTTCTCGTCCATGGTTTGTGAACTCTATTACAGGATTATTCTAATGATTGGTTATACTGGAAGCTTAGGGGGTACATTAGATCTTATGTAGGATTACAGGTGGTTCCCATTTGGGTTTGGTCTCCCTTTACGAGATCTTAACCCTCGAGGGCTACATTGGCACACATAGGGTATGTTTTGAGAGGTATGGGCTCCACAGCAACAAACATCGCTTCATGGACCCCTTCAGATGATCAGGGATTACTAGAGATCCTCTATTGGACGAGGAAGATGCACCATGCACAACCAACCCCACAAGTGCACCACATATTTGGAGGGTGCCCAGGGCTTGTACAAGGATCCGATGACATTTATTCCAGCATCTGAGCCTTCACAGAGCATCTATAGGCATCTCCGATCCATTTGGAGACACATGGGATCATTTATGTGCCCCCACACCCACTGGGAGCACCACAAGTCTACTACTTGGACAACAAGGGGTCACCCCCTTGTCCATCATATTTCGAGGAATTTATTCCTCATTATGGCACTTCAGGATGTTACTAGGCCTCATGGAGGGCTCTACGACATGTATACATCATTATTTGGCCCTTGTGTGGCTTATTTTTACATGTATGAGCTAAATTGGTGGGCTTGTCACCAATAGGGGTGTTATTTACACGTTACTTTATTATTAGAGTCATTAGAGGCCCCTTAGGCTAATTTGAGCTCCTTAGGAACCTATATATTCATGTTAGATACATTCATTTGTATCATCACATTTTGGATTGGATATCTCTCTCTTAGAGATTTCATACTTTTTCATTGGAGGAGCTTTTTTGGAGATGGATGAATTTTGATGTATAGATTTGGGCTATTTTTCTTCTCTTGGAGCTTTGTCATTGCAACGAGTTGCTGGTTGGATATACTCTATGGCATTGTAAGTGTTTTTTGATGTTATTATTCTTGTCGCTACATACTAATGATTTACACTATAACTAGGGCTAGTTGCTGCATGAATGTAATGTGGAATTGAGCATGTTTTAGCAAATTTTAATGTATGGGCCAATGTCATATGAATGAAGTGTCCTAGAGATATATTTTCTCGATAAGCTTGCACTCTTTGTTGGAAGTATAACTGCTTGGAAGTCTCTTATTCTTCTCTCGACACCAATCTTGGACGAAGTTGATTTTTCAAGCCTCCTTGACCAAGAAACCAAGTTCTTACTCATTAATCATCCTTGAATCCATCTCCCCAACTGAACTAAGGCACTGTTCGATAGAAGGGTGATCATTTTATTCATAATTTTCCACTTTTTTCATCTTTTCCCAAGTCTACCCCTCAAGGGTCACCTAGGGCATCAATTTCACGGGAATTGACCCAAGGAAAAATTTCGATCTTCCCTAGGTTACTGCGCTGGTGGGTCCTCTCCATCTCCACAAATTTTCAAGCCATTCTCACAATGGAATCTCCGGGAATCATGAGCCCTAGCTCTAGAATCAAAATCTGCCTAGGCATCCCCAAGGGTAGACCTTAATAGGATCAATTTAACCTTTTGAAGTAAATATTCTTTCTGATTTTTTCTCCTCACCTTGTCCAGGATAGGAACACTTTTGGTTGCTATATTCCATCCCTGAAACTGGACTGGGTCCACTTGGCCATGTATGGTCCCGCTTCTTATCAAAGATTATTTGTCAAAGGCCATTTGGGAATCCAAGTTCCCCAAGGATTTTAGGGATTGGGAACCTCATCCATAAGCATATTCTGTATACCTCAACCCTGCAATCCTCATCCCTCACCCCTAGTGGACCAAACCCTTTGCTTAAAGAGAAAGCAAGCTCCATTCTTCAATCCACCTTAGGGAAAGTGTTTCATGGTCACTCATCACCTATCCATTGACTTATACTTACAAGTGATTCCTATACTATTGGGACTCCTCGCATCGGTGAAAGTCCTTAAAGAGCAGAGTGTCTTAGCCGTGGTGACAGTGGGCTAAGCCTCCACCGTTGCCCTATTAGGAACTCCTTGTAGGTCTCTTGCTTGTTTGAGTGGTAACAATCACCATCTTGTGCTTGCTTCTTGAGCTCCTAATTTTGATTTTTCAAACTGCTTATGTCTTTTAGGGCAACTACAAGTTTTGCCATGAGATCTTCTTGGAGGTCTTCCTTGGCCTTGATGTTTTCATTTTTGTTTTCAGCTTCTTTAATGGGTTCCAGATTTCCTTCTTGCTTTCCATCATCTTCTTGATTAGAGGTCATGGTCAATGCTCCTTTTGAGTGAAGATCTTTAAGTTTGTCCCACATATCTTTTGCTGATGAACATTTTTCCACTTTGGCCTTTATAACATCTGGAAGCCCACTCAAGATTTCCTTCATCGCTTTTGCATTATATTCCTTGGATTCCATCGTGCTTTCAGTAATCAGTGATTCCCAGACTTCAAAACCTTGAGCTATTAAATAATTCTCAATGTCAATCCAAGTCTTCTTCGAACATCCTTCGATAGTTGCTCCAAGGATGTTGCTCTAGGTCTTCAAATGCTTCAAATAACAGTCCAAGACTCCAAACTGAGTCTTCAAACCTGCTATAAATCCAAATTCAAAAGGTCTTCAATAGGCTACAATGGATCTGTAATCCGAGCTCCACAGACCACTGTCCAAACACCTCTCCACACTGATAGCTATCCAAACTTCTGCACTAGGTAGCTTCCACACTGTTTGAAATCTTCAACAGGACCAAGGATAATCCCTCCACAGATGGACTTACCACAGGTCCAAACCTGAGGTAACTTTACCTGTCACAGGTGCAAGCACTGAAGTGAGTTACCGTAGTTATTAGTTCAAGCTTGACACAAAAAATTGACACAGGTCCGAGGTGAGGTCTCCACTGTAATTTCCTTCCCAATCCGAGCTTGAAGGTTAAGTCCGAGGCTATTGACATCAATGACAACTTTGACCAACAACTGTAAACTAGGGTGTTGGAGCGTCCTCCTAGTTGCAGTTGCTAAACAGGGCATTGGAGTGTCCTATAGGTTGAAGCCTGTAAATCAGGGAGTTGGAGCTGAAAACCTTATGTAAATATTTTGAAGACAAATATTAAGATGCCATGTATTATGCATTGTTGAATGGTTCTGATTATGTTTATGTTTATCTGATGATAATAACAATTAATGCTCCTTGGAATTAAAAATATACAATTCTAAGAAACACTGATTCACCCCTCAGTATTTCCAACAAATACTACTAACTAAAACTTCATAGACACCTGAAGAGGTGTCTATTGATTTCTCCATACACAAAAGGCTTCTTGGTGTTTGGAGCGATGAAATTTCTCTACTCTATTTTAGGCAGCTGAGGTTAGGGGTTTTTTGTAGAACATTTTTAGACAAACCTACTGTAGAAGGCTTGACCAACATAGATTGCATGCATGTTGAAGTGCTTGTACTACATCTTCTTCAAGAAATTGGTTGAAAATTCTTGCCTCTTGACTGATTTGCTTGTCTGAGCAACATCCCTTGGTATGATTGAACAAATGCAAATTCTAGTTGTGCAAAGCATGTTTACTATCATGTTGGGCGCCCACATGCCATTTCATGCCCTTTTAGAAATAAGCAATGGTAGTACAACCTTTGGCCCTTTTTCCATTAAAAAACTACTTAATCATTCTGAAAAACCCCTTAACAATTATCAAGATTACCTTTTTTAATGAGGTTAATAGAAGGTCCTTAACCATCTCAAAGAGAACTTCTTATATGTCTAAAATGCACCATCTTTCTATCAATTGATATTACAAAGGCTTTATATATCACAGAGAAAATACAATTTTATTACTTACATAATCATTGTTTTCAACAGACTGCCTCTTTGTAGAAAGATTAATGATATTATATATCATTTTTTGGGATTCAACTATGTTAAGTAAGTCATTCATCTATGACCATTTCCATGAGAGGTAGTCGTAATTGACTAATTTCTCATGATTTTTGAATAGTACACTTAACACTCATTGCATTGGGTGATGCTCTCAGGGGTGAAGAAGTGGGATTGAAACCAGTGAAATGAATCACATAGCGTCAATCATCACTTCCAGAGCTTGCACCCGGTAACCAGGACTTCCCGGGAGGTCACCCATCCCAGAACTCCTTGGCTCAAGCGCGCTTAATTGTGGAGTTTTTCCCCACAATCAAGCCCACTTAGCTTGCTACCCCATTTGCAAAACCTTAGCAAGTATCGTGCCTCATGAACCATTCAAGTAGAGCTCCCTTTACTCTTTGTATTTAAGTATTGTTGAAATTTGGTTACCGGAGGACAGGTGGTTCGCTAAGGCTTTGATCTTTGGCCTAGGGAAAAGTGTCCAAAAGAATTTAATTTTTCTCCTAAAGTGGCTTTATAAAGTTATAAAGTAAAATCTAATTTAAAAGTGACTTTAAGTGAAAAAGTTACTAAAGTCTAATTTTAAAGTGACTTTAATAAAGTTAATGTAAAATTAGAAAGGAAAAGCGACTTTGGAAATAAATGATTAAGTGGGTCTTTATGAAAGTGGGGTGAATTAAAAAATAGAAAGTGAGATTTAAAAGAGCATTTAATTTCAGCCCTAGATCTAAAGCTATTTCAGTCATTGGATTTGGGGATAATCCAAAAGTCACTTAGAGTTTTATTAAAGGAGGAAAATGAGAGAAAATGTCATTAATTCATTAATTCTTTCATGAGTAGATTGAGAGAAGGAGAAGGAGAAAGCTGAAGAGAATTTTCTGAGCAGTGAGAAGGAGGAGGGCAACAGCACTAACTTTCAACAAATCCGTACAGCAGGGCAGAGCACGAAGTTCGAGACAAGTGGGCATGAATTTCGAGGAGAGAAAATTGCAGATTTCGAGGGAGGCCGTACAGCCATTTCGACATGGTTTTCGAGGCTGTTCGTACAGTTTTGAAGGCTGTAATTTCTGCTATAATTTTGCTGTTTTGTGGGCACGGAAACCGAGGTGGAGTTTGGCACGGTTTTCGAGATAAGTTCTGTTTCGAAGTTGCTGTAATTTTTTTTGCTGTGTAAATTTCTGCATCACTGTAAAAGCAAAATTCAAAAAATAAAGAGAAGCTTTCGAACTGGTTTTCCCCAAGAGTTGTAGGGGTTTTTCCAGGGTCATGTTGACCAAAAATCACTGTGTTAAAATGTTTTGTGTGGCTGTTTTAGTCTGCTGATTTTTATTTCTGCAATTTCCAGCGCTGTGAAAATTTTCTAGAATTTATGTTTTCAAAAAAATATTTATTTTCCAGCTTGTTGAATGTAAGGCTATGGGAAAGGGCATTTAACTATTTGGAGAAATAAGGTGAAACTGAAAACCGGGGTGGGAAAATAGAAATTTCTACATGGTATCAGAGCTTGGGTGCTAAAAGTGCAGTTTTGGACAGCAAAGAGAAAAATTACAGGTTGCTGATTTTTCACTCAGAAAATTCCAGCAAGTTGATTTTCTCACACAGAAATTTTATCTTTACTACAACAGTGCTATTTTCAATTTTTAGGATAGCAAGGATGTCATTGGGATTGAGGGTGGAAGATAGGTTGGATGGGCATAGTAATTACAACGTTTGGAGAGAAAGAATGCAGCGCATCTTTGAGGAGGGAGAAGTCTGGGATATCATGGTTCATACCCAACAACAACCTGTTAATGTGCCTACTGATGCTGTTCACTTGGCAGCATTTGGTAAAAAGAATAATAAGGGAAAAACACTGATTCTAGATGGTATTAAAGACCATGTGATTCCTCATGTGAGAGGAAAGAGACATGCTCATGAGATATGGTCTGCCTTGAGCAATCTCTACCAGAGTACCAATGAGAACAGAAAGATGGTCTTAAGGGAGAAACTGAAGACCATTAAGATGGGGAAGAATGATAGTGCAACTGGTTATCTCACAAAGATAACTAATGTGAGAGATGTATTGGCAACAATTGGAGAGGTCATTCCAAACACTGAGTTGGTGCAGATTGCAGTGAATGGCCTTCCTACTTCATGGCTGAATTTTGCTGATGGGGTTTGTGCACGTGAGACCCTTCCCACATGGGAGAGGTTTAGGGATGATTGCATTCAGACAGAGATCAGGAAGAGTTAGCTTGGGGCAGCCAAGCCAGTTGAGCAGGATGAGGATGTAGCATTGTTGGCCGGAGGCAAGAGAGGCAAAGGCAAGAAGCATGCTTCCACAAGTGGTGGTGGGGGCAAAGGCAAAGGCAAAGGTAAACAGGAGAACACGCAGAAGGACTACTCCAAAGTGAAGTGTTGGAGTTGTTAGAAGATGAGACACTGTAGTTGTGTGTCCGAAGAAGAAGAAGAAGGGGAAGAACCAGACCATGGCAGCATCATCAGAGATTGAGGATTTTTTAGGTAGATTTGACCGAGAGTTTGGGTTCAGTGCTTGTGAGTCCACTAGTGCAGGATCACTTGCCACGGAGGTTCAGAGGGAGCATGCATTTCCCTCGACTAGTGGAGCATCTTCGAGTATCTGGTATGTGGACAGTGGGGCTTCACGTCATATGACAGGGGTCCGTGAGTACTTCTCAGAGCTTTCAGAGAGTGGCACTGATATAGAGGTAGTACTTGGTGATGACAGTGTTGTTAGAGCAGTCGGTGTGGGGACACTGACATTTGATAGGGAACCCAAACCTCCCTTGAAGGTGTCAGATGTTTTATATGTGCCAGGGATGAGGAAGAACCTCATATCCGTCTCAACATTGGAGGACAGAGGGTATGAGATATTGTTCAGGAGAGGACAGGTGTTGATATATCCCAGGGGTACTCCAGCTGAGTCAGCTAGAGTGATAGGTGTACGCCATGCAAAGGTGTATGTTGTAGCTCCTAGAGATAGCCTAGAGTTGTGATAGACCAGTGCCTAGGACATCTTAGCATAGCAAGGAGCATATAATATAATGTATGAAGTTGTCAGCTTCAGCTCACATGCTATCTCTTGTAAACAGGGAAAATAAATCTAACGGGACCAGACCTTCGTAAACTCCATTACGTAGGAAGGACTACCGCAGACAATATGCGAAACTCAACATAAAAGCCGACAACAATTCGCAGATGCTTTAATGCAAAGTGAGCCGATTCGTAGATACTTCACAAACATAAATTATCGAAGGTGTATATAGTGAAAGAAATATTGAGAAGATATTAGTTAACATTGAGCTGATACCCGTATATACAATACCACCATGCATGGGCTTACTAATCTAAGAATCCATACATGATAATAGCATTTTAAAAGCACCTCAAAGCAACTAATATAGCAAGTATGGATAGTTGAATGATGGAAGATAATATCATGCATGAGCCATATTTAAAGCGCTTGATCGATCCGAGCATGGGCATCAACTAGGATGAATCCATACCAGAAATCAGTGAGCCACTCGCATTCCAAAACATGATACAAGAAGGATGGATGAAATGAAATGTTCTATTAATATAACACAATAAAGAGGGTTACAGACTGTGAAATACCAAAGACCAGAATCCTCTTTGACAGATCGAACTCCTCCTCACTGAGACCCTATGGGCTCTGTGCCTTGCTACCAAGGTTTTACAAAATGTATACAAAAAGCCTTTCACTGCATAATTTTCTGATAAAATTTGGAACCCCTACAATGTGTTTTTTCATAGTTTTTATAGGAGAAACCAAAACCTAGTAAAAGAGGTAGGTGATGAACATTTAATTTGCATAATTAAAGCGAAATGGCGGAAACATTTGCATCCATGCTGCTGAATGACTATGCTGTGCTGTTTGTACTCTGTGGCCTGCTTTCTGAAGTAAATGCACTGGGTAAAAATATCTTCAGGAACATGGTAAAGCAGTAAAATCACACAAATATCCGTCCTTTCCTGGAAAGAAAACTTTGTTGAAATAAAGCCTTGAGGATATTGTTTTTCGTGTATAGATCTTTCGGATGATATGCAGGGTCTTCAATTTGGTACTCTGCTTCTGAAGGCTAGGACAAGGCCCCCAAAATTTTCAGCTACCTGCCTTTAATTCTCTGCTGATCACTGATATTCTTTACCTGCCCCATTTATATCTCCATCTGTGAAATTGGCGCCTTGAATGTCCCTGCAGGGTTTGACAAATTTGAACCCTGCCTCTTTTAATTGAAGTCTTGTCGATTTGGCGTCCGAGGACTTTCTTCATAATTCCGCTATGAAATTAGTCCTTTGGTGTGTGTTCTATCACAACAATTAAGACTGTGAGTCATAATAGTTCTCCGCCGCTGCTCCCCTGAAAAATCCGCAAACTTGTTAAAGAAAACCATGCACGGGGAGGTGAACACAGTGGGGAAAATGGCAAGGTTGATGGAAACGGTCGTGTAAACTGTGATATGGTGAAGCAACGTAGGGTGGCGGAAAAATGCAGCGGAGAGATGGCGGACGAGCTTACCAGAGAAAAACATTAAAATATAACATATGAATGAAATATATAAATGGCGGAGGAAGAAATGCGATAACACGTGGGATGATGACGTGGAGGAACGAAATCAATGGCGGAGTATGCAGGTGATATGGACTGGACGGTTAAAAACACATCGGAAGGCAATGAGATGGTGGGCCAGGGGCGCAATGGGCTTGGACTAAATCTCATGCAGCTTCGAAGCGCGATGACCATTGGATGAAGGCCCTCAGATCGGACGGCTGTGATGAATATCACCGCGTGACTTTGGTCGAACATTAATGCGCGATGGAGGGCGGTATTTGGGCCGTACGCGGGGACACATGGTGAGCGCTGTATGGAATCGCTAGCCCAAGGAGAAATACCGCCTACCGCCGAAAGGCGGTGCGATACATACCACCCGGTTTTGAACAGTGCTTTGGGCGCGGGGACCACAACGGCGGGAGGGCTGAGGTACGTTGATCTATGGTCTGATCGGACGGCTCAAAACGCGCCCGATATTCTTTGATAAGCGCCTAGTGCCTTTGCTCTCGGTTCTGGCTTTTGGTTCCGTGGAGGAAAGGAGTAGAGGCTTAGCAGAAGGGGCTAGGCCTGTGAGATTTTCGGCTTTACGATCTGTGGCTTTTTATAATGTAATTTGGGGGCGGAAAGGTAATGATAGTCGTAGAAATGATTTTTTAAGGCTGGAAGAGGGGATTTGCAGGATTATAAGCCAGTTTGCCTGTGGAATTTTTATAGGAAGCCGATTATGATCAACATTGGCTCCATCTGGGGACGACATGTTCATCCTTGGACGTGTCGAGAACTCGCAGACCTTCTGATCATCACATATGCAGACTCTGCTCACCAGCACCTCCATTTTTCACTTATAATTCATCACAACACCAACATTATTCAAACGAAAACAAAAAGGAAACTATCATACAATATAATACATCAGGCTGTCTCTGCCTGAATCAGAACTGAAAGTAGGGCTTAAGGAATTGACCGTTTACAGGGGCGTCCAGCAAGTCGCCCTGTAAATTCTCCAACCTGAAAGTATTATTGCCCCACTGTTCCACAATTTTGAAAGGACCAAACCAGAAGGGGTCGAATTTACCATGTTTTCCCTGCTCAGCTCTCCGGATATCCCATTTGAGCACCAAATCACCAATCTGCAGCTTCCTGTCTTTTGCGTGCTGATCAAAAATGTGTTTCATTTTCTCTTGATATTCCACTAATCTCTGATTCACCTGGCCCCGCGTTTCTTCTAATTCCACCAATTGACTGATTCTCTTGATCATATCATCAGGTTCCTCCTGGTTTTCTTGCATGAAACGGGCCACTAGGTAAGGCTAGTTGTACAGGAAACACTGCTGCTCGTCCATATACCAATTCATAGGGAGATTTTCTAGTTGCCCTCTTGCTGGTGATTCTATTAGCCCATAGAGCAAACTTCAATTGGGAATCCCAATTCTTCTGATTTTCATTGATAGTTTTCTTCAAGGCCCTCACCAGAGTTTTATTTGAGGACTCTGCCAAGCCATTTCCTTGTGGATAGTAAGCTGTAGAGTGGCTTAGTATGATATTGTATTGCTGGCAGAAATTCATAAATTTTGCAGACTTGAAGGCCTGTGCATTATCAGTCACTATCCTAGCAGGACAGCCAAACCTGGATATGATGTTTTCCTCCATGAAATTTATGATCACAGTATCTGTAGCATTCCTTGCAGGTATGGCTTCCACCCATTTAGTGAAATAATCCGTGGCTGTCAATATCCATTTATGTTGTCCACTTGATGGAGGATGTATTTCGCCTATAAAATCAATGCCCCATTGTTTGAATGGTTCATCCACATGCACTGGAATCAGGGGAAATGGTGCTGATTTTTGTCTCTCAGCAAATTTCTGACATTTATCACATGCTCTTACCCTGGCAAAAACATCTCCAAAAGCTTTGGCCAATATAAACCAGCTTTCAGAATTTTATGCGCTGTGGCCCTCCAGTTGTAGTGACCTCCACAGATCCCTTCGTGAAATTCTGCTATAATACTCTCGACTTCATTCTCTGTGAGACAGAGGAGTAAGATGCCTGAGGGATCTCGCTAGTATAGCCGGCCATTGGCGACTATATACTTCTGTGATTTCAATCGTAATGCTCTATATTTAGCTTTATCACAACTTGGAGGGCAGCTGAGTGTAAAGAGATATTCTACTATCTCTTTGTACCACAGACTGGTGAGGTACCTTAGATGTGTTTCTGGAGTAGCTACTCCAATTCCATGTCGTTCTTCTTTCTCCTCAGATTCCTCACCTGCTATAATGGACAAATTTATGCCCAAGGCTTGATAGTTTGATTCTGATAACATTTTGGCAAGCCCCTGTCCTTTAATTAGCTTAGTAGGGCAGATGTCCAGGTCATACTCCTGTATTTTAGCAATCCACCTGCCCCTTTTTCTTTCACTATCCCCCTGAATAAGGATATCTTTTATAGCAGCTGCAGGTACAAACGCAGTGATGTGGGACTGTAAGATATGCACACGGAATGCTTTGAGGGATTTCACTAGGGCGTATGCTTGCTTTTCCAATATGTTGTATTTTAATTCTGCATCACGGAGCACTTGACTGAAAAAGGCAATAGGCTGCTCATACCCCTCATCATTTTTCTGCAATAAAACTCCTGCTATTGTATGAGGTGATGCAAAAGAAAAAATCAAGAAAGGTTTATCATAATTTGGTCCAGCCAGCACAGGGGCTTCTGCAAAAGCATTCTTTATCCTGGTAAATGCCTCCCGTGATTCTTGTGACCACTTTACCTCATTATCCTTCTTCAGCATATCGGTTATATGCCTAACTATCTCAGCATAGTTAGGGATAAACCTTCTCAAGAAATTAATGCGCCCTAGGAATATGTACCTCTTTCTTGTTTCTGGGAAAAGAAATACCATTTATAACCTCTACCCTCATGGGATCTATTTTCACCCCATCCTTAGTCACGATATGGCCCAAAAGTTTTCCCTCTTCTAATGCAAACAAAGACTTTTGAGGATTAAGGGAGAGACCATACCTCCTGCATTTCTCAAAAGTTCTCCGGAGATTTTCAATGTTCTCAGCATCATTTTTTGAAAATACAGTGATATCTTTGAGGTATACCACCAGGAATTTATCTTGCTCCCCAACAAAAGCAATATCCATTGCTCTCTGAAAAGTGGCCCCTGCGTTAATCAATCCAAAAGGCATCCTGGCATACATAAATGTACCCCAAGGTGTGGTGAAAGCAGTCTTCTTTTGGTCCTCTGGAAGTACCGCCACCTGGTTATAACCAGAGAATCCATCCATCATTGACATCCTAGAAGCTCCAACCACCTTCTGCAGGATGTAATCCATTTTAGGCAGTGGATAATTATCCTTTAAGGATGCTCTGTTTAAATTTCTGAAATCCACACACATCCTTATTTCTCCATTCTTCTTGCGTACAGGGACAAGGTTTGCCACCCATTCAAAGTACCTCAATGGTACAATTATTTTGGCCTTTAACAACTTCTTAATTTCCTTCTCAATAGAAGGCAACAACAGGGGATTTATTTGTCTGAGCTTCTGCTTATGGGGCTTTGCATTTGCCTTCAATGGAATTTTGTGCTGCATAATACTGATATCAAAAGTTTTCAAGTCCTGATAGGACCATGCAAACACATCTTTGTAGGTCTGAAATAACTTCCGATATAGCTTTTTGTATTCTCCGGGGATTTTCTTGGACAATTTTACAATCTTGGGATCAACCTCAGTACCCAAATTCAGGTCTTCTACCTGGTTTTCCTCTACTACTTTGCTTGGCTGCAGTGGGACATCATTCTTATCAAATAATCTTTCTAGGGGTACCAGCCCTCTAGGTATAATGTTTCCCTTTAACTGCAACACTTTATTTCCTGCCATTTTTTCCTCCCAATTTCTTTTTGAAATGTCCTCGGTCTCTTCCTCTTCTTCATCAGCATCAATCTCCATATTGGAGAATTCTCCTACTGTTTCCAGGAATCTCTTCATCTGTTCTTCATCTTCAAATACTTGCCAGTGTTTGATGTTGTCTGGGATTGAAGGCCGATAACGCACCTCGACTTCATATTTTAAAAGAGGGTTTTGAGGTGGTCGGAATGTACTTGCAACTACAGCAAGGGAATCAGCCATCCTATTCTGTTCTCGAGGCATGAACTGGATATTAAATGCCAAGAAGAAATTCTCTACCATGTCCCAAACTTCATTCCTATAAGCCCTTAGCCGAGGATGTTTGGTCTGACACTGATTCCTGACTTGTCTAACCACCAATTCTGAATCTCCCAGAACCTTTAAACTTTGTATGTTCATGTTCTTGGCTGTTTGCAATCCTAGCAGAAGTGCTTCATATTCAGCCACATTGTTGGTGGCTTCGTATTCTAGCTTGAAGGACAGAGGGACCCATCTGCCTGAAGGAGAAATCAATAGCACTCCAGCTCCATTTCCTTCTTTTGAATTTGCTCCATCAAAATGTAGTGTCCATATTCCTGCTTCATGACCCTCTGAAGGCTGCTCAGTCTTGATCTGGCAAAAGGATGGTTCATCAGCATAATCTTGATCTTCTTCTAGCATCAAACATGAGAAGTCTCCTTCTTTACTGTATACTGGTGAATTTACAGAATTGTCAGCCTTAGTCACCATCTTGACAAATCTAGTCTCCCTGTACAATCTCCTCTCTTGGCCACCAAAAACTGGGATAGTGGCATATGTTAAATCCATTTTAATTGATCCACCGATTTTTGTTCCCCAGGACCTTGACAGCAACATACCAAAACGAGTTGTCAGCTACCAATATGTCCATTACCACACTTTTTGCTGGGATTTGGGCCAAATTGACCACCAAATCTTTGATCATCCCCAAGCATTTAACTCTTTTGGAGTCAAATGAATAGAGGTCTTTATATAGACGTGTGATTTGTAAACCTAGTTGTTCCATGAATGACAGAGGCATAAGATTATGGGAAGCCCCAGAATCTAGCATACAGTTATGTAATAGCAGGTCATGGATCACTAGAGACACATAGAAGGGAGGAGTAGAAGGATCTATCTCCTCAACATGAGGGCCAAAAACTACCATGGGTCTTTCTTCTTGAAGGTTGAGACTATCTGGGATGATTGGTGCTTCTGGAGGGAGCATGAAAGAGGTGACTTGAGATTGATATGCTGGCTGTTTCAACAGTTCAGTCAAGGGGACTGGGATTTTGACCTTTTCAAGTTCCTTTTGCAGACTGAAAGCAGGAGGGGGCTTTTCTATCACAACCTCTTTTGACTCTTTGTTTTCGACTAGGGACTTGACTTCTTTTGACACAGACTCGGTATTAGAAGGAATGACTACCTTTGAAGAAGAAGGAATTTGATCATTAGATTGCAAAGGTTTATTTAGAGGTTGCTTACCTTTGTCTGTGGCTTTTTGCATTGTAGTCTCCTTCTGAGCGGGTGCTTCCTTTTGGGGTATCTCTTCTCCTTGCTCTTGGGTACGAGTCCTCTTCTTAGAAGATCTGAGATCATATCTTGTATTGAAATGTGCTTGCATGAAATCATCAAATTGTTTACAATAATGGTCAAATTCGGCTTCTTCTGCGTCTATGACCTTTTCTTCTTTTTGCAATGAACACCCAGCCTCGCTATTCCCTTGCAAGGGGCATTCCTCTCCATCACTATTTGAGAAGGCAAGATTTGCATCCTCCAGTCCATAGGCAGTGTCTTCAGTGGAGTCATCTACTGGGCCTTCCAAGTACAATGGGTGTGGCACTTGATCCTATTGCTCCTCTGCTTCCCTTGGCAATATTTGCAAGGGTGGTTTCCTATATTGAGGATTGTAACCTCTATTTGGAGCATTCTAGAAATTTCTGAAGGCTGAATTCTTGGATTCCAATTCAAGCTTAACCATTTTCTTAATCAATTTGCTCATTTCCTCCATTTTTCCCGAGTCTCTGTCTTGATTAGAGATATATGCCTTTTCTTTGCCCCTTCTTCGGGTATCTTGCTCAGCTCTTCCTTTTGATTTTCCAGTGGAGGCAAAGTTTTCTTCCAACTCTAGTGCATCTGCCTAAGCATCATCTAGAGTAGCAGGCTTTCTTTCTCTGAGGGAGAAACCAAATTCTGAATCAAAGGCTGCTACAAAAACAACTTTAGCAGCAGTTTGATGGGGTTTCATATCAGCAGGGAGACTCAGATGCAATTTATTAAATCTCTTGATAAATTCTGACACTCCTTCGTTGTGTCTTTTCTTTAGTGTATTGAACTCAATGAGACAATTTCCATGATCTTTCTTCTCTCCCCATTTCCTGAGAAAAGTGTCTTCCATGTTATCCCAAGTGGTAATAGAACGGCCAGCCAATGTCTTAAACCATTTTCGAGCTTCACCATCAAGAGATTGCACAAACAGTCTTAAGACCACATCTAAATGTTCAACATTAAAGTTCTCTGCAAAGGAGAAGAAAGTCTCAAGATGTTTTTGAGCATCAATCTCGTTTTCCCCATTGAATCTGGGCAAGATCTTCAGATAATCCTGGGGCATATCATTCAACACTTGGGGTAATGCCAGGGGAGCATATTTATTCATCAAGAAGGCCGGAACATTGGCCATTGGAGGAGGTGGAGGTAGTGCAATAATTTGATGAGTAAGAGGAGGAGGAGGAGGAGCTGGAAGTGGAGTATGAATAATAATAGGAATTTACTCAACTGCAGCTTGAGGGGTTGAGGGGAACAAAGGTCTGTTAACAACAGATACTTCGGTTACTTCCTTAACCTCTTCAACCTCAGGAGTAGGATGAAGACTATTTTTACTTCTAATACCCTCCCGGGGTGGACTATCTGAATAATAATAATCAAGATTTTCCTCAGTGTAGTAGGGATTTTCTACTTGGACTTCTTGAGAGGAAGAGGATGGATAGTCTTCTTGAGAGAATTCGGGGATCTCAGAATGGACTGATTTTCTTTCCCTCCAATTTCTTCTATGTATGATATTTTCAGGGTCAGACACTGAAGGTGTCTTGGGCTTAGACGTATATGACCTCAGGTGTGGCTTACGAGGAGCCAGGACTGCAAACAGATTTATCAAATAAACAAACGTGGAGTCGCCAAGGTGAGGGATCTACAACTCTCAACTCTCCATACTCACCTGCTTAGAGAGTGAATAAAATTTTGTCAAGGCTCAGTGATTTTAATTTTCTCAACTTCGATCCCTGGCAACAGCGCCAGAAAGATGTTGTCGCTCCTAGAGATAGCCTAGAGTTGTGATAGACCAGTGCCTAGGACATCTTAGCATAGCAAGGAGCATATAATATAATGTATGAAGTTGTCAGCTTCAGCTCACATGCTATCTCCTGTAAACAGGGAAAATAAATCTAAATGGGACCAGGACCTTCAGAAACTGACACAGAGGAAGGACTACTGCAGAGACAATATGCAAAACCTCAACATAAAAGCGATAGACAATTCAGAGACAGTTTACTGCAAAGTGGGCCGATTCAGAGATACTTCACAGACATAAATTATCAGAAGGTGTATATAGTGAAAGAAATATTGAGAAGATATTAGTTAACATTGAGCTGATACCTAGATATACAATACCACCATGCATGGGCTTACCAATCTAAGAATCCATACATGATAATAGCATTTTAAAAGCACCCCCTCAAAGCAACTAATATAGCAGAAGTATGGATAGCTGAATGATGGAACAGAATATCATGCATGAGCCATATTTAAAGCGCTTGACTGATCCGAGCATGGGCATCAACTGGGATGAATCCATACCGGAAATCAGTGAGCCACTCGCATTCCAAAACATGATACAAGAAGGATGGATGAAATGAAATGTTCTATTAATATAACACAATAAAGAGGGTTACAGATTGTGAAATACCAAAGACCAGAATCCTCTTTGACAGATAGAACTCCTCCTCATTGAGACCTTATGGGCTCTGTGCCTTGCTACCAAGGTTTTACAAAATGTATACAAAAAGCCTTTCACTGCATAATTTTCTGATAAAATCTGGAACCCCTATAATGTGTTTTTTCATGGTTTTTATAGGAGAAACTAAAACGTAGTAAAAGAGGTAGGTGATGAACATTTAATTTGCATAATTAAAGCGAAATGGCGGAAACATTTGCATCCATACTGCTAAATGACTATGCTGTGCTATTTGTACTCTGTGGCTTGCTTTCTGAAGTAAATGCACTGGGTAAAAATATCTTCAGGAACACGGTAAAGCAGTAAAATCACACAAATATCCGTCCTTTCCTGGAAAGAAAACTTTGTTGAAATAAAGCCTTGAGGATATTGTTTTTCGTGTATAGATCTTTCGGATGATATGCAGGATCTTCAATTTGGTACTCTGCTTCCGAAGGCTAGGACAAGGCCCCCAAAATTTTCAGCTACCTGCCGTTAATTCTCTGCTGATCACTGATATTCTTTACCTGCCCCATTGATATTTCCATCTGTGAAATCGGCGCCTTGAATGTCCCTGCAGGGTTTGACAAATTTGAACCCTGCCTCTTTTAATTGAAGTCTTGTCGATTTGGCTTCCGAGGACTTTCTTCATAATTCCGCTATGAAATTAGTCCTTTGATGTGTGTTCTATCACAGCAATTAAGACTGTGAGTCATAATAGTTCTCCGTCGCTGCTCACCTGCAAAATATGCAAACTTGTTAAAGAAAACCATGCACGGGGAGGTGAACACAGTGGGGAAAATGGCAAGGTTGATGGAAACGGTCGTGTAAACTGTGATATGGTGAAGCAACGTAGGGTGGCGGAAAAATGCAGCGGAGGGATGGCGGACGAGCTGACCAGAGAAAAACATTAAAATATAACGTATGAATGAAATATATAAATGGCAGAGGAAGAAATGCGATAACACGTGGGATGATGACGTGGAGGAACATAATCAATGGCGGAGTATGCAGGTGATATGGACCGTTCGATCTTCGGGCGAGATCGACGGTTAAAAACACATCGGAAGGCAATGAGATGGTGGGCCAGGGGCGCAATGGGCTTGGACTAAATCTCATGCAGCTTCGGAGCGCGATGACCGTCGGATGAAGGCCCTCAAATCGGATGGCTGTGATGAATATCGCCGCGTGACTTTGGTCGAACATTAACGCGCGATGGAGGGCGGTATTTGGGCCGTATGCGGGGACACGTGGTGAGCGCTGTATGGAATCGTTGGCCCAAGGAGAAATACTGCCTACCGCCGAAAGGCAGTGCGATACATACCACCCAGTTTTGAACAGTGCTTTGGGCGTGGGGACCACAACGGCGGGAGGGCTGAGGTACGTTGATCTATGGTTTGATCGGACGGCTCAGAACGCGCCCGATATTCTTTGATAAGCGCCTAGTGCCTTTGCTCTCGATTCTGGCTTTTGGTCCTGTGGAGGAAAGGAGCAGAGGCTTAGCAGAAGGGGCTAGGCCTGTGAGATTTTCGGCTTTACGATCTGTGGCTTTTTATAATGAAATTTGGGGGTGGAAAGGCAATGATAGTTGTAGAAATGGTTTTTTAAGGCTGGAAGAGGGGATTTGCAGGATTATAAGCTAGTTTGCTTGTGGAATTTTTATAGGAAGCCGATTATGATCAACAGTGTACAAGTTTACATTTTAGCCCCTTATGGCATTGAGCAGTAGCACCGACATCAAAGCTAGCAGTTCTGAGCTGTGTGAGATTTGGCACTGTAGGATGGGGCACATGTATCATGGAGCCTTGAGGACATTGCGGGAGATCACTACAAGTGTGCCAGATTTCAGTACTGATCACATTGATACATGCAGAGGATGTGCGATGGGCAAGTTTGCCAAATCCTCTTTTCCCAACAGTGACAACAGAGCGACTGGAATACTTGATTTGATTCATTCCGATGTGAGCGGTCGGATGTCTCATGTTTCCTTGAGTGGATATGAGTATTATGTGTTATTCATTGATGATCACTCTAGGAGCACCTGGATTTATTTCTTGAAGACCAAGAGTGAGGTCTTCAAGCGGTTTCAGGAGTTTAGAGCTCTTGTGGAGACACAGATAGGTCGAAAGATCATGTCCCTGAGGTCGGACATTGGAGGTGAGTACACCCTTGGAGAGTTTGTTTAGTATTGTGCGGAGGCAGGCATTAGGAGGGAGTTCACAGTTCCTTACAACCCCCAGCAGAACGGGGTTGCAGAGAGGAAGAACAGATCCATCATTGGGGCTGCCAAAGCCATGTTACATGATTAGGGGTTACCTTTGTTTTTGTGGGCAGAGGCCTGCAATACTGCTGTATACTTGCAGAACAGGAGTCCGCATCGTGCCTTGGGGCATGTGACTCCAGAGGAGGCTTTTTCTAGGAAGAAGCCTGATGTTGGTCACTTCTGTATCTTTGGGTGTATTGCATATTCCTACGTACCCAAGGAGAAGAAGACCAAGCTAGAGCCCACTGCAGAGAAGGGTATCTTTGTGGGCTATAGTGAGACCTCAAAACACTTTCGGGTCTATATTCCTGCTTCGAGCAAAGTTGTTATCAGGCAGGATGTGAGATTTGAGGAGGATCGGGCTTTCAGGAGGTCATGGGAGTTAGAGTATCTGGATCAGCCAGACCCTCAGCAGTAGTTGAGTCAGTCACAGAGATCCAGTGGGCAGGGATCAGGAGGATCTGGAGGTACATCTATGACGATGTCTGGTCCGTCAGTGAGCAGTGGCTCGCAGAGTCAAAGGGGTGGTGCTTCAGGCAACATGCAGAGCAGTCGACAAAGCAGTTCACTAGGGAGTCCATTGATGGACAGTTCACACAGTACTTTAGCGTCTACAGCTTCAGGTTCAGGCTGGAGGACAACAGACAGATAGTCAGGAGTTCAGACTTCTGATGAGGAGGAGGAGTTTCATTCTCCAGTGGGAGAGGTGTGCTCAGGGAAGAGGAAGCCCAAGTGGCTTCAGGATACCTTGAGAGAGGCCACATCTGTTGCTGCGCCTAAGAGGCCGGTCAGAGAGAGCAGACCATCTAAGAGGTTTTGTAGCTATATGGTAATGGTTGCCAACATCATTGACTCTGAGCCTTCTAGCTATGAGGAGGCAACTAGCCAGCAGGTTTGGAGAGAGGCCATGTAGGAGGAGTATTCTTCTATCATGAAGAATGATGTTTGGGAGGTGGTGCCGAGGCCTGAGGGCAAAATCATGGTGACTTCCAGATGGCTTTACAAGGTAAAGCATGCTGCAGATGGCAACATTGGGAAATTCAAAGCGAGGTTTGTGGCTAGAGGGTTCTCCCAGGTAGAGGGAGTAGATTATGAGGAGACCTTCTCTCCCGTGGCTCGATATACTTCGATTCGCTCCATTATATCGATAACAGCAGAGATGGGTTGGAAGATCCACCAGATGGATGTGAAGACTGCATTTCTCAATGGCTTCATATAGGAGGAGGTGTACATTGAGAAGCCACAGGGCTTTGAGGTGCATGGGAAGGAGTCCCATGTGTGCAGACTGAAGAAGGCCCTTTATGGCCTGAAGCAAGCTCCCAGAGCTTGGTACTCCAGGATAGATACATACTTGCAGGAGATGGGTTTCACAAAGAGTGAGCAGATCCGAACTTATACTGCATTGTGATAGGTGAGGAGCCTCTCATTCTGGTGCTGTATGTGGATGACTTGGTCATTACGGGTCCAAAGAGACTCATAGAGCACTGCATCGGAGTTTGAGATGAAGGACATCGGCTTGATGCATTACTTTTTGGGTTTGGAGGTGTGGCAGGAGGAGGGGCATTTCTACCTGGGGTAGGGGAAGTATATTGTGGACATCTTTGGTAGATTCCACATGGAGGATTGTAGACCCATGTCAACACCGATGATCACCAACTGGAAGAAGCTTCATGCTTCGGATTTTGAGTTGGTGGATCCCACATTGTATAGACAACTGATTGGTTCCTTGATGTATTTGGTCAACACCAGACCAGATATATGTTTTGCAGTAACATGATGAGTCAATTTATGTGTGAGCCTAGGAAGGCTCACTGGATTGCTGCAAAACACATTTTGCGATACATGCAGGGGACAGTGGAGTATGGTCTGGATTATAGGCAGGGGGATGGAGTGAGATTGGCAGGTTACATTGATTCTGATTGGGCAGGTTGTGCTTCTGATAGGAAGAGCACTTCAGGGTGCTATTTTGGGTTGGGTTCGGTAGTGGTGTCGTGGTTCAGCCGGAAGCAGCAGTCAATAGCATTGAGTTCAGCGGAAGCAGAGTATATGGCAGCCAATCTAGCTAGTTGTGAGGCCATCTGGCTTCGCAAGATGTTGTTTGGCTTATTTGGTCAGCCGTTGAGACCTTCAGTGATTTACTGTGATAATCAGAGTTGCATTAAACTTATGGAGAATCCAGTATTTCATAATCGGTCAAAGCATATCGGCATCAGATATCACCTCATCAAAGACTATGAGCAGAAGGGAGTTGTGAAGCTCGAATATATTCCCACCGATGAGCAGGTTGCAGATATTCTTACCAAAGCCTTACCATGGGGCAAGCATGTCTACTTCAGAGATAAGATGAGTGTGGTGAGGAACACCTTCCTCGGTAAGAGGGAGTGTTGAAATTTGGTTACCGGAGGACAGGTGGTTCCCTAAGGCTTTGATCTTTGGCCTAGGAAAAAGTGTCCAAAAGAATTTAATTTTTCTCCTAAAGTGGTTTTATAAAGTTATAAAGTAAAATCTAATTTAAAAGTGCCTTTAACTGAAAAAGTTACTAAAGTTTAATTTTAAAGTGACTTTAATAAAGTTAATGTAAAATTAGAAAGGAAAAGTGGCTTTGGAAATAAATGACTAAGTGGGTCTTTATTAAAGTGGGGTGAATTAAAAAATAGAAAGTGAGATTTAAAAGAGCATTTAATCTCAGCCCTAGATCTAAAGCTATTTCAACCATTGGATTTGGGGATAACCCAAAAGTCACTTAGAGTTCTATTAAAGGAGGAAAATGAGAGAAAAGGTCATTCATTCATTAATTCTTTTATGAGCAGATTGAGAGAAGGAGAAGGAGAAAGCTGAAGAGAATTTTCTGAGCAGTGAGAAGAAGGAGGGCAACAACAATAACTTTCAACAAATCCGTACAGCAGGGCAGAGCATGAAGTTCGAGGCAAGTGGGCACGAATTTCGAGGAGAGAAAACTGTAGATTTCGAGGGAGGCCGTACAGCCATTCCGACACTGTTTTCGAGGCTGTTCATACAGTTTTGAAAGCTGTAATTTTTGCTGTAATTTTTCTGTTTTGTCGGCATGGAAACCGAAGTGGAGTTTGGCACAGTTTTCGAGATAAGTTCTGTTTCGAAGTTTCTGTAATTTTTTTTGCTGTGTAAATTTCTGCATCACTGTAAAAGAAAAATTCAGAAAATAAAGAGAAGCTTTCGAACTGGTTTTCCCCAAGAGTTGTAGGGGGTTTTTCCAGGGTCATGTTGACCAAAAATCACTGTGTTAAAATGTTTTGTGTGGCTGTTTTAGTCTGCTGATTTTTATTTTTGCAATTTCGAGCACTGTGAAAATTTTCCAAAATTTGTGTTTTCAGAAAATATTTATTTTCCAGCTTGTTGAATGTAAGGCTATGGGAAAGGGCATTTAACTATTTGGAGAAATAAGGTGAAACTGAAAACCGGAGTGGGAAAATAGAAATTTCTACAAGTATGAGAGGTTTCCGCAATGCATTATATTAGGTATCATTTTTTGGGATTCAACTACTTTAAGTAAGTAATTCATCTATGACCATTTCCATGAGAGGTAGTCGTAACTGACTAATTTCTTATGATTTTTGAATAGTCCACTTAACACTCATTGCATCGGGTGATGCTCACAGGGGTGAAGAAGTGGGATTGAAACCAGTGAAATGAATCACATAGCGTCAATCATCACTTCTGGGGCTTGCTAGTGAGCATCACCCGATGCAATGAGTGTTAAGTGGACTATTCAAAAATCATGAGAAATTAGTTAGTTACGACTACCTCTCATGGAAATGGTCATAGATGAATGACTTACTTAACGTAGTTGAATCCCAAAAAATGATATCCAATATAATGCACTGCGGAAACCCCTCATACTTAAAGATTAATGATCGCGACAAAATTGAGTACTTAAAAACCATGAATGTGTGGTTCATATATAGTTACATAAGATACCACGCTTAAAGCCTAAGAACAAGGCTAAACTTCAACCTAAAGTAAGTCACATGTCAAGGTTTGTTCGAATAATTGCTTATTTTGAGTTATGCTTGATCTTGAACAACACGCCTACATCCCGAGAAAACAATTCTCACCAGGAAATATAAAATTGGTTCAATTTATCATATTATTTATTCTATTTTGAAAATTAGTATAGTAACTTTTGTAAAATTGATCATGCATGCATATCTATAAATCTGAGAGGAAGCATATCTAAGTCAGTTGTCAAGGTTTGTTCGAATAATTGCTTATTTTGAGTTATGCTTGATCTTGAACAACACGCCTACATCCCGAGAAAACAATTCTCACCAGGAAATATAAAATTGGTTCAATTTATCATTTTATTTATTCTATTTAAAAAATTAGTATAGTAACTTTTGCAAAATTGATCATGCATGCATATCTATAAACCTGAGAGGAAGCATATCACGTTATGTCCAATTTTAACAGAAAAACTCAAAATTTTTGATTGTACAGGCAACAATGCATGCTCTGATTTCTCATATGATGACATTTACAAAATGACTCTCTCTATTGCAGGATAAGGATGGATGCTGTAAAAATGTTCAGTCCACAAACAGAATCTATGGTATTATATAGGGATTTATTGCATATTCCACTTGCCCCTGGGAATTTTGGTAATAAAAGGTATCACCTCTCGTTTATGTCCAATATTGGATCGAGCAGTATATCAAATGGCTTCGTAAAGGTTAGTTCGCATATTACATTATTTTTATCATTACAAATATGACCTATATGATAGAGTTAGCAGAGTTTAATGGCCATATGTTTATGTATCATACTTGGTACTTTTAGGTTAATAATTTTAAAAAAAGTGACCTTAGTGATTACTTAAGTCACATACTATATTGGTAAATATAGTTAGGACATAAAGATTAATTAGCATCTAAGTTATATCTTAATCCAATGGTAGGTAGTTGTATGGGTGATTGTCTTTCTTACGAGACATCATTGTTTGTGTACCTTATTATTACACAATGAATAATATACTCTATCTTGATCTGCAATTAGTTATCAGAGCCAAGGTCAATTGTCATTTGGAAGATCAGAGGTTGAAACTTGAGACCACTCTTGTAACTCCAAAATTTGATCCACAAAATTTGGTTTTGTGGTGTTTGAAAGCCTCTCTGTATTAGCTTTATCTGATACATGGAAATGTTCGAATCCATTAGTGGATATAGATGAAAAAGACAATTTTGTTTTACCATGGGGATAATGTAGAATCAGAAGTTGATATCAATGTTTCTAATGATGAGAATAATCCATTGAATGATTATCTTAATGATGAAGAGTGAAGATTATGATGCTTTTGAGAATAATGAGGAAGCCAGACAATGAACATGCTGCAGATGAACTTGAAGTTACTTGAAAATTTCTTAAAATGCCTTACAACAGTAGGTTGTAGCTCAAGATGCCCCATCCCTATTTTCTCACAAATTGGACTTGCTCTTTGCTGCCTCAAGTTTTAACTTTGATCACATCCAAGTCAGAACGAAAACGAAGATAGAACTCTTCACTTGTATAATGAGCACTATCAAACTTAATCTACATATAAATTCAGTATCTACATTGCTCTTAACACACATTATTCTTCTGAGAAAAAGCCTAGGTCTGTCAATGATTGATCCCATATGCACCACCTAAGGCCCAAACTCCAGCTCTATCCTAAATAATCCTTCGCACACCACCGAAGGTGTAAGTTAATTCTTCATTTTGGCATTTATTTAAACCTTAGAGATTCATATCTAAAACCATTGTGGAGGCACATGGGGAATTAAAATGCATGTACAATTGGGCTCCACAATTGATGACAAACATTGTCTGAATGGTGGATGTATCATGTAAAGACAAGGTTGTGGTTCTGGATATTAGTTTGCCTGTGAAGCAAGTGTTCCATGTATTTATGAACATGGTATTTATGTGGCTCCTTTATGGGATTCCAACAAAGGAGAGTTTTTAGGTACACTCAGTGCTTCAGACTTAATAACAACCCTGAGAAAGCTTGAAACTAAGTTCCGATTGTGTCAGAGGAAAAGTTTGAGATGCATGTTATGGCTTACTTGGAAAGATCAAAAGATGTGTAATTCGAGCTATTGGTTCAAATTGTCCTGGAATTTTTATGCCCGGCGAATGCAAAATTGTATCATAGTTGGCTATATCCACAGGCTTGCCGTGTTGGGATTGTATCCAGCTCTGACACTTTTCCATACGAAGTGGTCTTTCAAATAACTGTTAACATTGTTTGAATGTAGATTCCATTAGGGGAAGAAAAAGGAGGTAAAGATCAAGTGATATCGATTGTTGTACTCTCTCTTCCAAATCGATTAGGGGTAAACCTTGGTCAGTGAACATGTATTGGCATTGGGAGTGATCTTTTCGAATGGAACAGTTTTTGTAATATCTTCAAGTGCATTTTGGAAGATCCTTAGATTGGAAGAGGTGGAATGGTTGAAGCACTTACCCATGTCTACTTATGCAGGCTCTATTTACCATGGTTGGCCTTTACTCTTTCCAGTCCTTGGGCTATTAACAGTCAGTAGAACAGGGGGACAAACAAAGGTGCTTCTTTGCGGTTTTGGTTTTTGTGTTTGCAGACTTTGTCAGCACAGCTATTGCACAGAATTGGGTATGTTCTTCACCTAGCGTACAGTTGAAGCAATGCATTACTAAATTGGTTGAAGTTTTTATGAATTCCAGGAAATTTAGGAGCTGGACATGTGGTAGCTCTTGCATATTTATGTAATCCTTTGGCCATTGCTAGCTGTGTGTGCACATCAATGTTCTCTATAGGAAATATAATGATTTTTCTGGTCGTTTATGGAGCATCCACAGACATCATGTCTTTGGCAGCTTTTGGATGGGTGGTGGCAACTTATTTAACCCTTTATCCTACAATATTAACTATTGCAGTTATATTTCTTGTAAGCTGTGGTCCTGATACTCCTCCAGGAAAGTTGTTCAGAGGTACAAAGCAGTCTGGTGAATCTGGTCCGCACAATACCGATACTGCAAAGCAAATCCATGGACAAGCTAAAGATATTCATGTTGAAGGCTATCCATTTCATTTCTTGTGGTGACCTGTAATATTCCAAACTAGGAATTAACAGTGAAAATCAAGAACATGAACTAAGCTACAACAATTAACAGGGACCAGGCAACAAGTAAAGCAACCACAAGCTGAAACAGTACACATAAACATCATAATGCCAGAGAAAATACTCCAAATAGCTGAACCATTTTATTAATAAGGATAAACCAGATGTACAAAAGCAGGTAGGAACAAGGGAACCTGGGCTTGCTATGCAAGCTATGCAAACCCCAGGCGGTACAACTGTGATCCAGAGGAAATGCTGGCCCACTGGTATTGCGCACTACCCAGAAAGATTATTGCTGTTGCTGCTGGAATTGGACTGAAGATTTTGCTCTGAAGAATGCCCAGATCACTCTGAAATTGCAGCCACAGACCCCTACAAAAACCCATAAATACCCTGAAAGGGTTTGGCCCAGTGCCAAGCCAAAACTGAACCCACAAAGTGATGCAAATTTCCCAGCTAACCAATAATACGCCCTGCTATAAGAATGAAGGTTTCAGGCCTGAATATTGCCCGGAAAATTCTGGAAAATTAGCTGGAGACTCCTCTCAATAAACCCACAAAAACCCAAAAAGGGTTTGGGCTGAATCCACCGACCTTCGGTGACCCCCAACAAGTGTGAATTGCCTAATTAGTAATTTGGCCAGAAAACGCCCCACATTACTGATACTGCTGAAATAAGTCCAAATCCACCACTGGAAATTTCCTCACGCTCTTCTCCAAATTTATCTTCAGAAACCCATCTTTTTTCCAACCCCTTTCTCCAAGAATCAACTCTCTCTCAATGCCTGCGCAGTCTGTGTCCAAGAAACTCTGCGCACTGCCAGAATTAACAAATTTGGCCCACAAAATAATGCTGTTCTCAGCCCTGCAAATCCACTACAAAATCACGGGCATCAAAAGAGAAAAACACCTACAAAATAGCCAGAATTCCAACCCACAATAGCTGCTCCATTGAGCAACTCAAACCACCTTTGCGCCCAAGGAGCGTGCAAAACTGAGTGAACACCCGCAATAAAGCTCTGTGCAAATCCTGAATTAGACTCCGCAGATTGCATCACTAGGGACAACCTTGAAGTTCTCCGAAATGAGGGTGGAATTCCCGCTCAGGAATTCCTTGCGTGGAACAACATGGGTTGTCTTGGCTAAGCAGCCCAAGAGAACTAATTGTTGAATTCTCAAATGATCAAAAGATACCAAATGAAGGCTTCCAAGCTCTATTTATAATTGTTGACCCTCTCTCCCTTGGTGGTCCCCACCTTCCAGTAATTCACACCACTTCCTTTCTCTCTCTCTTCTCGCTAGTGCAATTTGCCTCTTGGGTCAAATTTTCTCTCCTTGTGGTCCCCACTCTCCACTAAGGCTTTAATTTTCCTTCTTCCTCCTAAGTCCCAATGCCAAAAATGTCTCCCTTTTTCCAAAATTGTATCTAATGCAGAAAATAAAATTGGGGATATTACAGTCCTTCCCACCAAAAATTGCTTGCACCCTCTCGATCATTTGATCCAAATAGTTGCTGCAAACAGTACTAGGGTCCCAAATGTGCCACTGAGTCACCCTTGATCTCTGCACTGTCTTGTCATGGGGAAATCCCTCAATACCAGGATCCCAAGTCATCCTGATCAACATGATGCATCCCTTGCTCCACTCACTTTTCAGCCCGACATAGGGACTAGATTCCCTCTGCATATTGCCACTAAATAGAGCATCACGGTATTATAAAATTTTGATCAACTCCTCATGAAACCGCTTTACTGAGTAGTCCCTCTTGTGCACTTCAGGAGTAGATTCCTGAAGATACAATCCAATCGCTGTGGGGTTGAATCCTTGCCCACATGAGCTTTCCTTGATCTCCTCCTGCTGATCACCCTGTCACATTGGTGAAGTCTCACATGACATCAATGAATCACTAAAATCCAATGGAACATCTAGATGGCCTTCCCCTATAGAAACCAACTCATCCCTAGGGGTAGCTGAACTGCAAAGTCCTGCGATGCCAGGATCCCATGCCCATTGTAGAGAGAACCTATCCTGTTGACACTGCGACATCTTGATCATGCTGAATTGCCCAACATGCTCGTACCAAATTGTCTTCTCCTGTAACTCTCAGCCATTATATCTGTCATGATCGGCGCTATGCCCAACCTACAAAGGAAACTGAACAATGCCTGAGCCCACCACTCCATGGCTAGCCTCGATCCTGAATGGCAACCCACCTCGCCATATGATGGTCTTAGTGATTCCCCATGTGTCATCCCAAGAAATAACCAGATCGCTCTTTGTCATAACCTTGCCTATTGAGAAGTGGAGCGATTCATCCGCCAACCAGATACCTAGATCCCCCAAACACACTGGGAGCTCACAACTCCCACTTCTCACTAGCTGCTGCTGCGTAGTACTGCTACCTGCTAGAACCCATCCGACCCTCATCTCTGATCCTTGTATATATCCATTAGGTGGAGCCCAAGCATCAAGAATCTGTCCCACACATGCCAATCTACCTTGCTCTTGCCAGACCACACAGTGAAATATGCTATCCCAACTCCCAATGATACACGTGGAAACTTCTTGGAGTCTGGACACCCTCCTGTAGACGAAGTTTACCATCCATCGTCCCTCATGCTCATGTAATACCTAAGATTGCCTTGCCGCAAGTGCATCAGACAACTCTCTCACGATTACCTCCCCAAGTGTGAACTCAAGGGTGGAACATATGCTACCTCGGTAGTAAACCACTCCATCCCTGATTTTGTAACCCTCAACTCACGCATCCACTGTCTATCTCAACTAGAGGGTCTCTCTCCTGCCTATGATACACCATGTCTCATCCAACTGCCTAGGGTGAGCCTCCCTGGTCCTGCTGCCTATCCTGAGAGCATCAAGGGGCAACAACCCAACCCTCTGCAATTGTAAGCCATATTGGAGAGTGATAGGCGTGTAAGTCCCCAAGGGTATGATCAAGAGTCTGCATGGACACTGAAAGATAATCCCATGGATGCTCCTCTCTCTGTCTCAGACCTGTTGATAACTCCATCGAAGACTTGTCTCTGTTGAACATGATGTCCCCAGATGCTCATTAACATCCTCATCGGCTGGGGGTGAGCTACATCCAATGGTACCCCTAATGTCCCCGTTCATAAGTCTCCTGGGAGGCAACGCTCCAAGAGCTTGCTGTGCCATACCATACGCGACTGCATACCACCAAGTATCCCTGTACTTCTCGACATGCCACTGTACATTGCATCTTATCCTTGTACACCACTGGATACCCCTGCCTGCAACTGTATCACCCTATATTGTCTGGTGTCCCATATGCACCAATGCATCTGTTACTCCACTAGCAAACTCAATGTGGTGTAATTCGCTCCTCCCACTCCATGGTGTAAACCTGCACAACACGACATGCCACCATACACGTATGTGCTCACCTGCAGACCATTGCTCATCGCTATATACTCCTACACACCACTGGATGCCCTGGTCTAAGGCTGAGAGTCTGAGGCAGTACACGTCAATCCACACCCTGTTAGTATCACCACCTCCACTGCCGCATCACCATACCTTCTGATGCCTGGATCTCCCCTCCAAATTCCTCCTGAGAGACCCGAGAGGTGAATTTATCTATGCACCAACGATGATGCCATCATTGTGTTGATCCTGGGTTACCACTGTGTAAATGCTAACTGCAAAGCGTCCTTGGCGCCAAACAAGGCACTGTCTAGGGGCCTGCTAAAGCCACCTCCTCTGACAAACTCTTGCCAAAGAGTGTTGTTCATCCGACAATTCCATGTACGACCAACACACCAGGACAACTCGTGGAGTTTACTAACTCCCCTACCAATCCAACCCGTCACTAATGCTACTGGAGATCACTGGATCCATCACACCACTAATACACTCACTAACCAAGCCCATGTTGTGGCGGGGAATCCCACCTGGAACCCAACAACGGTCTAGTCCTCAGACTTCTCTGGTAACCCACGGTCCCTGCTGGACTATGCCCTAGCCATGGATATACCCAGGCACCTAGCCGAATCCACTGGATACCAATTCAATATCTCCCGCCATCCAACCCCAAGAGAGGGATCAAATGCAATGTTAATTTTTGGTAGCATCGGATGTGCTCTAAGCCTCAAAATTTGTAGGGAGGACAGGACAAATGCATCCTCCAAGACCCAAAAATCATTTTGGGAAATTCCACCCGGAGACAGTTTTATTAAAATAATTAATTATTTTTAATGGATGCCTAAGTCTAAACTTAGGAAATTAAAATAATTGAAGGGTATTAATAAAACTGGGTGTGAATCTTCTAGAAAAAGACGAAGATCGAGTCAAGATGATCTGAGTCATTGATTAGAATCTAATCTGGGCCGTTGATTGATCAACGAGAAGATTATAAGCACTTTGATGGGCACTTGGAAGACACATCGAGTCGAGATCAAGAGATTGATTTCTCAAGAGAGTAGCGCAACAGTTGCCGGAGAAGTCATCGAGGTCTTGCGGTGAGGGGCAGGGATAGTTTTCCGGTTGGAGGTTTCTTAGATCCGAGAATACATTGCAGAGAAGGCAGAGGAAGATCCAGAGAGGCAGTGTAGAGCCACTCTGGGTAGCGCAGAGCCACGCTAAGACAACGCTGTAGAAATTTTGACCCCACTCCGGTTTTCAGTTTCAGTTTATCACTCCCATATAGTTAAATGCCCATTGCCATAATCATACATTCAAAATTTTGGAAATGAAAAATATTTTCTAAAAACACAAATTTAGGAATTTCACAGTTGCTGATAATGCAAAAATAAAACACAGGAAATTATAACAGCCACACAAAAAAAAATAACACTGTGATTTTTGGTCAATGTGACCCTGGAAAAATCACCTACAACTCTTGGGGAAAACTAGTGTGAGAGCTGTTCTTTATTTCTGAAAAATTCTTTTACAGTGAAACAAAAATACACAAAAATTCCAGCAGCGACAAAAATACAACATATCTCATTTTCTGTGCTTGACCTCTGCCTCGGAAAATGTGCCAACAGTCAAAACAGAAACAACCTTAAATGCTGTACGACCTCCTTGTTTTTCGTGCCCAGAAAACCAACATTAAATGCTGCTGTACGACTCCTTGAAATGCGTGCAAACAACAATAAATGATATTGTACGGTTCTCGATTTGCATGCACATGGACAACAATAAATGTTGTACGGTTTTGCCTCGATTTCTTTGCACAGGAACAACAGTGCGTTGTATGGACTGCCTTGATTTCTATTCCACAAAAACAACAATAAATGTGCCTCGTATTTTGTGCCAGAACTGTTGTACGATTGCCTAGGAATGCGTGCCAAAGGTGATGTACGGTTTTTCCTTGAAAAACATGCCCAAAATCTGTCTTGAACTGCGTGCCAACCTACTATACAAATTTGCTAAGTGTTGCCTTGGTATGCGTGCCAAGGTTCTGTTTTCCTTCTTCCTCTCTGCTCAGAAAATCTCCTTTGCTCTCTTCCCCTTTTTCTCTCAATATCTCATGAAAGAATGAATGACCTTTTCTCTTCTTTTCCTCCTTTAACCTAACCCTTAGTGACTTTTGGGGAATCCCTAAATCCAATGGCTGAGATAGCTTTAGATCAAGGGTTGAGAATAAGTGTGCATTTAATTCTCGCTTTCTAATTTTTAATTCACCCCACTTAAATAAAGACCCACTTAGCTTTTTATCTCCATAGTCACTTTTTCACTTTCTAATTTCTCATTGACTTTAATAAAGTCACTTTAAAATTAGACTTGTAACATTATCACTTATAAAGTCACTTTAAAATTAGATTTGAATTTACAACTTATAAAGTCACTTTAGGAGAAAAGTACAAAATACATTTGGACACTTTTCCCTAGGCCAAAGATCAAAGCTTGAGGGAACCACTTGTCCTTTGGTACCCAAATTTTAACACTCCCTCTTACCAAGGAAAGTGTTCCTCACCACTCCCATCTTGTCTCTGAAGTAGACATGCTTGCCCCGTGGTAAGGCTTTGGTCAAAACATCCGCTACCTGCTCATCTGTGGAAATATACTCAAGCTTTGCAGCTCCTTCTGAACGTAGTCTTTGATGAAATGATATTTGATCCCGATATGCTTTGACCTGTCACGAAATAATGGATTCTCCTTGAGTTTAATGCAACTCTGATTATCACAGTAAATCACTGAAGGTCTCAATGCCTGACCAAATAAGCCGAACAACATCTTGCGAAGCCATATGGCCTCCCAACTAGCCAAACTGGCTGCCATGTACTCTGATTCCACTGAACTCAATGCAACTGACTGTTGCTTTCGGCTGAACCATGACACAACTGCCGAACCCAACCCAACACAACACCCTGAAGTGCTCTTCCTATTAGAAGCACAATCTGCCCAATCTGAATCAATGTACCTTGCCAATGTCACTCCATCTCCCTGTCTATAATCTAGACCATAATCCGTTGTCCCCTGCAAGTAACGAAGAATCTGTTTTGCAGCCACCCAATGCACCCTCTTGGGCTCACACATGAACTGATTCATCATGTTAACTGCAAAACATATATCTAGTCGAGTGTTGACCAAATACATCAAGGAACCAATCAACTGTCTATACAAAGTAGGATCCACCAACTCAGAATCTGAAGAGTGAAGCTTCTTCTAGTTAGTGATCATAGGTGTAGACATGGGTTTGCAATCCTCCATGTGAAATCTGCTAAGAATGTCCACAATATACTTCCCCTGTCCCAAGAAGAAATGCCCCTCTTCCTGCCACACCTTCAATCGCAAAAAGTAATGCATCAAACCAGTGTCCTTCATCTCGAACTCTGAAGCAAGATCTCTCTTGTAGCCCTCTATGAGTCTCTTTGCACTTGTAATGACCAATTTATCCACATACAATACCAAAATGAGAGGCTCCTCACCTACCACAATAAAGTATAGGTTCGGATTTGCATCACTCTTTATGAAACCCAACTCCTGCAAGTATGTATCAATCCTCGAGTACCAAGATCTGGGAGCTTGCTTCAGGCCATAAAGTGCCTTCTTCAGTCTGCATACATGGGACTCCTTCCCATGCACCTCAAAGCCCTGCGACTGCTTAATATAAACCTCCTCCTGTATGAAGCCATTGAGAAATGCGGCCTTGACATCCATCTGGTGGATCTTCCAACCCATCTTTGTTGCTATCGATATAATGGAGCGAATGGAAGTATATCGAGCCACAGGAGCGAAGGTCTCCTCATAGTCGACTCCCTCTACTTGTGAGAACCCTCTCACCACAAACCAAGCCTTGAACTTCTTGATGTTGCCATTTGTAGCATGCTTTATCTTGTAAAGCCATCTGGAAGTAACCACTGATTTACCTTCAAGCCTCGGCACCACCTCCCAAACATCGTTCTTCATGATAGAAGAATACTCCTCCTGCATGGCCTCTCTCTAAACCTGCTGGCTAGCTGCCTCCTCATAGCTAGAAGGCTAAGAATCAACGATGCTAGTGGTCAATGCCATATAGCTACATAACCGCTCAGGTGGTTTGCTCTCTCTAACCTGTCTCTTTAGCCCAACAACAGATGTGGCCTCGCGCAAGGTGTCCTGAAGCCACTTGGGCTTCCTCTTCCCTGAGCACACTTCTCCCACCGGAGTGAAAGAATCCTCATCCTCATTAGAAGCCTGAACTCCTGAAGGCCTGCCAACTGACCTCATGCCTGAACCTGGTCCTTGTAGATGCTGAAGTACCGTATGAACTGTCCATCAGTGGACTACCCTGTGAACTGCTTTGCGCACTATTCTGCATGCTGCCCGAAGCACCACCCACCTGACTCTGAGAGCCATTGCTCATTGAAGGATTTGACACTGTGATCGATGTACTGCCCGATCCTTGTCCACTGGATCCTTGTTACTGACTCAGCTGCTCCTGAGGGTTTGGTGAATCCAGATACTCTAACTCTCGTGACCTCCTGAAAGCCCTATCCTCCTCGAACTTCACATCCCGCCTGACAACAGCTTTCCTCTTCGCAGGAATATGAATTCGAAAGGCTTTGGAGGTCTCGCTATAACCCACAAAGATGCCCTTGTCTGCAGTGGGCTCTAGTTTAGTCCTCTTCTCCTTGGGAACATAACAGTATGTAATTCACCCAAAGATACGACGCTGACAAACATTAGGCTTCTTCCCAGAAAAAGCCTCCTTCGGAGTCACGTTGCCCAAGGCACGATGTGGGCTCCTGTTCTGCAAGTACACAGCAGTGTTGCAGGCCTTTGCCCTAAAAAACAAAGGTAACCCCTGATCATGAAGCATGGATTTGGCAACCCCAACGATGGATCTATTCTTCCTCTCTAGAACCCCATTCTGCTGGGGGTTGTAAGGAACTGTGAACTCCCTCCTGATGCCTACCTCCGCACAATAATCAACAAACTCGCCAAGGGTATATTCCCCTCCATTGTCCGACCTGAGGACCTTGATTATTCGACTTGTCTGAGTCTCCACAAGAGCTTTGAACTTTTGAAACCGCTTGAAGACCTCACTCTTGGTCTTCTAGAAATAAATCCAGGTTTCCTGGAGTGATCATCAATGAATAAAACATAGTACTCATAGCCACTCAAGGATACATGAGACATCCAACCACTCACATCGGTATGAATCAATTCAAGAATCCCTGTTGATCTGCTGTCATTGCTAGGAAAAGGGGATTTGGCAAACTTCCCCATAGCACATCCTCTGCATGTATCAAGGTGATCAGAACTAAAATTTGTCACACCTGTGGTGATCTCCCGCAATGTCCTCAAGGCCCCATGATACATGTGTCCCATCCTGCTGTGCCAAATCTCGCACAACTCTGAACTGCTAGATCTGTTGTTGGTACTGCTACTCAATGCCATCAGGGGTTGGAATGAAAACTTGTACACCTTGGCATGGCGCACACCAATCACTCTAATTGAATCAGCTGGAGCGCCCCTAGGATATATAAGCACCTGCCCTCTCCTGACCAACACCTCATACCCTCTGTCCTCCAATGTTGAAACGGATATAAGGTTCTTCTTCATCCCTAGCACACATAGAACATCCGACACTTTCAAGGGAGGTTTGGGTTCCCTATCTAATGTCAATGTCCCCACACCGACTACTCTAACAATGCTGTAATCTCCGAGTACTACCTCTATATCAGTGCCACTCTTTGAAAGCTCTGAGAAGTACTCACATACTCTTGTCATATGACGAGAAGCCCCACTATCAACATACCAAATACCTGAAGATGCTTTGCTAGTGGAGCGAAGTTCACACTCCCTCTCAACCTGTGTGGCATGTGATCCTGCACTAGTGGACTCACAAGCTATGAATCCAAACTCCCAGTCAAAGCTCTTCGAGAATTCCTCTATCTCTGCAGATGCTGCCATGGTCTTGTCATTTCCCTTCTTCTTCTTCTCCGGACACACAACTACATAGTGTCCCAACTTTTGACAATTCCAACATTTGACTTTGGAAAAGTCCTTCTCCTTGTTTACCTGCTTACCTTTACCTTTGCCTTTGCTCCCACCACCACTTGTCGAAGCTTTCTTCTTTCCTTTGCCCTTCTTGCCCCTTGCTAACAATGCTACATTGTCATTTTCCTCAACTGGTTTGGCTGCCCCAAGATGGTTCTTTTTGATCTCATTCTGAATGCAATCATCCCACAACCTCCCCTAGTTGGGAAGGTTCTCCTGTGCAACAATCCCATCCAAAAAACTCTCTCAAGTCTTGGGAAGACTATTCAATGTAATCCGCACCAACTCAGTGGGTGGAATGGTCTTTCCAACAGCTGCCAACTCATCTCTCACAGAAGTGACCTTTGTGAGGTATGCTGTAGCACTATCAGTCTTAGCCATTTTAATGGCCTTCAACTTCTCCCTTAGGACCATTTATTTGTTTTTATTGGTGCTTTGGTAAAGATTGGTCAAGGCTGTCCACATCTCATGTGCATATGTCTTTCCTCTCACATGAGGAATGACATGGTCTTTAACACCATCCAGAATCAGTCTTTTTCCCTTAGCATTCTTCTTGTTAAAATTTGCCAACTGAACAGGGTCAGCAGACACTCCTATTGGGTGCTGTGTGGTGTGAACCATTATGCCCCAGACTTTTGCCTCCTCAAAGATGCTCTGGATTCTCCATGCACTATAGTTGCTCTGTCCATCCAACCTATCCTCAACCCTCAAGCCCAAAGAGATGCCTGCTGTCTTAACAAACTGAAAATTTCAAAACTGTGGTAAAGGTTCATTTTTCTGTGTGAAAAATCAGCTTGCTGTAATTTTTCACTTGCTGTCATAAATTGCACTTTTCAGCCAACCAAGCTCTGATACCATATAGAAATTTTGACCCCACTCCGGTTTTCAGTTTCACCTTATCACTCCCATATAGTTAAATGCCCATTCCCATAATCATACATTCAAAATTCTGGAAATGAAAAATATTTCTGAAAACACAAATTTAAGAATTTCACAGTTGCCGATAATGCGAAAATAAAACACATGAAATTATAACAACCACACATAGAAAAATAACACTGTGATTTTTGGTCAATGTGACCCTGAAAAAACTCCCTACAACTCTTGGGGAAAACCAATTTGAGAGCTCTTCATTTCTGAAAAATGCTTTTACAGTGAAACAAAAATACACAGAAATTCCAGCAACCACAAAAATACAATTTATCTTGTTTTCCGTGCTTGACCTCCGCCTCAGAAAATGTGCCAACAGTCAAAACAGAAACAACCTTAAATGTTGTACGATGACCTCCTCAAAATGCATGCAAGCAACAATAAATGTTGTTGTACGGTTCTCGATTTGCATGCATAGGGACAACAATAAATGTTGTACGGTTCTGCCTTGATTTCTGTGCACAAGAACAACAGTACATTGTACGGACTGCCTCGATTTATGTGCCACAAAAACAACAATAAATGTGCTCAAATTCTGTGCCAGAACTGCTATACAGATGCCTAGGAATGCGTGCCAAAGGTGTTGTATGGTTCTGCCTTGGAAAACATGCCAAGAATCTGCCTTGAACTACATGCCAACTTGCTTTACGGATTTGCTGACTGCTGCCTCGGTATGCGTGCCAAGGTTATGCTCTCCTTCTTCCTCTCTATTAAAAAATTCTCCTTTGCTCTCATTCTCTTTTTCTCTCAATAGCTAATGAAAGACTGAATGACCTTTTCTCTTCTTTTCCTCCTTTAACCCAACACTAAGTGACTTTTGGGGAATCCCTAAATCCAATGGCTGAGATAGCTTTAGATCAAGGGCTGAGAATAAGTGTGCATTTAATTCTCACTTTCTAATTTTTAATTCACCCTACTTAAATAAAGACCCACTTAGCCTTTTATCTCCATAGTCACTTTTTCACTTTCTAATTTTTCATTGACTTTAATAAAGTCACTTTAAAATTAGAGTTTTAACTTTATCACTTATAAAGTCACTTTAAAATTAGATTTGATTTTACCACTTATAAAGTCACTTTAGGAGAAAAGTACAAAATACATTTGGACACTTTTCCCTAGGCCAAAGATCAAAGCCTTAGGGAACCACTTGTCCTCTGGTACCCAAATTTTAACAAACGCAGAGCCTGTGATGAGATCCCTAAATTTGTCGAGAAGCAGATCAGATTCAGTGCCAGGAGCCAGGGTGTGAGACCGGAGGGCCAGAGGATCGCGCATCCAACTAGCAGATCGATCAACCAGAGAGATTGACGCAGTCCCTATCTGTTGTGACGCGGAGCAGCGCAATGACTGCGCAGAGGCAACTTGGGGCTAGCCATTCAGAGGCTGGATCAGTGTTGGATCGCCAGTGATAGTGCGAGGTATTTCTCATTAATTTTCTGCCAGTTAGATTCTCTGTATAGGATAGCCAGTAAGGCATCTGAAGATTGTATTCAGAAACTACTGCATAATATACAAACCCTCAGCTGCTGCATCGGTTTTCCCACATTGGGTTTTTTCAGGGACATTGTCCAAAAACAACGGTGTCAATTGTGTGTGTGCTATTTTCTTTCTTGCTTAGTACTTGTTTCCGTATAATTATTTATGTTGTGAAGGTTGAGTTGTATTTATTTCGATGTTTACAGTGTAACACAGTAAATAACTTGTATAAGAATTAACAAGTAGGAGAAATAACATCAGATTGTTGCAGTAGGGATTTGGATCTTCAAATTTTCACATGCACGAACTCCCGTACATGGAACAAGACCTCCATCCCGCGAATGCTGCACCCTGTGCAATTCATGTTGCCTTGTCTCGCTGGTCTGGTCAACACCTATAACTTATCTAGGTGATGTGGCCTTTCTCTCACCAACGTGCAGAGGCAACCCCACAATGCTGCAAGCCCCATCGATGTATGCCTGAAAAGGGATGCTATGGCACTCCAATGTACACCCCGCTAGCTGCATCGTTAGGGACGTCAACCGTTCCCTAATGCGTGTCAACTTTGCCACCGACTTGGCACAAACCGCACTGATATCCTCCAGCTCATTGTTCCGCTGTAGAATTGTTTCCCTAATTATCTTGACCGTCTTTCCCAATGCTAGAAGGCTGGCCTTAAGTTGCTGAATTTGCTGTGCACAACTATCATCTGGGAACTCAGTCACAACTCTGGATATCTTTGTGCCTATTGGCACCTTATCAATCGGCCGTGGGCTGCTATCACCTAACAAATCAGACATGGCCCTGGACACCTCATAGGTGGATACCACATCAACTTATGGCCCTGTTGTCGCACAGATTGTTCAAGGCACCGCGACAACGGCTCAGACTGGGGGCTGTCACCTTTATCCCCAATCTCTCTCTTTAAGCTGTCTCCTTGCAGGCTAAGGGAGGTAGACCCTATTAGAAATGAAGGATAAATCCAGGAGACACAGCTAAAACATCAAATACTTATAAAATGAACGAGATTCCACAGATCTAGATTAGATATCACGTTTAAGACCAGTGCCTTATGGAGTCAAACAAAATCCCGCTATGCAATTATAAACGAGTAAATAACGCTTAACTGCTGCTTATTAAACCACGATTGATCACAATGATATTTTCTTGAGAATGCCACAACCATGAATAACAATATTATGAGAATGCCAGATACTTGAAAAATTTCCGAAAATAAAAATATTCCAATTATAACGCAACTCGAAAATCAAAATGAAAATCAAAATGATCCACAGTCAAACTTAGATAAAATTTTAAGGCTCAGTTGACCATAGAAAATTCGAAATTTTTTTAAGTTTTGTATTTTCTAAATTTTTTAGGATTTTGAAATTTTTATATTTTTTTATTATTTTTTATTATTTTTATTTTTGTTAAATCTAAAACAAATTAAAAATCTAAATCTAAATTAAACCTAAAAATTAAAATCTAAATATAATTCTAAACTTAACGCTAAAACTAAAAGCTATCAAATAAAAATACAATCTCATAAAAATCGAATCTCAACGATATTAAAACTAATGTCTAAAAAAAATCGGATTTAAAAATCTAACGCTAAACGAAACCTACGCTATCAAAAAACAAACTGAATTAAATCTAACGCTACCACTAAACTTAAAATCCTAACCTATGACTAAACTAAGACCAAGTCACGAACGAATTAAAACTGAAACGAAATCGAAAATCTATACAAAAATTGAAATCGATCATAAGGATTTAACGCGTATACATGAAGTATGTCTTTGTCGTTTTGTATGCAGCTGCAGGTTTGGACGGGGCACGGACGGCGTGAAGTGGCTCAGTCAAAGGGCAGACAATGGAGCTTGCGGGGTTGACGGAGGGTCGAGTTAGAGGCTGATGAGGGACTAGGGCTCGGCCACCAAAGGGTTTGCGGCAATCAAAGAATGAAAATGCAACGTGAGGATTGACAGAGTTTCGAATGAAATGAAGGCACAGATCGATGGTGATAAAGATGAGTTTGCAGAGATGGACGTGTTAAGGAATGGAGCTGACAGCTTGGACGCATGGAGGGAATGAATTCAACACAGAGAATGAGGGAAACGTGAGGAATAACGCAGAGAAATGATGAGCAGCGAATGTAGAGATAAACCCAGTGCATTCAAATCGACCAGCAACTTAGAATTTGTTCCAAAATTCAGATTTTTTAAAGCTTCTTGAAACCAATCATGCCCAGATTTGCCCACAGTGGGGATTCTGAGGCCAGATCTGGCCTTTAGAGGCTAGATCTGCCTTAGATCTAAAAAAAAATTTCCGATTTGAACCTGTAACCTGCAAAGACAGCTAGATCTGAAGACACACACGCCAATTTTAACGATTAAACCCTAACAATCTTAAAAAAAAAAAATTTTCAAATATACAAGCTAGTTTACAATTTAAAACCCTCATGGTCAGATCTGAATCCGTTTAGCACAATTTTCAGAAGTTTAAAATTTTTAGTGAGAGGCACAAGCCTTCGAAACCCTGCAAAATCACAAATATCATAAGATAGACCCGGAATTTAACAAATAAAGAGCTTATCAGATTTATGCTTATTGAGAGTCGGCTGGTCCAACCGAAGACTTCCCCAGACGCCCAATCTTAAAAATTTCCCTGCACACTTAGATCTGAACTTTAGACTGATAGAGATTTAAGAAAACAACATGAGACCCTAAGAAAAATCAAAATGTTATTTTATAAACCCAGAAAACTGCATAAGATACCTATATGCAGATTAATCCACGAAGGCCATCAACCATAAAATGCAAGAAACCAAGTAGCAGAGTTTAGAGACAATTCACCACATAGATCTGAGAAGGAACATCCAGATTTGTAACCCCAAAGTCTTTATGCTTTATTCCTCAAAAGTTTACAAGAGCTTCTAAGAGCAAGTGCACGATTCTGAGATCGGATGACTCAAGAATGACAAAGACCTCTAAATTTATAGGACAAGATCTCTAACGGCTAGTTTGGATGATCCTCGTCAAAATAATCTCAACCGTCCAAAAGATTTAATTATCTTTTAATCCGGAGCGTTGAAATTAAAATTTTGGGGAAAAACGAATTTATCATTTAATTCAATTTTAATTAACTCAAAAATATTATTTTTGAGTTAATTACCCCAAAATTTTGACCTTGACTTAACCACCAAGGCCCAAGGGTCCAATATTTCTTAAAATTTGCAATATTCCCTTGGCCTGGGGCTTTCAAAATCATTTTCCAAGGACCCACAAATTTTGCCTTTAAAGATTTAATCCTAATTTAGGACCCTAAATTAATTAAATTTCTGGTTTAGGATTTTATTAATTAATTGACCAGAAAATTTAATTAATCGACTAAGAGGGGATTATAATTATTTTTCCAACCCTCTTTTACATGAGATAATACATTTACATACATGAAGGGGGAAAACCCACTTGCATAGACCCTCAAATAAATACCTAATTCTGCGACTCAAAATATGATCTAGTAGACCAAGTAGCTCAAACTACTTTTACAAGGACTCGATAGAACACTAGGACTCACTTAGCATGCTGATGACAAAGTCCACCCTAGCTTTGGGGTGAGGCTAGAGGGAAAAACTCTGCCGATCACTTTCGTGAATCAGTGAGACAAAAAACCTCCTAGGATGGAAGTCATCAACAACATACTAGGCTTACCTAGGTTGTTACATACATGGACGGTCTTACTTAGATCATTTACATCATAAAATGTAGAATGGGTTTACATCATTATAAAAACTGTCGATCGGCGATGAAATCTGGATGACACGAGCCTCAAACATGATAAGTCCCATTTGAAAAAATGGGGGTGTACTGCTATGAGGTCGTTGACAAAGTGTGGTCAACATCTGGCTCTACTTGGGGACACGTTGCTTCATCGAAGGAATGTGAGAATCCAGAATCTGCATCCAAGCAACACACAAAATTACATAAGTAGCGTCCATCCAAATATCATCATATAACATTAAGCTCATGAAAAATAGAAGCTCTTCTTTTATTTATTATTCTATTTAACATGAAAAGTAAATCTACTCTAACTGCAAAAATGAAATGCTGAAATAACAAGGAGTAGGTTTAGAAATACGATACAGAGGATGCCCTGTGGCATCAGATGTGCTCAATATAGTGTATGCTGAGCATTTGCCTGCTTTTAGGCAAGTCTGTTGGCTGCTTTTCAGATGTGCCATGTCCAATCTTGCTAATCGTAGGACTCTGTCTTATATGAATGTCACGCTGCTCTCGACCATCAGACGAATCAAACCACTTACTTCTTTTCTGCTTCTTTCTCTTCTTCTGAGTGGGTTGTGATGTTAGCAATGAGACCACTGTAAACTCCTTGTCCTCATCTTGAAGATGTTTGTACAAAATATCTGAAGAACCCGGAGCATGACCAATGTTATCCTGGATATACTCTGTCAATGGTGATACATAAGCTTGGCCTTTTTCAACATCCTTTGAAACAATAGTTAAATCCTCCATGTGATGAGACGGGAATGGCTTTAGCAGACAAGAAGGCTTATGATCTGTTGATGAATCTTCATAATCAAATTTCGGCTGAAACTTTTGTAATTCTTCCATTTTTTCCAATTTCTTTTGTATGGAACTCATCTCCCTGGCATGCCTTACTATTAATTTCGTCTGATTTGCCTCCATATTTTTTATTTCCAACATGTGATTTTCCTTCATGGCAGTCATTTCCTGGGTATGTCTTGCTTCCATTGCAATCATATGATTCTGTATAATGGACATCTGATTAATCATTACCTTTAACCTATTTTCCATGATATTTATTTCCTGTGCATGACTTTCTTCCATGGAAGTTATCTTATTTTGAAGACTGATTTGGTTAGCTTCCATGTTTTGGATCATTTGCGTATGATTGGGTTGCACATCCTTAATCTTCTGAGCTGGCTCCTTAACCTAACTTTCATGATCTTCTATATGCATGTGATAGTCCTTACCAACAACATTAATTTGATATCTTGACCTTGCCATTCTACTAGCAATGATCCTTTGATAACGGGACAAGTAGCCTCTTCATGAAGATCTTTACAGGCTCTACAATAAGGCGGAGCTTCATCCACAAGATTTGCAAACTCAAGTTGATTTGTCGGTCTCTGCTCATTAGATAAGCCTCTTTCCTGCAAAACATTATTATTTCTAGGTTGGGAATTCTGCATTTGAGCCCTTTCCATTTGGACCAACTTAGCCTGTAAGACACTTATTTCCTTAGCATGATTAAGCTCTATGTTTTCAAGTTTCTTAGTATGATTAAGCTCCATGCTTTCAAGTTTCTTCATCAACTTTTTCATAGGGTCATCATCGTCTTTATCAATTTCTTTCAACTTAGAATCTGTCAAAGATCTATCAAAATCTGGAGTTTCAGACATTCCAGATGCTTTCTTATCTTTTTCAATCTCCTCAGCCAAAGATTGACAAGCTTTATAATTTGCAGTTTTGGCCCGCCTTAACTCATATGAAGTATCAGAATCAAAAGCATCAATGTAAAAATTCAGAAGAGATCCATCAGGAGGTTTATGAGTTTGAGATATTTCTCTAATGATACCATTAAATCTCCTGTTAAAATCTTCAGTCGTTTCATTTTCTTTCTTTTTTATGGTACTGATCTCTATTACCAAATGCCGATCTTCCCTTTTATCACCATACTTTTCCTTAAAAGCAGTTACAATGGATTCAAAAGTATTGAATGAATTATCAGGCTTTTCCGTAAACCATTCAGCAACATCTTCGCCAAAAGTAAGAATAAAAGTTTTCATCTTTACATCATCGAAATTATTATTTGCAACTGCAATTCTATTCCACCAGTTAGTGAAAGCAAACAAATGAGATTTAACACTAATTGCATCATTTCTTTGAAAGATAGGTAATTTATCCATTTGAGGGAGATCATGGGGATAACCCTGAATATTAGCAAAATTACACGGGGCAAAAATATCCATGATATCGTCTTTAAGATTTTAGAAATAGATTTGTGTTCAAGAATAGTCAAAAGGCCCTCAAGAAGCGAACTTCTTGGCAGGAACTCTTGTAAGAAATGAAAGAGTTGGAGTCGCCACTTGAACATGAAACTAATTCTAAAACAGAAGAAATAATCGAGAGCTAGCAGATGGATATCAGGGGGGGATTCTTGTCTCGGAATAAAAAGATGAATAAGTGGAGTCGCCACCCAAACAAGAAGCCAACCGAAATGTCCAGGTGCTAAAGATACGATGATGAAATGATTAGTGATATGACGAAAGATAAGACGATGAAAATATGAAGAGATGAAAAGTCGCCAGAAAATGTGATCCCTTGCGACAGACTAATGAATGGCGAAAGAAGATTTGAAGATTATAAAATGTCGTTAAGACCAAGGACAGAAAAACTCTATCCCCGGCAACGGCGCCAAAAAATGTTGTCGCACAGATTGTTCAGGGCACCGCGACAATGGCTCAGACTGGGGGCTGTCACCTTTATCCCCAATCTCTCTCTTTAAGCTGTCTCCTTGCAGGCTAAGGGAGGTAGACCCTATTAGAAATGAAGGATAAATCCAGGAGACACAGCTAAAACATCAAATACTTATAAAATGAACGAGATTCCACAGATCTAGATTAGATATCACGTTTAAGACCAGTGCCTTATGGAGTCAAACAAAATCCCGCTATGCAATTATAAACGAGTAAATAACGCTTAACTGTTGCTTATTAAACCACGATCACAATGATATTTTCTTGAGAATGCCACAACCATGAATAACAATATTATGGGAATGCCAGATACTTGAAAAATTTCCGAAAATAAAAATATTCCAATTATAACGCAACTCGAAAATCAAAATGAAAATCAAAATGATCCACAGTCAAACTTAGATAAAATTTTAAGGCTCAGTTGACCATAGAAAATTCGAAATTTTTTTAAGTTTTGTATTTTCTAAATTTTTTAGGATTTTGAAATTTTGAAATTTTGAAATTTTTTATTTTTTTAAATCTAAAACAAATTAAAAATCTAAATCTAAATTAAACCTAAAAATTAAAATCTAATTATAATTCTAAACTTAACGCTAAAACTAAAAGTTATCAAATAAAAATACAATCTCATAAAAATCGAATCTCAACGATATTAAAACTAATGTCTAAAAAAAAATCGGATTTAAAAATCTAACGCTAAACGAAACCTACGCTATCAAAAAACAAACTGAATTAAATCTAACGCTACCACTAAACTTAAAATCCTAACCTATGACTAAACTAAGACCAAGTCACGAACGAATTAAAACTGAAACGAAATCGAAAATCTATACAAAAATTGAAATCTATCAAAAGGATTTAACGCGTATACATGAAGTATGTCTTTGTCGTTTTGTATGCAGCTGCAGGTTTGGACGGGGCACGGACGGCGTGAAGTGGCTCAGTCAGAGGGCGGACAATGGAGCTTGCGGGGTTGACGGAGGGTCGAGTTAGAGGCTGATGAGGGACTAGGGCTCGACCACCAAAGGGTTTGCGGCAATCAAAGAATGAAAATGCAACGTGAGGATTGACAGAGTTTCGAATGAAATGAAGGCACAGATCGATGGTGATAAAGATGAGTTTGCAGAGATGGACGTGTTAAGGAATGGAGCTGACAGCTTGGACGGAGGGAGGGAATGAATTCAACACAGAGAATGAGGGAAACGTGAGGAATAACGCAGAGAAATGATGAGCAGCTAATGTAGAGATAAACCCAGTACATTCAAATCGACCAGCAACTTAGAATTTGTTCCGAAATTCAGATTTTTTAAAGCTTCTTGAAACCAATCATGCCCAGATTTGCCCACAGTGGGGATTCTGAGGCCAGATCTGGCCTTTAGAGGCTAGATTTGCCTTAGATCTAAAAAAAAATTTCCGATTTGAACCTGTAACCTGCAAAGACAGCCAGATCTGAAGACACACACGCCAATTTTAACGATTAAACCCTAACAATCTTGAAAAATTTACAAATATACAAGCTAGTTTACAAATTTAAAACCCTCAAGGTCAGATTTAAATCCGTTTTAGCACAATTTTCAGAGATTTTAAAATTTTAGTGAGAGGCACAAGCCTTCGAAACCCTGCAAAATCACAAATATCGTAAGATAGACCCAGAATTTAACAAATAAAGAGCTTATCAGATTTATGCTTATTGAGAGTCGGCTGGTCCAACCGAAGACTTCCCCAGACGCCCAATCTTAAAAAAAATTTCCTTGCACACTTAGATCTGAACTTTAGACTGATACAGATTTAAGAAAACAACATGAGACCTTTAGAAAAATCAAAATGTTATTTTATAAACCCAGAAAACTGCATAAGATACCTATATGCAGATTAATCCATGAAGGCCATCAACCATAAAATGCAAGAAACCAAGTAGCAGAGTTTAGAGAAAATTCACCACATAGATCTGAGAAGGAACATCCAGATTTGTAACCCCAAAGTCTTTAGCTTTATTCCTCAAAAAGTTTACAAGAGCTTCTAAGAGCAAGTGCACGCTTCTGAGATCGGATGATTAAAAAATGAGAAAGATCTCTAAATTTATAGGACAAGATCTCTAACGGCTAGTTTGGATGATCCTCGTCAAAATAATCTCAACCGTCCAAAAGATTTAATTATCTTTTAATCCGGAGCGTTGAAATTAAAATTTTGGGGAAAAAACGAATTTATCATTTAATTCAATTTTAATTCACTCAAAAATATTATTTTTGAGTTAATTACCCCAAAATTTTGACTTTGACTTAACCACCAAGGCCCAAGGGTCCAAAATTTCTTAAAATTCTCAATATTCCCTTGGCCTGGGGCTTTCAAAATCATTTTCCAAGGACCCACAAATTTTTCCTTTAAAGATTTAATCTTAACTTAGGACCCTAAATTAATTAAATTTCTGGTTTAAGATTTTATTAATTAATTGACCAGAAAATTTAATTAATTGACTAAGAGGGGATTATAATTATTTTTCCAACCCTCTTTTACATGAGATAATACATTTACATACATGAAGGGGGAAAACCCATTCGTATAGACCCTCAAATAAATACACAGTTCTGCGACTCAACATATGATCTAGTAGACCAAGTAGTTCAAACTACTTTTACAAGGACTTGATAGAACACTAGGACTCACTTAGCACGCTGATGACAAAATCCACCCTAGCTTTGGGGTGAGGCTGGAGGGAAAAACTCTGCCGATCACTTTCGTGAATCAGTGAGACAAAAAACCTCCTAGGATGGAAGTCATCAACAACATACTAAGCTTACCTAGGTTGTTACATACATGGACGGTCTTACTTAGATCATTTACATCATAAAATGTAGAATGGGTTTACATCATTATAAAAACTGTCGATTGGCGATGACATCTGGATAATGGAATCTGAATGGTGCAACCACGTCGAACATGACGAATCCCATTTGAAAAAATGGGGGTGTACTGCTATGGGGTAGTTGACAAAGTGTGGTCAACAGGCCCTACTGGGGTATGCTTTACGCTTTCCATCAAGGTGTCAGCCAAAGCTATCGAAGGAATCTCCAACAATGGTGACTCCTGTGTCACACTAGGTAGATCTACGTGCTCCTCATAATCCTGCGTGTCCTCTACCTCATGCTCAACCTCCTCGTCTGGCTTCTGATATCTAAAGCTAGGTCTCCACCAACATAGGCATCTCTTGGTCTCACCCTTTAACTACCCTTGTCTTGTCCACTCCTTTTGAGGACATCTGGTGCTCTGATTCTATCGACTTCCCTGACATGGTGTAAATGGTTGCACCGCCATGCCTTTTGCACCTCTAATGTCTCTGCTGTAAGGATGAGGATGGATTTGGTCCATCACCTTCCTCAATTGGGCCAACCTCTCATCGTTCCAGCGGATTCCATCCCAGAGTTCCTGCATACTAATCTTCCTTGAGCCATGGGTTTGTCTATGGTTTCACCTATCACTGTGCATACATGCCCAAATCTTCCATGATCATGCTGGTTACCCCACACCTGGCCCAAATCATGCTCTGATACCACTTTAATATTACAAACTAGGGATTAACAATGAAAATCAAGAACATGAACTAAGCTACAACAATGAACAGGGACCATGCAACAAGTAAAGCAACCACAAGCTGAAACAATACACATAACCATCAAAATTCCAGAGCAAATACTCTAAAGTTCAAACAACTGAGACATTTTGTTAATAATGATAAATTAGATTTACATAAGTAGGTAGGAACAACTACAAGGGAACCTGGGATTTCTATGCAAACCCCCAGGTGGTACAACTTTGATCCAGAGGAAATGCTGGTTCACTGTTACTGTGCACTACCGAGAAAGATTATTGTTGTTGCTATTGGAATGGGATTGAAGATTCCACTTTGAAGAATTCCCGAATCACCCTGAAATTGTAGCCATGGACTCCCCTCCAAAAACCCAGAAATACCTAGAAAGGGTTTGGCTCAGCTCCATGCCAAAACAAAACCCACAAAGTGATGCAAATTTCCCAGATAACCAGCAGTACGCCCTGCTATAAGAATGAGGATTCTAGGCCCGAATATCGCTCGAAATTTTTTGGAAAATTAGTTGGAGACTCCTCTCAATAAACCCACAAAAACCGATAAAGGGTTTGGGCTGAATCCACTGACCCTCGGTGACCCAATTGCCCATTGCCCAATTTGGCCAAAAATTGCCCCACAGTACTGATACTGCTGAATTAAGTCCAAATCCACCACTGGAAATTTCCTCATGCTCTTCTACAAATTTATCTTCGAAACCCAACCTTTTTCCAACTCCTTGCTCCAAGAATCAACTCTCTCTCAAATCCCTGTGCAGGCTGTGTCTAGGAAACTATGCGCACTGCCAGAATTAACAAATTCGGCCTACAAAATAACGCTGATCTCAACCATGCAAATCCATTACAAAATCACCGACATCAGTAGAGAAAACCACATGCAAAATAGCCGAAACTCCAACCCACAATAGTTGATCCTCCAATGAGAAACTCAAACTGCCTTTGCGCCCAAGGAGTGTGCAGAATTGAGTGAATACCTGCAATAAAGCTCTATGGAAACCCTGAATTGGGCTCCCCAAATTGCCTCACTAGGGAGACATTTGAAGTTCTCCGAAATGACGGTGGAATTCTCGCTCGGAAATTCCTTGTGCTGAACAACACAAGTTGTCTTGGCTAAGCGGCCCAAAAGAACTAATTGTTGAATTATCAAGTGATCAAAAGATACCAAATGGAGGCCTCCAAGCTCTATTTATAATAGTTGGCCCTCTCTCCCTTGGTGGTCCCCGCTTTCCACTAATTCACACCACTTCCTTTCTCTCTCTCTTCTCACTAGTGTGGATTGCCTCTTAGGTCGAATTTTCTCTCTTTGTGGTTCCCACTCTCCACTAAGGCTGTAATTTTCCTTTTTACTCCTAAGTCCCAATGCCATAAATGTCTCCCTTTTTCCGAAATTGTCTTTAGTGCAAAAAATAAAAAATGGGGATATTACATGATGTAAATTTATGGAGATGTTCTATGCTTGATGCAACTTTACTTTCTCTTCAATATTAGACAGCAATCACATAAATGATAAAGTAAAATGCTGATAAAACATACCAGTAGATCGACAAAAGACATGCCAGAAATATATGTGTGTTGGTGCGTTATGACGGTCAATAGGATGCTTCAACCAGCAAAGTCTCAATATGGTCAGCCAACCAACAATGTCACACAACCCTCTAGGATAGCCAAGCAGTCAACTCAAAAGTCAACCCAAAAAGTCAACGATCAACACAAACAGCAGCAGCAGCTAGGTCAACACTGAAAAGTCAAATTCAACATTTTGCCTCGAGAATAGTGCCAGAAATTGTGGATTAGGAAAATCAAATTTTTGGGAGAGTTTCAGGTCGATTTGACCTTGCGTTGACCAAAGTCAATTCTGGTCAAAGTTTGCTGCAGAAACCCTAGACCGAAATCAGAAATGTGCTACTGCTAGAAATTTCTCACGTGTGGAGAGAAGAGCCACTAAAGACATCGAACCAATCAGATGAGGAGAGAGAAATGTGTGAGGATGAGGTGAGTGAAAATGTCCTCCAATGTTGACCAATATATATCCATCAGTGAGGGTGTGTGACACAACTGCTGGGGCACAAAACTTTAAGGCCGACCTGCGCATATCTTGAATAAATTCAAAATAAATGTTTTGCTCATCAGATCAAGATGATCTTTAGATCAATCTTGCACCTCTCTGAAAGAGGAACCCAATAAAAATATTGGTATCTTCATCTGAGCATCACAACATGGAGTTTGGACCTAGTTGTCCAAAATTAACACATGACTTATAACAAGCTTTACTGTTTGGTTTGCACTCTAGTGAATATATAATTTAGGACTATGCAGTATTTCCCTTAAGTGTTATGATTGCTTAAAAGAAATATTTAAAGAGAATTTGGGTTAGTCTTAACTTTTGTAAGGCCTGTCTCCAAATTTGAGTGTATTTTGGTACTTCATTAGAGAAAATTTTGACTTTTTTTTAGAGTTTTCTTCCTTCTGGTCTTCCATGCAAATATTTAGTTCATGATATTACTATTACCCACCAAAAAGTGGGTAACCCATAAGAGATAATTATTCTCCTCCTTGGACAGCCAACCAACCAACACCTTTATATGAACAACACATAACATGATGCCGGGATCCTTCACGTTTTGCTCTGGTCATATCTCTCTCTCCCATTCAACATTCTTTCTTGAAGGAACGTGGGTCATCCATTGGTAGTTACCTTAACCATTTTGCAATCATGTGCGGGATGATTGATCGATCTTGACTGTATTCTTGTTCCCTCACTTCACTGGGGAGGTTAGTCTTTGACTCTAGTCCAGTGGGACCTACTCTGAGGCCTTATGGTTTTAGGAAGGGCATTATCGGGGAAGCTTCTGATAGACGTAGGGTGTCCAAGATATTGCATACTTACTGTTGCCTCAAAATCTAGCAGGGCTTGTAGAGGGCAACTTACAAGGTATAAACTAGACTAAGGAACAACAAAGAGGTATGACCCACTGTCACCACAACCCACTACCTCCTACTCTTTATGGATTTTCACCAATGGGAGGCTTCCCTTTAGATAAGTCATGTATGAGAGGGATGCTAGGCTCAAGGATCATGGTGACAAGATAGGCTTATAGAGGATGACTCTTCTTAAGTAGAAGACTTAGTAAAGAAAGGCAACTCACATCCTCTAACAAGGTCTTATTAGGGCATGACCGATCTAGGGCTTTGAGAGATAACAAGACAAAACGGACTAGCCTAGAGTCAAAGGGCCAAGAAGAGGTTTCCAACAAAGAATATTAGCAATCAAAAAGATCAAGAAAGTTGAAGCCTAGGGAGAATTAGGGTTTTTGGCGCAAAGCATACCTAGGGCAAGAGAATTTAGCCTTAAAATGGATGGATTGTCCACTAAAGGGAATCAATTTTGAGGTAATCAAGTTTCTCCTCAATGTTGAATCCTTCCACAAGCCAATACTCCACCTTTAGGTCAACTCGCACCCTAGACCTAGCTACCAGCTTGACCTTAAGAGGGTCGAAATCGAAAATGAGTTTGGGGATGAATTTATGAGTGGTCATCAAAATGACAAGGTCAGTGCCTTGTCTTTCGGATGATGGAGTCTATGGAGGTGAAATATTTGCTAAATCTTGATAAGGAGTAAGGGAATTATGCCCTAACTTAAAACTGTAGCTATTATCTTTGTTAGGAATCAAGGTCATTTGGGAGAGCTATTCCAAAGATTCACCAAAGATATTTCCATTCACATTTCATACATGAGTAACACATACAATGATGTTATCTAGATTCTATATAATTAATCTTCAATAATAAATGGCATAATAGAAAAACCACAGATAATCAAGTCATTCCATACATTATGTTACCCACCAAAATGAGTAACCCTATAGGAGAAAACTTTTCTCCTAACCATGACAGTTAGCTGGCCAACCATGTAGCCAGCAGCCCCTGACAGGTTACACTAGCCGATGACATGCACGTTACACTTAAATGAATCTTGGGATGCAAAAGAAATTGAGGACAAGCTCAAGAGAAGTTGCAGTGACATCACTATTGAGGGAACCATAGAGATCATCGGAGACAACTATATACTTACAATGTGAGATAATGCTCAAGTGTAGCACAAGGGGCATATATCATTCCCAAAATAGTCACTATGATGTATTTTGTCTTTTCATTTCTTAGTACACACATGGTATTTAGTTTGGTGAATGAATGTGTTAATCAATTTGTCATATACATGAAACTATGTATGTATAAATAGGTTTCTTTACTTTGAAATGAATTATTATCACAGGTGGAAGCAACATAATTGTATACTGTGCATCATACCTCCACATTTGTTGGTCATGCATTTATTTGTACATATTGATATGACTATTAGTCGAATAAGAGCTTCAATGCCATTTCCTTTGTTCCCATAAATTCTGTTTTGCTTGTTTTTCTCTCTCCTATATTATTATAATAATAATAATAATCTAATTTTAAGGTCACAGCCAAGGCAAACACCGTATTGGTGTATAAGACCCCCTTTTATGTGGGACAAGGAACCCCTCCATGCAGCGACTTGACTGCTAAAGTCTATGGAGGTGTACATACTCTACCTCCCTATGGATTTGAACTTGTGACCTCTTATGAGGAAACACATGTTCTTAACTATTAGGGCCACTCAAGCTGTACGTTTTTTATAAAAGAAATATATATATATATATATATTTTTTTTTTTTCATTGGAAATATCTGTATATTCCATATCAAGAATATACATGTGTCAATCTTCGAAGGACAGGTGGGACTGAACAACAAAGCTCAAAGTCGATTACAACAAAGCTCATCAGGTCACTTGTGGGAATTAAACCTGGGTGGGGAGGATAACATTCATTCCTCCCAACCACCCAAGATAAACTGAGGAAATATTAAAGTCTTGTGCACTCGTACTGTTTCATAATCAAAGTTTGTCTTATTGTTGTTTCCGAACTTGTAACTAAAGGTGCTTTCATGCTTAACACAATGAGCACTATGTAATTTGGTAGGTTCCTTTGTGGAGAACCTTTCCTCCCAACAGGTGAAAGCCACTAGCGTGCGGCTGCACATCAATGGTACCTTGCATATAATGATGGTGCTTCTCTATAAGTTGTAAGAGGCGATGTCCTTCTGTTTCTGAAGGCTGAGAGTTTTCTGCAATGTGCGCCTCCTAGATTTCCATAACCATGACCTAATAACAGTTTGTGATGGACTGCACTCCTGGAGGCACCCACCAAATTAATCTTGTACAAATTACCAGAGGCAATAGCATACTCAAAGCATCAATACTGACATCAGGGTTAGAAAAGTAATTCCAGTGTAGCATGTGTTAATTTGGATTGGTGTGCATACACCGGACTGCATACACAGGACTGCTTAGTGTAGTAATGGATCACATGTAAAAATGATTTCAAGGCAACATTAGTGCTGAATAATGGATAATTATTAATCGCTTTCTACAAAATCTGGAAACTAGTGAACTGGTAGCTTCAATTTATTACAAATTGACCTGCAGCTGGCTAGGGGTTCCTACAATTTGTCCCGGTCCTATTCACATGGAGAATATTCCATCTTGTCCTTGTTTCTCATCATACAGAAAGCATGTTCCTGATTTCTCCGTCATTTGAGAAGCTTAGCTTGCCTGTAAGCAGTGTATTGTTAGTCTGTGATGCCAAGTTGCGAATGTGCATACAAATTGCTGTTCTGTGCATAATTTTCTGATTAAGTAATATGAAACACAGCATGGAAAATTGAAGGTCTTAACGAAATTTCAAGATTCAATTTTTATTCTTTATTATTGGGTGATGTTTTTACTTGTTTAAGGGGATTTATATGGCCACAATATCTTTGGCGACCTGGAACAATCTTCAGACTTCTGTCCAACTCAAAGTTTTGGACCTTGGTGTATTGATATTTGGCTTAACTCCAGCATAAATGTTGGACAAGCATGTATGAATGTGCCGTCCAGCAAGATTTTTGATGTGTGGTTTTTGCCTTTATTTAATAGGCTGTGTGTATGAATATGAATATACATGCCATGCAATCTAATTTTGTTATTAAATAAAGAGCATCATGTTATATTATTTCCTGCCTTTAAAGCATCGATGACTTATCATGTAGAGAGTTTGAACAACTATGCATTTAGTTGATGAATGCACACTTTGTTTTCTTTTCAGATTTCACCTACCCGTCACTTCAAAAGCTTCAATAGTGCTGCTGTTCGATGTGCTGCAGTTTCCTCAGAGATGGATGCCGCACCAAGCACTTATATTCCAGCAGCTCAAATTCAGCTTCCGGAAGGACCATGGAAACAGGTTCTTTCATGAGCTAATGGTTTTCATGAGTCCATTTTGCACCTCTTCTTTTAGGGTTTATTGACATGTTAACTACATGTTTGCAATTAAGGAAAAAACATGACTAAAAAATTATGCTGCAAATAAAGCATATAAGCTTCTTAAAGTTCATAGTTCAAATTGGATAGCGAGCAAGGAGACCCAGTGAAATTGTGTCTATAATGAACATAATATCTATCTATCTATATATCAAATTAATAGATATTAATAAAAATAAAAAGTAATGAGGTGTCACATCCTAATTAAGAGACATGACCTATTTGAAGGACATGGCTGCTCAACCATGGTCATTTGTCAATGCATGTAAGTACACCGTTACATGATACTGTATTATCAAGTTATTCATTCATATCTTATTCATTATTTATATATTGTATGTCCAATATGGATATTTATTTATTATCCTTCTTATGTTGGATATTTCTTCAGTAGTGAACTTTGTACATTTTATTGGTATCACAGCCAAGTTTTGATCGAGCCCTTGGCCACACTTTATTCAGACCTTGTCTGATCTTGCTTTTGGCCAACCCCATTGTTTTAGAGTTTCTCCGAACTTTTAATCTTTGACCACAACTTGGCCCTTGGTCACCAAAAGAATCAGATTTTCCATACCTTTGGATGAGAAAAAAAATCAGGATCAATCTGCTGCAAGTTCGAAGAGAATTAGAAATCAACAAAAATTGGAGAACAATCTTCAGGTCAAGATACAGACCAAGATTGACCTACAACTTGTTTTGGTTCAAATAAACTCGTGGGTCAAAATTTTTCAGTCGCTGTCCAAGTCCCCCACACCACTGATACCACTCAATCACACAACTGATAGCCAGCCACCAAGCCAACTGCCTTTTCAATCCACTGGTCTGAGCAGTGATACATCCGTGGTTTTCCCGTGGAGTAGAGAGTCACCAAATAGCAATCATTGCATCTTGTAGACACCTCCACCAATGAAGATATAGCAGCAGCTGCTGTCACTGAGAGCTTAAAGTTCTGTGGGATATGTCTTAGGGTATTGGAGCTGCCTAAAGCCAATCACCAATCACTGCCAGAATGAGGTTAAAGTTGTGTGGAGCTGCTGTTGTCAATAGAAATCTGACCACCAAAGGAAGTGTTCATGGGTAACCAAGGCCCCGACATCTATGGGACAAGTAACAGTGAGGGGAATCTCAACAGTTGAATCTGTCCAGCTGCAGCTGCAAACAGTTCTGTTGCTATTTACAAGACATAAAGTTATAGTGGGGCTTGTTACCCACCACCCGTGGGTAGTATATATAGGAGAATTTTTTTCTCCTGGATCGTCTTTAGCCAATAGCCCCTTGTATCCACCAGAGAGCTCGATGTGCCATTATCTCTGCCACCTGAGCCAGCCATGTGGTCCCTCGCCCACTTGTTATGATTGTATGTTAGAAGGTGGGCCTACCGATGCTTTTCATTGGTATAGTTGAGTAGTTTTCCTTGTCATGGGCACTTTTAGGCATGGATTGGTGGGGGGATTCGACGAAAAGAGTGGGCTAAGTCTGTACTCTTGTCTCCATTGCCCGATTTCGTGTTTAGCATTGTATCCTAGTCCCGTGGAATCACCTTTACTGACCATTGGCTTTAGGGTTGGCAGTACATGGGAAATATCGATTTTGGTTGGGTGGTCACACTTCCCGATACCGTATTTGTCACTCCCTTCAACCCATTTTAGCTCCGTTCACCTATTTTCCCATCCAGGTGTCCACTGGCTCCACATAGGGTTAGCCTCCCCCCTTTGATTGTTCACACCTTGGGTTGGGCCTGGAACAATACCCCAAAGGTTGATGCAACTAAAAAGAAAAGAAATAACATAATTTAGCCACTCTCAACGGAAAATGTACCACAAAATGCAAAAGATGGTTGGGACATACATATTTAGCACGTGGGCAAAAGCCAAACATGAGCTATACTCCTTATCCATGGCCATCATGTTGGTTCCTATGGCCCTTGGATGAGCCCCCTCCATTGTTAAGGAATCTATGATTGTCCCAACCCCTGGTCGGCGATGAACTGCACCTATGGGCCTTAGATGAGCCCCCTCCATCATTAAGGAATACATGATTGTCCCAACCCCAGGTGGGCGATGAACTGCCCCACCTTAAGGGGGTATCCACTGCTATATACTACACATCACGCTCTCATCCCCTGGAGCCCCGAGCAGTTATGAAGAAAAATCAGTCAAAGGCAAAAGGCATATGAAGAAGGGTGGAAAAACAAAGGTTGAGGTAACTCGAGTACCATGATTTGTTCCCTCTTACACTTATATACCCAAGTTTGGGCTTCCCTTATTATAACTACCCTTATACCATGGCATGTGACCTGGAGCATTCCCCTGATCCCCACTTCGCTCTATCACTATACCATTTGCCACCTACCACCTGATGGACTTATCGTGGACATGTCTGTTAATTTTTGTAGCATCGGATGTAGCCATGAATTTTTGTGGAGAGGCTAGAATACACGAGTTTTCCAAAACCCAAAATTGTTTCTGGAAATTCCACCCAGAAGTGTCTCAATTAGATTATTAACCAATTTTGAAATATTTCCTAAGTCTAAACTTAGGGAATATGGTTAATTAATCAATATTAATTGAGATGAGGTGAGAATCATCTAGAAAATCACACAGATGGACATGGAAATAATCTGGGCCTTTGATTATGTTTTAATCTTGGCCGTTGGTGCTTCAACAAAAGATTATAAGAAGAAGTTGATGGGTAGATGGAGAATACACCAATGCAGTTACTTAGTTGCCCAAGCAGGTCACTTTTCTCAATGGCTATGATTCAACAGAGGAGATAGAGCTAGAGGGTGAGTAACAGATGAGAGAAGGAGCAACAAAAGTACAGAAGGAAGATTTCCGGATTCTGGAAGAGGAAGAGTGATGAAGAGCGAAGTCCACAGGGGCTTTGCGCAGTCACTACACAGAGGGTGATGCAGAGGGTTCGGCGTGAGGGCAGAGGGTCCATCTTGGGGGTAGAAAGTTGCTTTGGAGTGTGAGAAAATTCTCACAAAATTTCTCTCAGTATTTCCTTCAGTTTAGATTGTTAGTAGGGCATCTAAAATTCTTGTACTCAGATTTGCTGCTGAAGATTAATAAGAAAACCCTCATCTACTGCACAGGTTTTCCCAAGTTGGGTTTTTTCTGAGGACAATTGTCCAAAAATAACTCTGTTAATATTCTTGTGTGTGTGCTAGAATTTCTCTATTTCCAGTATTTTATTTTCCGCAGTAATTTTATTGTGAAAATTGCAGTTGTAAATTTATTCGTTGTTTGCCGTAGCAAATAAACTGATAATTAAATTTACAGTTGGAAGAATATTTTTAGTTACTGCAATAGGTGAAATTTTCATAAGTCGCCCCCTTTGAAAGTTGAAACCACGTAATAGGGTCCTTGACTTAACTCCCATATTGAGCTTAAAGACACTTGTACATGCCAAAGCCCACTATGGAAGGGCATGCCACCATGAAGTGCCCCATTGATTCCATGACTTGTAAGCTCTTTTACTTGATTATTCTAATGCTTTGTTGTATTGGAGGGCAAGGGGACTCATTGGAACTTGTGCAAGATTGCGGGTGGGTCTCCATTTAGGGATTGGTCTCCCTATACGGGGTACTAGCACTCCATAGGGCTACATTGTCATTTGTAGGGTGAGCATTGAGAGCCAGGGGTCTCCACCATAGTAGAGAGTACTTCATGGATCCCCAACACCACTCATTGATTGCTCGTGTTCCACCTTTTGGATGAGAATGATCCACCTGGTTCACCATTGCCCAGCCGACCGACTCCACACTACCACCATACACTTGCAGATGTTCCAGGGTTGCGATGAGGGTGTGTCTCATTATAAGAGCAATGGGAGGGCTTATGTCATCATCCTAGCCCTCACAAATGGTTTACAAGCATGTTCGATCCACTTGGAGACCCATCAGGATATCCTTGTGCCCCCACACCCACTTGGGAGCACCACAGGGACTTACTTGGAAAACAAGGGGCCAACCCCTTGTCCACTATGTTTGGAGTCCATTTTTTCACCATGGCACATTTTGGACTTCATTAGGTCTCTTCAAAGGCCAAATGACTCATTTTATTGATCATTCTGCCCTCTTGAGAGGCTTATTCTTATGTTATTGAGCTATCTTGGTGGGATTGTCACCAAGGGATGTTATTATAGTACATTAATTTATTGTTTGGGGCTTAATTAGGCCAAATTAGGCAAATCGAACTCATTAGGGATTGTATAAATAGATGAGAGGTGATTCATTTCTCTCATCATCACTTGGATTTGGGTTTAGTAGCTACTTGGAGAATTTCACATTCCCTTTTGGAGGACGAGTTTGGTTTCATGGATGAATTTTGATGTATGGATTCTATCTTCTTGATCTTGGAGCTTCATTATTGGTATAATTTGATGATTGGATATACTCATTTGTACATGTAAGTGATCTTTTTCATGTTTATTCTTCTTATTTATTTTGTCACATGAATGTTGCTGGGATTTTCGCTATACAAGTATGAAATTTACTACTTTTTCTATGTGAAATAGTGGAAATTTTGATCTTTTGTAGCGTTGCATCATTTCATGGGCCATGTATGGATGGGTGAATGTTCCTAGAGATTATTTTTATTGAATACATCTTGATAAGTCATCAATTATTGCATATCAAAGTATAAAGTCCTTGAGTAGCTGCTCTCATGCCCTAATGCCATGCGAAGTTGCTTGAAGGTCTCCTTGATTGGGTAAGTCCTTTTCAAACAAAAAAATCTCTTTGAATCCATCTCTCCCAAAGGATGAGGCACTAATCTTTCCATTGGTGATCACTTTTAAAGAATATTTCTCTAACCTCTCCTTCTCTTTCTAATCCTAACCTCCATAGGTCACCTAGGGCATCATTTTTCTCCCATTGTAGCTATTAAAAAAACTTCGATCTCTTGTCCATGACTACACTAGGGTTTTCTTTAGAGGCCCTCCAAATTTCAAGAAATTTCGACCTTGGGATCTTGAGATATAACAAGCCCTAGCTCAAGGACCATCTCTTGCCCTAGGTTTCCCTTGGCTAGTGTCGTCATTGGGATCATTGCATTCATTTCTCAAAAGAAAATTTGTCCTTTGATCCTCTTCTCTTCCATAATTAGGTCAAGCCCTTCCTTGGTTGATTAACTACATATCCTTGACCTAATTTTGGGTCCACCTGGTCTTTTGTGGTCCCGCAACTTTATAACTCTAATTTCACAAAGATCAAATAAAGGCCAATTCTCCACAAGGATTTTAGGGGCTAGGAAACTCCTTGTCAAGATACATTTCCAAACCCTAGTCTTAGGAATCCTCCTAGCCTTTCTTAGAGAGCCTATCACCTTGATTTTCAGGCAAGAAAGCCATATTGTTGAGCCTCTACTGTGAATGGGCCTTGGGAATCACCTTTCATCCTTTCATTGATCCATTCATCTAGTGATTCCCCTCATACTGGTCTCCTTCCATTGGTGAAAGTCCGTAAAGAGCAGGGAGCCTTAGTTGAGGTGACAATGGGCTATCGCTCCATTGTTTCCCTTGACCTAGTAGTTGCTCTATAGGATCCCCACCTAGGACCCCTGCTAGTTTGAGCGGTAACAGGGCCATCAAGCTAATGTGCTGAATTATTAATGAGGAAGTTATCAAGTTGATGGGTAATTAAAGGTTTAAGTTGTATTAACATATGTATTACATATGTTCACAAAGGTACATAGAGACATTTAAGTAAAAGGGTATTCAAGGTTTTGAAAAGGAATCATTAAAGCAGTTCGTATCTTGCACAAACTTATTATGAAGAAGATATAAGTTTTGTAATCATAGTATCAATAAAAAAGGAAACTATTGACTTGTTTTTTAGAATTTATTTTTGAAATCAATGTGAAGAACTAAAGAACGAGTTAAAAAAATGTAGAGGAGAAAATAAGTGCCTTGACGATGAACTTTCTCATTTAAAATGCGAGGTGATTAAATATGAGCGGAATAACCAAGCATCACAACTACCAATTCATGATCTCAAGAAATAGTTTGACAAAGTGACCATGGAAAAAGATGATGAAATTTCTTGACTAAAAGATCATAGTCAAAAACTACTTGTACAAATCAAGAACTCAAATGATATGAAGTAGTCCAATCATAAATTAGGGTAGAAGAATCAAGATCTCGAGAAGAAAGTTCTTGCCTAAGGAACCCCAACCAAAGGTTGCTTGAATAAATTAAAATGTTAAAAGATGAAAAGCGAGAGAATCAAGATATTTTAAATGAATTTGTCAAATCAGAAAAAGAGGAAGAACTTTCACTCCTAAGGTTTCGTAATCAAATCTTGTTTACACAAATCAAGAAGCTATAGACTAATAAGAAGTTAGCATAGGGAAAGTTAGAGCAACTTACCAACAATGAAGCATTTATCAATACAAAATTACTAGTTGACAAGGAAACAATGGATATCTTCAAACATAGTACAAACAATGGAAATGCCAATTATCTCTATCGATAAACTTTTCCAAATCAACGAAGTGACTGAAATGTGCAAAGTAGACATGCTACTAAAGGTGAAAGAAGGAAGCTATTTGGCGCACCATTTTTCCTAGACACCACGCCATCTTGCCTGGCATTGACCCCCAGATCACGTTCTCATACACAATCTCCCTTTATGACATTCTTGGACAATGTCCCACTCGCTTCTCCTCTCCTCCTTCCATATTCCACCTTTTCTTTGAGAGGGACAATAGGAGAGCAATAAAAATATGTCTATGAACAAAATAGTTGATGAAGAAGGGCTTCAGGCCGAATTTATGAAGCATGGCGTCCAGTCCCTTGAGTCCCATAGTGTGGATTTATTTATTTGTGTGGTATGTTCAAGCTTCCTCCCTTCCTAGACTAGACACATTATTTGTCCAATCCATGAATCAGGGAGTAGTTTTGATTTGAACAACTACCATACTATCATGGTGGGTCATACATTCTACAAGCTTTACGCCATAGTCTTACACCAGTGGATTTTTGAGGAGTTGGAGAGCCGTCATCTTAGGGCTAGAGGACAAGCACGTTTCTGCCCCAACCACCATATGATTGATCACATTGTCACACTTTGAACCATTGTTGAGGAGGCTTGTCATCACTCTTCGAAGGTTTACGGTTTCTTTGTAGACTTCTAGATTGCATTTGACATAGTTCTAGGGGAGACGTTATTCCAGAGACTTCGCAACAATGACATATCTAAGACCCTCCTCCCTGTTAATGTTTGTAGCATTGGACAAGAACTTCTACATAGGTTTGGTGTCAGACATGTGGAAGTTGTCCCAAAAGGTCCTTTCTATTTTGTAATTTACTTTAATTAAAGTTAATTATTAAATGAAGAGTATTTTATTAGTGAGTTGATTAACTTCTAATAAAATGTAGTGTATTTACATTAGTGATTTAGATGTAATCTCCATCGTCGATTGGGATTTAATCTCAATTGTCAATCTCATTGAGAGATTAGGGTTATGTAGACTTGGTCATCAACTCAATGTTATAAAAGAAAGACAAAGTGAAAAGAAAAGACACATAGAGTGTTAGAAAAACAAAAGTGAGAGGGTGATAAAGGATTTTCACTTAGTGTGCAAGTTCAAATGACTCAAGGAGAAAAGAGGAAACAATGTGAACAACAAAAGGAGATTAACCTAGCTCTTAGAAATTGCAAGGGCCGTACACAATAGGTGTAGAGGCACCTTAGGAGGCCATACAACCCAACAAAAGAGAAGGGTGGCTGTACAAATTTCTAGGACATAGTTTAGTAGTAGCAGGGCTGTATAGTCTGTACGGTGCACTAGAACAACTAGGTTTTGCTATAATTTTTTCTTGTTTTCTCATTGGGCTATTTTCCTAGCTTGGGAGCCCTTGTAGGCTTGTAGTAATTTTAATGAAAAGCTGATATTTGAAGGGCATAAATTTCCGTATGTATTTTGGAGATTAGTTTCTTATAGCTTTTGTTGGTTTTTTATTTTTAGTTAAATTTCCAACAATTGTATTTTATTTTTTGAGCGGAACAATTCATTATAAATTAATTTTTCAGTAAGGAATTCATAAGGAATTAGTTTTCCTAGGTTGTTGGAATAAATATTTTAACAATGGTAGGCATCATGAAACTGTATGAATCAGTTTTAGGATGCCTCAAGATGGAACATGGCTTTTTTGACTTCATTCAGAGTACAATCGAAGTAAAACAAGGGTGTCCCCTCTCGTCGACCTTCTTCAAGATCTATATTGATGAGCTGGAGTCTTTCATGCATGAGCATTTCTAGGAGGGGGATGGCTATCTTCTGCACCAAGTGTTGATTGACCTACTCCTATCGTTGACGACTTAGCCTTCTTGGCCTCTACTCCCGAGGGCTTGTAGAGGGAGATTGATGCATAAGCTAATTTTTGTGACCTCCTATAGCAGACAATCAACTTGGATAAAAATAAGGTTTTGATCTTCATCGCATTGAAGAGCTCTCTTATAGATTTACATTTCTACTACTAGGGGATAGAGATTGAGATCACCACAACTTACACTTATCTAAGACTACTGTTCACGGGGCCTTGTTTTAGTTTGTTGCAGGCCCTTCAACTTTGACTTAGTGAAGGGTATGGTTCCCTAGTCCTCATTGAGAGGTAGGGCTTCCAGGGGTAGTTTCAGGACATCTCGTCCAAACTTTATCTCATCTTGGTGATTAGTAGATCCACATTTCTTTATGGCTCTGAGATCTAGGATCGAGCTTGTTATAAACTTATTAGACTAGGTTGGAGAGAGTCTAGACTTTTCTTTTGAGGTGCATTGTTGATTGTTAGCGAACAATTCCACAACTCATCATTAATGCAGATTGCGATGCCCATTTTTCCCCCCTCAAGATCATTTTCTGCTTAGTCTCTTTCCTTAATAGGGTCTAATGTCTTAGTGACTCTACCACCAGGAGAGAGGGGTACCCCGACCTTGCACTTTGCTCCTTTAAGGCTCTCGATTTGTATTTTTCCTTAGGCCATGCATGAGGTTGGTTCTCAGAGCCTTTTGTCTTCTCCACTCGATTACTATCTTCCCAGAGTGACTTCCCCCTTTCAGATTCTCCTTTGATGCTTGGAGCCATCTCTTGCTAACTAGATAGTTATTGAATCAGACTATTAGAGAGGATATCTACAGATTGTACATTCAGGTCACCTGGACCTCACCTGCGACAAGTCTAGGATCAAATATGTCCTACCTAGAGCACTTTTAGGAGTTGCGGGATAGCGTCATCATTCAACCTTCTTATACTTGCAAGCATTGGATGCAATCTCTAAAGATTCCTTTGGTACAACTCAAGGGGTTGGCTCTTATTGACTCTGGATTGAGACAAATCACCATATACCACAATCTGTTAAGATCTATTGGGTGTACCACTTACAGGAGTTGGAGACTAAGATGCACCTCATCTTTAGGTGCCCCTCATAGTATGACATCAGAGGACACTATCAATTTCTCTATAGGGACTCGAGGGAGTCCCTTTCTACTTTCTTTTGTTACCAGGATTAAATATGCTTAGCCCTCTTCATTAGATAGATCTTCAACCACAAATCTTTGGTCTTGCATGCCATGGGCTACCTTGGGATGACCAAGACGGTCACCTCATACTTCCATGTTGATTGGTCAGAGAGGAGCAAGAACAACAGGTAGAGTTCTAGAGTGCACTAGACAGTAAAATGGTAGGACCCCAGGTTTCTTCTTAGTCACCCCCTGTGCGAGGCCCACCATTATTATTGAGATTGATTCAAAGGTGCTCGATTGTTCATCAGTGTTGCGAACATCGCGATTTTTTCAAAAAATCGCGATTTTTTCCTCGCGACGATTAAATCTAAAATGAAAAAATCACCAAAAAATCGTGAAAAAATCGCTATAAATTCGTAAAAATCGCCAAAAAATCGTAAAAAATCGTGGATGCTTTATATACTTAAAAATTTGAATTTTTTTTAAATGTTTCTGATATTTTTCTGATTTTTACAGATTTTTTCCCGATTTTTCCGATTTTTTCATTTTTTGGACCCTTGCCAATTTTTTCCCAATCGTGATTTTTGCAACATTGGTTCTCATAGCTTTAGAGAGATCAACTCTAGATGGTTAGAGTAGAGCACCTCTTGTTTGTTAGAGTACCTCCCAATTCCAGATGAGCAATCATAAATCCACTCATAGTTTTCTTATTTCAACCTCGGATGCTAGGATTATCTCTCACTTGTAGTATTCCCCTAGGATCATATAGTTGGACCTTTTGGTGGTTCAAGAGGATTTCGAGAACAAGCCAGTGCCTAGTTCGCTTCCCTCGCCGTCTGCCATTAGACTTAAGGGACCTTGGCATCATTCTCTTCATTGTCATATCTTTCTCTCAGTCTCTCTCTTGACTGGTTATTAAGTTGTCCACTTTTCCAATCTTGGACAAAACTTCTTAGTATTTTATACCATTTTACCTTTGTCATGGTTTTATACACGTGTTTTGAAATTGTTCTAATGTATGCTTGTATTATTTTAGGCATTTTCTAGGAGATGCGCCTGCACTAATGTCCCCATTTTCAATTTCCCTTATGATTCAGCTAGGATGGACTTCTAGGGTTGGTGGTAGCCAGTTTACAAGTGCTAGACTATGTCATCAGAGGGCCTAGAGGGTTTTGGAGGAGTTTTATGAGGTCTGACAGAGTTCGCTCGGCATATTTCATCATCAGGGCCACTTCTACACAATTTGTTCTTGGTTCCACTGCGTTTCGATGATTCTCGTAAAATGGGGTTTTAATCAACATATTTTAATTAAAAATGTTAGTGTTTGTAGCATCGGAGGTGTTGTAGTCTCAAAACTTTGTGGAGAGGCTAAACCACAGGAACTCTCCATAATCCAGAAATCGTTTATGGAAATTCCACCTAGAAGTGTCTCAATTATATTATTAGCCTATTTTTAATTATTTCCTAAGTCTAAACTTAGGAAAAGGGGTTAATTAATTAGAATTAACTGAGATAAGGTGCGAATCATCTAAAAACTCACACGGATCGACAGGAAATTAGTCTGGGGCCTTGATTAAGTTTTAATCTTGGCCGTTGGAGGTCCAACAAAAGATTATAAGAAGTAGATGGGTAGATGGAGAACACACTTGTGAGAACCACAAAGAATTCGATTTTCGTGGAGAGTTCGATTTTCCAGAGAGCCAATAGTGCTGTAAGAGTTCGAGCCTCAGTAGGGAACCAGAGACGAGGAAGGGCAGGGACAGTGAGCTGGAGGAAGATTTCTAGATTCGGTGAGTGCATTGAGAGAGAGCCTGGAATTTCTCCAGGTAGCCGCGTAGAGGTAGCTTAGAGGCTTCATTGGGCAGTTCAATTTGCTGGGGAAGGAGGAAGTTTTCAGTTTCAGAGGCCGGGCAGAGGTTCTAGAGGGTAGGAGAAGCGTTTTCCCAAACAACAGCAGGTAGGACGACTAGACTGGCAATCGATTCAAGCAGCACGTGTGGCAGACAATATCAGGTTGACGCAGGACCTGCTCGACCAAGTTGGATGGCTAGCCTTTCAGAGCTCAAATAGTGTCGGGATTGCTCGGAGTGATGGTAATTTCCCTTAGATTATTTTTGCCAGTAGTTTCTTTGCAGGATAGCTAATGTTTGGTATGCAGATTATAATCAGATAATTTCACTGCTGCATGGTAATAAAAACCCTCAGCTGTTGCATTGGTTTTCCTAAGTTGGGTTTTTTCTAGGACATTTGTCCAAAAATAACTGTGTTAATTTTGATGTGTGTGTGTGCTAGCATATTTCCGCTCTTATTTTCCGAAGTTTTATTTGTGAAGGTTGCAGTGTGATTTATTCAGTATTTGTCATAGCAAATAAATTTTTAAATTGATTAACAATTAGAAGAATAATTTCTAGTTGCTATAATAGTATTTCAGGCTTGAAATTTTCACATGGTATCAGAGCGTGATTGATCCGCCGGGAAGCTCAAAAGCGGAAGAAGAAAATTTCGCTGTTCAAAGGGAGTAACAGGTCAAAATTTTCTTGTGCTACGCAATACTTAGCCATGCAGTACCAATTGTTGGGCAAGGGTTGGATATTTAGTTGTAGGGTGGCAGAAAAATCGATTTTCCCAGAATAGTGATTCCAACAGGTAGAAGCAGCAACTCAAATTTTCGCTGAGCAAATTCTCTGGTTGGGCGTAGAGGGTTTTGCAGTCGTTTGCAGAAGTAGAATCAACGCTGGGTGGAAGAGAAATAACACACACAGAGGGAAAATTTCTCTCAGAGAATCTCGAGTTTTAGAGATAAAATTTTCCAGTTGCAGATTGGAAGTAACTGTGAGCAGATTTCCTCACTCCAGAAGGGAGTGCAAATAACAGTTCCAACAACCAAGTAGAGGGAAAGGAGTAGTTTTTTGACCATTTTCAGAGATGGCCACAACTGGGCTTAGAGATCAGGATAGGTTGGAGGGAACCTCCAACTATGTAATCTGGAAGGCTAGGATGTCCTTCCTTCTGGATGAATATGGCTTGAAGGCCTATGTGGAGAATGTAGTAGCAGTACCCCAAGATGCCAATCAACTCAAGGAGTACAAAAAGGAAATGGCAAAGGTGAAGAGGATGATTTTGGATGGAGTCCGAGATCATCTAGCCTTACATGTGGTAGACTAAGGTACAACCAAGGAGATGTGGCATGCTCTCTCCGAGCTATTTCAAAGATCTTCCAAGCAATGGAAGATGTTTCTCCAATAGAAGCTGAGGAGCATAAAGATGCAAAAGGGCGAAATCATAGACAACTTCCTCACCAGGATTCAAGAAGTCCGAGATTAGCTTGCAGCTGTTGGGGAGGCACCCCAACCCACAAAGCTTGTACGGTTGGCAATTAATAGTGTCTCAGATGATTGGCTGGTGTTTGTCCAGAGTATCTTGGGCAAAGGCACATTGCCTAAATGGGACAGGATGTGGTTCGTTCTATAGTAGGAGGAGTTGAGGCGGGCTCTAGTAAAGAGTACCTTCAATGACAGTAGTAACAAGGGCGTGAAGGGTGAGAAAGAAGAAGAAAATGTGGCCCTAACATCTAAGGGTCCCAGTCAGGGGCAGGGGGAAAATAAGAAGAAGGACGTGTCAATGGTCAAGTGCTTCAGATGTGGTGAGTTCGATCACTACAATATGTAGTGTCCTCTCAGGAAGAAGGACAAGCAGGAGAAGTAGGACCAGGCAACAACGTCCGCTGAGATCGATAAGCTGTCCTCTAGGCTGGAGGAAGACTTCGCGATGTTTGCAACTATACCTTCAGGAGAGAGGTGGGGTGATCTAGAGCTATAGCCCCATAGTAGCGTAGACATGGGCAGGGTCCATTGGGGTGTCCTCATGGATCATTACCTTGCTACAGGGGCCCACAATATTCAGTGGCAGGATGGATCAGTGTCAGTGTGTAATATCCCAACAATGAATTCTTCAGCAGATCATGCCTGAAAAACACATTCTTCAGTTAAGATGGCTTCAACTATCATAGAATATGCCTGAAAATGTTCAGCAACCAAAAGAAATAGCAGCAGCAACCTTTACTCAGCTTTTAAGGGCAAAAAGGTGGGGAAAAGTGAGGATTTTGGCCCTAAAATGGGTATATAAGAAAATCTGCGTAAAATGACGGGTCAAGGTTCTGGAATATGTTAGAATAGGTCAAGAGGGACTTCCATGTCGAATTTCAGCTCAAACAAAGGCATTTTGCTAAGTTAAACAGTTCCTCCTTCCCGACTAGTCAATAAAAACCCTGATTTCCCAAGACTTTGAGTATGCAGAAATTTGCTGAAGCAAGGGCAGCGTATTTTCTGAAGGAATATGATGTATAACACTATAAATAATCAGAGAATGGGTTTGGGAGTATGGAATACGCTTTCAACAAGGATAAACAACAGTTTTATATAGAAACCCCTCAAGAATGATGTGCCGCAAGACAAGAGAATAAACCAGAAACCCTACAGTGTTTTCTGCAGTAGCTGTGGGACAGAAGATGCATATATAGCCAATAATAATGTATAGCAGTAAGAGAGAGTACAAATCTTGAGGAAGCAACCTCTCAAGAGAAGCAATACAAGCTCCAACAACACAAGTACATGATCATGAATAACACTGCTATTTCTGCATAAAACCAGCCTATGAAAAATGCAGTCTAAGATAGAATGTTGCTCCAACACACAGATATGATAATAGATGGCCCAAATACAATAGGGGAGCAAAGCTCTAACCCTTATAAGCAAGAATAACTCAATCCTCCAAGGGATTGGCTGAAATGCACAATACAACAAAAATGTCGGAGTTGCTGGGCAGCTACTGCAACTCCAAACTGAATCCAAATAGAGAAGGTTGAATATGATGAGCAATTGAAGTATACCTCCGCCAATAGATCTTCAAGTGGAAGGCTGATCCTTACACTTGAGATCTTCCCCACAAATCAACCGGCAAACCCTCACCGCAAATATACCATAATGCAGTAACTGAGAGGGACTGCGCAGTAGTGGAATAAAACTCTTTGGCCAAGTGCCAAGATCTGCAAATCAGCTCCAAAGTCTCCCAATCTAATCCTCCAAAGAGAAGAAAGACTCTCCCTCTGAAAAATAAGAGAAGGAGGTGGTGTTGCAAAGTCACCACGACAACACCCTACAACACAGAATTACGCTGCTGCAGCAATAATGCTGTAATGGAGGATGATGCTAAGAAAATAACCTTGCCCGAGTAGGCACTCGAAGTCCCCCGGGGCTAAGGGTGAGATCTCCGCATGGAGACACTCGGTGCACTAAGCAGTGCAGCAGACGGGCTAAACAGCCAACGTGCCAAAGAGAAGACAATATGTCTCCCTCAATAATCAATCAACCAAATATCCAAGCATGAATGAAATGAGGAGGCTCCTCCATCTTTTATAGTGTTGGTTTCCCTCCAAAACCCAACGTAGCCTCTCTCTCCTCCACATCCTCATCCTTATCCACATTCTCATCCTTATCTGCGTAGAAGCTTGGAGAAACTTCTAGAGTGTACATAGGCCCCCTCCTCCACGTGGTGTTGGGTCCCCCCTTGACTCCCACTTAAGTCACAACGTTGTGCTACTAGGTGGATGTCTTATTTCATTTAAGTGAGTTTAGACTCTTTTTACTCACTTTTTATTTATTTATAAACTATAGACGGCAAAATAAACAAAATAGAATATTCCAATTTGCTGTCGCAAATTAGGAATATTACAGTCCCCCCGGCAAAATGTTGCTTGCCCTCAAGCAACTGCCTGAACTGGTCTCCTCCTAGCGGATGCTCTCCACCAATACTGCAAAATATGCCTGGGTCCCCGATGTGCCACTGAATCTCCCCGGTACTCTGCATCATCCTGATATGAAGGGATCTCTCAATGCCAGGGTCCCAAACCGATCTCTCACGTTACCAGCCAACCAACAATCCTCCTGGATCCCATTGCCACCATGGCCAATAATAGCCCAAGTCCCATGGCTCGGACTGCGCACTGCCTCTGGCTATGACTGATGAAGACCATGACCCCTGCTGCTCTGCATCTATGATTGCGTAAGCTGGCCCTTCAACTGCGTACCAACTCATCACCTCTCTCCAATCAACTGCAAGGGTAGAACTGAAGAATCTCCACTCGAGGCATGGAGTTTGGAATGTAATGAGGAACATCTCCCTCATGTGGATCCTCCATCCCCAAGCAATTATCCAAACAAAATGAGCCACCTCCCAACAAGGCAACTCCTGAAAATCTCCTTCCACCTCAAGCTCCGGTAATGAAGGTGGGCTGAAAATCTGACCTTGGCAAGCATCATAGCTTACCCCATGTTGTCCTTCTCTCCACTCATGATAAGTGTAGAGTGTATGCTGATCTTGGGCTGCACAATCATTGCCCTCCAGTGGCAAAGTGAAGAAAAATCCTCCAATGAAGGTTCCTCCAACAATGAAGAACAAGCTGGCCCAAAACAATCCATCCATGAAGAATAGGACATGGTCATCATGGATCATTCTAATGAGATGTTTGCTGAAGGTTTTACATGATGATACATGATGCAAACAATCTCTCACAAAGATACAATGCAGTCTCATCCACTGCAACTTCAAAAAATTACATGGCAAGCAATGTACAAGATCCATCACATCTACTAATGGATAGTAAATGGCTGAATATGACAACAACATAAGACCAAACACTTGCCCATGGCTGTACAATGGATGACTATCAATCTCATGGCCCACCTCAAAAGAGAACACATATGTAGTAGTGGTGGCCATGTCTTCTCTCATGCTCCCATTAGAACATGTAGTGCAGAAAATACTCAAAGACACATCCAGCTCATGTGTCTCTCTCATAATCAAGCCTCCCATACAAATCTGATCTACAAATCTGATCTATATCAGCAAATGGAGACATGATCAGTAGCAAAATGAAGGAAACGCTGAAGGTTACAAGTGATGCAAAGAGGTACCAACAGCTTCCCCAACAAGTACAACGCAGTTTTACAAGTTGCTGCTTGATGAAAGTACAAGGCAAAATGTTTCTTGTTACATAGTTAATCATGCATGTCTTTATATGATACATGCTATAGTGCAGCAAATGAACATACATGTAGTGATAAAACATTTGCCCAAGGCCACAAAAGAGATGGCTGTCTCCATCATGTAGATTGGCCCAATACAATTCATGGAGCAATGTGACAAGCTTGCCCCCTTGTGAAGCAATGCACTGCATAGGAATGGCAAGAGTGTGCAAATCAATGAATGTATAAACAAAGCCCTCACCATATGCTGGAAGTAAGATGGTACATGGATCCATACATGAGTCCTCCATAGTGTTTTGGCCTGCTATGAAGAAGAATGAACTATGTGCTGCAAGAAGATAATCCTCCTCATGCTTGGAAACCCAAGTCAAGAAGGATATGCCATAGATGTCTCTATCATCAGTACCTCCTCTTTGTCCATCAAGTGCAACAAATTTGAAGTGATCCTGGGACCTATGGGTTATAGATCCATCATATCTCTGCTGGGCACACTTCATCCATAAGACTCTGCTCCAAAGTGACAGCGTTGTGAGCTCATGCAAATAAGCTCCTGTCAATACAAGGCTCTGTTCTTTGACATGCTCCTTGTCAAAGACTCCTCTAATAATGCTGCAACAAATGTGGAATTCCTCCCAAGATGGAAGTGCTTCCAAGCTATCATCAAAGATCAAGGAGATAATGCCATCTCCTCCTCCTGTAACATTATACAAAGTGTGAGAGCAAATCTGCCCTTGCTCTCCCAAGCAAAGCAACAAGACATTTTGCTGCCTCCCCATACCTCCATCATACCAATCATGTGATGAAGTCATAATGAATGATATGAGTATCATATCAACACCATGCATCCATACTCTATGCTGCTCAATGATACAAGTATCCAGCCATCTTTCCTTCATCCTCCGACTCTTAGGAAGAGTGTTTGCCAAGTGATGGCCAAACTCTTTCAAGAGTAACCAGCGCAGCCAAGCCTCCTGCTGCCCGGTATCATAGATCTGCAAGTATAAGTGATGGCCAAAATCCCTCAAGAGTAACCAACGCAGCCAAGCCTCCTGCTGCCTGGTATCACAGATCTGCAAGTAGCCTCCTAGCTCCTTGCTCATCATCCCCATCCACTCAATCACTTGTGGATGCCTCCTTCTTCTCCTCATCCTGGTACTCCTCCTATGAGGGCTACCATCCTCCCAAATCAAATTACTGATTTTGCACTTCATGGGATTTTGAAATATAAACTTCTCAAGGATCAATGAGACCCTATCAAGAATCAAATAGGTGGTAGGTAAAAACCTCTCATCATGATGTGTATGGCTCAAAGGATGTCCAACACAAGCATGAGAGATGTTATCCATCCTAAGATGTCCTCCATCTTCTATCTGCTCTTGTGAGAAGGGAAGAAAAGCATTGCATCCCATAGTGTGTCGAAGTGCATCTCCAGTGAGATCTCTCCTTGAGACCTCCCCTTCATCCATGTTGCACAACGTAGTGCAACCAAGCTGCTCTTGATGTGCATTTGGAACTTCTTGTAGAGCTACAAGAGTCCCATCCTCAAAAGTGTTGGCTGCTCCAACTGTTGATGCATGTGGCTGCTCCTCCATGGGTGTGACAGCATTTTCAAAAGCCTCCTCAAGAGGTGATGTGATCTCTTCTTCTTGATGAGAATTGGAAGCGCATGGTACTTCCTCTTCTTTTTCTTCATTCTTCTCGACCTCCTCAACAGTGGATGCATCTTTTCTGGATCTGAAAAAAAATAAACTCTCCTTTTTCACCGTTCCGGTCTTCTTGGGCTTAGACTCACAGGGAATATTGGATTCCTCATGCATGGGAAGAGGTGATCTCCCAGTGGCATGCTGCAAATCTGAACTTTGCATGCTAGAAACTCCACTGTTACCACTGTCCCTTACTCCATCCTGCCTGAGCCAACAGTAATCTTTGAACGGCACAACTGCTTTGAAGTCTTCCCCTTTGGACTGCCATTCTCGGAAATAATCTCCCAAGGGTATATGACCATGCTGATGTGAAATCCTCATATGTGCCATAGATAGCTAGCTCCACAGGCTGAGCCAAAATTATGCTCTGATACCACTGTAATATCCCAACAATGAATTCTTCAGCAGATCATGCCTGAAAATGCATTCTTCAGTTAAGATGGCTTCAGCTATCATAGAATATGTCTGAAAATGTTCAGCAACCAAAAGAAATAGCAGCAGCAACCTTTACTCAGCTTTTAAGGGCAAAAAGGTGGGGAAAAGTGAGGATTTTGGCCCTAAAATGGGTATATAAGAAAATCTGCGTAAAATGACGGGTCAAGGTTCTGGAATATGTTAGAATAGGTCAAGAGGGACTTCCATGTCGAATTTCAGCTCAAACAAAGGCGTTTTGCTAAGTTAAACAGTTCCTCCTTCCCGACTAGTCAATAAAAACCCTGATTTCCCAAGACTTTGAGTATGCAGAAATTTGCTGAAGCAAGGGCAGCGTATTTTTTGAAGGAATATGATGTATAACACTATAAATAATCAGAGAATGGGTTTGGGAGCATGGAATAGGCTTTCAGCAAGGATAAACAACAGTTTTATATAGAAACCCCTCAAGAATGATGTGCCGCAAGACAAGAGAATAAACCAGAAACCCTACAGCGTTTTCTGCAGTAGCTGTGGAACAGAAGATGCATATATAACCAATAATAATGTATAGCAGTAAGAGAGAGTACAAATCTTGAGGAAGCAACCTCTCAAGAGAAGCAATACAAGCTCCAACAACACAAGTACATGATCATGAATAACACTGCTATTTCTGCATAAAACCAGGCTATGAAAAACGCAGTCTAAGATAGAATGCTGCGCCAACACACAGATATGATAATAGATGGCCCAAATACAATAGGGGAGCAAAGCTCTAACCCTTATAAGCAAGAATAACTCAATCCTCCAAGGGATTGGCTGAAATGCACAATACAACAAAAATGTCGGAGTTGTTGGGCAGTTACTGCAACTCCAAACTGAATCCAAATAGAGAAGGCTGAATATGATGAGCAACTGAAGTATACCTCCTCCAATAGATCTTCAAGTGGAAGGCTGATCCTTACACTTGAGATCTTCCCCACAAATCAACCGGCAAACCCTCACTGCAGATATACCATAACTCAGTAACTGAGAGGGACTGCGCAGTAGTGGAATTAAACTCTTTGGCCAAGTGCCAAGATCTGCAAATCAGCTCCAAAGTCTCCCAATCTAATCCTCCAAAGAGAAGAAAGACTCTCCCTCTGAAAAATAAGAGAAGGAGGTGGTGTCGCAAAGTCACCACGACAACACCCTACAACACAGAATTACGCTGCTGCAGCAATAATGCTGTAATGGAGGATGATGCTAAGAAAATAACCTTGCCCGAGCAGGCACTCGAAGTCCCCCGGGGCTAAGGGTGAGATCTCCGCATGGAAACACTCGGTGCACTAAGCAGTGCAGCAGACGGGCTAAACAGCCAGTGTGCCAAAGAGAAGACAATATGTCTCACTCAATAATCAATCAACCAAATATCCAAGCATGAATGAAATGAGGAGGCTACTCCATCTTTTATAGTGTTGGTTTCCCTCCAAAACCCAACGTAGCCTCCCTCTCCTCCACATCCTCATCCTTATCCACATTCTCATCCTTATCTGCATAGAAGCTTGGAGAAACTTCTAGAGTGTACATAGGCCCCCTCCTCCACGTGGTGTTGGGTCCCCCCTTGACTCCCACTTAAGTCACAACGTTGTGCTACTAGGTGGATGTCTTATTTCATTTAAGTGAGTTTAGACCCTCTTTACTCACTTTTTATTTATTTATAAACTATAGACGGCAAAATAAACAAAATAGAATATTCCAATTTGCTATCGCAAATTAGGAATATTACACAGTGATGCAGTTAGTTGCTCGAGTGATAGTTGCAGATTAGTAGCAGTTAGATGTTAAGGAGTGCAATGCAGGGTTGGCAACATTGTAGGGTGGCACAGTGCAGAGTCAACAACAACGCAAATTCCTTAGTGGACAGTGTAGTGGCTAATAGTAGTCAAGAATCAGGAGACAGATGCAGTAGACAATTTATTCAGCATTTAGAATGCTTCTCAGTTGCAGTAGTTGTAGTAGCAACAACAACAATTGAGAGGGAGTTGTAGTGCAGATTCAGGGTTGGAAATAGTTTGGCAGTGTCAATAGCAACACAGATGCAGCGTCAGAGTTGCACAGTGGTTGGTGGGCAACAAACATACATCAACAACGTGACAGAGGATGGTACAGAGACAAAGTGTTGTGGCAGAGTGTGCAGCATAGAGAGAACACCTTCCTTGCTAAAAGGGAGTGTTAGATTTTGTAGCATTAGAGGTGTTCTAGTCTTGAAACTTTGTGGAGAGGGTAAAACACAGGATCTCTCCATAACCCAAAAATCGTTTGTGGAAATTCCACCTAGAAGTGTGTCAATTAGATTAGTAGCCTATTTTTAATTATTTCCTAAGTCTAAACTTAGGAAAATGAGTTAATTAATCAGAATTAATTGAGATAAGGTGTGAATCATCTAGAAACTCACATAGATTGACGGGGAATTAATCTGGGGCCTTGATTAAATTTTAAGCTTGGCTGTTGGAGGTCCAACAATAGATTATATGAAGAAGTTAATGGGTAGATGGAAAACACACTTGTGAGAACCACAAAGAGTTCGATTTCCTTGGAGAGTTCGATTTTCCAAAGAGCTAGCAGTGCTGGAAGTGTTCCAACAACACTTCCACGTAGCTTCAGGCCCAACAACACTTCCACATAGCTTCTTGAAGTTGAGTTCCATCGAAGTAGACACAGACTTGAATTCCACCATCCCACATCTCTTGAGCAACTTCACAATGTATTTTCCTTGATAAAGGAAACTCTCACCTGGATTTTGCTAGACCTCCAAGCCTAGGAAGTAGTGCATCAAACATAGGTCCTTTATCTCGTATTAAGAAGCCAACTCCCTCTTGCATTGATAAATGAGAGGGTCTGCACTTGTTAGAAAGAGATCATCCACATAAAGGACTAGAATGAGAGGCTGGTCCTTTTCAACCTTGAAGTATAGGTTCGGGTAAGCTTTGCTCGTTGTAAATCCCAATTTCATAAGATAACTATCAATCCTCTCATACCAAGCCCTAGGGGCTTGCTTCAACCCATAAAGGGATTTCTTCAACTTGCATACATTTGTTTTTCGATCTTGAACTTCAAACCACTCAGCTTGTTCTACATAGAATTCCTCCTTAAGCGAGCCATGCAAGAAGGCAGTTTTGACATCCATTTGGTGTATGCTTCATCCTTGAGAGGCAATAAGAGCAATGATAGATCAGATAGTGGTGTATCGCGCAACTGGTGCAAATATCTCGTCATAATCCACTCCTTCCTTTTGAGAGAAGCCTCGAGCAAGGAACCTGGCCTTGAGCTTTTCAACACTTCCATCAACTCCATGTTTGATTTTGTAAAGCCATTTAGAAGTGACCAATGACTTGTCCTTGGATCTAGGAACCACATCCCAGACATCATTCTTCATGATCGATTCATATTCCTCATTAATCGCATCCTTCCATACTTGTTGCTTCACGACTTCTTCGAATGTACATGGCTCAGATTGAACAATGGTACTCATAGCAGCGAAGTACCCTTGGTACCTGTTCAACTTCTTGCTTTCACGAAATGTCCCCCTTGGTCCAACATGTCTTTTAGCATCTTCGAGAGTATCTTTGAGTCACAAAGGTATTTTCCTTGAGGTAGAGGTCTCACCAGGAGGTGAATCAATGGGATCCATTGGGCCTTCAACATCGGGCATCAACTCATCTACCGGAGATTCATCCAGCTTTCCTGCATTATCATCATTGTCCTTCTTTGGGATAGGAAGATCTCTGACTTTCCCAAGGGCAGAATCTTCATCAAAGGTGACATCATGACTTATTTCAGCTTCTCTTTGACCAGACACATAGATTCTATATGCCTTTGAAGTTTCACTGTAGCCCACAAATGTTCCTTTCTTCCTAGATGCATCTAGCTTGTTTCTTTCTCTTTCGGCACATGAAAATACACGAGACAACCAAAAATTCTAAACTGAGAAACATCAGGTTTCTTACCGATGAAAACTTCTTCGGGTGTCTTGAAGTCCAATGCTTGATGGGGGCAACTATTTTGAACATATACTATAGTGTTAGCAGCTTCTCCCTATAAGAACTTTGGTAGGCCTTGGTCATGAATCTTAACACGAGAAGCTTCTATGGTGGTTTGATTCTTCGTTTCGGCAACACCATTTTGCTCAGGAGTATATGCAGTCGTGGTCTCCCTCTTAATGCCAGCTTCTCTACAATAGTCATTGAATTCATTTGATTCATATTCGGTCCCAGTATCAGTCCTCAATATTTTGATCTTCTTCCCTGTTTGATTTTCGACGAAGGCTTTGAAAGAACATAACCATTAGAATACTTCGTGCTTCTTCTTCAAGAAATAGATTCATGTTTTGTGAGATAAGTCATCCACAAAATTTTCATATTACAAGTATCCTCTCAATGATGTTACAGGCAACATACCAGATAGTTTAGAATGGACCAATTGAAGAATGTCAGTAGTTTGACTTTCACTTGAGGGGAATGGTCCCCTTGTATGTTTTTTAGCTGCACAACTTTGACAAACACCTTTATGATCTACCTTGAATTGGGGCATACTTGTGAAAGACCATCTTCTTTACATCAGGTAAGGCTTTGTAATGAAGTTGAGCAAATATTCGGTGCCATAATTCAGATTGAAGAGAAGTGTCGCATGTCATGGCCCCCAAAGGACTTCCTCCAACTTGATAGAAACCTTCAACCCTAAACCCAAGTGTATATGCATCTTTCAGATTCCTTTGCCAAACACGTACCTTCCCATCATCGAATGTTACCTTAAAGCCTTTATCTTCGGTCGTAGAAATAGATACCAGATTCTTTTTCAAATCAGGTACATACAATCCTTCTTGTAGATGAAGGATTTGACCTTAATTCAAGTGAAGAGTGACAATCCCTATCCCTTTCACAGGGTAGGTGGCATTGTCTCCAAGTATGATCTCTAAATTAGTTTACTTTTCAATCAAATTTGAGAGGGCCTCCTTGTACCCAGTGAAGTGCCTTGAGGAACTGCTATCAATCAACCAATTATCCAAAGTGTTCGTAGGAGAGGCAGTAGTGAGGGAAGAAATAAGATAAAATTCTTTTTGTTTTCCTACAACATTAGTTTCCACATACTTGGATTTTCTTAGCCTTTTGGGAGGTCGAATATTTCCATATTGAGCAGCAAGAGCATTCCTTTTTCCTTTGTTGTTGAACTTGTTGTTTCTTTGATTGCGATTGCCTTTGAAATTGTTGTGATTGTTGTTGTTGTCGTCATCTCGTGGAGTATCCTTCTTCTGAGGGCACTCTCTAGCATAGTAGCCAAACCTATTACAATTGTAGCATCTTCCCTTTCTTCCTTCTTTGAATCCTTGCTTGAATCCTTGACGTGTTGAGAATTTAGAGGGCTGGTGTTTATTTCAAATTCTCTTCTTCATAATTACTTGTGAGGTTACTTGAGTTACTTATGTCTTCTCTTCTTTAGCTTATTTAGTATTTCATCAAGTCAATTATCAAAATACATGAGACACAAAAATTAGGCTCCTAGAGCCAGGGCAAAAACTCTCCCTCTTAGAGAGGAAAACCCATGAGAAATTCTTCTTATAGATTTTCAAATGACAAGTACCATGACCAAGACTTAGACCCTTGACCTATATATGCATCCAAGACCTTGCCACTTCTTCTTTGATGATCTCAAACTTGATTCTTCTATTCTTCACCATTCTACATTGATCTGCACTAGTACTAGAGAACTCGGTCTAAGTTTTACTTCTTATTGCTTAGTCAACTATTGGAGACTGAATCATCTTCACTTTGCATACACTTGTAATTTTATTCCTTGAACTGTAGTTAGGAAGGTAAATCACAAATTTACCTTCCTCACTTTTCCACACCTTTAAGACTGCTTTCTTCTTTAGGTCTCTCAACTTCATGTACTGTAGGTGTACACTGATCCGCTATCTAACCTCAGGACAATTAGCAAATTCTTCTTCAAATAGATCCGCACTTATAGTACTTGTACACTGCCCTTAACTTCGCTTATGTTTCAGGTCCTTTGCTCTTCTTGGTGTCACAAAACAGTATGCAATACTTCTGTGTTATATCCGCAGGTTCTTCCTGATATAAGGTCTGAAAACAAATGCTGTGATACCTCAGGCAAATCCGCACTATTACCCTGTACAAGACCTCAGAAATCCACACTTATATACTCTTTAAAATCTCAGAGGAATCCGCACTGTTTCAGAGGAATCCACAATCTTCTCAGTGACAAATGATCTGCAGGTCTTGTGTATATATATGGCACAGTTCCTCGTGTTAGGCTGACCTTACACACAGTTGTAGGCCGACTTTATTGTTGTGTAGAAGCTGACTAGATCTCAGTATATTGGAGCTTATCTTTAGCGTTGAGTGAGGGCTGTTTTAAGCCATTCTTCCACAAGTTTCATGGCAAGGTTTTGGAGCATTTATTAATGACTAGGCTCTTCATATGCATGACACTAATTACACATATAAACATAAGACAAACCCTAATAGACATCAAGAAGAAGTCTATTGACCTATACTAAAAACTTGCTCACGAAACCCATGAAGCAAGTATAACAAAATACATTTTATTATCTTTGTCTTCTTCTTTACAAAAATACATAATTACATAGTCAATATGAAGACTGATCCTAGTTACACTTTTCAACATGACCTTGTCTCTTTGGACCAACATTGTTCTTCCTCTTAGCATGAGTGGAGAATGCAGTGGGCTCATTTCCATTTGAAGGCTTGCCCCTCTCCATCATCCTCGTCTCTTCTTGAGTGCATCTAGTTAATAATTTGTCGAAACTAGGAATCCTGTCATTGTTAAGAATAGTGGTGTTAAACACATCCCATGCTTGTGAGAGACCTCCAAGGGAAATAAGAGTGAGCTCCCTATTAGAAACAACTTCTCCAATAGATAGAAGATCATTCTTGATTTCGGTAATCCTCATGAAGTAGGATTGGATAGACTCCTCTCTATCCATCTTGATGTCCTTCAACTTGTTCTTGAGAAAGAGGATTTGGTTTGCATTGTTTGCTTTGAACATCCCAACTAGCTTGTCATACATCTCCTTAGATGTTCCCAAATCAGAAATGTAAACAACCAAATGTTTTTTTATGGATTCTCTGATGATCTTAGCTTTGACCTCACCTTTCTTATACTTTGTCTTAGTATCAACAGATGCATTTGAAGGAGGCTCCACCACATTTCCTTGCACATAATCCATGATATCATTTTCTTCCAAATTCAAGTCCAAAGACATCTTCCATGCATGATAGTCAGATTTATCATTGAGCTAATCCTCAGTTTTGAAGTAAGATGTAGAAGCCATTGAGGTTTTTCCTTGTCCAATAAATCTTTCTTGGTGATTGGTTTTCTCTCTCTTGCTTGGGTTTTGTCTTCACCTATGCTCTAATACCATGTTAAATTTAGTTAACAATGGTATGTTCTATGCTTCGCACAATTTACCTCAATGTTCCTTTAGCAACTCAATGACAATTTCTAATTATTTCTAGTAGAAATCACATTAACCATTAATCACGTTGACAATAAATGCAGATAGAACATAAACAAAATGCATGAGACAAGCCAAGAGAAGAGAACGCCGGATTTGGCGGATGCCAGGGAAAAACCCTAATGTGGGGAAAACCCTTTGATCAATTCTTCTTATTATTATTCAAAAGTTTTGCACAGAGAGAGAGTACAAAAAGTCAAGTTGACTCGCCCAATTCAAATTCAAAACAACCTTGTCAAATTCTGCAATCAACTGCAGTCAAACTTCAAGCCTAACCAGAAAGTTAATGCTGGTTAAAACAACAGTCAAACACCTTCTTTGAAGCTCAGTCAAAGGTAGTCAAACTTGCCCTCCAACAACGGTCAAAGTCAATCCAAAATAGTGACAAAAGATGCGGTCAAACTTGGTCAACCTGCGATCAACCCTGTGGTCAATGCAAGTCAAACAACCCAGACAACCTCGATTTCAGTCAATGCAGCCTAAGGAAATTGGAATTCTACTCCAAAAACCGTAGTCAAAACTGGTCAAATTCACCTTGGTCAACACTAGTCAAACTATCTGAAATTCTGCAATTCTGGTTATGCAATTATGTCCTAGGAAAACTTGTCCACCTTGCCACATGTGTGAGAGAGAGGCTTCCCAATAGTTGTACAAACCAATTTGATGAAGAGAGAGAAGAATGTGTGAGTGATGATGATGCCAAATGAGGTGTGAGGTCAGTTCTATTTATACAATTCGTTTTGGGTGAAGAGACACGTCCATTGGGCTTCTTGAGCCTACATTTAGCTGAGGCTGACCTGAACAATTTGCACATGTGTGGGTGTAAATTCAAAATCACACTTCTGCTCGTCCTAATGAGATGATCTGGTCCTCTTGAAAGCAGGGATCCTTATCGACAACGACATACCCTTAGGTGAGGGTTTTACAAATAACCGTTTTAGGGTTCCATAAGAATGATCAAATGTATAATGATGGTAGATTCAATCTAGTGATTAATCGCCCAAATAAGAATCTTTATGATTCAAAGGTCCTAGACATAATGATGTTAATATTGGAAAGTAGATTATTAAAATAAATGAATATACCTTTGTTATGAAGAGAACAAAGCTTATGGTCTAAGACATACCTTTGAGTTGTTTCTTAACAAACCTTGTAGGACATCAATGCTTTAAGAGCTTCCTTTGCAACATAACTTCTATTATGCTTTGTCTTGTGAGGTCTCCTCCATAACTCTTGAGTATTCAACAAGCTTTCCTAAACAAGGAAAGTATAAAAAAAAGATTATTAGCATATAATACAAACATAAGAGAGGAAACCAAACATAAAAAGATAATACAAGGATTAAGATACTCATCTTTTGTAAAATGGTGAGGGCTCCCTCTTAATCCAATCTTAAGGGATACCTATAACTTCATCAAAACAATTCAAAACTGTTCTACCAAAGCAAGTTAGACTTATAAGTACTATAAATCAAAACATAAAGGAAAACAATTCAAAACTTTAGAGTAGAAGGATATGTAAGAGATTGAGAAGAGTCCCTGGAAAACAAATCTTTGACTTCAGATTCTTCCATCTTGTTGTTCTTTGGCGAACCTTCATCGACAATATTTTCTTGATCCCTATATCTCCTTTGATTTCTTGGTTTCTCAAGACAATTACTTCGATAGTGACCTATTTTGTGACAATTGTAACATTCAATCTTCGATAGGTCTATCTTCTTCCTTGGCCCTTTGAACTTCTTGAAGGTTCCTTTATTCTTGTGATGAGCGGAGTAGGCATTTGAGATGTTCTCCTCTTCATTCTCCTTGTTGCTTACTAATGAAATTTTGTCTTCTTCTTTACTACATGCATTCCATAATTGTTCGAATGTAGGAGTATCCTTCCAACTGTTGATTCCTGATGCAAAGGCACTCCAAGATGGTGGTAATCCTAGAAGAGCAGTAATCACGAGCTCCTTTTCAGATACCATTTCATCTATTTCCTGGAGTTCATCTCTAATTCTAGCTATCCTTACAAAGAAGGATGCCACAATGTCATCTTTTGTCATCTTCATATTTCTTATTTCATTCTCGAGGCTTGCAATTTGACCAAGGTTCTTGATTGTGAATAATTTGGATAGGGTCTCATACATTTCTTGAGTGGAATCTACGTTGGATATATATGGAATGAGATTGTCCTTTATTCCATCCACTATCAGTCTCATGGCCAATATTTTTGTTTCTCTAAACTTTGCTTTCTCTGCTACACTAATTTGTAGGCTTCTTTCTTTTTTCTTTGACTAGATCCAAAACTTTATTCTTCTCTAGGATGAGATTTATCCTTTTTTTCCATGCCTTGTTGCTGGAGGCTCCTTCTAGTTTGTTTTCTCCTTTCAATGGGTTAGACATGGTTCTTGAAGATAGTAGGCTTATCCCTTATATGATCCCTTTTCTTGATGACCCTTATTCAACTTTTTAATAATCCTTAATCTCCTTTCAATAGATCTTCAGGATGCCTTTTTCTTCCTTTTTCACCTTAGCTCTGATACCATGTTGGAAAATCAGAAAGGCAAAAAGGTTTTCTTTATGTTGATAATTACTTGTGATATTATTATGTTCTTATTAACTTTCTTATGTTCTTCTTTTATCTTGATTCATCAAACAATTACCAAAACCATAACACGAAGATCAAAGACACCATATGTAGGCACGCAGTCAGGGAAAAACCCCTATCTAGTGGAAAACCCAGTCAAGAACTCTTCCTTCAGGAGATTCATAAGACAAGACGAGATAATCCAAGACTCTTTGACTTAGACATAGACTTCCTCCAATCACCAAGTCAACCTTTCCTTCCTCTTCAAATGTTAACCTTGCAGCAACAACTTCAACCTAGAACTTTTTCCCTGTAGCAATAACTTCGACCTAGAACTTCGATCTTGTAGCTGCAACTTCGACCTAGAATTTTGATCTTGTAGTAGCAACTTCGACTTGGAACTTCAATCCTACAACAACATAATTTCTACCTTTTGCAATAGAACTTCGACTTGCAGTAAATTTCATAATTTCGACGACCTTCAATTCCCCAGTAACTTCGCATGTGTGAGAGATAGATGGCCCAAAAACTTCGATCTTTTCCTTCTCTGCAATCCTTCTTCTCTTGCAATTTCACACATTTCTGCTTTTTCTTCTTGTATATTGAACTTGTGTGTGTGATGCTCCAAATGAATTGAACTGCACTTCTATATGTAGTGTCTTCTGTGGGTCGAATTGCCCTAATATAGGTCGACTTCATCAGGTAAGGGCTGACTTTGTGTGGAGGTGACAAATGACTTATTTGACTCAATAATATATTTTTTTACATGATACAAAAGCCCAATAAGGGTCTAATAAAATGGACAATGACTCTAATCACTCCAGATAAAACCTAGAAGTCCTCAATGGGGACTTTGACATAGAAAATGATGACCCAAGTATGAAACCCATGCTTTAATAAGTCATTTTAATAATAATAAAAATCCTTTTGACAATTATACATTTCATTATGATTGAAGTACAATTATGAAGACCGAATCTAGTTACATTCTTCAATAGTGTCAAAGGAGCATTCTGCCTCAACAAGAGACCTCAAAAGGTCTGCTTCAGAATTAGCAGTGTTTATGGCCGAGCTTCTTTTTCAAACAAATGTTGAGTAACTACTTCAAAGAACAATTTGTTCTCTTGGCTCAACTTTCAAGCAACCCTATACTTTTCAAAATGACAATACTGCTTGCACCTGTTCATTCCAATGTCCTTCATAACTCCCTTTGGGTCAGAGAGGAACTTCCTTGGTGGTTTAGTCAGAAATGTATCGTTTGATTAAATCAAAATTACCATATTTCTAAAGCTTTGCCACATAAGTAATGGCACCATATCTCAGCCAATACAGTTATAATGACAATGGTGCAATGCAAGACGCAAATCCTTATTCATTCATACAAGATATTTTCACTGTAGTGTTAGGTATATGGCATTTGAGATTTAGATTTCTGCAACTTCAAGGCAGCAGTCACATATCAAAGGAAATGTCCTACACAGGTCACTAATTTCAACCCACATCATACTTAAGGATGCTGAATATTCTCAGCACACTTGGTCCATCTCCCTTAGCCGTCCTTATCTTAGCGTAATCCAAATTCAAGGCTTCCAATGCCAAGGTGGCTTACACGCTACAGAGACCTTATAGCATCTTCCTACGAGTATCATAAAAATGAGCCATAGAGTGCCCACTCTTCATTTTATTTTGACTGTCTTGATGTTCTAACATGATATGCTACAAGGTCCTTTGGAATCATCACAAAATTGTTGAATGTACTAATATTTCACCTTTTCAGTATTACTTCAGTAAATCTGTGATGAATGGGCTTAGAATTTGCTTAGCAATCAGTGAATCTCAATTTGAGAAGCAGACATTTCCTTTTTCTAAAATCATCAGCAACTTCTATTTAATCTTTTGAGGCATCTCGGTCATCAGTAGCAATAGGATTAGTTCTTTTCAAGAGGAGTACCTTCCAGAAGATGATCTTCAAATAAATATTTTTAACCTTCCTCATCAATTTCGTCTTCAGCACAAGTTTCGTAGGAAACATGTGACATAGTTTCCAAGGAAAAAATCCACTCAAAAAACTTGGCTTGCTGCGTAAACTTGGCCCCTACACTGTTGTACGACCTGTCTCAGCTGCACGTGTGAGCTGTGGCCTACCTCTTCTGTCGCACGTGTTAGCCGCAACTTCCTCTCAGCTGCATCTGTGAGCTGCTACCAACGAATCGGCCTCCTCCTTGCTGTCTCAACCTCCCTCTCTGTCCAACTCATCCCTGTAAATTCCTCTCTCCTCAATCATGTTGAGCCAACCTTTTTGGCAAATCTCTCACTCAAGTGCTCAACTAATAATGTCTTTCACATCGACATTAGGCCTATTTAATGGTTTTATTAGGCCAAATCTCTAACCCTAATCTCATTAGTGATCAATAGCTAGGATTAAATCCTAAGATCACTTGAGATCAACGATTGAGATTATATTGTCTAAGTCACTTAGATAAAGTAACTAGTCATTAGACTTAGGCCTAATAGTTATCGATAATTAGTTATTGAACTTTTCCTAAGTCAAACTTAGGAAAGAAATCAAAAATCACTTACACATCGCATGCAAGCACCCAAAGAGGCAAATCAAAGTCTTCTCCATGCTAAGACACAAAGCTAGAATAAGACCTTCCGCAACTACGAGAATCAATAGGAATGTTGGTGGGTAAAGTCTCATGTAGATACCACTTAGTTTGAGAACACTGAAATTTTGACACTATTCCCTAACCTGTTCCACTTGGGATGTGGATTGTGCCACTATAAGGGCTCATAGGAAGATTAAATCTATCCAGGAGTGTAAGACATGGCCAAAGTTGCATTATTGGCTTTTTGGTATTTTTAGGAGTTCCTTGGCCTTGGACGTTACAAGTGCCCTTATTTCTTGTTCAACCTCTCTCTTGACCACTAATCGGGGCATTTTGATGCCCTCTAGGATTACTATTAAGGGCCATCTCAATCCAATGCAGTCCTCTTAGTCTAGTCGAATGCATTTAGCACGGAACCTTATTTGATAGGGACTAGGTATTGATATTTGCACTACTGATTCAAATGATGAGTAAGGCTTAGCTCCCTCCTTGAAGGGAGCTGTATTTGTAATGAATCCAGGGAAGATAATGTTGAAATTCTATAGCATGCGTAGTAGAATACAATTTTCTGCTTCGGTAATTACTTCCTAATGATTTTCAAATAGTGTTTTTCAAGTCACTGATATCATTGAATAATTACACACACTAAATCTCAATAGTAAATGCAGCAGAAACAATGAAGATCATAGAAGGACAACCATGCACAGTTGACACAATATTTTTACCTTGGGAAACCCAACCTTGGGAGAAAACCCAACAGTCTTTTCTTGAGGAGAAATTGTCTTTCAACAATTTTTACAAATCATAAATATTTTCTAGAAATCTGTGCCAATAATACGAGTCAAATACCAGTCAAACTTGGTCAAACAACTGCTAGTCAACACTAGTCAAGCCAGTAAAAAATCCAACTCAGAAATCTACAGTCAACAATGGTCAACAGTCAAATTCAGCCTTATGGTCAACAATTTGCAGTCAATCCGCATGTGCAGTCCTGGTGTCAAATCTGTGATCAAAGTCAAACTGCGGTCAACTGTTTACACATGTGGTTGAGGTCAAATCGGTCAAACAGTGGCTGTAAAGATCACACATGCGTCCTAGTCAAACTCGGTCAATGCTGGTCAAAGCTCGGTCAACTTCAATCAATGTGGCTTGGTCAAACTCATCCTTCTTCACACGTGTGGCCTCCAAGAGAGAGAGAGATAGAAATGATAAAGACGATCTCCAGAAACAGATTTCTTCGTAGCTGAATTTCTCCTCCACTAGAAAAGATCAAATGATCTTGCTATGTTGATAATTTTCCTCTCACAAGCTTCTCTATTTATATAGAGCTCTATTGTTGAGTGGAGACCCATCAAGGGGCACCTCATCACAAGAAACCCTTTCACTAGTGGAGCCTAGAGCACAATTCAAAATTAGACTAGAATTGTTTACCCCACTCTTGGGTGAGAAACCCCAATCAATAAACAATTCAAATTCGCTGTGTAAAAAATAGTCACTCCATCTTGGAGCAAAATGTGAACATCGTGGGCCAATATTCCCTAGCCAAATTAGTACGGCCCCATGGGAGAAAGGCTGCCCCTGGGCCATTCACCCCTAGCAAAATCAACATGGCCGCATGGGTGAATGTATCATTCTCACCTAGTCAAATCAGCATGACCCCATGGAGGAATGTCTGCCTGATGCAGCAAAAACATCAACAGATAATATGGGGTACCTATGGAGATATCAAAGGGGATAATGAATGTAATTTGGCCATAATCATGAAATAGGTTCATTGTGCAATTAGAGGAAATTATATGATAATAAGGGGTAGTTGGGATAGACCTGAAGGAAGATTCATGAGAAAGTATATATACGCATGGCTTGTTGTTAAAGTTGGCAACTAGGGCCAAATTCTACTTTGGTCAGCTCCTATGGGGAAGACAATTACAGCATTGAATTCCTCTCTTCGAGAGGACCAAAATCGATATAAAGATCGTCTCATTTGGACAAGCGGAAGTGGATTTTTGAATTTATGTTCTCTCACAAGTATATTAATAAGGTTGGATTCATCCTTATGTCAGCCTATGAAGCCCAATAGTCACGTCCTCTGACCTCCACCGTATTGTATATATTGTGGTACCTTCTCCCTCATTTGGGACATCAATTTCTTGGATAGAAGTCTGAGGTAGCCGAGTTCTTGGAGCAGCTCGAAGGAGGGTTTTGTCTTTGGGTTTTCTTCTGCATCAAGGCTGAGACTTTCCAAGGAGGACAGGCACTGGTCTGGGCAGCCTAAGTATGGGCAATTCATCCTTGCAGTCCAAGTTTGGTAGCGGCTTAGCTGGCCGAGTTGATTCAGTAATTGCTGGGCTCGTTTGTGAGCGAGAATCCCTCTCCTCATGAGGCCGCATCCATGTTTCCTCTCAAGCAGAACCACAGTCAGTTTAACCTTCACAGTAAAGGAAGCCGAGAGTCCAGTCATGGGTCCACATCAGTCCTAGTGGCCAGCGAAGGTCATTCTCATGCATGCCAGTGAAAGCTGCTGTTGAAGAGAAAGCTCTTGGTTCAAGTGGATAAAATCACAGTGGACAATAAGCTGCCCTAACCAGACCTTCATTTCGGATTGACTGAATACTGGTGTTATAGTTTGAGCCACTCACATGTTTAAGATATTGGATCTTCAAAGTCATTTTGACTTTGGATTATTGTACTCTCTCTCTACTGAACATTCGATATTAATAATAAGAAGAATCAATATAGGGTTTTCCCCATCTTGTGGTTTTTCCCTGGCTTGTGCCATATCCTTGTGTACTTTTGTCTTAGCTTGTCTTCAACATCTATCCTTTATGTTCTTTCTTCAGTCACTGTCAGTTTGATAATGTTTCATGGGATTGCTAATGAAAATAAAATGGTCTAACAAATGGGCTTATATGGAGTTCTGAAGTGACTGTCCTTAGCAAAGAACATGTTAACTAAAATTAACACTTGTAGAATGATTCCTTCCTTAATGATGATTTGATTGTGTTACTCTACTTGAAGGGTTCTCACTACGTTATGGTGTGAATGCATTTTGGCATTTCTGATGTTAAGGGTTTATTCTCAAGCTGAAGGGCTATTTTTTATTTTTTATATATCAATGTTTACTACAAGTGGTATTAGATCTATTTCTTGGGCAAGTACGTGGAAAATTTTCTTTAAAACTCTTTTATATAATTTCCAAGGAAAAAATAGGATGGTGGCATTCAGATCCATTTCTAAAATTTTTATGCATAATCTGAAGAATCTAGCTGTAGTCCTGCGTTCCTCTTGAAAAAATAGCCAATTTCAAAAGAAAAATCATCCAAAATTGGAGTCCAGAAAGTGAAGATATCACTGATTTAAAATCAACTATTTTAGTTTTTAGGGGCCATCAGGATTGCAGGGAAGATATCTGTTTACTGTGGCAAGAATTGGCATGAACACAAATGGATGTGGAGTTTGAAATGTGTTTTGATTCCTTTTGAATGGATAAGATAGACTGACTAAAGGCAGGCTTCTGTGTAGATGAGTCATAATTGAATTTTGTCCCATACAAACTGTAGAGTAATTGCTTTTGTTTAAGATGCTCTTCTATTTGTCTTGCTACAAGTAGTTTTCTTTTTTTCTGTTGTGTTTGAAAATTTTCTATGGTTATGTAATTTTTTTATGGAATCTAGTGATTATTGTTGAATCTAGTATCTAGATTTGGCATCTTTTTTTTTTTTTAAATATTTATGTAATGCAATTTACATGTCTGCAACTTATAGGTCCCAGGTGGTGTTACTGCTGCAATTGGCTTTAAAGCAGCAGGAGTGTACGGCGGGGTTCGGGCTGCAAGCAGAAAACCTGACCTTGCTCTAGTTAGTTGTGACGTTGATGCTGCTGCTGCAGGTTAAATCATTTAATTGTTTGTTCCTTGTAGGATATAGTAACCTTAAATTTTCGAATATCTATTAATTTATTTTAATTTTAGCTTTGGTAGTTTATATTATAATCTCATCTTACTGGAAGAAATTATGAATAATATCTTCCTAAACATGAAGGTCTTTTTTAATATGCAGTTCATCCTAATAGATAGGGGAACCACTCGTGTTTTTCACTTCTGCTTTGATAAAACCATTCAATGTTTTCTTTTTGTGAAGATTCCTTACAACTTTAATCTCCATCTTTTTCACAGTGGATTAAGCTTCAAATTCTAGATGTATACTCTCTGACCTCATATCATAATTTTCAATTCCCCCTCACAGGGAGATCACAACACCAAGAACACACTTTAAAAAAAAGTTTTCAGTGAGGGTATTTTTTTAATATGTTGTACATCCTAATCAGCGGGGGAGCCACTCACATTTTCCATTTTAGCATTGATGGAACCATTCCAGAAGCTAATTTGTTTGGAAGATTCTTTACGACTTTAACCTCCATCTTTTTCAAAATGGCTTAAGATTAAAATTCAAGATGTACACTCTCTGGCCTCTTTCTTGTTTGTTATAGATTTTGTTTGTGTCATCTTTTTTTTAAAGAATAAATGTAAGGTACATTCTGTATGTACGTTGAAGAACTCAAAAATGGTCTCTCCAGCATTGTGTTGGGAGGATTCCTTCAAATGGAAGTTCATCAAAGTTTGAATAGGGTATAGTTCTAGGACCAGATAGTCTTGCTTGTGCATCATCTTTTGGGTTTCGAAAAAGATCAGGGGAAAGCAAACAACAACGAAAAGTTAGAGGAACTAGGGAGGAATTCTCCTTGATGAGGATTATTCAGTCTCATTCCTACCTTTTGTTACCCTTATTTTTATAAACCATTTGTAACCTTGATCCACTCATAATTTTTATTTTCCCCGAGCAGAATCCTGGTTTCCAAGATTTGAAGGGATTGCCAAATCCTTATTTGAAATCAAGTTATCAGATTCACGTGGTCTCGTCATCCCCCTTGATGGGGTTTCATTTGCATTTACAATTCTTGTGGGATGCACCACTATAAACTTGTCTTTCTCCATCCTTGGGGGTATTTTGATTTCTCAATTGGATCTTTAATTCCATGGAATCTAGAACAAAACCCTAGGATTAGTCATTTCCGCTGAAAGAAGAAAAACCTTAGGTCACGAGGAGATGACAAGGTTGATTTGCAAGATGGATGCGTGAAGTCTAAGATCAAGGGGGAGTTGTCATCCCACCATAGTCTTCAAAAGATAAGTATTCTATATCCCTCTTGTTTGATTATTACTATTATTGTTTTACTTCTAGTTAGACTTTTTGTCTTTGAATTCTTTGCTTTGTTGTAATTGTTCTTCCATGGTCTGCATGTGAGGATTGCAAGTTGATGAGAAGGACTGCATAGACTTTGGTAGTGAATGGAAGAAGTGGAAGAACAAAGCAAAGTAAGTGGACTTTTCAAAATTTCTACTTGAAGGATATTATAAGACCCAAGTTCAGAGGGAGCAGACTGTTTGAAGTATGCCTTGATTGTGCCAAAGTGTTGTCAAGATCTAGCATGCAGCAAATGGCAGCATGATAGCAAGATTTGAGAAAGTTCTCCCAAAAAGAGGGAGAGGATCATGTCAAGACGTTTGCCTCAGTTGCCTCAGCTTTTTGAAGAACACGAAGAAGCCTCATGATTGGAGAGGACCTTATACTTCGGGCTTGAGTAAATGGATCAAGGATGATCCTAGATGATTTGTTTCTAACAGAGGGAGCAGTTGTAAAGAAAATATTGTCTTCAGAGGGAGCAGTCAAAATGCCCTGTTTTGACCCCAGAGAAAGCTGACCTTAGGTTCTTGGATGATGGACTATAAATGTGAAAGGGAACATCTAGTTTGGGTATCCAGTAAACATTTGTGATCTATTGAAGGGACAAAACAATTTATGGTCAAGCCAAGATGTGTTGCTCAACATGTGTTACTAGCATGGTATAGTTGGTCATGAATGTTTTGAAGTACAATTGCAGACTTAGCTTGGGCTTGTGGAGATTACCTCTCTCATTAAGAGGGAAAGATGATGGGATGGACATTCTCCTTGTGTCTTCATGACCTTGGTTGGAGAATGGTCCAATATTTGTTAGTTTTTGATAGCAACGACCAAGTGTTCTAGTTTCTATGGTGTCTAAGAGGCCAAGGAACACGAGATCTTAAAAACCCAAAAAAGGTTTTGCGAGAAAAGCCCTAGAAACATTTCAATTGGATTAATTAGCCAATAATTAAATATTTCCTAAGTCTAGCTTAAGAAAAGTGGTTAATTAAATCAAATCAATTGAGGTCGATTTTGCTCTAAAGACATCCAGAAAAGTGTGTTGATGGATTCCAGATGATCATAGCCATCGATTGAGATGTGATCAAGGCCGTTGGTTTCCCAACATAAGATTATAAGAGCAAGTCAATAGGGTTTGTGTTAATTTTCACAATGTTCTATTCTATAACAATCACTTAAACAATTTCTTCTTTTGGTAGCAATCACTTTTCCAATCTATTTTCAATCACCCAATAACAATAAGCAATTGTGGATAGAAGACTAAACAATATGCACAATAGAAGACAACCGAGATCAATGAGTCACAAAGATTTAGGTCAAAGTCCAGGGAGAAAACCCCACAAAGGGGAAAACCCAACCAAATTCTTCTTCTATTAGATAATCAATTGTTCAACAGAGATACATAGTCCAAGTACTTTCATCAACAAGTCAAAGGTCAAAGCCTTAACTATCCAAGTCAACAATTCAATAAACAATCAATGATGAGACATAAAGTCATATCTGGTCAAAGTACCAGTCTTGCAATTTTTGGCCCTGTTAAGTATAGTCAACAATATTCAATGAATACCCTAACCAGTCAAAATCAACGGTAAAAAACAACTCCAAATAATTCAGTCAACCCAACAATGAATGTTGTTGAAATTTGATGACTAAAAAGTTTCCAGCAATCCCAACCCGGTTTTAATTTCACCTTATCACTCCCGTTCAGTTAAATGCCCTTTCCCATAAACTTACATTCAACATATAGAATTCTGGAAATGAAATTTTCAGATTAAAACACATGGCACTGTCAACGCATGCTGAAAAGAAATATGGACATAAACAAACCAGCAACACATTAAAAAATTCACACAGATTTTTGGTCAACTTAGACCAAGGCAAAACCCCTTCAATCTTCTCTGGGAAAAACCTGTTAGAGAGCTCTTCAAATTTATTTATCTTTCAAGTTCAGGAAAAATACATTTGCAGACAAATCAAAACAACAAAACACAACTTATCTCTTCAGCCCAAAACTCCTTGAAAACCATGCCCACTTTCCTTGATTTCCGTGCCCACTTGAAGCTGAAAATGTACTGTACAGACGCAGACTGTACTATATGGATTCCGTACGGACTGTATTGATTTCCGTACTGCTATACGGATTTTTGTTTTCCATTTTTTTGCTCAAAACTTCTCTCGAACTGCATGCAATTTACAACATTAAATGCTGTTTGTACTGTACCTTTTGCTTTCTTCTATGCCTTGATTTCTGTGCCCAGCTTTGCCCAAAAATCACTCCTTCAACTTGCTGCAACAAATTTCTCTTTCAGAACTTTTCTCCAACCCTCAGCCTCCTTTCTCCAATTTGCTCAATAAGAATGAATGAATACAGTCTCTCTTTTCTTTTCCCTTTTTTGTTTCTCGAAATGACTTTTGGGCAACCCTAAGATCTAATGGCTTAGATTCATTTAGAGCAAGGGATGAGAATAAATGTGCATTTAATTCTCACTTTCTATTTTTTAACTCACTCATTAAATAAAGTACCCACATCGTACTTTATGTCTAAAATCACTTTTCACTTTATAATTTAACATTGACTTTACCACTTATAAAGTCACTTTCACTTTATAATTTAATATTGACTTTACCACTTATAAAGTCACTTTCACTTTATAAATTAATATTGACTTTACCACTTATAAAGTCACTTTCACTTTATAATTTAACATTGACTTTATCACTTATAAAGTCACATTTAGGAAAATAATTATTTTGGACACTTTTCCCTAGGGAGAGACTAACCCATGGGAGACCACTTGTCCAAGGTACATTAAAAATCAACAAATGCAACCTTCTTTCCTTAGTCAAACCTAGTCAAAACTAGTGTTTTTAATCTAGGACAGTTTGACTCAACCCCGACTTGATTGACCGGTCTGAACCCCTCACTGGTCCAACTCAGCCAATTAATAGGTTTGGGGCTCAGTCCATTACAAAACTGGTTGAGTTGGTCTTCTCCTTCCAGGTACATACAAAATATAGATACATGTTTCTTTTTCAAACCAGGTACATACAAAACTTCTTAAAGAGATATAGTTTTACCTTTATCCAAATGAAAATAAACAAAACCACATCCCTTTATAGGATATGTTGAATTATCTCCAAGTATAATTTTCAGATCCGTCTCCCTCTCAACCAGATTTGAGAGAACTTCTTTATAACTAGTAAAGTGTCTTGAAGCACCACTATCAACCAACCAACTATCACGAGAATATGCAGGAGAGGAACTAGAAAGCGCAGAAACGAGAAAGTACTGTGATTGTGTTTCAGCTGCATTATTATCATGCCATACCTTGGGTTCCTTGAAATCTTTGAAGAATATTAGCTTTCTTTATGAACAACATGAGCTTTTCTTCTTCTTTTATAATTAGACCCGAAGTTGTTGCTATGATTGTTGTAGTTGGATCTTGGTGCACTTCTATTTTCTGGACAATCACGAATATAATGGCCATGCTTATGGAAATTGTAGCTTTGAACTTTTGATAAGTCCCTGTTCTATTTATAGGAATTGTTAGTTCTCGGAGCAGGCTGTCTTGAAAAGTGATGACCTGTTTTTCCTTTTTGATTCTTGTCTTGGAAAACAAAGGCAATAGGTTCTCGCCCTTCATGTTTGAGAATTATTCCTCTGGAAATCATTCTAATCTCTTCTTGACTGCACTTTCCCAAGAGCTCATCAAATGTGGGATACTTATCATTGTTGCTGAAGGTAGTAATAAAAGTTTCCCAAGTTGGAGGAAAGACCTCCAAGCGTAATCAACACTAGCTCTTTATCAGATACAATTTCACCAACAATTGAAAAAATCATCCTTGATTTTAGATATACTCATGAATTATGCTTGAATGGTCTCTCCTCTGTTCATCTTAATGTCCTTGAGTTGATTCTTTAACGCAAGGATTTGACTCAAGTTGTTTACTTCATACATTCCAATAAGCTTGTCATACATTTCCTTTGATTTCTTCAACTTGGAGACATAGGCGATGAGATGGTCTCCAGAGAATCAAAGATAATCTTCTTAGCCTTGACTTCTCCCTTCTTGTATTTGGCCTTGACAACACCATTTGAATTTTCTGGTTCTTCTGCTACCTTACCTTCCACATATTCCAATACACCATGTTATTCAAGAGTAATATCCAATCTTGCCTTCCATGGACCAAAATTCGAAGCATCATTTAACTTCTCTTCATTCTTTAAATAAGAAGAAAACATCTTGATCAAGTCAAACAAATTTTAGCAGCAAGTAAAATCTCTTGAAAGGAGCGATAACTCTTATCTTTTTGGGCTTGTCTTCACCAAAGCTCTGATACCAGGTTGAAATTTTGATGATCTATGTTGTAACAATTACTTATTTTAGAACTCCTTTTTGCTACAATATGAGTTAAGAAATTGTAGATAGAACATAAACCAAATGCACAATAGAAGACAACCAAGAACAAAATGAGGCGCAAAGGATTTAGGTCTAATGACCAGGGCAAAACCCCACTAGGGGAAAATCCAACCAGATTCTTTTTATATTAGATATCAATTGTTCAACAGAGATACTGAGTACAATGAGAGATCAAGAGAATGAGTAAGTTCACCCAAATATGAACAAGTTGAAGCATAAGCATCACTGATAGCAGCAACAAATGCAAACACTGAATCAACCTTCCCTTTAATTGAATCAACACTGAAACACTGAATTGACCTTGGCTCACCAAGTCCTGCTCTTACTCTCCAAGTCTCTCTCTCACAATCTTCTTCAAGTCTCTCCAACTCTATCTGTCAAGTTCGAATTCTTCTTTCACAACACACAAGTAGTAAGGTGAGATGATATGAGACACATATATATAGGAGGTGCAACGAATTCATGTCATAAAGGAGGTACAACTTGCATGCCATGAGGTAGGTGCAACACATGCCTTTTTGAGAAGGGTAACTCATGCCATTAAGGAGAGGCAACACTTGCCTTAGAGAAGTGTAACTTATGCCATTAAGGAGAGGCAACACATGCCTTAGAGAAGTGTAACTTCAGCCATTAATGAGTGTTATCATTTAGGAGAGAAACATATGACTTAAATGTTGAGAGTGTAACATATGCATTAATGAGAGTGTAAGAGGAATATTTCAGACATGCCTTTAATGAGTGTGTAAGAGAGTGTAATGTATCCATCAAGAGAGAGAGAGAGAGAGTAACGTAGTGCTATGTGAGACATCAAGGAGAGAGGTGTGAAGTGATTGAGTGTCATGAAGGAAAGGGGACCTGAATTTCCTTTTGATAATATCATTGTATCATGAAGTATAATAATAATAATAATAATAATTATACTAATATTGATGATTAAGTCGAAATTGAACTATTAGAATTGATTAAGGATAAGTTAAGTGATTTTCCATGAACTATACTTGATTACCAATTGATGCATGTTGATTTACTAATTTTGGAAAGTCATACTTGAGATGCTAGACATGACTTTCTTATTTTAGAAAGGCATTCCAGAATTGTCAGAAATGAGTTTTTTTATTTAAAGAAATTCATCCCCGAGTTGCCAATTTTCAACGCCCCATGGGATATGGAAATTGCATAGAGAAAGAAGAAGGAGCAAAATGCCATGCGGGACTTTTGGATTTGAAACTTTGATTGGTGTCTTGTCGAACTTTTTTGGTTCTCTTCTTTCTCTGCCAGGTACATCTGGCAGGTAACTGGAACCTTTCACGAAGTGTGAATGTATCCAAGAAGATTCTATTAAAGGACAAGCTCAACTCTACCCCCATGAGGAAAACAGATATAATAGTAAGTTAACTCACGAAGATAATAAAGCCAAGAGATCATATTTTTGTGGTTGGGGATATAGTTGAGGATGATGAGCTAGGTTGGTTTTCTTTACATGGATTTAGTCCATTGAGCCGCAAATTTGTCATAGTTATCTTTGGTTGTGAAAAGTCACCTACATTGAGCAAATGTGGGACGCTTTAATTGTAGAAGTGTTAACTCCTAGATTGCTTGTGAAACTAGAGGGTTATGATCTAAAGAGATTCTATTAGTCTAGTTTCATTATAGATGCATCTAGACATTCACAATGATCAAAAACTATCTCAGAGTTAGTTGCACTAAAATTAGAAAAAAAAAAAATCCATTCTTAGTTGTTTGCTTTTCTCAAGAGTTTGAGATCAAGGGGGCCACATGACAAAGATGTTAAAATATTTAGGTTCCTTGTAAAAAAGTGAATCAAGTGGTACTACTTTTGTGTACATGCTAGATGATTAATCTAACCTGCTTTATGTTTTTTTCTCTTTTGAAATGTTTCCTATCCATATACATGGGTAACCATAGGAGGAAATCTCCTATAATATGGCATGTCAACCAACAACTCCTACCATGATCCATAGATAGAAAGCCTTAGATGCCTCTCACCCATTCTTTGGTCGGTACATTCATTGGTCTAGCCTACTCATCTAATGAAAATAGATTATCTATTATGAGGTACATTAACCATTTTTGCATACAAGTGCTTTTATTTAACGTTTAAGACATTCTAGTACGGAGCATGGGTTGAAATTGAATTATAGACTACTTTTGGTTGTGCACTCATTCCCTAATTGCACCTTGGTGGTTATCACTTGCTTCTAATCTGTTGTGATCTTCCTTAGGGTCTTTCTTTCACTGTCTAGGAGGAGTACAAATAGGAGGCTTAGATGATGGTAGTGTTCCATGTTATTCATTCTTAACACTTGTCATCTTTCCCCACATTTCGTTATTCTATCTTTTGATTGGTTGTTGTTAGTTGCTCAAACTGGTTCCCTTTTGGCCTTATCCTATGAGAAGAAGGGGTTCGAAGTACCCGAGGTGGATGCAACTATGAGAAAACAAAAAGCATAAGCCAAATACTAAAATGCAAGAGAATGTCAAGGGAGTTAAAGAAATCAAAAGGCAATTATATCTTGAGCTCTACTCCCTCTTATATAGTGTTATGAATAAATAATTCATAATATGATAAATTAATAATTAATTAGTCTAACTAGTAAATTAACATTAATAAAATTAATTATGAAGTGACATTGTCATAAGATGTGTCCAATCAGCCCTCGTGACCAGTCAATGCCTATTTAGGCACACCGTCCGAGGGAATGTAAGATCATCATTCATATTTTATAAATACAATTTACTTACACAACAATCTACACACAATATTACAGTTGCGTAATAACTTGACGCTCCAGTGGTATCAGAGCAATCATTCCTCGGGCTTGCAAACACATTATCCTCCACTGTTGCTCGTTGTTTCGCTATCAACGCTGTCATAATTCTGTTCATTCGTGTTTTTTGCTGCATTCCACACCACTACATTGTCATCGCTCGCCCTGTCTGTTATTCCACACCACATTGTTGTGCGCTAATCAATTCATTGACTAACACCTTGTTCACCTCGTCCACATCGCTGTCTCTCATCCACTAATCTTCCGCTGCATCCTGGTACAACGCTGCGTTTAAAACCATCGACCTCCTCTGCGTCTGCGTACGAACCAAGCGTGATCTCACAGGTCATAGTGTGGCTTGACAATTGGTCAAGGGTTAAAACGTATGACGTGGGGCTGTCGCTGTTGCAGGGTGCGGATCGATATGTTGTAACGCCCGAGTGTTGATACCCTATGCAATTCATTGATACGATACGATGTTTCATTACGGGTTATATGTTTTCGATACAGGTATAAGTTTTATTTGATACAAATTTATTTTTAAAAACGGACGGGTTGTAACCAATACCATGGAAGATGTTTCATGGTAAACATTCGGACGGGTCTTTGTTTATAAACAGACGGTTATTTGTTTATAAACAGACAGGTATTTGTTTTTAAATGGATGGGTTGATTGATAACCATAGGTTATATATATATATTTTTTTATTTTTATTTTTTATTTTTTATTTTATTTTTACAATTAATAATTATATATATATATAAAATTTATAATGTATATAATAATTATTTAATTAAAAAAAATTAAATTATTATTATTATTATTATTAAAAAAAACAATTAAATAGTAATAATATTTATTATTATATAAAAAAAAGAACAAAAAAGGGGTCAAATAAGAAAAAGAAGAAGTCCCAAATGGGGAGCAATAACGACGACGATGTTAAAAAAATCCGGGAAGAGCTCAATAAGATGAATGACCGTATCAACAATGCCGAAAAGTCAGTAAATGATCAAGACAAAATAGCCAAGGATATTTCATATTTAAAAGACTTGATGAGCCAACATTTTGGGAAGGCTTATCCACCGTCACCGACATAAAGCCCTAAGACCCCAGAAGAAGAAAATTCTACAGATCATGACTTCCTAAAAAATCTACAAACACGAATACCACAAGTGCACTTTGAAGGTACTCGAGAGTCGATACTATACAAGGTCACCAGAAAGGAACCTCTTTAAACTTAAAAATGAATTACCTAAATATGATGGTAAGGATCATAAGGGTGCCATCGTTCGCCATTTTCTCAGCAAACCCACCATTAGGTTCACAAGAAAAAGTCATAACAACATCCAACTACCTAGAAGGAGAAGTAACAATTGGTTTATGTGGTGGTCCTCTAAATGTAATGGTCTTTCGTTCAACTAGGAAAATTTTAAGAATTCTCATTTGAAAATGTTCCATGACGAGGAAGAGGATGATGTATACGAAAGATTTGTTCACCTCAAACAGAAAGGATCGGTGAGAGAATACACTCACGAATGGGAAGTATTAGCAGTAAGGCAAAGAGGGTTTTCAGACGAAGAATTATTAAAAATGTATCGTTGTGGCTTTAAAGATTACATTTGGGAAGAATTAAAATTATGTAAACCCCAAACCATTGAAGATGCCAGACACAACATTAATTTTTGAAAGAAAACATAAGCTCAGAACTACCTCGTTCAAAGAAGACGAAGACCAACAACTACTTTCAAGAAGAAAAGAAACTAACAAATGTAGGTATTGTGGAATCTATTGGACAACAGGACACAAATGCCTTAACAAGAAATTGTATAATTATGAAGTCAAGAGAGAATCATATGTTTCAAGTAACGAATCATAAAAGAAGATTAAAAAGAAAAATAGTTGTCGCAAATGTGGAGAACATTGGTCTCCAGGACATAAATGTGAAAACGCATCCCTGCGTTACTATAAAATAGAAGGATGGAGACAAGTTGAAGTTCAGACATGTGATGAAGAAATCATTGTCGCATACAGTGAAGATTCAGATTCTGAAGAACTGTCATTAGCGACAATCTTGTTAAACAACTTGATCTTTTAAATTTTTATATGCCCGGTGAAGGACCTTACCATATCCGTCGCTACTGGGCAAAAGTTCAAGGAAATAAGAGAATGTCGTAATATTTCAATCCAAATGCAAGAACTAGAACTGCAAACAGATCTATTTGCCCGACCACTTAAAGGAATGGATATAGTTCTGGGTGCAGAATGGTTAACGCAACTAGGGAGCTATACAACAAACCTTGAAGAACAATTTATGGAGTTTAATTTTCAAGGATGACATTATAAATTAAAAGGGGTTAACACTTCTAGTTCCAAGGAAGGTACAAGCAATCATGAAGGAGGCACCATTCAACGAAAGGATGCCACTCCATCGCAACCATGTTCGATTAGAAAAAACCTTTCTGGTTGTGCTTTGAGGACAAAGCATCTCTAAAGGGGGTGGCAATGTTATGAATAAATAATTCATAATATGATAAATTAATAATTAATTAGTCTAATTAGTAAATTAACATTAATAAAATTAATTATGAAGTGACATTGTCAAAATACGTGTCCAATCAACCCTCGTGACTAGTCAATGCCTATTTAGGCACACCGTCTGAGGGAATGTAAGATCATCATTCATATTTTATAAATACAATTTACTTACCTTACACAAAAATCTACACACAATATTATAGTTGCGTAATAACTTGATGCTCCATGTAGTCACTATGAGGATATCCATGCGTATCATACTTATCAAAATAAAAATAACTCTTAGAGAACATCCCGACCCCAATGAAGCGATAAATTGCCCATCATTAATGAGGGATTATGTTATCTCTATTGCATGATAATCAATGAAGCTTATTAAACAAACCAAGTTAAATAAAGAAAAAGGCAAATAAGGGGCTTTGGAAAAACAAAGGCAAGGGAAGGTAACTCAAGTAGTTAAGCATTTTTCTTTACATAGGCACTCATGGACGATGGTTTTACATAGCCTAGTAGAAGACTATGGCACCTTTTATGAAGTAAATCCCAAGCCATGACACTTATTACTTTACCTATCATTTGAAAGGGTCGGCATAGGAATTGTAATAAATTTTATCATCTTCTTTTCCTTGTAAATGCTCCAATCCATTTCTAATCATGGTCCTTCATCGCAATAATATGTTACCGAACACTGCGACCAAAATATGTTATGGTACATATTTTCAATTAGGGAAAATTTTAAGAACCCCCCTAAATTTATATATATAATAAATGGGCGAATCCCCATGATACATAGGAAAAATGGAAGGCGATTTTATTAATAATATAATATGTATATATAATTTTTTGGTGAATCTCTCACGAGATTATATTATCTTGTAAAATCATGGCGAATCACTAGTACAAATGGCGAATCACTACTACAAAATGGTGAATCGTTGTCTAGTGGAGTTCGGGGTGTTGGTTCTAATGAAGATATGGTAGTTGAACCAGGAGTAGAAGGAAGAGAACCACCGAGACTAAGCATGGCACATGGTGACTCGTGAGGGAAGTAGTTCTCGTGCAGTTTGGAAAATGCGTTCTTCTAGTTCTGTTAAGCGTAGTGTTGTTGCTCATGCTACTCCTAGCACTGATATTGAGGTTGGAGAAAAGTTTCAACAAATTGGGATCTTTGCAGATCATTTTGTTTCAACAATCCTCCAACACAAAGGCCCATGCCTCTGCCGATTTCTTCAATGAGCAGAACAAGTCGAACAAAAATTAAAATGCCAATAACTAATGAGCAGAGTCAATACGACAATCCCAACATACCTCCAAACCGACAGTTGTGCCTCACTGTCTGCTACGCACATCCAAACTGACTCAGCTCATGGCAGAATTTGCTCGTGGGAATGGATCACAGAATTCGAGGGGGCGGTATCATAAATTCACGAAGCTCAACTCATCCCTTCACAGTCCAATGCAACAATGGAGATCGACTCTCCTCCACGCATATAATCACCAACAGGCACCAACAGTTACACAACTATTACACAATCCAGGCCTCTCACAAGTTTGACCGACGACGGTGCTTGACTAAAAACTTTAAAAATGAAAGTTTGACTAGGCAAAGTAGTATTCAATTTTTTATCTTGTAATTAAAGAATTCAAAATCCCAATATATAAAAATACCATCAAACAAACATTATGCACTCCACTCATAAAACAGTTCAGGATAAGAGAAAGTGTAACTTCTCATTCCATTCATCACACAACTCATGATAAGAGAGTGCAACTTCCCATAATGGTAAAACAAAAGGAGGAACTTAATAATGATAAAACAATTCCAAAGTGTGGGGTATCCCACTTTTTATTCACGCACCAAACAGCCCATCAACAACTTACTTGCAGTCTTGCACTTGTCTTTGCGAGAAATCAGGAAATTGATTTTACATCAGAAATTAACGAAAAAAACTGCATATGGTAGAGAGCCTTAGTCACCGGCTAAAATTTTAATGTTGGTCGTTATGGAAATCGACTTATTGCTAACTATCTAAACCTTGAAGTGAAAATTACATTACAGTATGTACAAAAATGGATATAGTTTGAACATGTAAACTCCCCAAGTTTTCTTGTGCCCCTCATTCATGGCTGTTGTTAAGCTGTAACATGGGAAACCCCCCCTTCCCTTACAGTTCGCTGCTTAGGGTTGCACGGTTTCCATATCCAACCATCAATCCAGTCAGCTTCTTATTATTCAGACGCTGTTGGTAGACCATTGGTTTTTCAAATCTGTTACCAAATTATGAAAAAAATCAAATAAATAATGAATTCATGATTATCTTTGGAGAGTATCTATGTATGATTAATTTCATTGTGACATAATAGCTAAAGAAAAAATATCATTAGGTAAGCAACCCAATTTAAATCTTGAAGATACATAATCTTCAGTGATTTCAATAATTGAACAATAATTAATTGCTCTGTACCTGTTAGGGAATGGTATCAGGTGTGGCAAACGAGTATGTATGTATGATTAATTTCATTGTGACATAATAGCTAAAGATAAAATATCAGTAGGTAAGCAACCCAATTTAAATCTTGAAGACACAGAATCTTCAGTGATTTTAATAACTGAACAATAACTAATTGCTCTGTACCTATTAGGGAACGGTATCAGGTGTTAGGGAATAGTATCAGGTGTCGCAAACTCTGTGCTAAATTGACAGCATCTTCTGCATTACTGACTATTTGATTGAAACAAATATATCTCCCATAGGCAGATGGATCTTGATAAGCACATATATGAGCATCTGCTAGAAACTTTATGTCCACACTAGATAAAGTGCCCTTCTCATACATTTGTGCAGCCCCTGCCATCACAAAGACTAGCAACTGTAAATAAACTAACTAATATTTTGCACTTCCATAGATTAGATCCTCTCCAAGGGATTACTATACCAATAGATTAGATCCTCTCCAAGGGATTACTATACTATATTTGTACGTTCTAGAACAGAGTCTATTTGGTATGCAGATCTCTCACCCTCACCTTTAAGATATGCAATGGTAGATCCTGAGATTTTGTATGTGATACCAGGTCCCACAATCAAAGATGCGTTGATTGTCGCCATATTCAACCCTCTGTCCATGGCCAACGCCCATGCAGCCCTCTCTGACAGTGTCTTGGCTAATGCGTACCATAACTGTGAACATGAAATATTGCATAATTAGAACAGGAATACCACAGATACCCTAACATTGGCTATCTGTTTCTGCACTTGTTTCCCTTTCTTCTATCAACTATGTTGCAGATTTTGAAGCATACTACAGCCATAAAACAACACCTTATGAACGGATTGATGAGTAGCAATTTAGCCCTTGAAGACTGCTTTTCTACAACACATTTCCAGCGAGCACATAAGGATCAAATGCATACATTAGGCCATTTTCATCTCAAGTACACACCTTAAAGATGAATGTATCAAATTGTTTCTTCATCTACTAATTGGGAGAAAATGGTAAACAAAAATCTTCTACCGTATGACCTGCTTCAAAGTAGTTGTTTGTGACATACAAGTTCTCTCATTTATCCAAATGCCTTATGGCTCCATTAGCCCATAACTGATAGGCACCAATTTCCTTCCTTCTCATTCATTCCTTTCTTTTGTCCATTTTTGTTTCTTCATCCTATTTCATACACTACAACCACCACTCATCTTATTAAATCACCTTGTGCCCCCATTCTATAGCCTAGCAATCCTACCTTTTAGGGATGCCCCCTTGAGTTGAAGAAGAGCCAACCAAAAGAGAAAGGAAAAGCTACTCAAAGTGAGTAGGTAATATTCTTGCATTGTAAAAAACTAACACCATCGTGATTGAGACTTTATACTTTTTGCGGGTGCTAGGTTTTGTTGTAACAACAGGGAATCACAGTGTAGATGGAAGATCAGATCTTAAGCCAATTTTACAGTTCAAAATGTAAATAATTACGAAAACAAGATATAATCACGAAATGTAAAAATCATTACCAATAACAATTCGTATATAAGTAGTAGTAAATGTGTTCAATGCAAGTTTACATACCAATTCAGCTCTAGGCAATAAAAACATCCCAAAATATTAAAAATATAAGGTGATAATCACTAGTGTAAGTAGGGTAGCAGCAAATTACATATACAAATTCAAAGCTCCCTCAAAACAACTAAGGAATCACACTAAAGAAGGAAATGTGCGATAATGTAAACTTACTAGAACTTTCCAAAAACTGGAACACAAATTTATTAACCAATGACTTTTTCATCAATGACTCCGATATGATGCTGAGTAACAACATTAGTATCTCATAACATTAGGCAGTTGCAGATCCACTCCATCCACTAGCTTCCACAATATCATTTAGAAAATAGAATGTATTGTGGAATAAAGGTATAAAAAAGCTGAATCTCTGGAGTCATGGAAAAATAAACTTAATTTTCTTCAAAATTTGGAAAATTAGACTAACAATAGTGGAATGAATAAATGGTGAAATTGCAATGCCTTGTATGAGGTCATTGACTTAATGTTGCTACATGATCAACTTCATCTAGAAGTTATTCAATTTATGCATGAAGAAGCTCACTCGGCATGTTATCGACTGTCAAGTGATTCAAAACCACCAATAACCAGGAAAAAACTAAAAGGTTCACCCTAAAAGCAATTTCTTCAGTGTCAAGATTCAGTATGCAAGCGCACATAAGCAATGGACGGATGTGTGTCACAGCAAAGAAAACAAGAATGTAATTATTGTGGATTAAGAGGATAGCTTACTAGTTATGCTGAAAGAATTATCAGACCCCAACTAAAAAATAGTTTTAAGCCATAACCAGCAGCACAGATGCTCAAGAAAAATCGTTAATAGTTGAATTTCATGGTTCCATGGTCTGTTCATCACATTCTAAATACCATCTATAGATTTTAGCGGGTATCAAACTCTCAATACTTCAAGCAAAACTATCATACGGCATTTTTCGAAGGAACCTCATATGAATACTCAAAATTGGTTAACTGAAATGTAGGTTAGTGACTACAAGAAGGCCATACTAGGAAACACGATGGCAGTGTGGGTGCAAGCGTTAAGGAGAGCCTTTCAAATTTGCTCACAATTGTTTCTAACTCAGGAGGAGTCGGATTCAATTCTTCGTTTTCATTTTCATTCTTCAAATTTGTAAAATTTGATTAATGAAATCACAATAGTCCAATGTTGAAAAAAAACATTTCAAACAATATGATCTTTGTTTTTAATTAAAGTGCTTCAAAATCATATCTAATCTTTAAAGCACTTAAATCAATTCCTTACAACCCTTTCTGAATATTGTATAAAATGTATTTAAAACAGCATTTTATATCCCTTGGAACAAATATCAAAGCTTTGAGTTATGAAATTAACTCATTCAACTTCCGCATCAACATATCAATCAACGTTTAATCTTTTGGCCCACATAATCAATGTTTAATAAACAATTATAAATGGAATAAACGCTGGGCCATACCTTGCGTTAACCAAACACCAACTCTCTCGTGCGAAGACCCTTGGATCCTTTGCTTCTGTGATCGAACGCAAGTCGCGTTTTTTCTATCATAGAGCTTTAGCACACAAATATTACGCGAAATAGGCAGTTTTCGAATGATGACGTGTCCAAAATGTATTGGATCGTGTTCAAAATTCTGAAACCGCTCCTTGGCTCAAACTCTATGCGATACCAGTGGTAATCCTTTCAAAACCGCTCACCTTCAAACTCCGGGATTTGAACTGTGTTAACAAATTTTCGTTGTTTCCCTTCCTTCCACGCGTTTTCTGGGTAATGCTATTCCTGACTTGTTTCCAATCTTATCATAAAACTTCAACGCTTCCCATTGTAAAACAGAGCTCCGTTCAATTCAGAACCATTCTTTTCCCAAGCATGATTCGATTCACAGATTTTAAATATAGATTTGATACTAATTTGAACAAAGAAACCCAACGTTCGTGGATTCCTCCAACCGGTTTTTGCAGAGTCAAATTCTTCCATGGATTTTCTGTGTTGTGGCTTCAACACAATCAATTGATATCGATTTATTCAAATCGATATCTCTTCTCGATTTCCATAATTTGGCCACATATACAAGGAATGCATGCAAGAAATATAACATGAGCAAGAAAGGCATCAACAAGAGGGAAAAAAAATACTCAGATTGTCTCAATGTGTACTTCCAGGAAGATTATCTGGATTGAAATTCTGTATGCCTATTTTAGAATCAACTGACTCAACTGCATTTTCCAGAGCTGTCTCTGTATTTCCAGGTGATTCATCCTGCTGAATTCCAGCCTCACCACACAAATCCTCATCTTGTTGATTTGGATCTAAGCACCCGACATTTACAGTATCCAACTCTACATTATCACGCCTCTCATGAAATTCAAAGACTTGACTAACAGTTTCTGAATTGGGCATCATAGAAATAGAATGTGATTCTCCTTCACATTCCCTCACTAACTTCAAGGATAGGGAACTGGAAATTTCCAGAAATGCTGCAGCTTTATTTGTGACAGCAATATCTGTACAGCTGTCTATTGGTACAGGAAAGTCCCTGGAAGAGTTTTCAGTTACTCTGAAATCAATGTTTCTTGTGTGTCTATTTGACATTGTCTTGTGCTCTTCCGTATTCAATATTGAAATATTTCGTTTTATAAGGGAAGGGACATTGTTAACTTGCAATGGACCTACAATGTTAGCCTGCTCTTCTGACAAGACTACTGCATCAACAGGATCCAGAGGTGCTTTTGAGACATGCATTGAATTAATGCCATAAGTAAGTTCTTCTGGAGAAACTATGGTATTAAGATTTGATTCTTCTGAGAAGCCTCTCGGATCATGATCATTCACCAGTTCTGGGTCGGTGACACCATCTTCAGGTTCTGCTGAAAACACCCTAGTATTAACATCATCCAAAGGATGTTCTGAACAACCTTTGGAATTGGTATTGCATCCCAGTACCAAAATATCTGCATCCTTTACATTCACCAGTGGTTCTTTCACATAAAAAATTGGGCTGTTTTGACTTGAACTGATAGCGTTATTCATTTTTGCGTCATCTTGAAGAACCATATAAGGGTTTTCTTGGTCAGTCTCTGTATTATTCTTCACTGCATGTTCTAAAGGATTGGTAAACTCAATGGCTGAAGTCACCTCTGTTGATGTGTTATCACATACTACTGTTACATCAACATCAGCATTTGTTTTATCGTACAATTTAGTATGACAGAAACTCTCTTTACCGCTTTTAGAAGCCACAATTACCTTGTGCGGATCATTTGCACCAGGACTTGAATAAGACTTAATTTTGACATAGGCATTTTTTTAGAGTGCCAGTGCTCTCTGTAAAGTAAACCAACAAAATCAAATTAAATGAGCATCCAAGATACTTTACAATAGAAATAAGCCATTATGCCCATACACTGTTTTACTGAGCAAGTGGAAATGATAGCAAACTTAATGAGCCCAAAGAACAATTTTTTTACCTCAAATGTGTTCCTCGGTAAGCTAGGGAAGAATTTTGACTGCATAATTAAACCGTTTAAAAGAGCCTCTGCATCTGCATCTACCTGCCATTAAGGACCATACAAGCAACTCTCATTATCTTGAAAACATGGAGCAAAACATTCCCAAAGGAAACATTTTCTAAATCCAGTTGTTAAAAGAGCTGGTGTCAATGTGAAAAGCCATTCTACAGTATTCATATGGCCTATAACTGCTGCCAGCAAAGGTATATCAGCAACTATCACCTCTAAGTGGAAATTATCAATTGCAGCTTCAGTATTCCCATCCATCAAGAAGGAAGAAGATGTAACGTATTGCAAATTAGTATCCTGCAATGTGTAAAGAAGACCTCCTGCTTACACAAAATCAACCACCTGTATTTTAATATCTGGAAATGTTTTAGGTAGTGAAACACGTCCAGTATGGCCATGAAATAACCTAAAAAGACTCGAATGTTTTCCATGATTTGTAAACACAGGGGTGCCATGTAAAGTTTCAGGCCCAAAAAAGCACATTTGGGATCCTATAAACCAAAATTAGTTATTTTATCAAACATTTAAAACTCCTAATTAGCACTTAGTGTTTGTTATTTAACCAACTTCCATTGAAATAACAGTCATGGGATGTTACCAAAGAGTTAACCAATAGATAAATTCACACCACAAATCATACATTCACTGGAACTTCCCCTCCCATGCATGACCATCTAAGGGAAAGGGGCAAAAAAGAAGAAAAGAAGTCAGTGAATCATCACAGTCAGCCAATGATTCTTAGTGTCAAATCATTGGAAACTGCAAATCAAGTGCAAATTTAACCCATGCATCCATGGGTTGACAAAAAGAGTTTATAGCAGCCACAAGCTAATCATTCTACGAGTCTACCCAAATCTGACACAAACTCCTAAAACTTGTTGATTAGAAATTCCCCAAAAAATTTCACTCGGTTCATGAGAGAATGAAAGACGAGTGCAAATAAACTTGCTATGATTTAACAGCGCTAGGTTTGTGAGTTAGTTCCAACTTCCTTGTATCATATGCAAATGCCTCAATTGTGCATTGAGATTCTCTTTTTGAACTTATTAACATTAGAGCAGCAACAGACATTGCTGAGAAGATTATAAATGACCAAACCCATATTGTAAAATTTCATGTTACTCTACAACCTACAGCACCTTTACTCCATGGTCCACCTTTTCTATCATCCGGAAGGGAAGTTATCATGAACATGAAAATGTTCAATGTAATATTCACAAAAAAGAAAGACAATAATATCATATATTAATTTCAAAACCTGAAGATCACACTTATTTCCGGAATTGTTCTCAGAGAAAGCCTTGCATATAAGAGATCAATTGAAATCCGACTGAATTTAAACTGCATCAAGGGAACATTTGCACTCTTCACACATTGAACATTGAAGACAATTAATTAATGCCTGACATGACCATAGCAACAAAAGCATCAAGCAGAGGCTATAACAAGATTATGTGAAAGTGAGAAAGAACACCCATCATGAAGCATCAAGTAATATCATCCACAACATCAACATCACTAACATCACTATGTGAGGATATCAACTATGTCATTGGGACTGTCAAACTGCAATTGTATAACTGCCATCATTTCCAGATTGTACATGCCATTTACAAAATGTCAAGGAACTAGATTAAGAAGAGATATCTCAAAGATCGAATTAAAAATGAAAATCAAACAATCATCATGATACAAGAAACAAAAATATCAAGGGAAAGAGTTAAGGAAATAGCATCTTCGTGTTGGAGGAGATGTGAATATGTAGCCTTAGATGCTAGATGAAGTGTTTGGGGTTTGGTAATTCTCTAAAACCCTTTGGAAATATCCTTCCATGAATGGATATCACTCTCCAAAATCATTTTGGGCATATTCCAATATGTAGGAGCTAGGGAAACATGGTGCATAACAGCAGTCTATTGTCCACATATACCCACATAAAAATTGGGATTTCTAGAAAATATCAGGACAATAAGGTCAATCCACAATGAGGAGAAATGGATATTGGGCGGTGATCTCAACATTATCAAAACCCTTGAATAGAAGAAGGGGGGATCATAAGATTAGAACTTATAGAGGTGCAATAATTCAATGACCTCCTATAAAAACTTAAAGTGACAGATATGACCGCCATAAATGGGATTTATAATTGGAATAATCGTAGAGGAGGAAAGCACTAAGTTTCCAATATACTAGATCGGTTTATAGTTTCACAGGCCATTCTGGAACAAGAGATTTGTTTCAAATCCTCCATCCTTCCCAGTATTGGCTCAGACTTTAATACTATGCATAATAAAATAGAGAAAATTAAGGCATTACATGGTATATAATTTATTTTATCATTACAAAAGATTGATGAGAAAAGGCCAAAACAAAATGTCTTAATGTCAAAATAGATGTTGGCTTTCTACAGTTGGGCTTCTGTTGTCACACATTCTACTTTAATAATCGGTGTTAGTGTGTGGATTAGTATTGATATTTGTTGGGTTAATTCTAGTGCTCTGTCCATTTAATGAATGAAGATAAATGCACAATTCATTAGGTTTTTCATTCTTGAGAAATTGATTGGGAATCCTCTTTGAATGCAAAACCCAATCTTAGTACCCTTCTAGAAAAGTGGAAGAACCAACATGAGTCATGCAATGTTTATCAATCCCTTATCATGATAGTGTTGTCTCACAAACTGTATCTTCTTTTATATTTTTAAGAGGATTATCTATTGATCCAAATTACAAAAATAATGTTTTTTCATTCATCTACTTAGATGAGCTTCCACCCATCCCAAGCAGGAAAAATTCTAACAGCCCAAAATCTTCCTACTGCAAATATACACTTCGAGAAAGGAAAACAATTGTAGATATCATATAAAATTGAGGGGATAAAGTATAATGCATTCATCAATTTTGTCATGCTTAAAGAACTTCTTGAGTCTTTTCTAAAACATTGTCCTTAATCTCATAATAATCAAGTGTGAGAGAGTTATTCTTGTGTATCATTCTCCAACAAATTTGAAGCACTCTACAATTAAATTGTTTAGACTCTTCCCATGGTTGAGGATAGGACAGTGAACCTTGAACTGTCCACATAGGAAAATCAAACCATGCAACATACAGCCTACAACATCTAAGAAAAAGGAAGAGGTTGAAAACCACAGCCAGCCTAAGCAGAGGGGAGGCAGCAACTCATCTAGAGATAAAAACAATGAGAGCAACACAAAAACAAAGGATGAGCCAGAGGAGGTTGAAACATGGGGTAGCGCTTCTTTGTTAGTAAAGGACCAAGTAAGCAATAATAACCTTGAAACAACTTCAGTAAATTCGTTGTCCAAAAACAATAAAGGTCGAAACCAAGCAAATGAATCGTCAGGGTCTTGGAGTCTCTGCAATTTCAGAGGAAGGAAAATTCAATAGCAATTATAAAATAAAGGGAAAGGTCACTTTACCTTCAAAGGGAGCGAAAGACAGAAATTTAAACATCAAGGCCAAAAGAAGGTGAAAACATACATCAAGGAAGGTAAATTGGAAGATAGTTATGAAGATGAAAGAAAGCTTTATTTGCCATTTCTCATGAATTGGCATTGTGACAGCTCTCAAACACATAACTGCAAAATATGTGTCATTATTACATATGTTCAGTTTTTGTACCAAATATAAAATGTAACCAAGTTCAACTTAATCTAGATAAATATATAGCATGTATTAGGAAATTCACCTACGTGTGTTTTGGGGGGCAATGATTCATCTGATCTACTATCACTAATTTTGTGGTACAGAACAGCCTATGGATCCACCAAAATTTTGAACTTAAGCAATACATGAATTTCGGAGGGATGTTCTCAATTTTTCAATTAATAATTTGAATTTTTCCAATTATCACTCAGGCAACCTGCCAATCAATGTCAAGTTTCAGATTAAATTATAAGCCCATGCTGCAGGATTCTCTTATAGAGTGATCATCTATAATGTACTAAAATGATGAATAAGCATTACATCTATGCAAATTTTCCTATGCAGTTCAGAATGCAACTGACTCGAATACAACCCAGAAATCACAAATTGCATACTTTGATTTTCTTTTAATCTGCAGACCCAAAACTAATCTCAGAGCAGAGACAGATAAAAAGAGAAATAAATACAGAAAATCCCATTAAGAAAAGAACCAACAAGTGATTCAGGTACAGGGAAGAGCAAGTTACCTACAGGGAAAAAGTGTTCAGAGATACTACATGCCCCTAAAAAGAGTCCACGGGCCTCCTGTACTGTCAGATCTAAGCACTGAGGTTGGTCATGCCTTCACCATAGGCTGCTGCAAATAAATCTTGACAGTATCAAGTGAGTGACCTGCAATAACACCCACCCTCCCTAACAATCTGCTCCCACCCCATTTCTTTGCAAATAACTCTAGCCAGAATTCCAGTTTTCTTTCGTCAAGCACACCAATTTCATTCCCTGTATATGTTCTTTACTCCACAATACAATCCCAAGCTACAGTTGTATCTCACTTTGGCAAAACTTATTTGTAATTTCAGTTAGAATTTGGAATAAAGACTTTTCTAACAGAATTAAGAGTAGTCCCAATTTCTAAGGCTTGTAAAATAAAAAATTCAATTTTCTGTTCTATGCATTGGTTTTGATTGTTCACAGTGCAGATTTGGATTTTGAAAAAAATTGCAGTGTGTGTTTCATGTTCTGGAAAATCTTGTAAGGTAGGGTCTTCCAGTATAGGAATTCTTTAGATGGAGCATTGCAAAACCAAAAGAGGCTAAATCAAACAGACCATAAATTAAAAACAGGCAATGTTAATCTTCAGAGAATATAAAATTAAAAAAAAAAATTACATATCAGGCCTTTTATGGCAAATTCACAACCTTTATATGATGAATAAAGTCATAGATGACCTTTGAACACTAATCTTTCAGTTGATACCCGACTTATGAAAAAGGAAATGGAACTCCCTCCTTGAAGAATTCCAGGACCACGTCTGAAGCTTCTATAAGATCCCCCATCTGAAAATATATTGTTTTTGTTTCCTTTTTGGAAAATGCATCAGATATTTCATTCTTAAACAATATGAAAGTACAAGAATTTACATTACTAACTCAAAGGATGGTCACACAGGTAACGAATACACTGTATTCCATACACTAATTATCATTCTTCCCCATGAAGATCATTTGAAATTTAGTATTTCTGTCCCTCGTAGAACTAACCAGCAGTATTAAGCCCCTGATCCAGTGTCTCTGGGAAGAAACAACGCAATGCGAGTTCATATGCTGAAAATATAGCTCCATTTACCAGAAAAGCACGTGACACAGTTGTTCCAAGACCTCGCCAGAGGACTGCAAGTCCTTCTTCTTGTACACTCTTTTTGAAGCAGTCAACAATGCCACTGTACTTGGGAGATGCATCTCCTTGTCCTTGAAGTCTGGATTTAACCACATCCAATGGATAGCAAACTACCCAACTTGCCACTTCTGCACAATCGCCTGCTGTGAGCATTGTTAATAGACTTTCCTCTGCATTTTTCCGACAACCTGGGTGAAGCCATTCTCTACTATATTCATATGTCCAGAAGTAGACACCATGAGCAGGAGCATCACGAAGTACAGTAATACCAAGTCCTCTATAAAGGCCTTTCAAACCTTCTCTTTCTATGATGCCCTTTGCCTCCTTAATTGGGCCAATCTTATTAGAGCTTGAAGTAGGCTTTCGAGCTGTGTTAACTTGTAAGCGAATCTTGACCAGCTCCACTGGTGTAAGAATTGCAGTTTGTATAGTCCCTGCTCCTATACCTGCCAGTGCTACACTTTTATATGATGTTGGCTCATTCTTCTTGTAGTTGCCATCAAAAGCACGAGATAAAACGACATAAACTTGGAATGCTACAGCGTTCTGCACCCGCATGTAGAGAACAAATGAAGATTAAAGCTTCAAAATTCAAACAGAACAGGGGATGCAGGTATGTTCTAAAATATAATTACGGTTGCAACCCAAGGGCAAACAGCACTGGCCAAACTCCTCGCCTGTGGGTTTAGCTCCATGGCACCGGGGAAATGGGCTATCTTGGACCTTGAAACTCTAAATCCAGCTACCGTGGAACCAGCTGCCCTCGTCAATGCATGCAACTGAGCAGATCCACCACATCTGAGCCCAAGGCGCCTATCCCTTGGTGAATCCAACCACCCCGCCGCTCATGCGTCATCATTGATTTTTCCATTTTCTGAACAGTGAAAAGATCAAATAAAATCATAGGTCAAAAACGAATTTGAACTATGGGAGGGCCCTAACCGACCAGAGAGGGTTGGTCAAGTCCCTCGCTCAGCCAGCAAGAAGATCGACGAGCCTGTGCCTAAAGCCCCAACCACCTCTCCTAAATCCGGCGAACCAGTGAAAAAATGGAGCGAATCACTCTAACCCCTCCCTCCGACCCTGTAAATCCAGGCGAATGCCATGGAAATCTGCTCCAACCAAAGAAAATCGGGGGCGAATTTCATTTTTTCAGTTTTATGCACTTTTTTTTGGTTGGCTAATATTTAATAATTAATTATTTTTAAAATAATTATTGGGCTAACTTTATTAAACTATAGAAAATGGGTTTTGTATAAAAAATTTGCCCTATTAAAATTTAAAATCCCTTAAAATTCGTCTTTGGGCTAAAATTCGCCCCTAAAATTTTCCCTGTTTTCAATGATTGCTGTTGTTGCCTTACAATTAGCAGTGTTATTGGAAATGGCTTGAATGACATGACTTGATCTCTTGAGTGGATTTAATATCCACAATATTTATACTGGTATTGTAACGATCTAAGTAGTCATAGGCTGTAAGGAAGATTGCACCGCTAGTAGACATGCCAAGAACATTTATCAATGGCAGGCATTCAACATTTGTCCAACCATTAGATACTATGGATATGCCTAGTGTCACAGGGTTCGTCGAACCTAAAGGTTGAGGTCCAAAATTCGACGAATTTCAAAAAAATTATGAAAGTTCGTTAAGGTTCGAAGAGGTTCGGCTTTATCTTAGTTCTCTTTGCGTTGACGTTTGGTAATAACAAATGGTTTGGTAAGGATCGAGGCAAATGACTGCCGTCTCTTGCGGGGATGGTGATTTTTTTATCTCTGCGTTTGAGAATCTCAGATACACATGGATGATGACCGGATCAAATGATTCCATTCCCATCCTAGCAGCAACGACAACACCGACAATTGTGTGCATTTCATTGCGGAAACATCTCGACCCTGTGCAGATAAGTCAATAACGCACGCTTCAGAAAGTGGTTTTGGATTCTTCCCGTCAATTCTCACATAAACACCTTTTCTTCTAAGTCCCAATTTGGTAGACTGCATTGAAATGTTAAAATGATAGATAGGGTGAAATTTATATGTAATAATGTTATGAAAGGTTCGATTCTTAACATATTTTAATTATAAAATTACTATTTGCAAAGATAAGTTAACATAATTTAAAAATAATATATATTTACAATAATTATTTTTTATATATTTTAAATTGTTTATCATGAAAAAAATTAGGGTATTGTATTTCAAATTTTATTATTATAAATATTATAAATTAATATAATTTATATTTATGAGAAATTATGAATTTATTAATATAATATATATTTAAGGAAAATTATAAATTTATTAATATAATATATGATAAAAATTCTAAATATATATTAATTATAACGAATATAGTTAGTTGGTCATTCCTTTTTAAATTTATTTATTAATTTGTGTTTATATTATTTTTTATTTTTATTTTTAAATATATCATTCTAAAATATTATTTTCTTATTCAATATTAGCCGTTACATTCTAGCTATTAGAATTGATTGTCTCTACATGACGTTCTCTTTATTTACTATGATGCCAAAATCTGATTCTACATGGCAATGAACCACACTAGAAAGTTCAAAATGTGTTGACAAAGCACTTATGAACCATGATGTGATTTTTTACGGAAAGTTTTCTCACTATTTATATAATTTTAAATATTTTTAAAATTTTATATATATATATATATATATAAACGAACCTAATGGCGAACCTCATAAAAAAATTCGAACTTGAATCGAACTTAATCGTAGTCGAACGCGAAATCGAACCCGAACCATGTGACATAGTATATGCCATATTCAGTCCAATCATTTCTAAATTGTCCTAGAGCATTATCTATTCTGGATCTTTCCCTGTCAAGTGCCATGGCTCCACTTTTTTGTATTTGGGGCTCCTATGTCCTTCAGAGGCATTGTTGATGACTTGTACTATTTCATGCCAATAGGGTGAACAAAGAACATTGACTGGTATGCTATATGCACAGAGAACCCTGAAATTATTGCTTCCACGTCATCGCTACAACCTTGGTCAAAGAATATTTGATTGTTCTATGCCCCAAATGCATGCGTGAGAATCCACTAGCATGGGGGTATGGGGATCAACCTCCAATCATCATGTCTTCTTTCTTTCTCTAATTTTTTGTTTGTTTGCTGGATCTCCTGTTGTTTTTATCTGTGAATCATGATTTTATTTGTGTAAGTGCATGGTTGTGCAGGTTATTTGGAATTCCCTTTTTTTTTCACATTAGGCTGTCAGTGATATGATATTTGAGTTTTTCTCTTCAATAGTTTGTACACGTAATTCTGAAACTCCTCATTGACCACTTTTACTCGGGTCGTCTTGTTGCAGGTGCATTTACAGAAAATGTGGTTGCAGCTGCACCTGTGCTTTACTGCAGGAATGTTTTGAGTGCATCATCTGTGGTAAGCAAAGCAGACTTTACTTGTAAGGTTCTTCATGTATGCTTCTATGCATAATCTTTTTGACTCCCCAGATCAACCTTCCACTATTTTTCCTTGTCTGTGTCCTTATGAACTCTACTGCTCGAATACACAGAGAATGTGAGTGACCTGAAGTGATTTTAATTATATGAGCTCTCCTGGTTATGTTCAGGACGTGTTCAGGTTATGCTTTTCTATCAATTATATTCTTAAGAAAGCATGACTAAACATTATGTTTAATCAAAATTTTTCAGGCACGTGGAGTTTTAATTAATGCAGGTCAAGCAAATGCTGCAACGGTGAGTTGGCATACTGGAGCAAGTAGTTGGTAGTTAACCATGTTTCCTCTACTATATAGTGAGATTGCAGCTTGTTATTTTGAGAAATAAGCTCTGTGATGTTAAATTGACCAAGTGAAATCTTCAGTTCAATGTAGTTTGATGAAGTATAGAACACTCTTCACTCTGAGTTTGATATTGTTGGAGCCTTATTAATCTTATTTGAAAGTCCTTCAATAGGGATTGCATTTCTTTTGTGTAGTTATTTGACTGATGTAAGCTGTCAGGATGAATGTTTGTTTGCAAAATATATTTGTGCTTCACAGTTCTACTCTGCAAAATAAGTCTTTTTTATAAGCACTATTTTTTATTTAAGAAATGTGTGGTCAATTAAAAAACAGCAAGACTTAGTGTTTCAATATGCAAATCCCATTTTGAGTCTTGTTTGTATTGTAGGGTGATGCAGGCTATCAAGATACACTAGACTGTGCTGAGGCTGTTGCGAAGGTTCTGGTTTATATCATCATTCATTTTTTAATGTTTAATTTCTGCATAGCTTGTTTTAACTTTGGGGTTATTGCAGCTTCTTGGAGTGAATCCAGAAGCAATTTTGATCGAATCAACTGGTGTTGTAGGTCAACGTATAAAGAAGGTACAGTACTATTATCCTGAGAAACATTCCTGCAAAATTATTGAAAAGTTACACCAAAAAAGACGATCTTCAGGGCCATTTTGATCTTGTAATAATGCATTTGAAGTTTTGCTCACATGGCACCTTTGAACACAAAGATGATCTTCCAAGATCATGCTAATAAATCTTGAGTAAACTGTAAATTTGATCAAGTGTTTGACTATGCTTTTTACTTAGATGGAATGAGTAAATTGTTGAACCCTTTGTTATGTTATATTTATCTTGTGAGCTCTTTAGAAGTAAAAATAAAGCTACCACATCATAATAATCCATTATAAAGTTTCGTCACTCCATTTTGCACAGGAAGCTTTGCTCAACTCACTTCCAAAATTGGTGGATTCATTATCATCAACTGCTGAAGGGTAATTGTAAATATTCTCTTTAAATGTATTAGTACAGTGATTTTATATGAAACACTTTCTGCATTCACCGCTATATTTTGTATCTATGATTCTTATTTGCTGAACCTTTTCTCCTATCTATGCCATATGATGGGAGGACGTCCTGATCATTATAATGTCTTTTCATGCAGTTTTAATGGATTTATTTTATGATTATTACGCTAAAGCATTTATCAAAGCTCAGTGTTTGGCTGTAGCAATTTGGAAGGGATGTAATTCAGTATGTAGTATTTCATGTGTCAATTAGGAATAAATTTTTGAAAAGATAAAAGTGTATTATCAATGCACATCTATAGTAGGGAAGCTGCAAGATGGTCTATGATTGCATGTCAATATACAGAACTTTAATGTCAACATCTGCAAATCCAAATTAATAGTTTTCTCTTAAGCACAACTCAGTTTCAGAAAAAGTGTGCATACTTGATCTGAATTGGATCCATGAAATAGCATGATTGGCTATTGACTCAGGTTCTAGGAGGAATGTCAAATCAAAGTTCATGACTATGGACAAGCTGGAAGATGTGGTTGATGGTTTGAAGTGTCCCATGTCAATAAGACTGGTGTCCACACCTTCATTTAACATTGTAATTCTAATGTATGCATGGGAATAATTAAAAGAAAGAAAAAGAGAAGACACGTCCCTCCCCTTGACGCGTCGCTAAGTTTGTGTGTCTGACATGATCCGAGCCTGACACATGTCCTATTTGCAGGGTACGAGTTTGACTTGTGTTGGACAAGAGCCCTACTGGTGTCCCGAAATTTTGACACGTGTTCTATGAAAAAAAAACATCCTGAAATCGATTTATTTCCACATTCTCACTCAGTTCAGTCACAATTTTGGAGCTCTTGAAGGTTTTGAAGTGCAACTAAGGGCAATTAAGCAATGCTAGAAGGGATTCCAAGTGTTGGGAAGTGGATTTGTCTAGGCCTTCCAAATTCTATTAATGGTAATGCTAATTTTTTCAAGTAAAAGTGACATTCTCCTTTATGTTTTACTTAAATTTTTAACATTACCATGAAATGACTCAAGATGTTTGAGAGTGGTTTCAACTGTGAAAATTTCTGAATCTAAACCAATAGAAATCTTACTGCAGTTAACTGATTTGCATTTCCTATTTGTGTTCTTCAATTAACAAGTTATTTATAGAATTATTCAGTAAATATTAATGCAAATACACTGCAGTCTACACCAACATACAGATCAAGTACTGAAAAATAAGATGAGACAATCACACAAAGGACACTCTTATTTTTGTGTAGAAATTTGATAACCCAACCCCGGTTTTCAGTTTCTCCTTATTTCTCTCATATAGTTAAATGCCCATTCCCATAGCCATATATTAACAAGCTGGAAAAATAATAATTTTCTGAAAACACAAATTCTGGAAATTTCACAATGTTGAAATACAGAGAAATAGAAAACACAGAAAATTCCAGCAACCGTGCACAACCTCTGTCTTGATTTTTGTGCCAAACAGAAACAAAAAATTACTGCAGAAAGTACAGCCTTAAATGCTATACGGACAACACCGAAAACAATGTCAGAACAACTGTACGGCCTCCTCGAAAACTGTGCCACTTGCTGCCAAGAAAAATGTGTTGTACAACTGCTGTACGGACCTCGATTTGCGCACTGAAAACTGCTGTAGGGATTTCAGAAAAAACATATCTGTTTTGCTGCTGTATGGACCTCGATTTCCGTGTCTCCTTAACTGTTGTATGGACCTCGAAATTCGTGCTACAGTAAATGTTGTTTTCCCTCCTCGAAATTTGTGCCACTTGCCTTGAACTTCAAGCTGCTACTTGCTGTACGGATTTGCTGAAATCTTGCTGCCTCGGTATGCATGCCAAGGTGTTGTTCTTCCTCCTTCTCTGCTCAGAAATATCCTTTGCTCTCTTCCTCTCCTTCTCTCAATCTGCTCATGAAAGAATGAATGACCTTTTCCCTCATTTTCCTCCTTTAACCTAACCTTAAGTGACTTTTGGGGAATCCCTAAATCTAATGGCTGAGATAGCTTTAGATCTAGGGCTGAGATTAAATGCTCATTTAAATCTCACTTTCAATTTTTTAATTCACCCCACTTTAATAAAGACCCACTTAGTCATTTATTTTCAAAGTCACTTTTCCTTTCTAATTTCACATTGACTTTATTAAAGTCACTTTAAAATTAGACTTTAGTAACTTTATCACTTAAAGTCACTTTTAAATTAGATTTGACTTTATAACTTTATAAAATCACTTTAGGAGAAAAATTAAATTCTTTTGGACATTTTTCCCTAGGCCAAAGATCAAAGCCTTAGGGAACCACCTGTCCTCCGGTAACCAAATTTCAACACTCCCTCTTACCGAGGAAGGTGTTCCTCACCACACCCATCTTGTCTCTGAAGTAGACATGCTTGCCCAGTGGTAAGGCTTTGGTAAGAATATCTGCAACCTGCTCATCAGTGGGAATATACTCAAGCTTCACAACTCCTTTCTGAACATAGTCTCTGATGAAGTGATATTTGATCCCGATATGCTTTGACCTGTCATGAAACACTGGATTCTCTGTGAGTTTAATGCAACTCTGATTATCACAGTAAATCACTGAAGGTCTCAACGGCTGACCAAATAAGCCAAACAACATCTTGCGAAGCCAGATGGCCTCACAACTAGCTAGACTGGCTGCCATATACTCTGCTTCCGCTGAACTCAATGCTACTGACTGCTGCTTTCGGCTGAACCATGACACCACTGTCGAACCCAACCCAAAACAACACCCTGAAGTGCTCTTCCTATCAGAAGCACAACCTGCCCAATCAGAATCAGTGTAACCTGCCAATCTCACTCCATCCCCCTGCCTATAATCCAGACCATAATCCACTGTCCCCTGCAAGTACCGCAAAATGTGTTTTGCAGCAACCCAGTGCACCCTCTTGGGCTCACACATGAACTGGCTCATCGTGTTGACTGCAAAACATATATCTGGTCTAGTGTTGACCAAATACATCAAGGAACCAATCAATTGTCTATACAATGTGGGATCCACCAACTCGAAATCTGAAGTGTGAAGCTTCTTCCAATTGGTGATCATCGGTGTCGACATGGGTCTACAATCCTCCATGTGGAATTTGCCAAGGATGTCCACAATATACTTCCCCTGCCCTAGGAAGAAATGCCCCTCCTCCTGCCACACCTCCAAACCCAAAAAGTAATGCATCAAGCCAATGCCCTTCATCTCAAACTTCGACGCAAGATCTCTCTTACAGTGCTTTATGAGTCTCTCTTCACCCGTAATGGCCAAGTCATCCACATATAGCACTAGAATGAGAGGCTCCTCACCTATCACAATGAAGTATAGGTTCGGATCTGCCTCACTCTTTGTGAAACCCATCTCCTGCAAGTATGTATCTATCCTGGAGTACCAAGCTCTCGGAGCTTGCTTCAGGGCATAAAGTGCCTTCTTCAGTTTGCACACATGGGACTCCTTACCATGCACCTCAAAGCCCTGTGGCTGCTCAATGTACACCTCGTCCTGTATGAAGCCATTGAGAAATGCGGTCTTCACATCCATCTGGTGGATCTTCCAACCCATCTTTGCTGCTATCCATATGATGGAGCGAATCGAAGTATATCGAGCCACGGGAGCGACGGTCTCCTCATAATCAACTCCCTGTAACTGGGAGAACCCTCTAGCCACAAACCTTGCTTTGAATTTCTCAATGCTGCTATCTGCAGCATGATTTACCTTGTAAAGCCATCTGGAAGTAACCACAGATTTGCCCTCAGGCCTTGGCACCACCTCCCAAACATCATTCTTCATGATAGAAGAATACTCCTCTTGCATGGCCTCTCTCCAGACTTGCTAGCTAGCTGCCTCCTCATAGCTAGAAAGCTCAGAGTCAATGATGTCGGCAACCATTGCCATATAGCTACAGAACCTATCAGGTGGTTTGCTCTCTCTGACTGGCCTCTTAGGCCCAGCAACAGATGTGGCCTCTCTCAAGGTATCCTGAAGCCACTTGGGCTTCCTCTTCCCTGAGCACACTTCTCCCACCGGAGAATGAAACTCCTCCTCCTCATCATCAGGAGCCTGAACTCCTGACTGCCTGTCTGCTGTCCTCCTGCCTAAACCTGAACCTGTAGACGTTGAAGTACCGTGTGAATTGTCCATCAGTGGACTCCCTACTGAACTGCTTTGCGGACTGCTCTACATGCTGCCCGAAGCACCACCCCTCTGACTTTATGAGCCACTGCTCACTGATGGAC